>CM031236.1:518723148-519368156 GCA_018340775.1 Taxus wallichiana var. yunnanensis | reverse complement strand
GAAAAAGATCATCTCGAGAGCTTTCCAAGTTGAAGGATGAGTTGAGAGAGGGAGAAGAAAAAGTGCGAGGCATAAAAGAGGCGGAAATCTCAGGACATCAGCATGGAGCTCTAGATATGTCCGGTCAAAGTTCGAGAGCTTCGTCAATGTGATACGAGAAAGTCAACTCTAGTCAAGTCGAAAGTTGGTCAATAATGGACCAATCGCGCGTTGCGACACGTGGCGAAAAGGCAAAAGGAGTTGTTTGTTGGTTTTGACCACCGGTCTTGAAGCGTAAAAAAATAAAGGTGCTCGGGAACAAGAGGCTCAACTTTTATTACGGAGGGGAGCCCGTAGCCGTGTGGACTAGGTATTATCGCCGACGTGGTGGGTCCTGCCACCAGCCACCACTCGTCGAATTCGCTCGATTTGCCTATCGAGGGTCGACAAGTGGTATTTTATTGTCATATTTCATTTGGAATGTCATTATAATAATTGGGTCGAAATTATATGATCTTGATAAGACCACTTTTCATATTCCACGCCTATATTAAAACTTTCCATGCATATATTAAACTTCCCACGCTTTATTTTAAACTGTCCACCAAATGAGGGATTAGGCGCCTAAAAACATGCCATGCACCCACCAAATGTGCATCAAGTCAAAGTCAAGCGCCTATCATATAGGCTTAGGTGGCTTCCTTGCCACTTGAAATGCGCACCCACCTTCCATTTTAAACTATAAGATAAGTTTCCAAGCACCCAATGTGGGATTTTATTCCCAAAGGATAAGCCAAAAGACATGGAGGGGAATGGAACTCGGGTGGAGGTAGTAAAAGGATAAGCACCCAGCCATCAGACCAGGAGGCGCACAAACAATATAAAAGGAGCTATATTCTATTTGAATGGGAGGAGGTACAGGTCTGTGCGAAGCTTAAGGACCAGATTGCAGAGAACTCCATTTTTGAAGGCCGTGCACTCAGATTGGGATTTTGGAGTAAAAAGATGAAATGTAGAGAATTCTGAGATGATTCCAACGATGTAAGGTTTGATCTTTTTTGATGATTTTTAACCTATTTTTGGAAGCTTTGAATGCAGATTTTAACAGGGATCTTCAAGACAGCCAGTTGGAAAACACGAATTTCAATGCACTTCTAGTCCGAATTGTGACTTGGTGTAAACATGAAAATTGTTCAGAATTCAGATCTGATCTCAGAAATATGATTTTTTTCATAGATTGTTTTTAAATCTCCATTTGTAGGTGTTTTTCTAACACAGTTGCAGGGAGATCACATTGTGAAAACACTGTAGGAGCCACGGATCGTTCTTGGGACAGTTTCGCTATTTTTGAGTTCTTGGGACATTGATCAGCTCATTTGCAGGTTTTGATTCATTATTGATTGTTTGTAAGAGTTATTGTACTTGCATTTCAATATTATTAATGGATCGGTTCAATCTGAACCCGGGGACGTAGGAATTCCGAACCCCGTAAACAATCTCTTTTGTTATCTGAGTCTTTTCAGTTTTTCTGATTATTTATTTGCTATACAAGTTTTCCGCACTTCTATGGATGCAAAATAATCAGAATTTAATCAATTTGTGGATTCAAGAATACTTAAAATTGGTTAAGAAAATCACGATCTTTGGAAACTTATAAAGTGATAAAAATACACATCACGTTTTCAGATCAAGTTTGGTATCAGAGCGATTAGATTGCGGATTAGCTTCTAATTGTGTTTGGCTTCAGTTTCAATATTGATTTCAGTTTCGAGTGTGCGAGACATTTTGGGGCTTGTTAATCTTCTTTTGCGGTGTGCAGTTTTGGAAGTACGAGTTGTGTTTGCGAGAACAGGAATCATGGGCAAGTCATCCAAACAAGAGCAGCTGGATGAGCTTGAAGCCATAAACGCCAACTCAAGAAGAAAAATCTTTTGAGAGCTAATTTTTATTCCTTAGAAGAGGAAATCGTGTGGTTAAAATCGAGCCACAATCCTCTATAACCAAGAAAGAGGAGTATGTCAACAAGATGCTTGAAGAGAGCAAGAAGTTGATGGGCTTATGTGAAAGAGTTGTAGGAAGAAATACGAACCAAGGATGCCCTCTTGGAAAAGCTGCAACGAGGTGAACACAAGAAGGAAATGCCTTCCAAATCAGATGCGCAGTACTATGAAAGAATGCACCTTGTAAGTAGTTCACATTTTAATTCTTCCTCTCATTCGATTTGGATATTCCTTTGGGTCAGTTTGAAAAACACACTAAGGGAATTGGGTCTAAGCTAATGGTTAAGATGGGATTTAACGGAATAGGCCTTGGTAAAAATGGACAAGGTGATGCTAACCCAGTACAGGTAGAGGATCAGCCTCGGTTTGCAGGTTTGGGTTACTCTAGTGGGAAAATGGAAATTGGAGAAAGTTCCAAAGTAGCTGAAGGAAGACAAGCTTCAACATGACCGAGGATCTACACCACTAGAATTGCAGGATTCCGCCATCAGGAGGAACAATGAAAGGTGTAAGAAAATAGGTAAAAGAGGTAATCAGATTCCACCTCCTTCCACTTACACTAAAAATAGCACTAAGGGAAAATCAAATCCTAAAACTTCTAATACACTCTTTCAGTTGGAACAATATAGCTTTGGTAGGCAGAAATATGCTTTCCTTGCACATTTTGTGAAGGTACTAATCATTCATTGCATATTGTTGGAAGAGGAAAAATTTGATTAAGAAGTTAACGCCTTTTGTGAATGATAAGGTAAAGTGTCTAAAGACCAATCTCACCAAGGAAAGGCGAGAAATGGCAAGAAGGTTACCTCTCCTAAACAGGGGAATCATTCTCGTAGACAGAGTTCTAAGAATGGTAAAATGGGTAAGATTCCTAAAAACAGGGAAGTTAAATTTTGTTCCCATTGTAATAGGAATGGTCATGATGTTAAGGTTTGTTGGTTTGTTCCTAAACAACAAAATTGGAAAGTTGTTAAAAAGAACAGTATTGTAAAACCAACAGTGCTAAACCTAACTAAAACTCATTGTGGTACTGAGGAGGTAAAACAACCAAAACGGAAAAACCCAAGTGATTGGTTGGGAAAAACACTCCTTAACTTTATATTTGCACTACAGTAAATTGTTGATAGTAGGCAAGCAAATTGTTTTTCAGAGCTATATTTTAGGGATTCCTGTTGATTGATAAGGATTTGTTCCTAAGTTGATATTTAAGCTTTGAAAATGAATGGAAACAGCTGAAGAGAAGATTTGAGTGATAGGTTCATCATACTCATGTTTTGTTTTCTCAGATTGGTTGGTAGTTCCATTGTTGAAAACACTATGCAGGGATAGGCATCAGTAGCATGTCTAAATTTGAAACTTGCGAGTAATCAAGCATAATCACAAAGTGTCGAGTTGAACACTAGCTTACATTATAGATGGGTGTTATTATCGACTTATTATTTGTGATGGCGATACGATGTTTTGGCATATTCATGTTGATTCGATTATTGACTATAGCTATTTTTCGGCGTTGATAGTCTATTATATTACGATAGTGAATACTTGCGTTGTTACTGATTTGGATGGGCGGTGGGCACTAGCCTAATTTTGGGCGATTTAGATGTCTTGTATCTTGATCGTGTTATGGAATTGTACTTTTTGGTAATCAAAGTATCACAAAGTGACAGGTTGAACACTAGCTTAATTGGGTGTTATTATCAGTGAGTTATTTGTGATGGCATTACGATGGGAGTATGGCAGTTCACGGTTGTGCGTAGAGTTGGCAGGTTGCAGCGTTTCAGTTGAACACTAGCTTAATTGGGTGTTATTATCTGATCGGTTATGTGACTAGCTAATCAACTATTTGCATTTATTTAACCTATAATGTTATTTTGGGTTCTTGTATGTGTTTGTGCAATGCGGGGAAGAGATAGCATGTTTTGTGGGTTGATACACTTTTTTGTGGACAAAAAGCCTTTCTCAGTGGGGAGGTGTGATCAGGGGATCATTTTTGAAAATTCCCTAAACATCCCTAAATGGTGTCAGTGCAGAAGATCATCTCGAGAGCTTTCCAACGACTGTAAGAACGCGACAAACGGACATCGGGAGCTCTAGATATGTCCGGTCAAAGTTCGGTCAACGGAAAGTCAACTCTAGTCAACTGGTCAATAATGGACCAATCGCACTGCGACACGTGGCGAAAAGGCAAAAGGGAGTTGTTTGTTGGTTTTCGATCACCGGTCTTCGACGAGCGTAAAAAATAAAGGTGCACGGGAGAACAAGAGGCTCAACTTTTATTACGGAGGGGAGCCCGGCCGCCGTGTGGACTAAGGTATTATCGCCGACGTGGTGGGTCCACAAGCCACCACGTGGCTTGCCACCACTCGTCGAATTCGCTCGATTTGCCTATCGAGGGTCGACAAGTGGTATTTATTGCCATATTTCATTTGGAATGTCATTATAATAATTGGGTCTTTGGAAATTATTATGATCTTGATAAGTTCCACTTTTCATTCCACATTATGTTTGCCTTATTTCCAAATGCCAAAATGTTCTAGAATGGTAGGGATTTCCCCAGTTATTTAAATCCCACGCATTTCGTTTCGATTTTTGAATTGCCTTAATCTTATCACCAAGATCCATGTTGATGATTGGGATTAGGCACACTAAAAATTAACCACCAAATGGTAAAGTCAAAGCGCCTATTACATAGGCTTAGGTGGCTTCACACTACACTAAATGCGCGCCCACTTTTTAAACTATAAGATAAGTTTCCATGCGCCAATGTGGGAGGATTTTATTCCCAAAGGATAAGCCCTAAAAAGCATGGAGGGGAATGGAACTCGGGTGGAGGCCAGTAAAAGGATAAAGCTTGCCCAGCCATCAGACCAAGAGGCGCACAAACAATATAAAAGGAGCTATATTCTATTTGAATGGGAGGAGGTATAGAATGCAGTGCATGTGCGAAGCTTAAGGACAGTTGCAGAGAACTCCATTTTTGAAGGCCGTGCACTCAGATTGGGCTTTTGGAGTAAAAAGATGAAATGTAGAGAATTCTGAGACGATTCCAACGATGTAAGGTTTGATCTTTTTTGATGATTTTTAACCTGTTTTTGGAAGCTTTGAATGCAGATTTTAACAGGGATCTTCAAGACAGCCAGTTGGAAAACATGAATTTCAATGCACTTCTAGTCCGAATTGTGACTTGGTGTAAACATGAAAATTGTTCAGAATTCAGATCTGATCTCAGAAATATGATTTGTTTTCATAGATTGTTTTTAAATCTCCATTTGTAGGTGTTTTTCTAACACAGTTGCAGGGAGATCACATTGTGAAAACACTGTAGGAGCCACGGATCGTTCTTGGGACAGTTTCTGCTATTTTTCAGAGTTCTTGGGACATTGATCAGCTCATTTCAGGTTGTGATTCATTATTGATTGTTTGTAAGAGTTATTGTACTTGCATTTCAATATTATTAATGGATCGGTTCAATCGAACAGGGCGTAGGAATTCGAACCCAGTAAACAATCTCTTTTGTTATCGAGTCTTTTGAGCTTTTTACGATTATTTCTTTGCTACACAAGTTTTCCGCACTTCTATGGATGCAAAATAATCAGAATTTAATCAATTTGTGGATTCAAGAATACTTAAAATTGGTTAAGAAAATCATGATCTTTGGAAAACTTATAAAGTGATAAAAATACACCATTACTTGGTACTCAGGCTCCTTTCCCTCGAGTTAAAACCACAGAAGCACATGGCCAAAGTTGTCATGACAAGCTGTGGGAGAGAGGGACAGGGTGGCATGTATATTGGTTGTTACCCAAGAGGTGGACATGAAGGAGTTCCAGGAGAAGAACAAGGGTAATAGGGCAGAGCAGGAAAAAATTATAGTGGAAGTTGAGAAGAAGTTGGAGGCGATTGAAGGCCTGGGATTTAATTAAAAATAAAGTAAAAGAATTATATCCCAGTCACGCGAAGGATGGACGCGTTGAGTGACCTTAGCAAAAGCAGATGGAAAATATTGTTGATACATTGAAAGCTAAGGGTGAAGAGTTATCATTTGATGAAGTCGAGTGCATTAATAGGGGATTTATTTCAACAGCCTGAGTGAGGTGGATGCTTGGAATAAAATTGAAGCATCCTTGAACAAAGACTTCCCAATCCTTGTGCAGTAGTAGTAAAATTCTTTTGTTCTTTGGCAAAGCCGAGTACAAATTATTCTTTCCTTCCATTCTTTATTCTTTTATTGTTGGAGGATAGATTATTTCGAGGATGGATAACACATTTAGTGTGGGGTGATGTTGAGCCCTTAAAATGACTAAGTCCTAAAGCTAAAGGATGAGCACGCATAAAGGGAAATTTGGAGAAAAGCACGTAAGTGAAAGTGTGAAAGGAGAGGTAGGTTAGAGCATGGAGGAAAGGGTTTAAGGGTTTAAGGACTTAGCCACATTTTAGTTAAGGGTATCACATGAAAACATGTGAAGTTGTGGATAAGCGTAATGATGACAAGGTTGTTACATGGAGACTTGAGGCTCAAGAAAAGAATATTCAGGGAATATTTATGGTTATGGGTTGGAAAGTGGAGGTTTTTATGGCTAGCTGACATCTGCATGGCTTGGACACTTGAGTAGATCAGGATATGATGACATTTGACATGCGGGCCTATTTCTGGAATGATGATCAAGCGAGCTTCCATCCTATTTAAGGAAGCATTTGGATCTAGACAAGAGGAGAATTAGCATAGAGAGTTAGAAATTATATGATATATGTAGAGGTCGAGTATGTATGCAATGGTGCAGGATTCTGGGTGATAAATATGTAATGGCTCTAGGGGTAATATAGGGTTTCTAGTTGTAGGATGTTATTATCTTGATCTATTCAGTCTGTTATGACCTTTTTGATGTAGTATGGCTATTGTAAACACTTGATTTTCAATATATATAATTGGTTATTCTATATATCTGTATTTATGGGTTCGAACCCTAGTGTTCACTTTGCTCATGGTTCAGATCTGGTTCCTTCGTATTATTATAATGCTTTTGTTCTTTTCATGATGCATCTATGCTTAGATCTAGTATCATTATTCCTTATATTCATATTTACGCTGCACATTCCTCCATTAATGAAAAAGCATTCTTATGAAGCTCACATAAAGGAGGGGCTCGGTGCCTGCGCACACCTCGGGTGAGCACCCAACTAAGGTTGGGTGATAGAATTTGACATGCTTAGGATTTTAAGGGATAAGGTAAATGAGGCTACATGGCATACATAGGGTGAACAAATCACTCTGATAACTCAGAGCTCTGACACAACACCTGTCTGATACAAGAACAAAACCAGAACACGTCACGAATGACAGACGAGAACCAGACTTGGGTCAAAACACAACATAGACACCAATTCCCAGGACTGAGACAACGGCACTTAAAGAACTTGTGTCACTCCCTGGCGCCCAATGTCACAGGGCACATACATTCATCTATCATATCAACATAGTTCACATAATTATTGAAATTAGTTACTACGATTCTGAGGCACAAGCGTTGAAATACAAAATGCATTCTATCTCCTTGATCAATATAATTCATAACAAATCAATATAATAGGAACAAATCATGGACATACCATTTGCGGTGGTGCTTATCAAGGGAAAATTCATGAATGAGAGTAATACTAAACCTCTCTCCCTAACACTTTCTCTTTGGCGTGAGATCACCCAAAAACTCACTCTTGGTGTGAGATCACCTGAAAAACTCAATCTTGGCATGAGATCCCTACAAAACTTTATCTTCACAACATTTCAAGACACTTTTCTATACTTTACACTCTTTCACATCAGGTGCACAATTTCCTTTACTACTACTTTTACACACTTTACTCAATATTTTCATATACAAGACTATAAATACTCTTTCGTTCTTCTTTTATAGGTCCATCCTTAATACACAACACGAAGAAACCTACACCAACAATAACACTCACAACAATAGATACTGATACGATGCATATGCTTCTCCCCTAGGGTCACTTTCCTTTCCTAGTCTCCATGCTTCACTTTGCATCATTCCACACTTCACTTGTCCACTCGACACACATTTCACTGCATGCTCTACATGGTTATCATGTACGCATATTCTATCTACTTTATGTTATTGAGTATTCACTCAACAACATAAAGTGGGGGCAAATGTAGACACAAAATCACGCACTTGGGTACATTTCTAGGTTCTAAAAGCATCTTTTAGCATTTACGATTCACGAGCAAGAAAACTAATAATTGTGGCAACTATCTTTGGCCTCTTTTCTTTGTTTCTTGCTTTTTATTTTGGTCTTACACCCTCTGACTCGGTAGGGATTTTACTTATTTATCTTTCATGCCCTTGAAGACCAGTGCACAGACGCAGTACCGTGTCCCTTTAGGCGTCCACTAACCCTTTTTCACCTTATTCGCTCCTTTTGGGTCATTATTTTTCTTTTGGACATCTTTTTCACTTATGGAGTCGACCTTTAGTTATCGATTACAAAATTCAAACAAGGAATCATATAAATACATAGATATGTGTTCAAAATCAAGGACCAAGCACTAAAGCATTACTCATCACCTAAGCTTGCATCGAAAAGGAGCTTAAAACAATTCAAATCATCCCATCTAGCATCCATACTGAGGACAAGAGTCGCATCCTCTGCGTACCACGACATAAGAAGGGGAAGTTCATTCTTATTCTGACCAAAAATTTGCATCTTAACAAATCTATCCGTTATCAAGTGCTGACTTGCACTGAGGCGAGCCTAGGGCACTGATTTCTACACACACTCATAAGAAGCTAGATAGAAGTCTACAGATGTGAGTGCGATGCTCGATCATAAGTTCACTCTCGGGGTAAGTCGACTCCTTACTACTGCATCTTTCTTTTTAGATTTTATGTGGTTTGTGGGCTTGTGCGGAGTGAACTCTTCTTTTACGAGTTAAATGAACCTTAACATTCATTATGTGATTTATCGAGGGATTAAAAGGAAACAAGCTGCGACATTCTTGTGAAACCTCAAAAAGTAGATCCTGACTCTGTGCGGTCACCAACACACTAGAAGTGGTCTCACAGTGCTCATGCGCCCCTATCCTACCATGGATGCCCTTGTTTGGCCTCAATCCCACATTTCAGAATTTATAGTGAGTAGTAACGACACTCTTCCTAGTATGTTCAACACTTTTCCCAGTTCAGATCAGTTCCAGACTGTATGAAAATTAGCCAAGTCCTCTCTCCTCCTTCATTGCTTAGGGTTTCATATTTTAGATCTTAGTTGCTTTGTGTCATTTCTGTATTTTACTATTTATTTTGATAAGTGACTCTGCCAATATCTATAGATTTAATTGATTTAAATCAAATCGATGGGAAGTATTTGCGATCCTTAAGAAGGAGTAAGATAACGTGTTCGAACTCTATTTGTGTGTGCAAATCATGTTAAAATGATTAAAGGTAAAGTATTACTATCGATTACCAAATTTAGGTGCATATGATGTTGTATTTTATCAAAGCAATTCGTACATGATTGGACTATCACTTTAGTCTCGATGTTGTTCTAATTAACCATTTTTGAGAAATTATGTTCTTAAAAGGGAGGTTATAGGTTCAATTCTTATAGGGGTAGGACATGTACACATTGTATTTGAAAAAAAAATGCCTCTACATAGTGATGGTACAAGGTGACCTTACATCTGATAAACTATCCTTTGAAGTTAGGTAAGATGCACGACATCGCATACCTTAAAAATAAATTTCATATCCTTTGCTTTTAGCTTAACATACATAAAATAACCCAAATGAGATAGTCTTCGATCCAAATCTACATCTTTGAATAAGTTTTGAATGGAATAAAATGAAATGGTTTTAATTATGTATATGAGACCACCAATTACTCTAATTGTTCCAAATGTTTGAAGATTCACATGCTTGATAATGTTTTTAGAAGGTTACTCCTTTTGTTAAGTTGAGTTAACATCTTCCCAAATCCTTTTATCTAGTTTTCTTGAAATGGTTCTACACAGAGCCGACTCTTAATGTTTTCACATATTTGGCTCAAATTTCTATGTAATTTGAACATTCGAGGATGAAATGATCATTCGTTTTGACCACCCTCGTGATACAAAAAAACATAAACCCTCTCTTCCCATTATTCCTTAGGTGTTGTCCATTTGCCTATTTCACAATTGAGCTTATGGGAGCTAGTCCTTAGTTGAGCTTGATGAGGATGTTTTCCATCTATTTAATTTTAGACCCTAGGCATCCTTTTTCTCTACATTCATAAGTTAGGTTTAAACTCTATAATGTAGAGTTGTCATTTTGCTTGTTTTCTTCCTTTACATCACTTTTTTGAACTTTTCATTTACATAATTTTTGTCTTTGTTAATGTTTGGGCATTCGTATATGTTGATGTCCCATCTACTTATCCATTTGAGGTTACATTTCATTCACATGTTCTTTCATTTGTGCTGACTCTTTGTCTCTTATAGCCTAGGCCACATGTTGGTCTTTGTGTTTTCTTATAATTTCAAGTAACACAACCTCCTAGTCATAATGCTTTCCCCTAAAGGGAGGGTTCTTATTTTATCAAGGATGATTTCATAAGAAAATGAATTCTTAATTATGAAATTGTTTGTGATTAGCCATTTTGGATCCTTTCTATTTGTCTCCAAATCAAATTTGTTGCTTCATTAGCCCACACCTTACTGACCATCTACATAACTAGTAATCTAAATATGACCACTGGTGGTCTTCTAATCCCATAATTAAACATTTGTACTCCTATTTTTAGAGTGTATAAGGGAAGTCTGCTTTAACCTTCTTTTATTATTTTAAGTCCCACATGTATCCCACCCAATATTGTCATGGAAATTGAGGTTGGGATGTTTGTATTCTAACACCAATCCTAGAGATTCTCCAAAAAATTAGAAGTCAAAATGTTGATTTTTATTTTTCATTAAGAAAATCATAAATTTGGTTTCTGATATTCACCCACGTCCTTACTTTACAAAATAGTTCTAAGGCACATAAATGTTCTTTTAACGAATTATTTCACGATTAGAATTAGGTCATTGACATAAAGCAAAAGTTTCACTACATATTTGGCCAAGTGGGCCCCTTCCCCACTAAATTTGTTTATCCGAGTCTTCAAGCTTCTCCATATATAGTTTGGATGTAGTCGGGGTAGAGGCAACCTCGTTTGATGCTATATCGCTCCCAAAAAAACTCACACATAGCCCAACTTGCATTTGAATTTAGCTTTGATTTTCTTATATAACTTATTAACTCCTGTAGTATAGTGCACTAAGAACCCCACTTATTCCATTTTGCTCCATAATTTGCTCTTAGACATCATGTGAAATGTTTTTGAAGTCTACAAAGCTGATATGCATGCATCCTTTTTATCCCAAACTCTTTCCCGACTAGGTGTTCGTGTGTGACACATTGATCGATATTTGAATGTCTGGGTCTCAAGCCCTCTTGCCCCTTTCCTATCTTTCCTCTTTCCTCCACCCATGATTGCTAATTTTATACTCTATCATACTCACAAAAACTTTACAAAAGAGGATTGACCATGATAGTTCTATAATTTATAGGATTATTTACATCTTCACTTTTAAAAAATGAATGAATAAACAAAATATTTTAATGACATCCATGAGACCAAGTTGTACATGGGACCCAAAGAGCCGAATCAAAGTTACACCTTTGCATTGACATCGCCACTTGACACAAGGACTCCCTAATCATTTTCTAGAATTTCTTATCCCTTTTCATGTTGACTCTTTTATTGTGGATCTTGATAAGAAAACTTGTTGTTTTATCTAGCCTTGCCTCTTGAAACAAATCAATTAGGTTGTTAAACCTCATGTTGTCATGTATTTGACATTAATCTCACTATAGGTTGTGCACTCCATGATGTAGTACCATTATGTCTCCATAACCCCTTGTCACAAAATATGCACGTTCTGCGTTTCCCACTCCTCCTTAGGTGTTGTCCACCTACCAGTTTCACACCTAAGATGATGTGAGCTAGTCCTTAGCTGAGCCATCAACATTTTCTCCTTCCACTTGAATATTGCTCCTATATACGCCTTTTCATCATGGTTCCATGTGGGGTTAAACTTTTATATAAAGTATGCTTTCTTCCTCCCCATTTGCTTTGTTCACAAGAGTCCTAAATTTCTCTCACATATTTTTTATTTCGTTATTAGTACTTGTACACTCTTGCAAATTAATACCCCACTTACTCATCCATTTATTGTTTTGTTTCATCCATGTGTTTTTCCTTCTATTTAGCCCTTCTGCTTATCACCATCTTTGCAGATGATTCCTATTCGTCATGTCTTTTTCAAATGCTTAGAAGGCAATGTACCTATTTTAGCTAATATGATCTCGTAGGTATTGCTATTTTGACATTGAGCTTGTTTTTGATTAAATATTTTTGGACTCTCTATATCTATCTCCATTTTAGGTCAAACACGTCGTTGCTCCGAACTCCGAACCCATAATTTTACATTCATGCACCTTTTTTTGTAGCAAGTATAAGACCTTTCATCTTCCTTGTATTCTTTTTGTTATGTATATTTCCCAACTATTTTTTTTTAGTTTTTGGTCTTAAAGATTTTTGTGACTCTGGCCAGGCTATGTAAATGCAAGGGTGAGACCAGTGAGGCTTGGGGATTAGAATTTGGGTGGGTGGCACGACGAGCACTCGGGGCCCACCATGAAGTCACACCCTTAGGCCCATGACCTTATGGTTAAACTATACCACTTAAGTAAATACATTTTTTTAGTAATCTTTACGAATCAACAAAAACCATGCAACCCCAAATTTGTTGTGAATAGTTTTTTTAATTGGATACTATAAGAATTATTAACCCAACAACTTGACACACTTCGTGACACGCTCATGTTGTGAATATTATTACGCACAAGATATTTGTATTCTTCCACCATGGCTAATTATCTGGTCCAGTGATTGTGAAAGTAAAACAAACCCAAAGGAAGTAATGGTTAAGCTGCGCGTCCACTTTTACTGAAGCCATTTTGGAAAACCTCACTCGAGAGAGTAGAATTAAGGCTCTCCAACCGCCTTGAATTCTCTTGATTAGTGCATATTGAGTCTTGAAATGCAGTGGAAATGATATTTTGCTGTTCCAATCCACTTTCAGTATCGAAACAAATCCATACATTGCAAATTATGATGGTGAAAGGAGGCTCTTCAGCCATGTGGGTGCAACTTTTATTTACCACACCGAATCCTGTCTATATTCTTCCCAACGTACATCCTTTGCCCTTCCATTCAAAGCTCTGAATGGAGTTTCAGTCCCCATCTCGTTTAATCCATTTTATGTCTCTGTACAAATTTTGTAAAGAAAATTATATACCCTGCTATGATACTGCCCCATTTTCCCATTTGAACAGCTATCAGAGATTTTCTTCCTCAGCAACTGCTTCAAATGCTGCCATAAAATGCTGGGCATGTGGCACAGAAGCACCTCATGGTCCATTTCTAGCATGCCCATCGTGCAGGAGCGTTCAGCCTCTTGTTTCTTCAGTCATTTACTTCCACATATTCAACCTGTAATTTTCTGGACTTTAAAACTCACGATAAATATTTTGTTCTTTTTTTTTTTTCAATACCACATAACATAGCCCTAACTGAATGTATATCCAACTAAGCCAAGATGTGAAACAGCCTTGATGAGATTTTTACCGAGAACTGCTGTGTGCAAGCAGATATGCAAGTGATAATGTGGTTATGGATGGTACCTCGCAGAGAGCCAGGATACGACGTGGATACCAAGGATCTGGAAAAAAGTACAAAGACTGGCAGAAGAAACTGCATCCTGATTTATTTCAACGCAAGTCAGAGGTCAGGCCTGTTGTTGTTATTTCAATTTTATTTTCACAGTAGGCTATATTGGTTTACAACTTCTGGGTTTTCTAAGCGACCCTTGATATTTGTTCTGCTGGTTTTGTGCAATCCGTGATGGCCTCGGTGTTAATAATTTTCTCCCATCAAATAAATAAATAAAAGCTACATACATTATTGTATTTTAAAATTTGCATAAGGATCATAATAAATCACTAATTTAGAGAAATTGGTATACAAAAGGAATAAAAATATCCTATAAAATTATCAAATAAGGACAAGTAATAATCTATGGATGGAGAGAATTAATCATAGGAGGTGCTTGGAATGCAACAAATATAATTTTTTATACAAGGTTGGTTACTCATCTTATTTACCAATATCAAGTAGGTGATGAGACTCAAAACTGAACAAAGCACCTTTTTTGCAAAAGCAATAAAAATTCTTAGGTAGCTCCCATAGTCATGGTGAAGAGTGGTATTTGGACCAAGCCTACTGATTCCTCCATAAAAAGAGACATTTCCCCCAAAACATTAGGAACAGAAAATTAAATAATTCTTTCCTTCAATTATATTTGCCTCTACTAGCTACACCAATGACATTATAAAAATACATGAACCTTTTCTGAAAAAAATTACACACTTGAATTATCTAGAGTTACATTAGAGAATGGGTAACAATACCAACAAAATCGTATGAGCTTACAAATATGCATTTTTTTACAAAAATATTATAGTATTTTTATGGGTATGCGTGAAAATTATTTTACTTTATAATAATATCAACAAAAGAGTTGATTAATATTGACGTCAGGTAAAAAATAACAATGTTAAGCTCTAATAATAGCCAAAAATAATGAAAATCTTTATATTTAAGCGCCCCCTGATTGATGGCACGCTAGGTAGTTGCCTAGTCTACCTAGGGCTTAATCCTCCCTTGATTTTAATCCACTTCCTGTCTATAACCTTTAATGACTTTATAGCTAAAATTCTCTATAAAATTCTACATGCTTGAAAAGAGTTGTATTTGGTTTTTCTTTTGTACATCTTTGATTTCAGATTAAAGGTTTCCACAGTCCATGATGACAAGAAAACATTTTCTTTGTGGAAAGAAACATGTGTGATTTTATAAATTAACGCTTTGTAACACATCATGCGATCCATCATCAAGAAGAAATGATGTCATATGAAACGTTGGTTTTAAAATCATTCACAGATTTTTTCCAGAAAAATTGTTTCTTCTTGTTTTTGTACAAACACGAACACTGGGGTGTTATTTATTGTCTTTTTCATTTTCTGCATCTTGAGGACACAATGCCCACTTTCTTGGGATGCTGTGTGTTGATGTGATTGACATTCCTAGTGGTCAAGTCTTAATCATCTCTGGACCCTAATATAATAATTTGGTCTGTTGTCTAAATGTATTTGGCACCAGCAAGAAAAGGAATATTCGGCCCAGCAATCAGCTGAAGTGATCAAGGCTTATAATACACTTCTTAAGCCCCTGTCCCGAGCGGAATATATGGTACATCCCCTAATCTAGCAATTTATCTTTATTTGTTTGAATTTCATTTTTTGTTTGCTAATTCTTGACCATTACAATCTCTTTTTCTAAAATTGTACAACAAAATAATCTTTGACGTGAGAGAGAATTTTTCTGTGTATCAATGCATGTGTTCATTCATTGTAGTTTTTATACAGCCAAGTATCATATTAAGGACCCCACAATTTTATCGGGTGTTTTTGACACGTCAATGCTAAAATGGTACTTTCTTAACAGAGAAAAACACCTATCTCAAACAATATTTTTCAAAATGCTGATCTAGCATGCTCTGTTGATATCTGTCAACCTTCCATTATATAGGCATCTATACAATCTTTGGTATAAATTATACAATGCTAGTTGCTGACTAGTAGCCATAAGCACAAAAACTACTGTAATGGAGAATACTGCATGCACACTTAAATAGAACATAGTTTGCAAATAATTCCTACCTAAACATCCAAAGACAACTTGGTTGTGAGAGAAGGACAGAAGGGACGCATAGAAGTGAACACATTTACATGATTAAGGATTATTGGATGAGGCAGCTACTGCTATTTGTGTAGTCAAGTCTTCTGGATTTTCATTTTCTTCTTAATTCTGTATTCCAGGACCATAATCATTGTATAGTGCTTCTTCTGCTCTTAATAGATAAGAGATACTTGTTTCACATTTTCTCTACACTAGCTTGAACTCCCTTGAATCTTTGAAGATCCTGCTAGGCTGCTAAGTTGGCTCTATATGCCTACTAACATCTCAAAGGAATGGTCCTTATCTCTAGAGACTTTGTATCAGTTGTACATAAGTTTAGGGGTAGCAAAAAATTTCTCAGATATTAGGGACGGATATTAAAATTGCATATAAAAATAATATTTGAAAATTAAATAACATAAAATAACAAGATAAACTAACACAAATTGAAAGAAGCTGAAATTGAATTAAAATAACAACATTTGTAGATCCATGATCCAACATTGAATGTTATCGTCATGTTTGATTTAACCCTAAATAAATAAAGTGGGTTGTTATTATGCTTATCTTATTTATTATCTTAGGATTATGGGTTAGCAATAGGTAATATATTCTAATTAATTAATTAACATTAATACAAAATTCGAACACATTATTATTAGCAATTTTCTGGACAGAATATTAGAAATGATTGCTAAGAAGGTAGGAACACAAGAAAGAGGATGCAGTTAACTGATTATGTGTTTAGAGCGCTGATCTGGTAGTGATAGAAGGATGAAAACCCTGGAAACAATATGGGGGTGCTTCGTCTTTGATCATGGAGGTGCAAATTGAGTAGGTATGGAACCGTTAGATGTGTACAAAACCATCACGGTAGTTTCGTACCTGTTTGGCATTTTCATATGGCTGTGTACTGGAGCTTTGTAACTTCTTGTGCTTGTGCGACCCTCAAAATATATTTCATTGTGAAACCCTAGGTGTTGCACATGTACGAAACCCTGTACATGATCTAAAATAGCTTCAAAACCCTAACCACGGGTAGGAGACCCTGCAAAAAGGTTAGTGATTGAGTTGAAGTGCAATCGTCCACCGCTTTATGGATGTAATACTTTGAAGAGGCCTCAAACCACACGTAGTTCTCCACCTAGCATGTGATATCTATATGGATGCAACTAACTTTGGCAATTTGATAACCTGATAATGCAACAATGGCTTGCCATGCTTACCTTGACTCGCATGGTCTCGGCTTGGGAAACGTGACTCTCTAACCTAGGTGGCGTGCTTTAGACACGTGTAGGGGATGCTCCTAGAATGTGCTATTGCTTTTTAGGAATTTAGGAGAGCTTGGAGTGCTTTAGGAATGATATTTGCAATAGGTGCTCTTGAAAGTGAGGTGAGTAAATGAGTACATTTAACTTGCTTATATAGGGGTTTGCAGGTATAATTTTGCATTAAGGCCGACCCATGAGGAAATTACCAATCCATAGAAAGATATCAAATTGAGAAAGTGACCATTGGGTGGTGAGGATGAAATTGTTGGATGGTTTTATCCTTATGTGGCGGTCCCTTATGGGCAGGGAGTGAGGTGTTGAAAACTTTTGGGCACGACACTTGGAGGTGATAAACAATTGTGGATTGATGTAAGCAATGCTATTGAGCAGCTGAGCAATGCTATTGAGGAGAGCAAGTCATGCATAGAACTAATGATAGGCTATTGATCTCGGAATGTGCACACAAGTCATGATTTAGGGATAAAGTCAATGTTGTCATTGCCAAGTGATAAATTACCAAATATAGGTGTCTACATTTGCCCCCTCCAATTTGCCGATGGAATACCAGGAGCTGCGAGGGAATTGGGTGTCGTTTGATCCAATACCAAAAGAAGGGTGCCATAAGGCTTTCTAGTTGCTCAAGAACCTTCTAAGACAAGAAGGGGTGTCACGGGGGTTTCTAGTTGCCCCAAAAGCCTAATTGAAAGAGTGAGAAGAAGGGTGTCACAAGGCTTTCTGGTCACCTCAAAAGCGTTTTCCACGGACCACACCATTGCAAATGGATGTAGGCCCAAATGTGCAAAATAGCGTAAAGTTGAAAGGGAATGAAGTATACTCATGCCTGAATTGTGTGATGTCCCATGTGTATCAAGTATGCAATACTGAAATGTAGGTGGCGGCTCATGCCCCTATACTGTGCAGTGTAAAGGTGCTCAAGATGTGCAAAGTCAAAAGGGAATGAAGTGCTCATGCCCCCACATTCTGTACCGGAGTATAGTAAAATCTTGCCTGGATTGTGCCAACTGTCCCTGAGTTTGTATTAGAAACTTGTGGAAGTCTATATATCCCATAAAAAACTGAATTTGTCATTGAAGAAGTGGCCAAGGCGAAACATCCATCCTGGACAACATCTGTTTGTTCGGTCCCCTATTTGATGGTTTTGTACCTGTGGAAATTTTGAACCTGTTCTGTATCTGTTCTTGCTCCTTGTTTATCTGTATTCTATTCCATTTTGTTATGATTTCTATGTTCTATTTGATGTCAGAATCACATAGATTTTCGTGTGATAGGCCCACTGAATGCTCCCTCTTTTGAGGTGAGTGAGATGTGCAAAGTTATCACTTGGCTCAAAAGAAATAATGTGTGTCCATGTTGGATGGAGCATATAGTCAACATTGAATCACATTGAGGGCTTACTATAGGTGACCATCGTAGAGATCCAATTCCTGCAAAATGTGCATGGTAGATACAATGGCACGAAGATATAACAAACATAGCATAGCAGCTAATAAGCACAAAGGCAAACAAGCATACAAGTAAACAAGTGTAGAGGCATACAAGCATAGAAACATAGCAACAAACAAGTATACAAGCAATGTCACGTGTTAGTCATAGCAAAGGCAAGGGGCCACAAACAAGAGACACAAGAGTGTTGCATACACAAACAAGCACACAAATGCCACAGAGGCTGCAAACAAGATACACCAAACTATCACACACACAAGCAGAACAAAGGCCATGGGCTACATACAAGAAAACAAGTAGATAAACAAGCAAGTGAATACGATAGTAGACAGTAACCTAGAGGCACATAGAGCAAGAGATGCTAACGCTGCACAAAACATGTGTTAGCCACATTAGTCCAAATAAATAGCATACAATAAATGAGCAAAATGAGAATGTGAAATAGCACTATGTAATGAAACAATAACACTTGACAGCGTAAGAGATGCCCCCAAATGTTGACTGGCCATTGGGTGTGAGGAGAGATCCAACACCAAAGCATTATAGAGTTCTTTGTATGTCTGCATCATGCTCAAATACCTCATGAATGCATGTGTGTAAAGAGTATATAGAATATGCTATCTATCAAACCATATGATAAACAACATGTGTAAAGTAAAGAACTAGCAAATCAAGTCATATGCAGGTCCTGATTTGTATTTTGAAAATACGTGAATGTTTGTGCTTATGAGATTCTTTGAATGTTTTTGTATTTTTAGAATATGTGTGTATAAAACAAGAGCTACCCATGACATGGTCAGGAGGGTAAGTAGGAATCCTATTAGTTTAGGAGACACGGGTTTCAATATTGCATTGCTGAGGATAGGATTAAGAGGTAGCGCTTGAAGCCAAGGTTGTAAAACATGTAGTAGATGTAATGCCTATGTAAAGGGCCTCGGGAGGAGCTTATAATGGTGAGTAGATGTAATGCCTATGTTGCATCAAGAGAAATAGGCAAGAGGGCCTCATAAGGATTGTCTTGAATTGTAACAACTGGATTACAACTGGTGTGCTTGATGTTACGATGGATAGCGGAAATAACAGCCTTGAGTTCTTGTATCCAAGGGTATCGAGGAAATAGTCACATGTCCAATCTTGAAATGGGCAGCCATGGTACATGGTCTACTGAATTATGGAGGATAACACATCGAGCCAGCCTAAGAGTATGTGTGTAATGTGTTGGATATGTTGCTCAATATTGCCCAAAGAGTTAGTAGTGTGATAGTGCATGAGATATATTTAGAATTGTGATCAATAATGCTATTGTAGATAGATGGTTGATTGATAAAAGCATGAAGATAGAGCACATAAGAAGTAGCATCATTATGAACCAAAGCATTGTTAACATTAGGATCATTATCGGTAGGTAGGCCCTCTTGTTGCTCGAGTAAATGTAGCTCTTTGATAGCTTTATGTGTAGGTGGCTTTATTGTCATACGCGCTTCATCTAAAGTGAGGTGTTCTTGCAAAGGCTCAGGTGATGGAAGTATAAGCGACTCATTATTATTGCTTAGTGCTTCAAGGTACAAATGTTGCCAAAGGGGTGTCAAAGGGTGATAGGCGTAGTATTATGAATGTTGCTTGGTGCGCCAACCCCATATGCCATGTAATGAATCAATAGGTATGGTTTGTGCATCTAGACGGTGTGACAAGAATCTTACTAGTAGTGGCATTTGCAATTGTGCGATATTTGTAGGGATCCTTGTCATTGTAAGTGTGTATGCGTAGCCATCATGTAAATCTGAGGAGATTATAATCAATAGCATTGTCCATGACATAGAACTTGGTGGGGGCCATTTTAGGGCCAATGTAAGTATCAAGGCGATTGTGCGGATGGGATACCATATGATATTATCAAAGCCTCAAATAGCGATAGTAGTCTTATCAATTGCACTCACTGGAGATACCCATTTGTTAGAGTAAAGAGCTAGGGCAAACATTCAAGCCACATGCACTATTAAGTAGTACTGCATTCAATAAGAAACTAGTGAATTTATACGACAATAAGAAATGGTGATCATTGATCCATAAGAGGCATTCTATAGGAGTAGTAGTAGCTGTATCCATGCTTGGTGAAGGATTTGCAATACGGGGAACACTATCTTGGTAAGTGCCGATAGGAAGAGTATTAGGTTGTTCTAATGTGTGCTTCAAGGAGATAGTATTTGTACCTAACCTCATCTTGTATAACATGTTGGAACTTAAAACATTTATTAGTGGCGTGACCGATACATTGATGGTAGGCACAATAGGCATCTGTGTCGAAGGATTTGCTATGAGGCTTGTTTGTATCAACATCAATAGAGGGATGGGGAGAGATACTGAGGTTACGTTCAAACAATCATTGTAATAACACATGCGGCAAATAAGACAAACATGTGAATCGCCTTTGGGTGGGTATCTTAGACCAGCCGAGGAATATGGGATGACCCCATAGATATAGCCTATAGGCACATTGAATGTGGCAAGAGTAGATGTGTCTAAAGACATGAAGTTGGGCTCATAGGTGTAAGTATAAGGCACTATAAAGTAATCCATGAAAGCACAAAAGAAAATGGACCCTATAGTGGGAGAAAGGATTATGCACCAAGGTGGAAATAGAAACCCTAGGGGTCTGCAACAAAAGGTCTGATTTGGAATAGGGTGACCTACGCCAAATAGATGAAAGTTTCGATTAACAACTGGGTTCACCAAATGATTTAAACCTAAATAAATAAAGAGGGTTGTTATGATGCTTCTCTTATTTATTATCTTAGGATTATTGCTTAGCAACAAGGAATATATTCAAATTAATTAATTAACATCAATACACAAATCAAAATATACTATTATTAGCAATTTGCAAGGTAGAATAATAGAAAGCGATTGCTAAGAAGGTAAGAACACAAGAATGGTGATGCACTTAGCTGATTATGAGTTGAAGGTTGATCTTGTAGTGTGGAAGGATGAAAACCTTGGAAACAATTTGGAAGTGCTTTGTCTCTGATTTTGGAGGTGCAAACTGTGTAGGTTTAGAACCATCAGATGTTTACTAAACCGTTTGGTGTTTCCATACCTGTTTGGCATTTTCGGACAGTTGGTGCTGCAGCTCTGTAACTTTCCGTGCCTATGCGACCTTCTAAAATATGCCTCACCATGAAATCCATGTGTATATGATCTGGAATAGCTTCAAAACCCTAACTGCAAAAAGGTTAGTAGTTGGGTTGAAGTGTAATCCGTACGCCGCCTACATTGGCAATACTTCAAAAAGGCCTCAAACTACATGTAGTTCTCCACCTAACATGTGATATTTATATGGATGCAACTAGCTTTGGCAATTTGATCACTTGATAATGCAACAATGGCTTGTCATGCTTAGATTGACTTGGCTTGGATGGTCTCTAGCTTGGGAAGTGTGACTCTATAACCTGGTTGAGTGTGCTTCAGACCTGTGTAGGGGCTGCTCCTAGAGTGTGCTGCTGCTTTTTAGGAATTTAGGAGAGCTTGGAGTGCTTTAGGAATGATATTTGCAATGGGTGCTCTTGAAAGTGCCAAGTGAGTAAATGAGTACATCTAACTTGCTTATATAGGTTTGTAGGTATAATATTGCATCAAGGCTGACCCATGAGGGAAGTTTGATCCATAGAAAGATATCAAATTGAGAAAGTGACCATTGGGTGGCTGGACGTAACCGCCAGTTTCAAACCATCCCATTGGATGGTTTGGTCCTTGTTTGGCAGTCCCGTACATAAGCAGGCAGCGAGGTGTTGGAAAATTCTGGGCACAACACTTGGAGGTGATAGACTGGCTGAGCAAGGCTATTGAGGAGAGCAAGTCATGCATAGGACCGAGGATATGCAATTGAGTTCGGAATGTGCACACAAGTCATGATTTAGGGATAAAGCCAACGTTGTCATTGCCAAGTGATAAATTATTAAATCTAGGTGTAAACAACGTTGCTCATGAGTCATTAATGTCAATGATAAAATTGATTATAAAGCACTGATTTGCTGAAGTCATAATGACAATCCATTGTCAACAGTTCAAACTTTAACAACGAAAATCAAAATGCAAAAATCTAAAACATTCTTTGATAAACTATAGAACCTGAAACTCCATGCTTTAGTGACAATGTTCAATTGTGATCATCTTAATGCATGGATGCAATTTTTTTGCTTCTGAAGTTTAAAGTTGGAGATATGATGACTCCTCACATCCAACCTTCAAGCCCAACAGGTTGTTCTCTTATGAAAAATTTCTATACACATTGGCCAGTTGATTCTGTATCAGATTCAGTTCTCTCGTGATTATGTTCCAAATCAGCCAGCACCTTATGTTCATATTCCATACATTTTATCTGCATGTTTTTGTTTTTGGATTGATATTTTGCTAAAGGTTTTTTGTCTACAAATATGTTACATATGCCGTTTTGGTACAAGAGCATCCTACTGTGAAGCTCTTGTCAAGTCTTACAGAAATGAAAACCAACAGTACTCATGGGCAAGGTTCCTGTAGCTTTTGGTAACATACAATTGAATATCAAACAAATGGACTCTGCTACAAGAAAGAAAATATGAAAGTACATCAACCACGAGGAAAGAAGACTGTCATTCCTAAACATTCTAGGCCATTCCCCTTTATCGTCAAATTCAGATACATTTTGTAGCCTTAACCTATGTTACAAGGTTCTCTGAATTTTATTGAAAAAGTTCAAATTCGTTGAACTTTATTCTCGTCGAACATGAACTCAAACTTTATCCATTATTTTTACATGGGAAGTTTTTGACACAATTTTGCATTATTTTACAAATGTATGTATATATACATATACCGACTGAAAGTAGTGGATAGAAAGCTCTCCACTCTGTCCCTCTGACATATTTATGCATTTTTTCAAAAAATAAAAAAGACAGGAAAAAATAGTTCGAACTTAAAGACGTTTTTTTTCTTGAACTTTATCCTCGTTGGTCATGAACACGAACTCGAACCTTGTGACTTAGGCCTTAACCACAAAAATTCCAGCATGGTTTCGGGACGGTTGAGGGTTGTCCTGACGCCCACCTTGCAGGGAGGGGGAACATTTCTGAGATGTCTTAAAATCAGGGGATGCCCTCCTTTTTCATGTGCAAAGGAGGATGGGAGGGGGACATTTCTCCCCAACCCCTCCCACCTCCCCAAAACATCCCAGATGTTCGAGATGGGAAAAATAGGGTTACGTGTCCCTCGGAAACTATGGTTTAATCTTAGGTGTTTTGGGAAGGCAAAGGCAGGCAGATAGACTTCCATTCTGGGCCGTGTGGATCTTTGAATGTTAAACATTTTTAATTTAAGTATTCTGGGCTATGCGGATCTTTGAGTGTTTAACTTTGTTAGTGTCTTACTGAGGAAGGTTAGGAGATCAATGACGGCTATGAAGTATTCCTATGTAATCGGCCAGTAATCTTTCTTAATTTATAATTGAATTTTTTGGCCTGTTATAATAAAACTATCAAAAAAATAACTCATGGAAAAAAGCATCAATGTAAATAAAAACTGTCTTCTATTTCATCAAAAACTGATGGTCATAAAGTGCAGTATCAAAAGCACTTGAGCTGCTAAACAAGGAAAAAATCACGAAACATTATCTCCCTAAAACAAAAGGATAAAGTCTAAAATGACAAGTATTAAGATTTACGCAAAGAAGAGAAAACATAACAACAATATAATTACATACATTCATTGTTATTATAAGAAAGCTTCCTAGTTGCTCCATTGGACGAGATTCATGCAATACAAACAACTATTTTATATTTATTTTTCAGCATCTTAATATTTAACATAGATCAGTTATTCTAACATACATGAATAGGATACGAATAATTATCTCATCAGTGAATTTTTTATTGGTACATGGTAAGACGTGTACAACATCTGAGAAATCATCTCTCTCACACACATATTTCCTGAAGATTGAATCATATTATACAAAATTGACACTACTACAAAGTCAAGAGCTATTATAATTATCAATTTAGAATGGTTCAGCAAATGAGAAATCCAACAGCTATTATTCAGTGGCAATATCCAATTTTGAATTAAAAAGCAATATAAACTTGAAATTCTAAGAGCAAGTGAAATCAGAAATAGTATTGATTTTTACATTCATAGAGGACACAAACAGATCCAAGTTTTCTAATTGCAAAAGGAACGCGATAAATGTTTCTTAATTGTTAATTGTAGATATAAACCTGCCAAAATCAATCTTACTATTGGAGACTTCATGGTAGATACTATAGAATAGTGAGGCAATTGTCAGAAGACTATTCACAGTATTTTCAATAGCGTTCAAGCCACTTATGGAATACGAAACAAGTTCACTTATATCTTTGTGCAATTTTTCTTATATGTCAGTTGGCCTCATCAAGCTATTTTTTTGTTCTTACTGTTAAAGTTTTTTTGCCTCTTCAAATAATGCGAGAGTGAGAGGCACAATACTATGATACACCAGTGCTAAGATTTATACCAGTCAAGTAAATATCTGAACCAAGACACTGCATTAACATTCTATGTTCCAAGGTGTAATGATAGCAATAAATATATAGCCTTTTTGATCAGCAACACGTGCTAAGGCAATGCTTGTATTTCCACTTGTGGGTTCCACTAGAGTGATGTCTCCAAGAATGATAAATCATTAAACCTTTTCTTCCGCATCCTCAATCATCCTGCAAGTGACACTTTCCTTGTCAACATAAACATCAGAAACAAAAACTAATCATTCAAAACAAAAACTCAGATCTATAGGTCTACCCCATAAAATTGCAGCTATGCAAGCCATGGAAACAAAATACAGCCGTATGACTAGGTTTGATCATGTTTTTGAAGTTCTTTGGTGTTTGAAAAAATAATGGTTAAAAACAACAGAGACAATTTAATTTAACTTTCATAACCAACAGTTCTAGTGATACAGGGAAATTTCTCTGTGGTTGATCACGGGTTCAAGCATATTGCAGACGATGGCTGTTTGTAGATTCTTATCAATGCACAAAATTATAGCAAGGAAGTTGCCTTCTGCAATAGATTCTTAGTTCCTAACATAGAAACATTAACTATCTCCCTCATAGATTTTTCAATTCACAATACAAAACCAACGTTAAGCGACTGTTTTGGTGTGATCGTTTGGAAACTTGCAGATCTGATAACTGGCTTGGAATGCAAGGTCACAGTTTCTGATGCCATGCGGATTAGTGTGGTCATATATGACCTAATAAATTAATAAAATATGAATTAAAAAAAAGGGTAGAATTAGCTTGACTAATCCTCGTTAAAGAACTCTGAAACTGAACTTTTGACGGGCCTCAAAAACAATCCTGCTTGTGCTGGATCTGGTGGAATTTTTCAGGGATTATAAAGGTGAATGGGTCTTAGCCTTTTGTGAAGCTTTAGGGAATGCCACCACCAAGTTCACTGAAGTCAAAGCTTTATGGAGAGGTCTGATAATTGCTAAATAAAGATGTTGGTCAAGAATAGAGGTAGAATGGGATTCAAGACTGCTAATTGATAGTTGAACGTTTGATGTATCCCTTCCTGCTGTTTTGATGAATGATTTTGGATTCTTATCGGCATTTTGTTATGGTATATCTTTTTCTGCTAAATGCTATTTTGTCTGCGCGAGTGCAGGCTATGTTTAGTGGGTCTGGGTTTCGATGGGTTAAAGAAGGTAGTTAAAATTTGCAAAAATGATAATTCTATTTGGCATGCCAAGATTGAAAAAAATGTGGATTTTTGTCTGCCACCATATCTAGAATGCTTGTTGCTGTTCTGTGGAACATTGGTAGTAAAAGAAGCTCAGTTTGGATGGGCGATATTTGGCCTTTACGTGGAATTGGAAGGAACGTTGTATTTGGTCACCCATCTCCTGTCTCTGCTCATTCTCTAATTTTAATTTCAGCCATGATTGCCTTCCAATGGGGGAGGAATTTATGACTTGGGTTATTGGGTAGTATATGACATGCCTAAGTATTATGCTCCCAAAAATCCATGAATTATTTCAGAATCCCCTGTTTTTTTGTTTGTATCTTACTCTTAATTATTGCAGTTGGGAAATATGGTGGAGGATCTTTGCATTTGCAGTCTGGTTTTGTCAATGCTCTGTTTCTACTTATCTCTATCCTAATATCTGTCTGCTTGAAGGATTGGAGTGAAGGGTCATACTCTGACTTGGTTTGTATCGTGTTTTCTTTTTTTCAGTTCGTGTCTGCAGTCTCTTATGGCCTCATGGAATTTGAAGGATAAGGCTCTTGTGGGGGAGGTCTCTGGCTCTACTAGAATCCCAAGATTGGTGAAAAGAAAGCAGTCATCTGAAAACATTGTCAAAGAGCAGAACAGGAAAATGATTAACTACTACACTTTGGAGGATGTCCAGTCCTCCTTTTTGGGACTGGTGGATGACCTAAAGCTCAAACAACTGGTGGATGAGGGTGTTCTCTTAGATGAAAGCACTAGGGTGAGTGCAGACCAAGCTCTGGATTTCTAAAAGAGATTTCTAATTAAGGGAATCAAGGATGAAAAATTACTCAAATACGCTGAAAAACTGTGGAAACTGCTCAAATCTGAAGCCAGAGAGAAGATTGTGGAGGGCAGGAAGCTTGATGCTGGCTATGAAATATTGAGGATTGATATCAATAGGTTCCAGCAGCAGGAGAATGGGGAACTAGGTTTGGCTGATGTTCTATCACTTCTGTATCTGGATGGAGAAGAACCCGTTAGAGGCACAGTCAATGATCCTATTGATGTCCGCGACTCCAGTGAGGAGGCTCGATATGCAGGCTTAGGCGAAAACTGATCTGTATGCTGTAACTGTGGATGTCCAGGCTTCTTGGATTAAATGATTTCACCTCCACTTGCAGAATTTAGATATTGGATTATGCAGGCATGACTTTGAGGAGGCGGGTAAGCAGGTTGACAGCCACATTTTGAAATTGTTTCCCCTTTGAGGTGTAGACTACCAGCTGTAGTGGAGCAGGGCTTAGAGGATCACTTGAATCTTCAGTTTGTTACGTGATCAAATGGTTTCGCAGGCAGTGGCCCATGATCCTGAATGATTTAGTTTTTGGTGCCCTGATCATATTTAGGCAACTGCAGCACTATGTTTATACATTGCTTAGTAAGGACCTGGTTATCTAAATTTATTCTGCTATTAAGTAAATATACATAAATTTCACCATGTTTTGCTGCTGTCATTTCTCTGAGAAGCTTTTTGATTTATCAGTTGTGGTTTTGTGGTTCACGATTATTTCTTTGGGGCTGGTGGTTCATTTTTATGATTGACCTTAACAAAAATTCTCAAATCAGAATTTCATCTACAAGTGGTCCGGGAAAGAGGAAGTTGGGGATTTGACCCATTTTTGGCTTCAGTTTTGACTACGTGCTGTCATTTACTCTAAAGGATGGTTTCATATATGATAACTTTAAAGGCAAATAAGTGAAAAACATCAAGAGGGTTGAGGGAGATAGGGACTTTTGTGGTGCGTTTGGAATGAATTCCAGTGTAGGGCCCCTATGAAGGAGACAGGGAAGGTCATTATAAGGGGAGTGGCTAACAAGTCTAGCAATGAGGGTAAGGGGAGCAGCAACAAGATGGATGCCAAGTTTCCTGAAAGAGGGAGTTAGAGAGGGGGAAGATTAGGACCTGTAAGGAGCCAAATGCAGTCTCTTATTGCCTATATTTTCATTGCAGTGGAACTTAACAGAATTATAAGGTTGTGCAGATGAAGTGGTAGAGGCAGGCATGGATTCCACAAGCTTAGTATATGTTCTTCTGAGATGTGGCAGATTGCTGTGGGCTGCTCTCCTGGTGAGGCTTACTTGTACTTATAGCATCATCATCATCTATCACCTGAATTGGATGCCGAGAAGAATTATTTATATTGACTGAATGATTTGCAATGATTTGGGTAGGGGGAAGAGGCTTGTTATGTCTGCACCTTTGCTTGCAATATACTTTCATCTGTTGAGGGCTGTATTTCTTATGTGAAGACTGAGATGAGAGAAATTTATACAGGTTAAAACAGACGGAAGATACCCTTTGGTTTGAATTATGAGCTGCTTGCAAGACAATTTTATGATGGGGTTATAAAATATGGTAAATCAGATTATGAAATAAAAGATCAACTTTATCCCCTCCAAACCATCAAACCCTACACCAAGGTAGGTCGCTCCTTTAGAAAGCAAATAAAAATCTGAAAGTGGATGATTCTCCTCAAATCTGCAATTTACTTCAAGCTCAATCAATGTTGAAGGGTTTTCATCCTTCTAGGAAGCCACACAAGAGGGTTTTCATCCTCAAGTGGAAGAACATGGAGCAACAAGCTCTCAATGCCCAATAATAGAAAATGTGCCAATCTAGATGCTTGCAAAAAGAGGTCTTCACATCACTTTATATCCCTCCTTTGGCGCCAAGGCTAGAAAAGACTAGGCCGACCCATAGGAGATGTTATAATTCTTCATTAAGCTTCTTTATTTGCCTTTAACCCAGCCGACCTGCTTCAAGAGGGAAAACACTAAAAAAACATTAAAAATTAGAAAAACAAATGCAAATGAAAGCTCAATGTTCTTCTCCAACTCCTCTACTTCTTTGCCATGGAGAAGGAATGGCAAGAAGTCCAAGTTCTGATCCTCAAGTGGGAAAAGGGACATTACAGATTCTGGATGGAGAAGAGCAGGATGAGCAGGATGGTCCATTGACACTTTCCATTTGGATCCGGGGTACTGTAATCTGCCACTTGTGTGAGCCCCTGACCTTGAAAAGATCCTTAAATGAGAGATCAAACTATGTGAACAATGGGGATATCTATTCCAACCAAAAGTCAAAAGGGAGTTGTTTGCCCATCCTCAATATGCCAACTTAAATGAGGTATAATGCTTTGTAAACCATCAAGCATATGCCTATATGTGGTTGGCATTCGTGCCAGAGCTGAGTGTTGGACAGATTGCTTGAGGGGAGAAAACTGGTATTTTCAACTAGAATTAGATGTCACGTCATAGCCTGACTTTGGTGTAGTCTCCAAGCTGCTTTCATTGCTAAATCCTTGTTAAAAGGAGTGGATTTTTGATATTTAGTCCCCTATATCTTTCTCGTGGTGATCTGATTCCATGACACCTAGGGTATTTGAATTTATTTAGCTGGTCCTGCGAGAGAAAATTTCTAAGAATATTGTAAAATCTGATGTTCAACTGATGCTGGGAGAGGGAGTAGGGTCAACATATGAATTGGAAATGCTTGAAGCACTGCCTTTACCATCTGAATTCGTCCTGCAAAGCTCAGCCACCTGTTGGTCCACTTATAGGTTTAGGATTGAATTTTAGTTAGTGTGGAGCCCCATAAGCTGTTGGTGTTTTTGAGATGGAGAGAGAAGTCCAAATATGTAGCTTGGAAATGACTCTCAGTAAAGGGTATAATCTAAATAATTTCCATTTTTACCCAAGAGAGATGTTGAGGAAAAATGTTGGATTTTGCTGAGTTGACCACTTGGCCTGAAGTTGTTTGAAAGTTGTGAAGAGCGCTCTGAAGGAAGGTGCTGTAGCATACTGGTAACCAAGATGAAAAATAACAGAGTATCATTTGTGAAATGGTAATTGGAGTGCTCTGCCCTGTTTCGAGAGGCTGCAAGCCCACTTATATTCCGAGATTCTTTTGCATGGTGAAGTTATCTTAATAGAGTTTTACTAGTAAGGATAAATAGATTTGGACTCAGTCGATCTCCTTGTCTTAATCCTCTAGAAGAGAGAAAAATACTTCCTGTTTCACCATTAAGAGTCACATTGAATGTTGGTGTGCTAATGCAACTATCTATCCATTGTATAAATTCTGCATGGAAACCAAAAGTTGAAAGAGTTTGATAGAGGAGATTCCAATTGCATCTGTCGAAAGCTTTGGAAATGTCTAGTTTAAGCATAACTCCCATCCTTTTATGAGTGCATATGGAATGAATCAGCTCGTGAACAGTGACGATATTATCTGTAATTTGATGTCCTGAAACAAAAGCTGATTGTGGGGAAGAGATCAATCATGAAAGAAGAGGCCTGATTCAATTGGCAATAAGTTTAGACTTCAGAGAGGATTTTGTAGATCATATTGCATAAGGCAATAGGTCTATAGTGATCAATCTGATGAGCTGTACTGACTTTGGGAATGAGGACAAGGTTTGTGCAATTCATCTGTTTTAGCCTAAGTAGCCGATACGTTTTGGATACGGGAGCGGGTACGGAGTATCTGATATGCGGAAATGGCAAAATTTTTTTGGGCTCGGATACGGCAGTACAAAAAATATATAAAAATTAAAAAATATATAAATTTCAGCCTTCTAAATAAGAATTAACCACATATTATGCATATGAAAAACAAAACAAGCTAAATAGCCACAACAAACTACTCATACATTCATAATTTCAATTGTCCCTACCATATCTAGTTGAGGTGTTTATTACATTTATGATTTATCTCATACATGCTATTTTTATCCATGTTTATGATGGCTTGTACTTGGTACCTTCTGTAGAATAATGGTGCTGCGAAAACTGTAATTTCTGCTGTAATGATATATTAAATTTAAAATATACCTTCTGTAGAATAATGGTGCTGTGAAAACTGTAATTTCTGCTGTAATGATATATTAAATTTAAAAAATACCTTCTGTAGAATAATGGTGCTGTGAAAACTATAATTTCTGCTGTAATGATATATTAAATTTAAACTATACCTTCTGTAGAATAATGGTGCTGTGAAAACTGTAATTTCTGCTGTAATGATATATTAAATTTAAACCAGAATTAAAAAAACAAAACAAAAAAAAAAACACAGTTTTGGGCCAGGAAATGCCAGGATACGGCCAGGATACGGCTGGGTACGTCTGCAGAAGTATCCAGCCGTATCCGGACCTGCCTGGCCGCTCCGTCGCCGCTCCCGCTCCCGAAACGTGCCGTACCCGCTCCAGGGGGTCTAGGGGTGCCGTATCGGCTACTTAGGTTTTAGCATATGCTTGTTCTATCGCGATTGTTCCACATCCAGCAATTCATTTTTAGCAGATCCCAATATGTTTGGTAGAAGAGGCTGGTGAATCCATCAGGTCCAGGGGCTTTTCCTGGGTTGAAGGAGAAGACAACTGCATAAAGTTCGTTTTCAGTAATTGGTTGCAAGGAGTCATTGTCAGATTGACAAAGGACTTGTGGTATATGTTGAAGAAGTTGATTCTGGGCCGTAGTAGTCTCTACATCTAGAGTGGGGAATTGAGTAACTCCTAGAAGTATGAAGTGGCAAGAAAGATGTTATCAGTTTGACAGGTGATATATTGACCATCCATTTGTTGCATTATGTGACCGTGTTTTATTGTTTATGATTTTAAGCAACAAAATGAAAGAATTGGTGTTGGTGTCTTCAGATTTGATCCATGTGTCTCTGGATATCTGAATTCTATGAAGTTGTTCATGATTTTGCAGTTCAACAAGAGCATGAATGGCCTGTTGTTAATGTTCCTCCATTTTAAGAATGATGTGTATACATGCTCCCAGATTTGATTTTGATTAGTAGCAAGTTGCTGTGTAATGGTTGCTTTCTGAGCTTTGAGAGAGCCATATTCACCATTGTGCCACTTTTTGATTTGAAAATTGAGATGTTGCAGATTTTTCACAACTTAAACATATGAAAGCCATTGCACTTTGGGGCCTTTGCCCGCCATTCATAATTTTTGGATTGAATGAAAACGTGTCACTGAGGATCAAAACTTAATTGAGGTTGTTTGTGAGGGTAAACCTAATGAAAGAGTTGCAACAGTATTGGCCAATCATCTGACAGGGTTGTTTCCCTCTCTGGGCCTCAATCCTCTGCGTGGGGCCATGGGCACATTCTAGAGATCTGAAAGATATATACAATTCGGTTTTTCTGCAACATATCCTTTACCTTTTCTTCTATTGGTCCATGTAAATGAACCCTGAGAGTAATGTTTTTTTGATAATTAAAAATGTATTGACATAAAATATTCCAATTACAACTTTCAGTTAAGTTTCCTGCTTTCCAAAGAAAGGCTTCATTCTACAACATTTCAAGTACCCCCTTTGCATGGATATTTAAAACCACATACATATAAAAGCATGGTTCAACGTGCAAAGCTACTAAAAACTAGCATGTTTATGTCATGCTAGGTTTTAGTAAGATCTTGCTTTTTCCTTTGCATGTAATGTATGCATGAGTGTAAGCTCATGCATACAAGGTTTTTCCAAAAAAAAAGTTCTACTGATAGTTAACCCATGGCATGGTAAGTCAAGAAAATGATAGGCAAAAATACGGATCCAACATGCAAAGCTACTAAAACATGCCCAATTTTTGCATGCATCCAATTTCTACTTGCATGCAAAACCACAAATCTGCATGCATAATTTATTTCTAGAATATGTATATGCATGCTTTTTACAAATATTTCCCCACAACAAGGGAAAGAAACCATCATTTTCCTACTTGATATTTATTTTTATCCTTTTGCTTATTGGAATGGTTTGAAAATGCGAATCTTGTTTGTCTTCGAGACATGTAGCTCGATGATTCGTGGTAGGAGAGGGGCTCCTAACATATTTCTTTCATTTCATGGTTACTCTGTGCACCTCTTCTGAAAGGGTAGCATTCTTTCCTTCATCATTGTTCATTGGGATCTCTTATCCTTGCATGCATTTAGATTCTCTAGTCTTTCACAGAAGGACCGGGTTGCTTTCCATGCACAAATATCTCTTTGCCTTGTGGTGCTACACTACTATGATCCTCAATAGCCCCTTTCCACCAGGTGGCCTTTTTATTTCTCTTATGTTGCAAGACTTGAAAATCTATATCATATGAGATTGAATTGCCTACAGGTGGCCTTTGAACTGGAGATTGGAGGCATGGGCTTGAAACAACCAAATGTCAGAATTCAAAACATTTCTTGCAATGTTTAAAAAAGAAGTTTTCAGTCAACTTTTTGGGTTCTTGATGAATCCCCCAAATCAAGGAAAATTGGTAGGGAGGTCTTTGTTTAGGTCCACCTGCACAAATATTCTAGCATACACAGTCTTCATTTTTAGTCCGTTGCCATGTTCATGGCAACAAATTTTCCAATCGTGTTACCAATCCGACATAGAGTTGAAGGCGCCCAAAACTGCAAGGGTAAATTTTTGCAGTGCCACCGATACAGGAACAAAAGAGGGTTTACGACAAAGGGTCAAAAACATAAAACTATGGTTTCATGCTGTGAAGCCAGGAACGAGAGGGGGCCACATTCCCCTTAGAAACGTTTCGGAAACGTTTCAGGGAAACGAAACGAGGGGGAAACGCCAAAAACGTTTCCAACGGTTTTTGACTTTAAAAAACGTCATTTCTTTTTAAAAAAAAAAATCTTGCATTAAATGAACCCTAACCCTAATACAACTACCTAGACGTGTAACCATATTGAATGATGACTCTTTAGAAGTTCAAATTTCAATGAATTCAAAATATTTTGAGTGCTTTATCAATTATCTCTTATGGTCTACATTTATAAAATGAGTACTATGCATATATATATATATATATTTTATTTTTAATAATATATTGTACGGACGTTTCCGTCGATGTTTCGTAGCCAAGGTTTTTTGAAAATTGCTGTTTCCGCGTTTCATACCCGTTTCCGTTTCCGTTTCCTGGCAACATAGGTTTCATGAATAATCGCCCCCTTGTGGAACCAAGGCCCCTTATTATAGATCACATCCTGATCGCCTGGTTCTACTGAAAAACCACAATGAAAAAACCTTGGGTACAAGGGTATATTTCTATATCATTCGAGATGAGTTGAGAACAGTGTTGACTTATCCAGTCACCAAGAGCTGAAAGAGAAGGCCAAAACCCATTAGACCTACAAATTAATCCTTACTGAACACAACAACAAATTCAGAGATCTCTTCTTCTTTCTGGACAAACAGAGAGGGCAGAAGAAGCCTTTTTGACAATAAAGCTTTGCCTAAGAGAAAGAAAGGTGTTAACAATCCATGGTGCTTGTTGGATTTCACTTGGGGACCTTCTTTGTGTTGCTTGAGATTCCCTTTGACAGTAGATTCCCTGGTTTCAATGTAGCCTATTTGAACAATGCTTTGACATGAGGCTTCTCTCCTTAAGATCTCTTGCATGCAACCTCAGTAACCCTAGTTAGTGTTTCAGGCTGGTCCTCCCTCAGGGGTATCGATGTTCCCCTTTGCTCTTGCTTGCACCCTTGCATGTAGTTCTGGGTGCTTCTACAGGTGGGTCCTCCATTATTCTTGCATGCACTCTTTAGATTTCCTTTCGTGATTCGTTCATTATACTGCTTGACACTTTTTTCCCACAATTTGTCTATTGACTGGTCAGGCTCTGGGAGCTGGACCTTCCTGAGTGTTCCCTCATTTGACCTTGCTCTCTCATCTTTGGAATGCACACCTTTTCTTACAACCCAATGATCCATATTCCGTCCTCCATTGCCTCCTCTAAATTCCCAACCATTCTCAATCCAACGCCCTCCATGGGTCCAATTTTTTCTATAATGCAAAGTCTTTTTCTATAAGAGACAGAGACAATAAAATATTGATCCCTTGAGAGTATTGTTGTTCCTGAATATTAGTGTCACTTTCTAGCTTGTCTAATACCATATCCGTTCAAATATTAAAGCCAGTGCCTCCTTTTTTTAAAGAGGACCTCAGATGGTATTGAAATCTCCCATCAATTGTAAGAAGGAAACATTGAGATTGGAGACTGAAGTGATCATCATTTCGAGCACGGTGATCCAGTTATTACCATGTGGAGGGATATAATCATTGAGAATATGAGTAAGGGTATCCCATTCATGGGAATGAAAAATAGCAAACTGTCTGAATGGGAGAGAAAATTCAGAGATAAAGTCATACCTTGTAGGATCCCAATGGATGAGAGTATGAGTAGAGGATCTGAAGCAAGTTTGTTTGGTACGTCAGGCTCCATGAAGAAGGATCCATTTTCTTGAATTCGCCCGTGCACATTCTTGTTGGAGGGCCATATCTACTTGTTCTGTCTGAATCTTATCCTTGAGAAATTAGCATTTATTGGGAGCACCCAATCCTTTGATGTTCCACAAGAGTGCGCATTGTGAATCAGTCATAGGGGTGGGCATATCCACTAGACCATCGAGAGGCGAGACTGATGGTGATAGTGCTGGCGGTATATTGTTAGGAGTGATCAGTAGGCTAGGATCTGCTGCAGTTTCAATAGGATCCATTAATGTTTTCCCTTTTTATTGGGTTCAATAGGTGGTTTCTTGGATTCCCGGGTTGGATGTTGATGGGTGACGAGTCAGCAGATGGCTGTGATTGTTGTTTTTGTCTGCAATTACAAGTGAACATACTGGAAGGGGATGAGGCAAATATCAGTTTGCAGAAATCTTTTGGGTTTTGGGGTTGGAGAATGTGTGAGGATATCTGCTGGGGGCAGGGTGATTGACTGTAGATGTACGATCAGCCAGAGCAGCGTAAGAGTTATGCAAAGGGATGGGATGATCTGGTGGGGTTTGTGGTTTTCTTTTCCAAGTGGAAGTGATCTGAAATTTGGATTGGGGTTGGGTGTTTTACACGTCAGAAACATAATGTCCCAGTGGAGTAGAGGTGGATGCATTCTGGGGTATCTGGGTTGGAGATGCAGTGGTTTCTGGGGAACCCAAAGGTGAATGGGGGTTTGGCTCAACATTGTTGGGACAAATGTGGGGATGGCGTCCATGTTCATGGCAGATCCAACATTGGAAGAGGATGTTTTCAGGCTATGGGTTGTTCCCATTTGATTCATTCTAAATTCAGGACGATTCTATCAGAAAGAGGCTGATCAAGAACAAGGTTGATGCAGATCCTGTGACATTTATGATATGCTCAAAATATGGTATTTGAAACACATGTTTTTCCTACCAATTGAAGAATCAATGCACCCTTACTTTTTCTTTGTGGTCTATATCACTGGCACAAAAGGCGGGATTCCATTCTTTGCTTGCTCTGCTCAGAAGAGGTCACATTTTTCTGTGAAGACTTTTAGATGTGTTGGAAAGCAAAGTTCTTATTTCCATGTGCAAAGATCACTTCCTTCAGGCAGCTCTATAAGTAAGTGATTATGTGGAATTTTTATCTAATCGTAGGGGTCACTTCTTAATCACATGATATTGTAGCTGGGTGGGTAGAAGAATGTTTTAACTCTACCTGCAAGGGTTACTTTCGCTTGTGCAATACAGTAGCGAGGTGGGTAGGCAGAATTTTATTTCTGCTTGCAGATAATCCTTCTTCTCGCATAACAATGTAGCTAGCTAGGTAGATGGAAAATCTACTACCACCGGTAGGGGTCTGAGGCTTGAGCAGACATCTAGGCTTTCCAACTTCCATTTGTCATGCAACTTTACAGCTGTACAGTTTTAAAATTTCCAAATTCTAACACAAATTTCTAAATTCTAACAAAAATCTTCTAGACTCCAACTAAAATTTCCAGAGCCAATCATTTTTGTCATTCTTCTTCTGTATCTTCTGAAAGGCTTAACGTCCTTTCTACAAACAGGTTTATGCTTAATTTTGTTCGTCTCTGGCTGGATTGTAGATTTTGTACCATGTTTGATAAAAATTAATAATGGACCTTCTTCACTAGGCTTGCATTTATAATTTGCTTTCAAGCTATCTGTTTCTTGTGTTTCGATCTAGTGAGGGCAATGATGTTAGGACCAACCAGTGTATGGCAGGACCAAGTTACTTGCATGCAAAGGTTATCTTTTATGTATTAACTGTTCAGGCTCATTTTTATCGAGTCCCACAGATTGTTCTATTTTTAAGCAGTAGTCTAATTCCCTTCCTGCGGAGAATCCTCTTCTTGCTCATGCATTGGAGATTCAATTTTCATGCTAACAGGATTGGGGTTTGTTGGCATGTGATTTGAAAACGCTTGCACTTTGGATATGTGCCTGTCAAGTGTTTGTTGAAACCACTTAGCTGGAATTGGAGGAATTGAACTGGAATCATCAGTCGATCATCAATGCTAATGATACCTGTAGCTGCGTGTTGTTACATGCCAATTCTATCCTAGAGCTGTCTTGTTGATCTTTTGAGCTATTGGGAAGGGGCCACGTGGTTCTAATATTCTAATTTTGCATTGAGGGTCACTTTTGGACCATGGCGACTTAAAGGGGAAAAGTAACTTAAGTTACTTTTATTTTTATTGGCCCCTCCATAGAATGAAATGCGTCTAGGGTCTGTTGGGGCTCTTTTGCCTTGGAGAAGTATATAAGGAGCTAGGGAGAAAGGAAAGGAACTTTTTGGCATACATTTTATTGACCCTTCATGTGCAACTATTATTTGCACATCTACAGCTTGTGGAGTCAAATCCCACAGGGACCCTAGCTTCGGTGGTGAGAGACCCGTCCCTAGCTAGCAAGGCATTCTTTAGTAGTGAGAGATCTACCCTAGTCTGTCATTTTTGGAGCCACTTTCAGGGTTGTGTTACCGAGATATTATCAGAGGGTTCAAAGGAAGGGTTTTGAGGATTTTTGGGGGCATTTGGGGAGGATAATCAGAGGGCTTCCAGATCAGACTTATGGCAGCCATTTGGGCTGGGCTTAGCATCACTTTGAAGGCGCTCCATCAGTTTCCAACCCCTTTCCAAGCGAGGTGACTTGTAGCCTTATTTGGAGGGTTTTCCAGTTGGTCCCCTTCAGATCTGAAGGTTGAAATGTCATTTCCTATACCTGTTAATGTTATTTCCAAAGACCCTTAATTTTTGCTCTTGTATTTGGAGAGTTACGAACCTCTGAAGTTTTCCAGTTGTCTAGGGCACGTTGTGCTTTTTCTGGCAGCATTTTAATTTGTGTAAAATTCCAAAAACAATTTTATTATGTCCTTCATAATATTAGCAAGCCCTCTTTAAATTTTAAAGTAATTTGAGTGGATATTTTGGGAGATTTTAATTTTCTTTAGTCTGCATTGTCCTTATTGTAAAAATCTGCAAAAATTAGTATTTTATTTGGCTGCAAATTTTCAATATTTTGTGCATTTTTAAGTAGTATCCCATAAGGGATATTTCAGTGGTATCAGAGTTGTTGTTCCTCCAGCTTGTGTGGGTTAAATATGGTAGTTTGGAAAGATCTCAATGTGGGTTTTATGAAGGAAATGTTCACCAACATGGTGAAACAACAGGAAGCCACTAACCTTTATTTGAGCCAGCTCACTCAGAATGTGAATCAAAGCAGATCTAGGGACAATAAGGAACATGGTGAGAACAGTGATAAAGGGCGGCCAATAGAGGTGATTGATGAGGATTCTTGTTGGAGGAAATACCAATCTTTGAGTAGGGGTTTCAGAGATAATATGTCATTTCCAGATTATTGCATGATGAAGATTGGTAGCAAGCCCAAGCGAGATCATCATATGTTGGTACCTAAATTACAAAAGAACTCATTTGAAGAAGAAGAAGCTTCTAGAGAAAAAGGTATGATTTCCATTGAGAAAAATAATTGCATTAGTGAAACTTTGCTTGTTAGAGAAATTATTCCAGCTCAGGAGAAGAAATTTGTATATGCAAGCAAGAGGATGTAATGGAAACTCTAAAACGGTGTGAGGAATGGAATAGCAGAGCTAGAGCTGCTAGATTGATAGCCGCCCAAGCAAGACAACACCTACAAGAGTTCAAGGAAAAGATGTGGGCAAATGATGTAAGGAAGTCTACACCCGTGAAAAAAGTCTTTATAGAGCAACTTGCACATGAGGAGGAGCCTCACATGGACACTTGTGTAAAATTGCAGCCTGCTGTAATTTCCAAACCAGCAACTTTTGATCAGCTTTCAGATACTTTCAACGGCACTTAGGCAACAATGTTGGGGGCAACTCAACATATGTCTATCTTGAACACACGGAGGACATTGATGGCATTGAAAGGTATGAACAAACATGGTTGGTTGGTTGCAAAATTGAAAAAGATATTTCAATCCAAAAGGTACCTATCAATCCTCCAAAGAATAAGTCATTATCATATGGGATGGATTTACTAAAGAATAATGAGCATAAATTTGTGAAAGGTGTTGATTCTTGTTCCACTTATTCTCCATCTAAAATCATGAATCACAATAGGGATGGTGTTGTTTTGGAGGTTTCTAAATCAGCAATAGAAGGTGAACCTTTTGATGATATTCTTTATAAGGAGGTTAGTAGTAGCATGGATTTATTTCATCATCTTCATCCTATATCATTACAACAATTTTATCATGATGGTATTCAGCCTATTGTCGATAAGAATGCTAAGAATTTGGTGCATCAAAGTCAAGTCATCATGAAGACAAAGAGTGATAATCTTCTTTATGAGGAGATACAAGAGAAGCAAAGATGGCAGACCTTACATGATACAAGGGTTCATGGGCATTATAAGGTATGGGATCCTGGTAATATGTTGCAATTATCCAAAACTATCAATTCTGATTTTGAAAACTTTGTGACTGATTTCATAAGCAAAAGAAGGAATTCAAATGTGTCTTTTGGGATTACAAGTGTTGGCAAGCATGATTTCTTCATTGGAGACTCCGGTGCAAGAAGGGAGAGTAACTCTCAAGCAGTCATAAAGAGAGGAGAAAATGCTTTATTAATAGAGCCCATGACTGATTTTTATACCAGCTACATGGTGGAACCCTTGGAAGGGTTAGTGGGGGCATTTGGTCCTCAAAGTGCTCAAAGAATCAAGGTGCAATTTGTTGTTAAAAAAGAAGAGTTGAATTCAAGGTGCATTCATGACTTTAGCATCCTAAGGTATGAGAATGGTTACCATTTTCCTAGCTTGTTGAGTTCTCCTATGTTGTTGCCATGTTTCTATTATTTGGGACAACATTTATATGCTTGGATGATTGAGGAAGACTATTTCATAATCACGTCTCAAGGTATGCTAGATGGGATAAACACATCCTCCATTCACATTGCTCTTGATTTAGCTAATAAGCATATGTTGGCAAAGAAAATAATGCAGGAGCCCATGATATTGAAAGGACATGAGGTATGTGGTATATTTATTGTGGTTGAATTTGCTAGAGGTAAGACTATTTTTGGGATGCAATGGTTGCATGATGTTAAGGAAGACGATGATGCATGTGTTGAAAAATCAAAGGAGAATGAAGATGCTGATCCTATATCAGAAATTCGAGTTGCAAAGGTATGATGAGCAGCCCCAATTATGCTATTTCAGATGTGTTGTCTTCTCTCATGACGAGAATCAATGGGTACAATAAAAGGTATGAAGTTCCTTATGATAAAGTTTATGGATGCATGAGTTCTAATGTTGATTTCCCTTTCTCTTGCATTTACGATGAAATGAAAATATGGGGAAAGAGAATAAAGTATGATGAGGGAGCAACCATGTGTATTCCCAACATAGAAGGAATTGATGAGTTATGTCCATGGAAAGACATGTCTTGCACAAAGAAGGTAACTCATTTCTTTATTGTCATTAAGAGATGTGAAGTACTTGAATGTGTTTGTACATTTGGGTTATTTGAAGTTGGAATCATTCATTGGACATATTGGCTTCCATCTTTTGGGAAATTTGCATTCATCCCTCATGTGGATAAACTGAATTTTTTCAAGGAAAATAAAGAAATCAGATTTCATGGTATACAAGGGCAGATTGCAAAAGATGTGATTGGTGAAGAAAGAAGCATGTCGATTGCAGCGGTTGAATTGTGAAGGAACTCGGCGTCTTGTGGATCATGGTGACATCACAAGGTATGAGACAAGTGGGATATTTGATGACTCCTATTCGACGGATTGTTTTCTTTGTGACACGAGCACACCATGATGACTTATGTGGAGAGTGAGTCGGATGATGTTGAATTGGGGAGTGAGTTAGATATGATGGAGACTTTGACTCTAGATGGGGTGAGTGGAGTCATGGATGTGGGTGTAACCAATAGTGTTGCACATGAGACGATTACTGAGAGATTGGGATTACGGAGCCTCGAGACCATCCGAGTTTATCATTATGTTGGTTATCTGAGGTTTCGGTAGACTGGAGATCTCATTTGCTTGTTGAGTACTCCAAGAACCGACACACTTGTGAGATTCTAGATGGTCACATATAGGATGACAACTATGATTGGAGGATGAGATGATCTTCTATCAAGGCAGATTGTACCTTGTGTCAGATTCATGGTTGAGGATGGAGATATTGCGACATGTGCATTGTTCTTCCGTGATTGGGCACTTGAGCTTCGATGAGACCTACAGGTTCATGTTAGAGAGGTTCATATGGCATAGGTTGAGTGAGGATATCCTCAACTTTATACAGGCATGTACGGTTTGTCACTATGACAAGTCAGAGCTTACGGGTTCATCATTTTTTGAGTCGACATGGGATAACACACCTATGTATTTTATTGCTTCTATGCTTGACGAGCACTTCGCCCACGTGCTAGTCAGTGGAGAGACGAAATTGACTCATGGTTATTTGGTAGGTTCACATTCAGTGCAGGAGGTGGACTATGTGGAGCTGATATTGCCGGTTGACTATCTACTGGAGTCTTGGGACTTTTCCCCCATGGGACACCTTGAGATACATTATGAGGAGCCTTGCTCTCACACGAGTGCAGGTCATGTGGGAGAGTTAGCACCATTTGTGTGTATACAAGTTGTTTCACAGGTTGATCAGGGGATTCTATAGGATTCAGAGTGGACTTTCATACCCAGGAGTTGATTGGAGAGGCAGTGAGTGATCACATGATGACAACCTTGCATTGGCAGGAATTGGACAGATTGGCAATTTTGGTGCGGGTACCAGTGGAGAGTCGGTTTGGGTATCATTCTACTTCATGGACAACATTGTTCTCGATACCATATGGAGGTCATGATGACTGCATGGGGTTTCTTGGTTACTTCGGATTACACCGATCCTTGGTTGACGGCAGGGTGAGGTGGAGAAACTTATGACGTGGTATTCAACTTCTGCAGCAGGACATGATAATGCTTGGGGTCAAGCATTTCTCGGGAAGGGAGGACTGTAATGTCCCCTTTTCTATGCCAAAGGCCTAAGGGCCAAGTCGAGTCCAAGCCGTGGTCAGACCCAAGGGGTTGTGGATGCTGGGAGCTATTGGGAAGGGGCCACGTGGTTCTAATATTCTAATTTTGCGTTGAGGGTCACTTTTGGACCATGACGACTTAAAGGGGAAAAGTAACTTAAGTTACTTTTATTTTTATTGGCCCCTCCATGGAATGAAATGCGTCTAGGGTCTGTTGGGGCTCTTTTGCCTTGGAGAAGTATATAAGGAGTTGGGGGAGAAAGGAAAGGAACTTTTTGGCATACATTTTATTGACCCTTCATGTGCAATTGTTGTTTGCCCATCTACTGACTTGTGGAGTCAAATCCCACAGGGACCCTAGCTTCGGTGGTGAGAGACCCGTCCCTAGCTAGCAGGGCATTCTTCGGTAGTGAGAGATCTACCCTAGTCTGTCATTTTGGAGCCGCTTTCTAGGGCTGTGTTACCAAGATATTATCAGAGGGTTCAGAGGAAGGGTTTTGAGGATTTTTGGGGGCATTTGGGGAGGATAATCAGAGGGCTTCAGATCAGACTTACGGCAGCCATTTGGGCTGGGCTTAGCATCACTTTGAAGGCGCCTCCATCAGTTTCCAACCCCTTTCCAAGCGAGGTGACTTGCAACCTTATTTGGAGGGTTTTCTAGTTGGTCCCCTTCAGATCTGAAGGTTGAAATGTCATTTCCTATACTTGTTAATGTTATTTCCAAAGACCCTTAATTTTTGCTCTTGTATTTGGAGAGTTATGAACCTCTGAAGTTTTCCAGCTGTCTAGGGCATGCTGTGCTTTTTCTGGCAGCATTTTAATTTGTGTAAAATTCCAAAAACAATTTTATTATGTCCTTCATAATATTAGCAAGCCCTCTTTAAATTTTAAAGTAATTCGAGTGGATATTTTGGGAGATTTTAATTTTCTTTAGTCCACTGTCCTTATTGTAAAAATCTGCAAAAATCAGTATTTTATTTGGCTGCAAATTTTCAATATTTTGTGCATTTTTAAGTAGTATCCCATAAGGGATACCCCTTCTAGGAAAAGTTTCTCTAATAAGATTAGTGGTCCAACCACCGCTAGACACATACAGATCGAATGATAAAATAACTTGGGAACAAGGATCAGAAGATTGTGATAGGGTTCCTGGTAAAAAAATCAAAATGTATTGTATTGCGTCTAAATTTCACTGATAGGCTTCAACCTCTCAGGTACATATAAAGCTTTGTTAGTATTCCATGAGCCACACAATGGCCATCTGCCAGATCATTCAATTCTATTTTTGTCACACCTTTATGCTAAAACTTATTCTGGGATTTTGGCTGTTTTTGTAGAAGGCCCCTTGAAGGATCCTCTGTGCAATCTGAGTGTTCTCTTTTCATCTTAAGTATTGAATAGTATTTCTCATCAATAAGTTTTCTCTGCAGCTTCAGTTATTTCAATGATGTATTAATTATTAATGGAATATCGATTAGCTCCTTGCTCAATATAGAGTGCAGTTTTTATAATATCATTTAATTTTTATATTGTATTATCAAAGGATGCAGTTAAAATGACAGGGTGCCTGTTAATCTAATCCAGCCTTCAATGTTGTTAAACCAGGAGGCAACCAGTTATATTCTGACTCTAGTCACCAAAAATCTCCAGTCATAAATGTCATCTGCATTATCTCACCTGTTCATTGCTACTTTTAATGTGCTGCCTCTGTCTGCGTTTATCTTCTGGGGTACTTCGCCAGGCCAGTAAAAAGTTCATAGCAATGACCACATTAAAAATTTATTATGTTATTAGCTGGAGTGTGTAGCTGCTATCTATTGTCTGTTGTTAAGTCTGGATTTCTTTGTCAGGTCATCTTAAATTGAGACTTTATTGTAGACACGGGGTACTTATGTTCTTCATGTTCTGTTTCTGTTTTTGTGGTTCCCACATCCACCAACTGGGACAAATTTAGAAGAGTAGTCTCCTCACATATGTTTGTATTATATAACTTCTTGTGTGGCAGTTGCAACTCCAGGGGATACATGTTGACAAGGAAAGGACCGTGACTGATCCAGAATTACTCATGGAGGTAAAACTTTTCCCAGAAAATAATTTAAAAGTTAACAAATTTTGTTTAAATTTCTGAGCTGTGTTCTTGAAAAGTTAGTGACCTATCAATGCCTTGATAATAGATTATGGAAGTCCGAGAATCTGTGGAGGATGCAGACAGTGATGATGCTCTGAAATCAATTCAAATTAAAGTAAGTTCACCATTTCATATTCAATCTTGTAAATTTGGCTATTAGCGTCTATTATGTATTCTGAACTTTCAAGTGCATGAACAAGTTCTCTTGCTTCTGCAGATGCAGTCCAAACTTGAAGAATGCCAAGTGTCTTTTGCAACAGCCTATGAGGAGCGTGATTTTATGTCTGCATTGTCAGCTATTGAGAAGATGTCATATTATGAACGTGTAAATGAAGAGATTATTAAGAAGCTTTGAATGCATAGTCTTTGAGGTAGAGGGGAGGTTGAGATCACTGCAGTTTGACTAATGTTCCCATTCGCCCGCTTTGCAAAATTTGGATTTACCAGTAGATAAAACTGGAAAATCCCAAATAATTAACTGTACACAAAGGTGAAGATCAGAGTGTTGAATGTTATCAAATTCATTTGTCCATTGCATCTTTGATCTAAAAGATTTTTAGCATATTCACAGAATAGCAATACTTGGTACCATGTTTTTGGATCACATACAATTCATGTCCTTGCCAATAAAATTCACAAAACAAGGGAGAAGTAAAAGGGAAATTTTTGGGTTGAAGTACTTTGATGACCTTTATGTTTGAAAAGTTGTATTGTGAATGCCTTCTGAAAGAGAGTAATACGCTTATGTAAAATACCTCACAGCTTAAGTTGACCATTATACATTCAGAGACTGGACAATGGTTGTAGTATCTGCATATTGTTCCTGCCTTTTAAGTAGGGATTTCTGGTGGTGCATTTTTTTCTGCTTTATGATGCACATGGTTTCAAGAATATATTTGAAAAATGGAGAATGGTTGTAATCTATGCATATTGATCCTGTTTCTGTTGGTTTGTTTTCCCTGCTATATGATTTATTGGGTTTTCATTATTATATTTTTGAAATAGTAGTGCATCTGTATAATCATTTGAATATTTAAAAAGGTGTAATGGATAATTATTGTTTTTGTATTCTATTATTCATTTTGGAGGTAGATGATACTGTTGCACACAGGCATATCTGCTGTTTTAAATCATTTTTTCTCTTTTGTTTGGCGACTCTCTGAATTTGTTGGCAGTAAAATAGAGATTGGTATCACAATGCACAATTTTCTCTCCATCTACATCGAATTAATGATACAACACGGAGTAGTTCATTATATAAAAGTTTCAGCTTCCCAACTACACACCCACCTACTTGTCACATCTGCAATAGTTAAGCTTATGTGGCATTGTGCTGGAGCTAGGGCAGAGATTTGACGAGCATTAGTGTAAAACTTGCGTGGCAACAGGTCTGCAACATTAAGTACAATCAACAAGCAATATCTTAAACGCCTATCAATGCTGCTATCTGTAAATCAAACTTGCTAAGTTGTGAATTACAGCAAGTTTGCAGACACGATAACACCTAAAACCAACAAGATTGAATCAAACAAATTTAGCAGAATAGTATAAGAGAGATATTGTTAAATTTAGCATTTAGAAATACCCATAAGCTGTAAATGATATGTAAACTGCTTGTTCTATGGCTTAGTAGAATCTACAAAATCACAAGATTGCTGCACTACGAATTTATGTCAAAATGATGGCTTGAAATGCTTAATGTGCCCAGAATTATGATGGCTTGAAATGCCTAATGAACCTAGAATTAATGTGATGCGCTGTTAGGAACATAAACATTACTCGCACAACCAAAACATAAATGAAATCAACATGAACAGTAAGCTTAAACCATGAATCCATAAGGACACAATTTTTTGGTCTAGTAAATCATGAGGAGGAGATAATCCAGCTGGAAGTGACAATTGCCGGGCTTCCCAGTCTTCTTATGGTCAAGGATGACATACAAAGTGTTCAATAGAACAAGTACAAACATCATGCTATGTTGTTCACTCGACTCCTTTGCGCTTATTCCTTCAATCCCTTCCAAAACCAATTGAACACCAACCCTATAACCCACTTTCTGCTTGAGCCATCTATGAATTTGTCTATCTTAAGATGCTCGAGAATGGCCTTTCATGCACCAAAGGATCCCCAAATGTCTTGGAAATTGAAGAGACATCTTCTACCATGACTGCACTTGTATGTTTACATCAAGCGAGATCGTCACTTAATGTGGATTGACATTTTCAAAACTATTGCTCTGTAGATAATGACGGTCGTGCAATTGTTGTGGTGCCATGTTGATGATTGACACAATGTTTGATCTGGTTGGATGATGACGTGAATTGGTTTTAGCGGTTTTGCAATCAATGCTCTACACGAATTGGCGTTTCATCCCCATGCAAGAAAATACCCACATTGAAGCCCGACAAAAATGGGGTTTGCTATGGTTGGATGGTGAACTGAAGCGAAAGGATTTTTGTCCCACAAAAGCTTAAAGAGAGGAATATGTGAACAACTCTCACACTTTCTCCTTGAGGTACCATCTTGCTTGTCTTGGTGTCTTTCCTTGAAGCTAACCTGTCAAGGCTCTTATGGTCACTTGTGTCTCGACTTTTGCCGCAACACTACATCCCCCTCCAACTTTCTTTGGGCATCTAAGACAGTCTTCCATACAGGTTAGTAATTAACTTATTTATCCAACTGGATGGATCATATAGGTGTAATTTTTCATAGTTTACTACCGAGTGCATCCTCATGAAATGGGGAAGATCAAGCTTGAAAGCATTCTCTCCAACCTACCTATATAATGTTAAATGGCTCACACCTTAGATGTTGAGCTTCGCCGCTTGTCCTTGAAGTCTTCCCTTGCTCAAATACAACTATACATTGTCTCCTACTTTGAGTGTATGCTCCTTTTGATGCTAGTCATGTCTAGCCTTATAATTGGCTTGAGACTTCTTTATCGCTTTTCTATTGTGAGATGGATTTGTCTAATCCTCTTAATGAACTTCATTACTCCGGTCACTTTTGAATCTCGTCCTTTCCCCTTTTCTTGTTGTCCCATAACAAGAAGTGAATTAGTAGGAAAGTAACCCAAGTTGCTTCAAAAGGCGGCTTATTTGTGGATGTGTGCACTATCCTAGTGTATGATTATTGGATGTATGCCGAAGACTCATCACAAGTCATGGGACACTTGTTGCAACCTCTTATAAGTTGTACCAAAGTCCTATTTAGAACTTTCGTTTGCTCATCAATGTGAGGATGGAAATATATGCTTCTTAAGAGTTTGATATCTATCTTGCTCCACAAGGCGGTCCAAAACTTCTCAAAAAAATTGGGATATCTAATCGAGACTCGGGCAAATCCAAAATATACCCAAACATTAAAAAAGAATAGTTCAATTTGCTTCATACCTTTTTGTTGTCTAATTGCATGTATTCTAAACACATTTTTGAAGTCTATCTACAACACCACACACACGTGTGTGTGTGTGTGTGTGTGTGTGTGTGTGTGTGTGTGTGTGTGTGTTTGTATAAGTATATGTATATGTGTATGTATGGACATGGCCATGTTTAGACATTTATAATCCTCATGCAAAATCCATAGATATGCTCTCTCATGGTTTAGTAGGCACCATAAGAGGCATGTACAATCCTTCTTTCCTAACGTTAGGCTTGGTTGTACAACATAGTTTACATCCTCCAATGAATCAAGATACTAATTTTTGCATATTGGGCCAATGCACATACCGTATCAAGCAACTTAATAGTCTTACCAACACAATTATGGCTTGTTCCGTTGGAAATATGTACTTCCCTCATCAATAGAAGTCTCTCTCCTTTTTGACACATGTAGTTTGTCCCACTTGTAGAGTATCCCATCTTTGAGGTATGATGCGGGAGCATCATCATGTATAAAGTAAAATTTTGGTTTGAATTAGGTGCAAGAGGCCCTCTTAGGTGTTTTAGGATGAATCCTAGACCATTTGAATCCTTTGTGGCTTGTAGTAACACGATTTTGGAGTTTCCCTCCAAAACCGCCATTTTGAATATTTAAATTCTATATGTTGTGTTTAGTGGTCTAAATGTTAGTATGGAGGGTTGAAAATGATGTAAAAGGTAACTAAGGACCTCATGTTATGAATTTGAGGTGCTCTTCACCCATGAAGTGGGGTTAACTATGTTAGCTTAGTCTTACCTTGGTTTGAAAAACTAATTCCAAGATGTAACTACCTCTAGTCTTGGTCTAAAAAGTGAAGTATTCGAATGAGGGAAGGAGTTAGGTGGTAGAGGAGGTAGAATAGTTGGTAGGGTTTGAAAATAAGAGCCTTGAAGGCTCAAAATAGAAAATGTATCAATGAAGACATCAATGTGAAGAATTTCTCAAGAATGAGATTGTGAAAATGTGTTGATAATGTGTATGGTTCATGAATAATGATTGATACTTGTTGTATTGAGAATAATGTTTGTTATTGCAGGTATGAGTGTACTATACAAGTCTAAGAAGAATGAAAAGGAGGAGTTTGCAGGTGTTTGAGACTATCAGGAAAGCCAAATTTACATGGGAGGATTGGAATTACTGGGATTTAAGGTAAAAGATTTGTATCGTGTTTTACTATATGAATGAAGAGACTCTATAAGAATCTAGAACTGCAATGAAACATGTTGGCATAGTCAAGAAATATTATAGAGTCATAACTAGGGGTTTATTCATGTAAAAGAGTCAAAAGTGGTGAAACAATGTGGGTTTAAGGGTTAGAAAAACAATCATAACTTGTATTATATCTAGTGAAGAAGGCATGAAATTTGTCATGAAGGTGGTGTGAGGTATAAAAAAGGTTATCACAAAGTTTTAGAGAAAAAGAATGAGTTTTGATAGGTCAAAAATGAGAATCTCAGTCTGACAATGTATGCATGTAACTCAGTTTGAGGGTTTATGAAAGGAAGGTGAACAAACTCTAAAAGTTAGTCTTTGAAACATGTTGGAATGTTTATAGTGGGATGGAAGAGAACTATTTTAAGTGTAAACCTGGTTGTAAGAAGGTGCCATAAGGTATTTTGAATAGAAAACTTGAAATAATAGTCAAAAACTTTGTTTTGAGTAAGAAACCAGTCACGAAATCTGATGAATCCGGTTAATGAAGGCATAAACTCTCAAAACTCGCTGAAGAGGAAATTTTCTGCTCATATTTTTTTTTTTCAAGTGGAATGAGGTTTTTAAAGTTTGTAAAACTCAAGAAATGAATTTATGTAGCTTGCTGCCCTGTGACAGTCCCCTGTCTAGGACAAATTTCTAAAATCATCATAATTTGTGTTTATCAATTGGGTTATTCTGAATCTTGGACTGTAGAGTCTTTATACTACTAAGAATATGTGTGTAAAGTTTTATCAATAAATTCAAATGTGGGAGAAAGACAAGAGGATCAAATTTTAGTTTTGAGATCTTGAGAGACCTAAAGACTTAATTGCAAAGGTGATAAGTGAGTTGGGTAAATTGTGTGAAGAGTTGGACTATGAAAATTGGCATGAATCAATAAATTTATAAAGGGTATCCAAATGTGTTTTCATTTTTTCATGAAGTTGTGTCATTTCTTTGAAACTATAAGCTTTTGGGCAAAATAGGGCTAATTTGAGAACGATAGAAGATAATTTGAAGGGATTGCATTGAGTGTTAGGTTTTGAAACTTCTCAAGAAGTTTAAAAAGATAAAGGCTGTCTAAAAATACTTTGGTTTATAAGGATTCCTTGTGAAAGAGTCTACACCATAAAGTTCTGATTAAGAAGGGCTAACGACATGTGAACAAGGTTGAAATGGTGAATGCGTTCAAATGAAGTCTTAACTCTTAATGAAGGTGCTAAATAATGTTTGGTGGATGATATTAAGGAGTTAAAGGTGATTAAAGTCTCTATGACAGTTTGATGAGAAAATTTGACTTTGGAAGCAATTTGAAGGTCTTAAGTACTTGACATATTGGCTTGTTTATTGAAGTTGCTCTTATAATTAAAAAAATTGTTGTATTGTGAAGGTACCCATCGGTTCGTTTGTCATCGGGTGGTATCGAGAGCAGGTTTTCTCTTGAAAAAAAAAAGAGATATTGAAGAGAAGAAGTGAAGAGTGAAAGTGAAGTAGTGAGCAAAGAAACCTTAGCCTAGAAGGCTTAAAGAAGAAGATAAGAAGAAAGTAAGAATAGGTCCAAGGTGAAACAAAATTGGAGGGTAAAGAGAAGAGAAAATAAGCACCAAAAGACCAGGAAAGGCCTAGGGTGAGGTGTTGAGAAGAAGAAAGGTGGAAAATACTTGCTTGTGAAGAAGAAAAAGAGAGTTAAAAAAAGAAAGTGAAAATGAGAGGTTTCTTTTTGGATGACTACTACAACAAGATGAAAGAGAGTGAAATGAAGGAAAGATTGAATCATGAAGAGATGATGGAAGAAATTAGAGAGATAGAAGAAGATTTGAAGCTAATGATAGAAAGAGGTAAGAAGGAAAACCAATGTCTTGGATGGAACACAAGAAAAAAAGAACGCAATGGCCTATAGAATGACTTAAAGAAAGAAGAAGCAAATGATTGCTTGGAAAAGAGAGGAAAGAAGGAAGAAAATAAGCATGGAAGTCAGTTTGTGTTATCTAGAAGTGGGAGTGATGTTTGGTGAAGAAGAAGAAGAAGCTAGTGAAGAAGAATAACAAGCTGAAAGGAGATGAAGAAGAGCTCTTGCAAAGAGCTTCTCAAGAGGCTATAAGGCCTCCAAATTTTCATTATGATAGTTTATTTTTATGTGTGAATGCAGGTAAACAAGATGAAGAAATGAAGGCAATAAATAATTCCTTGGATGAGGATTTAGAAGACAAGAAGATAAAAAATGAAAGAATGCATGAAGAAGAGGCTTTTGAACAAAGTCAAAATCAGTTTGGATCAGTCAAGAAAGAAAGTAAAATTGTTAGTATGATGAAGGGATCATTGAAAGTTCTTACAAGCATGTGGAGTTGGTTGAGTGGAGAAGATGAGGTGAAAATCAAAGCAAAGACTATAGAAACCTTAACCAAAGAAGCATACAATGAAGAGGAAAGCATGATGAAGACTCAAGAGGAAGAAATAGAGCAAGAATATGATAATATACAAAAAAATATACTGAGATAACAACAGAGGATGATCAACAAGGAAGTGAAGAACTCAAGTTGAGGAAGAAAGAAGACAAAAATGAGACTAGTTGGTCTCTAATTTTTCAATCTAATGTTGCTTTTAGCTATGCTTGTGCAGGTGTGAACAAAGAAATGAATGTGAAAGATGAAAATAAGCAAGAAAATGATGAGAAGGTACAACTAAAAAGTGAAGAAGGAGAAAAATAGAAAGATGAAGAAATAATGAAGCAAGAAGAAGACAAGACAAGCAAGCTAGAAGCTAGAAAAACAAAGAGAAGACAAAAGAAAGACATGAACAATGAAGATCGAGATAAAACACAACAAAAAAAGAGACAACTCAAAGAAGAAAAGGAATTGGAAAAAATAAAGAAGAGCTACATTTGTACATGAGTGCAAATCTTCCCACTTGGGGAGTATGATGCAGGAGCATCATCATGTATAAAGTAGAATTTTGGTTTTCAAAAATTTTGGTTTAAATTAGGTGTAAGAGGTCCTCTTAGGTGTTTTGGGATGGATCCTAGTCCATTTGGATCCTTTTTGGCTTGTAATAACGTGATTTTGGAGTTTCCCTCCAAAACCACCATTTTGAATATTTAAATTCTATATGTTGTGTTTAGTGGTCTAGATGTTAGTATGGAGGGTTGAAAATGATGTAAAAGGTGACTAAGGACCTCATGTTATGAAGTTGAGGTGTCCTTCACCCATGAAGTGGGGTTATTTATGTTAGCTTAGTCTTGCCTTGGTTTGAAAAACCTAATTCCAAGATGTAACTACCTCTAGTCTTGGTCTAAAAGTGAAGTATTTGAATGAGGGAAGGAGTTGGGTGGTAGAGGAGGTAGAATAGTTGTTAGAGTTTGAAAATAAGAGCCTTAAGGCTTAGAACAAAAAAATGTATAAATGGAGACATCAATGTGAATAATTTCTCAAGAATGAGATTGTGAAAATGCGTCGAGAATATGTATGGTTCATGAATAATGAATGATACTTGTGGTAACAAACCGTTACATCAAAACCTCGAGGCGTTAGTGAAATCTGCACATGAGGACCATAACATCCCACCACGCTTCTATAGAGCCCAACCTTGGGCTGCATTTGTGCTCGCACTCCCATACGTACGAGCCCCGCTTCACCGATGTTTAGGTGTCCCACGGGCTCAAGCTACATGACGTAACCAACCGAGTGGGATTCAAACATGGGTGGTTGCTCTAATACCACATGTAACGAACTGTTACACCAAAACCTCGAGGCACTAGTGAAATTTACACATTATGATCATAACAATTGTATTGATAATAATGATCATTATTTTAGGTACGAGTGTACTATACATGTCTAAGAAGAATGAAAAGGAGTTTGTAGGTGTTTGAGACTATCGGGGCAGCCATATTTACATAAGAGTATTGACATTACGGGATTTAAGGTAAGATGTTTGTATTGTGTTTTTATATGTGGATGAAGAGGCTCTATAAGAATCTAGAAATGTAATGAAACATGTTGGCATAGTCAAGAAAGATTATAGAGTCATAACCATGTGTTTATTCATGTAAAAGAGTCAAAAGTGGTGAAACAATGTGGGTTTGAGGGTTAGAAAAACAATCATAAATTGCATTCTATCTTGTCAAAAGACATGAAAATTGTCATGAAGGTGATGTGAGGTATAGAAAAGGTTATCAAAAAGTTTTAGGGAAAAAGAGTGAGTTTTGATAGGTAAAAATGAGAATCCCGGTCTAGCAAAGTGTATGCATGTAACTCAGTTTGAGGGTTTATGAAAGGAAAGTGAACAAAATCTAAAAGTTAGTCTTTGAAACATGTTGGAATGTTTATAGTGGGATGGAAGATAACTATTTTAAGTGTATACCTGGTTGTAAGAAGGTGCCATATGGTATTTTGAATAGAAAACTTGAAATAACGATCCACAAACTCTATTTTGAGTAAGAAACCAGTCATGAAATCTAATGAATTCGGTTAATGAAGGCATAAACTCTCAAACTCACTAAAGAGGAATTTTTCTACTCATAAATTTTTTTACAAGCGGAATGAGATTTTTAAAGTTTATAAAACTCAAGATATGAATTTATGTAGCGTCTTTGCCCTGTGTGATCCCATCAGGACAAATTTTTAAAAACATCATAATTTGTGTTTTATCAATAGGGTTATTCTAAATCTTGTATTGTAGGGTCTTTATACTACTAAGAATAAGCGTGTAAAGGTTTATCAATAAATTCACACGTGGGAGAAAGATAAGATCAAATTTTAGTTTTGAGATCTTGAGAGACCTAGAAGACTTAATTGCAAAGGTGATAAGTGAGTTGGGTAAATTGTGTGAAGAATTGAACTATGAAAATTGGCATGAAGCAAAAAATTGATAAAGGGTATCCAAATGTGTTATCATATTTTCATGAAGTTGTGCCATTTCTCTAAAACTATAAGATTTTGGGAAAAATAGGGTTACATGAGGGCTAATTTGAGAACAGTAGAAGGAAATTTGAAGGGATTGCATTAAGAGTTAAGGTCTAAATGTTGGAAGCAAAATGGGATGAGGGGGAGTGAATTAGTCCTACAAAATTTTGACTATATTTACCATTGTTACAACATCCATCAAACATCCATTCAATCATATACATTCAACATTAGCTTATTATGTGTGCACCATACATTCAAATGAACATGAAACAAGAGAGAGAACACATATACACAAGATGTAAGTGGGAAAACCTCAAGGGAAGAAAACCCACTGAAAATTTTTCTGATATTACACACAACAAAGATTCAAGTGAATATTACACATCACAAGAGATTTCTTTAGTGAGGCACCAACCCCACAAGGAACACCAACCCCTAAACCCTTGTTGATATTACTCACAACAAGATACTCTTATGAATATGAATCATCATAAGATATTTTGATGAATAATTGCCACTAAAAATATGCTGATACCACAATTGATAATGACCCCAAGATTTAGTTCCAAGTTCCTTCAAACCCTCATTCAAACACACCTTCAACTTTCTCTCTCTAGGTCTTTCTCAACTTGTCTTGGCTCTAAAATCATGCACACATGTTCTCAAACCTTCCTAAACCTGAAACACATCTGATTATAATTCAAATCTTTCCTCCATACCTATAAAACACTCACACTAGGGTCGCACTTTTCCTTCCAAGATCACTAGTTGAAAAATGAACCCAAAACCTTGCTTTTATAAGTTTCTCTTCCTTCAAAATCACCATAGGTCAGTCTTTAACATTTTTCACAACCAATAAAAATTAATTACATCCCATTTGAATCATTAAAATGGTCACATATGATCCATATAGGTCAGCCATGCTAAAAACCTTCCATCATGCACCAAAAATCCTCAAAACCCCATCACTAGGATGAGAAAAATCCTCTAAAACTAAAAATATTTTAAGAAAAATTTAAAAATCACCACACATGTAATATAAAATTTAAACATCATCCATGGTATCACTTTTACTTTAACCAATCAAATTATTTCATTTAATGGGCCCACTGGCTCATTTCCTTCTCAAAACAATTGCTTTCAAAGCATCTTGATTTTACCTTTGGGCCTCAATACCCCTCAAGATGAACTAAAATAGGGCATGCAAAAATATATAGAAAGATTAGAAAATTTATAACACATATAAGCAAGTTAGACTCTATGAAACATCTAAATTCTCAAACCACAACTACTTTTGTCTTCACCAAAACAAGTTGCCCAAAACCCAATTTTGCAAACTCAACTAGTTTTCACCATTTATGATACTTTCAAGACCTCCAAAGGCCTTCAATATATTAAAATTTACTACTCTTCATTTTATATGTGATATAAAACATAAAATAATTTATTTGATGCTCGAACCAACTCATTCTTTCAACAAAAACATCCTGTCCTAAAAAGCAAGAAACCTTCTTCCTCACAAATTGACCTAGAAACCACATCAAATCAACTCATCATGAAAAAAATTATACCATTGGAAATCCCTATGAATCTTATTTCCAAAACATATTGGAACTCCTTCTAACTCTAAGTGAAAGGCCTTCAACCAATCCAATCTATGCAAATTGTTTTTATGTCTACTTGGACTCAAGAATTGACTATGAGCCCAACTTGCTCCATCACACAAGAACTCACTTCCAAAATAAAAAAATCATGGAACACACTTATAAATGATTCATAAGATCTTATAATCCTTCAAAAATCATGAAAAACTCAAAATTACCACCTTACCTCATTAAGCTACTTGACACCTTGCTAGATCAAGCATCCTTCAAACTTGACCCTCAAAAATAACTCATAACTTTTGCATACCTTGTCCAATTATAAATTTTAAAATAATATTGGAAATATATCAGAACTATATTCACTAAAAACTTTAATGGAGTCCTAACTCCTCATGTAGCTCATGAAATGTCAATTTTACTAAAGGATGCTCCAAACTGCCCCAAAAACTAGTCTTCATAAATAGGGCACACTTTGCACTTTTTCCATACAACCATGACCTAAAAAATTCACAAAAATCTAGAAAAATACTAGGGATAAAATCAATTCCAATTTAATCATGACCTTCTTTGGATAATTTCTTCATAAACTGGAACTCTTCAAACAAGCATATTCAAGTGGGGCCCACATCTGGTCACAAACTCTAATTCACATTTCTGGAAAGATGAAGGAGTCCTCTAGAACATACAATTATAAATTTTAAAAAATTAATCAAACCAGAATGTGTACAAGAAATTTTCTCCAAGTTGCTCCTAGATAGGGTTTTGTTAGGGTTTCAAACCAATTTACCTTGTTAACAATTGTTCATAAAAACGTGATGATCAAACCACCTCATTCTTTTTGTGAAACCTTCATAACTGACCTTATAATCTATTCCAAATAGCTCAGGTCCCCATTCAAAGCATACAATTTAGAATGAACACCAGAAGGTCCATATTTGCTTTAAAAACACACTGAAACTTACCTGATTTCACAAAAGCTTGTATATCTTCAAACTCCATCAATTTGACCTGAAACTTTTCATGAAGCACCATAAGAACCTTATGTAACTTTCCATACCATATATTATGTATTTATCTCAAACTCTCCATCCAATCTCATTCACCCATGCTCACTTACCTGTTTCTTACTGCTAGCTTCCCAAGGACCTCGAATATACATCATACCTCTAAGTTCGACCTGAAAATCACCATACACCTCAGGTACATTGCCACCATGCTTCTTCCATGCCCCAAAAATACTAATTTGGTCCAAATATCACATCTCTACCTCATTTTACATGCTCTAGGGCTAGAAACAAACATGAAATGACTTGACTCAATGCCGACAATCCATGACTTAACCTCACGACCTCATATGAATCCATGTACAACTGAAATATACCTCATGGACCATGAATGAATTAATGAAACTCTCCAACCAACTCAAGATGACTCAAACCATGACTCTTCCTAGAAAACCAAGCTCTAGGACCTCTTAGAATGCACCCAAACATGACACCGCCAATCAACCTTCATGTTTGAAACTTGAATAACACCTCATGGAGACTCACACCACACCATGTCACCCTTTTCTATTAATGGAGTTAACATCAAATAGTCAACAATATCCCCCTTTTTCATTAATGGAAACCATCATGACCTCTTTTCTATGTTTCGATGCCTCTCTCCCCTTTGCCATCTATGACAAAGGCTATACTAACTATTAGACATGGAAAAATGACAACATAATAAAAAATGAAGAAAATGCAAAAATTGATTTACTTGTACAAGAATCCCCCCCTAGGACTAAAATATTCCTTCTTTGAATCCAACAACAACAAATGAAGATCCTATGGACTTGTGAAAAGATCCCCATAAACCGGGACTTTCCATTTTTAGCCATCGAGATCTAGGAGCTACTATTTCGGGAAGTGTCACTTTTTGTCTTATTGCTTGCCTTGATGTGTTCCCTTCATGTTCTAGGATTTTAATGGATGTCTCGAGGTCAATTCAAATCATTTTCCATTTTTGGAAAGTTGTTTTTTTCTTTCTTTTTCATTTTTTTGTTTTTTCAACCCGCATGCCCTAGTTTTCAATTTTCGTGATTTTTATTGTTCTTGCTTTTGGAGAGTTTTGTCATTTTTGGAAACTTTACTAAAAATGGCAAGTGAAAACTAGCAAAACTTGCTATTTTTATAATCTAAAAATCATGGTGTCGGATTGATGAAAAATCAGTGGATTCTTTCTGGGTTTTTTCTCTTCAGTCTCTATTTAGATTCTTGGCTCAATCTGCTTCATGGTTTGACGACAAATGATGGAAGAAAACCCTAGGGAATAGAATTTCAAATGGATGCCGTTAAAAATAGGGGAATCCTTTAAAGTTTTGGTTTCTTACAGATTCAAGGCATTTTGATGAAGAATATTTTCTCGAAGTTTCATTGAGATCGGATGCACGCGTTTGGGATATACGATCAATTTTTCATCTTGGAGGGTAGTGTTTCTAACAGCTCATACTCTTGAGTTTTGCTTGAAAATCCTTTGTTTATTCACTATAGCAATGCTGAAGGATGATGAAAATATGGTGGAGGTGTTGTATAAGGTGTGACAACATCAGAAATAGAGGATTGAAGGAAATGCCGACAATTGGAGGAAACTTGTGTGTGTGAAGGAAGAAGCTATAAGAACATGACAATTAAAATTTTTGCATGTTTTTGAGTTTTGGAATGGGTTGCACTTTTGTGCACCACTTTCACAAGGTTCTTGGTGAAATTGGTGAAAAAAAATGTGACCTATCCTCATTGGGCCACGTGGTGGAGCACTGCTTTTCCGTTGAGAATGAGAGACGGGGCTGAAATTTCAAACCTTAAGCTCTGCCGCTGCCAGGGGCACATGGGTGACCAAAAGACTAAATAGGAGGGGTGGAGAGGTTTTTGCACCAGAATCTCCAAAGGTTTGGGAAAAATGGGACACAAAAATGCACCATCACCCTGGCGTGACAAGTGGCGGAGCGTGATTGCATGGAGCGGGGGTTGTGAAATGAACCCTGGGGGGCTTATCTGCAAGGAGTTGAACTGTGGTCATGTGGAGGGTCCATGGGAAAAAATAGGATATGGGAGAATTTTATTTCACTTATTACACAAAATATTTGGTGCATTTGGTGAAAAAAGTTTGCCACTCTCCCATTGGTTGGATTTCCAGTCCAGAAATTGGCTAACTGTTTGAACCTGTGCCTTAGAGAGCGACTTTTCGGGATCATAACTTGAGTTCGGGAGGAGTTTTTGACAAAATTTTATATGATTACACCTGGAAATGGCATTATAAATCCAATGGTGGTATTATTATCTCTTGATTCTTCCATATGATTCCTAAAAAATAGGATTTTTGATCTGGCTCTAAGGTTGTGCATGAGAAAAAAATTGATAGGGGCATAGTGCGCCAAGATGGTGTGAAGAATATGATTACAATATATTGTAGAGATTTGAATTAAATTTCCAATGATATCTTGTTTGACTATTAAATCCTTTTGGAACTCCGGGAATCACTTCCCAGAAGCTAAGTAGCTTTTTTGGCCCCGTGTACTATTTAGGAAAAGCTATTCTTGATAAAATTTTTTGGTGGGAAAATTAGGTGTCTCCAACAATGGTCACATGGCTACACACCTCTGAATTGAATGGAATAGCTACCATTATTGAATGTAACTAATCCTAATCCTATCTAAATGATGTGGGTGGCCAAAATTAGTGAAGATCACACAGAACACTCCACTTTGAACTGTGACAAAGTCCTTGTATGGGTTACAAGGGATAAAATTACAGCGATGAGGGGAAATGAGATAAATTATGAAAGGGATATTACTTCCGTGAGTAATAAATTAGAATCTTACACCCGAAGAATGGAGTAGTTCATCATTCAATATAAAGGAAACACAATGAAGCTAGTGGGATCGATGAATCAAAACACAAAGTCTTCAGATTCACTTACCGAAGATACAAAGCTCTTGTGTCACTATGCTTACAAAGTGTATAAAAGAGGGAAATAGAAGAACCATGAGATTCCTGTAACAACCATGCTTATTACGTCAATGATGAGAGGAAACCATGGATACAAATCTGCACACATTCATACATCTTGTAAATCGAAACTCTATTCCTTGATTGACATTTACACAAGTTGTACAAAACAAGGGAAAAAAAGAAAGCATCTAGCATAAATGTATCTTTATTTCATGTATATGGATGAAAAAAATTCCAACAACATATCACAATCCACTATTGCTATAGAGTGATAGTTCTTCAAAAACTGGAATCCCTTAGAATGAAGAGGCCATCCCAATTTATAGCAATTTCAATTTTGCTTTCATCTCCTCACATGACTCTTCATGTTCCATATTCCACTTGTGACCTTTTTTCCATGAATTAAGTATTTCTCTTATAATTTTGAGAAACTACTTTTACAAATTTAAAATACGTCACTTAAGTGAAGAGGACGAAATACAATGATTAAGCTCAATGAAGAATTATAAAGGAGAGAGAAAGGAGAGGGGGAAGAGAGTAGAAGAGAAGGGGAGGATATTTCTGATGAAGTAACATCCTCCTTGAAGAATTTTTAAAATCAAACCTCTGGATGGGGTCCTCCAGGAATAGGCACTGTTCCTTGAATTCTCTCATGAATCGAGTAATTCAGAATCAAATTCTCTTCCCCTAGAATACAAACACAACTAAGTACCTTGATCCATGTGCTGGAACATCCCTGATTCTTTGACATTGATGAATCCATTCTTTATGATCCATTGCAATTGAGGCAATGTAACTTTGGATACCAGCTAGGGACTCTAAATTGTTTTTGTTGAAGGAAAGAGGGTCACTTGCCTCCTTCTTGACCATCTCTTGGAATGTGATGATGAGTTCCTCTGATGATGAGTCTTCAGTGAGTGGGGGGAACTTAAAACCTTTGAACACAATGGTAGAATTCATTCAAGATTCAGAGACATGATACTCATGGGAGTCCAATTCAGATATGGAATTTTTGAGCATTGCATATCGTGCATCCAAGATGTGGATCCAAAATTGAGACAAGTCCTCGGTAGTTGATACAAACACTCCCTTACTCACAAGGGCGTGAGAGTCGAAAGAACACATTTCAGATATCGGTGGAAGTAACTCATCAAAATGAGTGAATTCCTTTGTAAGCTTCTCCTTCATTTTGTTTACTTCAGACAATGTTTCACGAGCATACTGGATGAGAGAAATGATGTCCAAAAACAACGCCTTTCCTTGCTTGATGATTTCCTCAATCCATTTTTCATAGGCTTTTCCCCACATCATGTAATCATGTGCTTTTTTGATTGCCTTGGGGTCAATACTACTAATTGGGGGAATATATTTGATCGGAAGGGGAGGTGTTAATTATGCTCCTGAGAAGGGTTGAATGTATGCACTGAGAACTCTTACATGTTCCTTCAATTACACAATGGTCTCGCTTGTATTATTTGATTTGAACACGAAGACAAGAAGAGGATTATTCGAATAGGTGAATGTCACCTTCATGAGAAGCTTGACCCAATGAAATTCGAGTCAAATCATAATCAGAAGAAGTCATTTCTCCCATGGGATTTGTGGTTTTAGGCTTGATAACTTCAACATATTGGTTACCTGAGGTGCCACTGAAGAAGCGGGGAAGCTGCTGGGCCTTTTTCCTTCGCGTGGGTTTCAACATTCTAGAGATTTCCATAAGAATGGGAGTGATAGAGAGTTACGTTGTTCTTGGCCCGCTCTCGAGTAATTATTGAATCCATGGAAATGTCTCTTCAGGAGTTCTTGTGAGGTCGACCACTAGAGTGCTTGCAAAAGCTTTCTGTGGGGTTGGCTCTTGATCATCTTGAGAAGACATACCCAGTTCTTCTAGCTTGCCGAACTCACTGGGCTTGTTCAAGCTATGAAACCTTCTTGAAACCTTGAGAGGATGACAAAAAGTAGCGATATCATTGAAAACAAGGCCTACAAAAACTTTTTGCATTCAACACTGGGACTTTCCATTTTTAGCCATCGAGATCTAGGAGCTTCTATTTTGGGCAGTGTCACTTTTTTACCTTGTTGCTTGCACCGAGGTGTTCCCTTCACGTTCCAGGATTTTCATGGATGTCTTGGGGTCAATTCAAAGCATTTTATATTTTTGGAAAGTTTCTTTTTTCTCTCTTTTTTTCTTTTCATTTTTTACTTTTTCAACCCGCGTGCCTAGTTTTCAATTTTCGTGATTTTCACTATTCTTGCTTTTGGAGAGTTTTGCCATTATTTGAAGCTTTACTAAAAATGGAAAGTGAAAACTAGTGACACTTGCTATTTTTAGAATATGAAAATCATGGTGTCGGATTGACAAAAATCATTGGATTCTTTTTGGTTTTTTTCTCTTCAGTCTCTATTTAGGTTCTTAGCTCAATCGCTTCACGGTTTGACAACAAATGATAGAAGAACACCCTAGGGAACAAAATTTAAAATGGATTCCATTAAAAATCAGGGAATCCTTTCAAGGTTTGGTTTTTTCAGCTTCAAGGTGTTTGGATGAAGAATATTTTCTCCAAGTTTCATTGAGATTGAATGCACAGTTTGGGAGATACTGATTGATTCTTCGTCTTGGAGCGTAGGGTTTTTCGACAACTCATATACTTTTGATTTTTCTTGAAAAAACTTTGTTTCTTCACAGTATAAATGATGAAGTATGATGAAAATATGGTGGAGGTGTTGTAGAAGGTGTGGCAACATCAAAAATGGAGGATTGAAGGAAATGTCGATAGTTGGAAACACGTGCGTGCGTGAAGGAAGTTGGAAGAAAACACGGTAGTTACAATTTTTGCATGTTTTTATTTTTGGAATGGGTCACAATTTTGTGCACCACTTTACCAAGTTATTGGTTCAATTTGTGTTAAAAAATTCACCCTATCCTCATTGGGCCACGTGGTGGAGCGTGATTTTGTTGAGGATGAGAGAGGGGGCTGAAATTTGCACCTTAAACAATTGCCAGGGGCACATGGGTGACCAAGAGACTAAATGGGAGGGATGGGGAGTTTTTTGTACTAGATAAATAAAAGGGTTGGTGCACATGGGACACAAAAATTCACCCTCACCTTGTCTTGACAAGTGGCGAGTGTGATCGATTGAGCGGGGGTGGGAAATGAAGCACTGGGGCTTATCTTGCAAGGAGTTGAAATGCGGTCATGTGGAGGGTCCAGGGGACAAAATAGGTTAGGGGAGAATTTATTGAACCTATTGCACAATATATTTGGTGAAATTGGTGAAGAAAAGTTTGCCACTCTCCCATTGGTTGGATTTCCCCAAAATTGGCTAATTATTTGAACGTGTGCCTTGGAGAGCGACTTTTCAAGACCATAACTTGAGTTATGGGAGGAGTTTTTTGACACAATTTTATATGATTACACCTATAAATGTCATTTTTAATGCAATGGTGGTAGTATCATCTCATGATTAATCCATGTGATCCCTAAAAAATAGGATTTTTGATCTGGATCTAAGGCTGTGCATGAGAAAAAATTGATGGGGGCATAATGCGCCAAGATATTGTGAAGAATATGATTCCACCATATCATAGAAATTTGAATTACCCTTTCGATGATATATTTTTGACTCTTAACTCCTTTTGGAGCTCCGGAATCACTTCTGAAGCTCGTGTAGCTTTTTTTGGCCCCGTACACCGCTTAGGAAAAGCTGTTGGTGAAAAAAATTGTTAGGTGGACAAATTAGGTGTCTCAACTAACGTTCACGGGGATACACCCCTCTACATTGAATTGTATAACTCCCATTATTGAATGTGACTAATCCTAATTCTATTTAAATGCTGTGGGTAGCCAAAATTGGCTGAGGGTCTCATAGGAACACTCCACTGAACTTGTGGCAAAGTGCTTGTATGGGGTACAAGGGAGGAAATTACAATGATGAGGGGAAAGGAGAGAAATTATGAAAGGGAGATTACTGTCATGAGTAGGAAATTAAAGTCTCACACCTAGTAACTAGAGTAGTTCATCATTCAATATAGAGGAAACACAATGAAGCTAGTGGGATCGATGAATCAAAACAAAAAGTCTTCAGATTCACTTACTACAAATATAAATATCTTGCGTCACTATGCTTACAAAGTGTATAAAAGAGGGAAATAGAAGAACCATGAGATGCCTGTAACAACCATGCTTATTACGCCAACGATGAGAGGAAACCATGCATACAAAGTTGTACACATTCATACATCTTAGAAAGTAGAAACTCTATTCCTTGATTGACATTTACAAAAGTTGTGAAAAGTAAGGGAAAATAAGCAAGCATGTAGCATAAATGTAGCTTTATTTCATGTATATGGATGACACAGTCCAACAACATATCACAATCCACTATTGTTACAAAGTGATAGTTATTCAAAATTTGGAATCCCTTGGAATGGAGAGGCCATCCCAATTTATAGCAATCTCAATTGTCCTTTCACCTCCCTCACATGACTCTTCATGTTCCGTATTCCACTTGTGACCTTTTGTTTTCCATGAATTAAGTATTTCTCTTATAATTTTGAGAAAATACTTTTACAAATTTAAAATAGGTCACTTAAGTGAATAGGACGAAATACAATGATTAAGCTCAACAAAGAATTAGAAAGGAGAGAGAAAGGAGTGGGGGAAGAGAGTAGAAGAGAAGGGAAGGATATTTTTGATGAAGTATCATCCTCCTTGAAGAATTTTTAAAATTAAACCTCTAGATGAGGGTCCTCTGGAATGGGCACTTGTTCCTTGAATTCTCTACTAAAATTGAGTTATTGCAGCTGTCAAATTCTCTTCCCCTGGAATACAAACACAACCAAGTACCTTGATCCATGTGCTGGAACATCCCTGATTCTTTGACATTGATGAATCCATTCTTCGTGATCCATTGCAATTGAGGCAATGTAACTTCAGATATCGGCTAGGGACTCTAAATTATTTTTGTTGAAGGAAAGAGGGTCACCTGCCTCCTTCTTGACCATCTCTTGGAATGCGATGATGAGTTCCTTTGATGATGAGTCTTTAGTGAGTGGGGGAACTCAAACCTTTGAACACAATGGTAGACTTCATTCAATATTCCAGAGACCTGATACTCATGGGAGTCCAATTTGGATATGGAATTTTTGAGCATTGCATACAACTGTGCATCCAAGATGTGGATCCAAACTTGAGACAAGTCCTCGGTAGTTGATACAAACACTCCCTTACTCAAGAGGGAATGATAGTGAAAGAATAGATTTCAGATACTAGTGGGAGTATCTCATCCAAATGACCAAATTCCTTTGCAAGCTTCTTCCTTTTTCTTGTTTACTTTAGACAATGTTTCATGAGCATACTGGATGAGAGAAATGATGTCCAGACACAACGCCTTTCCTTGCTTCAATGATTTCCTAAATCCATTTTTCATAGGATTTTCCCCACATCATGTAATCATGTTCTTTTTTATCACCTTGGGGTCAATACTACGATTGGGGAATATCTTCGATTGGAAGGGGAGGTGTTGATTATGCTCTTGAGAAGGGCTGAATGTATGTCATTGAGAGCTCTTACATGTTCCTTCAATTGCCTGCACAATGGTGCACTCGTATTATTCGATCTGAGCATGAAGATGGGAAGAGGATTCTTTGAATAGGTGAATGTCGCCTTCATGAGAAGCTTAACCCAATGAAATGCGAGTCAACTCATATTTGAACGGAGGTATTTCTCCCATGGGCTTGTTAGTTTTAGGCCTGAAAACTTCAACATATTGGTTACCTGAGGTGCCATTGAAGAAGCGGGAAGCTACCTGGGCCTTCTTCCTTCGCTTGGGTTTCAACATTCCATATATTTCCACAAGACTAGGAATGGTAGAGAGTTGCTTTGTTCTTGTCCCACTCTCGAGTAATTATTTAATCCATAGAAATTTCTCTTTAGGAGTTACTATGACATCGGCCACTGGAGTGCTTGCAGAAGCTTTCTGTGGGTCGGCTCTTGATCATCTTGAGAAGACATACCCAGTTCTTCTAGCTTTTTCAAACTCACTGGGCTTGTTCGAGCTATGAAACCTTCTTGAAACCTTGAGAGGATGAAAAAAGTAGTGATATCATTGAAAATAGGGCCTACAGAAACTTTTTTCATTCAACACTAGGACTTTCCATTTTTAGCCATCAAGATCTAGGAGCTACTATTTCGGGCAGTGTCACTTTTTCACCTTGTTGCTTGTCTGAGAGGTGTTCCATTCACATTCCAGGCTTGTCATGGATGTCTTGGGGTAAATTCAAAGCATTTTCCATTTTTTGAAAGTTTCTTTTTTTCTCTTTTTTCTCTTTCTTTTTCATTTTTTTGCTTTTTTGACCCGCATGCCCTAATTTTCAATTTTCATGATTTTCACCGTTCTTGCTTCTTCGAGAGAGTTTTGCCATTTTTGGAAACTTACTAAAAATGGCAAGCACAAACCAGTGGCACTCACTATTTTTAGAATATGAAAATCATGGTGTCGGATTGATGAAAAATCGTGGATTCTTTCTCGGGTTTTTTCCTCTTGAGCTCTCTATTTAGATTTTGGCTCAATCTACTTCACGGTTTGTGAAAAATGATGAAGTACACCCTAGGGAAATTTTTTTCAAATGGATACCATTAAAAATAAGGGAATAATTTATAGGTTTGGTTTTTTTCAGATTCAAGGCATTTGGATGAAGAATATTTTCTCTAAGTTTCATTGAGATCGGATGCACGGTTTGTGAGGTACGATCGATTCTTTGTCTTGGAACATAGGGTTCTCGCAGCTCATACTTTTGAGTTTTTCTTGAAAATAATTTATTTATTCATTGTAGAAATGCTGAAGGATGATGAAAATATTGGGGGTTTGTAGAAGTTGTGGAAGCATTGGAAATGGAGGATTGAAGGAAATGTCGACGGTTGGAGGAAACACATGCGTGCGTGAAGGAAAAAGTTTGAAGCAACAAGACAGTTAGAATTTTTACATATTTTTGAGTTTTGGAATGAGTCACACTTTTGTGCACCACTTGCACAAAGTTCTTGGTTCACTTGGTGCAAAAAAATTCACCCTATCCTCACTGGGCTACATGGTGGAGCACGATTTTCCATTGAGGATGAGAGAGGGGGCTGAAATTTGCACCTTAAACAGCTTCCGGGGGCACATGGGTGACTAAGAGACTAAATGGCACATGGATTATTGAATGTGACTAATCCTAATCCTATTTAAATACTGTGGATGGCCACAATTGGCTGAGGATCACACATGAACACTCCACTGAACCTGTGGCAAAGTGCTTGTATGGGGTACAAGGGAGGAGATTACAACAATGAGGGGAAAGGAGAGAAATTATGAAAGGGAGATTATTTTTGTGAGTAGGAAATTAGAGTCTCAAACCTATTAACTATAGTAGTTCATCATTCAATATAAAGGAAACACAATGAAGCTAACGAGATCGATGAATCAAAACACAAAGTCTTCAGATTCACTTACCAAATATACAAAGCTCTTGCGTCATTATTCTTACAAAGTGTATAAAAGAGGGAAATAGAAGAACCATGGGATGACTATAACAACCATTCTTATTAAGCCAATGATGAGAGGAAACCATGCATACAAAGCTACACACATTCATACATCTTAGAAATCGAAACTCTATTCCTTGATTGACATTTACACAAGTTGTACAAAGAAAGGGAAAAGAAGAAAGCATGTAGCATAAATGTAGCTTTATTTCATGTATATGGATGACACAAAGTCCAACAACATATTACAATCCACTATTGCTACAAAGTGATAGTTCTTCAAAATTTGGAATCCTTGGAATGGAGAGGCCATCCCAATTTATAACAATCTCAATTTTCCTTTCACCTCCCTCACATGAATCTTTGTGTTCCGTATTCCACTTGTGACCTTTTGTTTTCCATGAATTAAGTATTTCTCTTATAATTTTGAGAAAATACTTTTACAAATTTAAAATAGGTCACTTAAGTGAATAGGATGAAATACAATGATTAAGCTCAACAAAGAATTAGAAAGGAGAGAGAAAGGAGAGGGGGAAAGAGAGTAGAAGAGAAGGGAATGATATTTTGATGAAGTAACATCCTCCTTGAAGAATTTTGAAAATTAAACCTCTGGATGGGGTCCTCTGGAATGGGCACCTGTTCCTTGAATTCTCTGTTGAACTAAGTTATTGCAGTTGTCAAATTCTCTTCCCTGGAATACAAACACAACCAAGTACCTTGATCCATGTGCCTAGAACATCCCTGATTCTTTGACATTGATGAATCCATTCTTCGTGATCCATTGCAATTGAGGCAATGTAACTTCAGATACCAGCTAGGGAATCTAAATTGTTTTTGTTGAAGGAAAGAGGGTCACTGCCTCCTTCTTGACCATCTCTTGGAATGCGATGATGATTTGCTCTGATGATGTGTCTTTAGTGAGTGGGGAGAACTCAAACCTTTGAACACAATGGTAGACTTCATTCAAGATACCTAGAGACCTGGTAATCATGGGAGTCCAATTTGGATATGTGATTTTTGAGCATTGCATACCATGCATCCAAGATGTGGATCCAAACTTGAGACAAGTCCTCGGTAGTTGATACAAACACTCCCTTAATCACGAGGGCATGAGAGTCAAAAGAACTCATTTCAGATACCAGTGGGAGTATCTCATCCAAATGACTGAGTTCCTTTGCAAGCTTCTCCTTTGTCTTGTTTACTTTAGACAATGTTTCTCAAGCATACTAGATGAGAGAAATAATGTCTAGGACACAACATATTTCCTTGCTCGATGATTTCCTCAATCCATTTTTATAGGATTTTCCCCACATGATGTAATCATGTGATTTTTGATTGGCTTGGGGTCAATACTACTGATTGGGGGAATATATTTGATCGAAAGGGAGGTGTTAAATATGCTCATGAGAAGGGAAATATGTATACACCGAGAGCTCTTACATGTTCCTTCAATTGCATAATGGTCGCTTGTATTATTTGATCCGAGCACGAAGACGGGAAGAGGATTCTTCAAACAGTGAATGTCACCTTCATGAGAAGCTTAACCCAATGAAATGTGAGTCAAATCATAATTCAATTGATTCATTTATCCCATGGGTTTGTCATTTTTAGGTCTACAAACTTCAACATATTGGTTACCTGAGTTGCCATTGAAGAAGCGGGAAGCTACCTAGACCTTCTTTCTTTGCTTGGGTTTCAACATTCTAGAGATTTTAGTGAAAATGGGAATGGTAGTGAGTTACATTGTTCTTGGTCCACTCTTGAGTAATTATTGAATCCATGGAAACATCTCTTCGGGACTTACTGTGACGTCGGCCATTGGAATGCTCTCAGAGGCTTTCTGTGGGGTTGACTCTTGATCTGTGATCACCTTGAGAAGACATACCTAGTTCTTCTAGTTTGCTGAACTCACTGGACTTGTTTAAGCTATGAAACCTTCTTGAAACTACGAGAGGATGAAAAAAATCAGCAATATCACTTAAAACACAACATATGGAAATTTTTTGCATTCAACATTGGGACTTTCTATTTTTAACCATTGAGATCTAGGAGTTGCTTTATTTCGGACATTGTTGCATTTTAATCTTGTTGCTTGATCTTGACGTATTCCCTTCATGTTCTAGGTTTTTCATGGATGTCTTACGGTCAATTAAAATAATTTTACATTTTTGGAAAGTTGCTTTTTCTCTTTCTCTTTCATTTTTGCTTTTTCGACACACATGCCCTAGTTTTCAATTTTTGTGATTTTAGTTGTTCTTGCTTCGAAGAGTTTTTGTTTTTGGAAACTTTACTAAAAATGGAAAGTGAAAACTAGTGGCTATTGATATTTCTATAATCTTAAAATCATGGTGTTGGATTGAATAAAAGTCGGTGGATTCTTTTCGGGTTTTTCTCTTTAGTTTCTATTTAGATTCTTGGTTCAATCTGCTTCACGGTTTGACGAAAAATGATGGAGGAACACCCTAGGGAACAAAATTTCAAATGGATGCCATTAAAAATCAGGGACTCATTTCAAGGTTTAATGTTTTATATCTTGAAAAAGTTTGGATGAATAATATTTTCTCCAAGTTTCTTGAGATTGGATGCACGGTTTGGGAGACACGATCAATTTTTAGTCTTGGAGCGTACGGTTTCTAGCAGCTCATAATTTCAATTTTTTCTTGAAAATCATTTGTTTCTTCACTATAGTAATGCTGAAGGATGATGAAAACACGGTGGAGGTTTTTAGAATGTGTGGCAACATCAGAAATGGAGAATTGAAGGAAATTCTGATAGTTGGATGAAACTTGTGTGTGCATGAAGGAAGAAAAGTTTGGAAACAACACGGCGGTTAGAATTTTTACATGTTTTTGAATTTTGGAATGGGTCACACTTTTGTGCACCACTTACACCAAGTTATTGGTGAGCTTGGTGCAAAAAAATTTCCCTATCCTCATTGAGCCACGTGGCAGAGCACAATTTTCGGTTAAGGATGAGAGAGGGGTTGTAATTTACACCTTAAACAGCGACGGGGTCACATGTGTGACCAAGAGACTAAATGGGAGGGCTTGGGAGTTTTTTGCACCAGCTGCACAAAATTTTTGGTGCACATGGGACACAAAAATGTGCCCTCACCTAGCTTGAAAAGTGGTGGAGCATGATTGCATGGAGTGGGGGTTGGGAAGTGAAGCCTGGGGGCTTATCTTGCAAGGAGTTGAAATGTGGTCATGTGGAGGGTCCAGGGGAAAAAATAGGTTAGGGGTGAATTTTATTGCACCTATTTCACCAAATATTTAGTGCACTTGGTGCAAAAAAAGTGTGCCACTCTCCCATTGGTTAGATTTCTAGCCCAGAAATTGGCTAACTGTTTGAGCTTGTGCCTTGGAGAGTGACTTGTCGGGACCACAACTTGAGTTCTGGAAGCATTTTTTGATGAAAGTTTATATTATTCCATCTTGAAATTTCCTTATAAATCCAATGGTGGAAGTATCATCTCCTTATTCATCCATTTGATCCTTTAAAAATAGGATTTTTGATCCAGCTCTAAGGCTGTACACGAGGAAAACTGGATGGGGGCATAATGCTCCAAGGTGTTGTGAAGAATATGATTCCACCATATTATAGAGATTTGAATTAAATTTATGGATATATATAGTCTAAATCTTAACTCCTTCTGGAGCTCCCAGAATCACTTCCCGAAGCTCAGTAACTTTTTTGGCCATGTGCACTGCTTAGGCCTCCAAGACCCACTTTTGCTAAACCTGCTCCAAAACTTGTGAATCTTCCCAAAACCTTCCAAAATTTATTTCAAAATGTTATTTACTCCTGATATGCCTCCATGATGGATTTTATCCTTTCATTCTACTTTAGAGGATGTGTGCTAACTCCGAGAAGATCAGAAAATGATCTTTCCCAAGCTTACCAAAAACATGTCTTCATGGATCTTGCTTTGAAAGCTCCTGTGATCGATTGGATACACCTAATCACCTATGGGAACAATGAATCGGAGATTAGGTGATACAAAGAGAGGTTTCAGAATGACCTTTGAGTAAATGTTTTTGGGTAGGGTATGGTTGTCATGCTTGAAAATTGGGAAATTTCTTGTTGCACATTTACATGACAACACTATGATATTACATGTGTAGATAATCATTTACTCTTCCCTATAGGTCTTCAAAAATCCTATTACACCTAATCAAGGAGAGAAAATTACCCCTACCTCTAAGTGAATCCCACACATATATAACACATAATCATACTCTGCTACATTACCCTCTTAAACGTGACAAACCTCAATACTTTGTATTAGTCACAAATGATATTCTTTGGCATCATTGATACTACTCATATCGTAGCAAACAACAATCAGATCTCTGTCTATGCACCCTAAAAATCTTCTAGCTTTCCATCAGACCAAAATAATTGTAACCTACTAATTCTAATTTTCATGACCCACTTAATGATACTAGGGGCTAAGAACTTCCCCTTAATAACTCTGTCATAAATAAATTGTCCTTGAAACAAAAATTTAGATAAATCTAATTAGCAAAATTTGTGAGAATTTTAGTTTTCATGAATATTGAGAATCACATCTATCCCTTCACAAGCGTAAGTTATCAATTTCTTTTAATACGATACATTGTGCTCTCTTCAAATCTTGCAATATCCATAAAAATGCACAATAACACCTTCTCAAGTCCGGAAACAAGCATAACATTGTCAATTCTACTATACTATATCATTCTCCAAGTCATTTGACCTTGTTTTACGCTCAACAACACTCCACTTAAGATGATTTTATCCTTGTTTCAAAATTTTAAGCATACTACAAACACACCTTACTTGGAAAACCCATCCCAATCCTTAAGATAGTATTCTTATATCGTAGAATTATGTTTCCTCACTCTTACTACTCCAACATCTAGGGACACTGTAGAGTGTAATAAAATTCCTACAAAAATACTTGAGGTAGACACACACATCCTTGATAAGTGGCATTCAGAAATGAGTAACATACGGTATGTCTCTAAACTACTTATACTTGAAACTCATACCTGATCTTCTTGCTTTATATATGATCATTACAATCCCTCTCACACTTGATGTCGCATGATCATGTAAGGTCACATCCTAGGCTTCACAGACCTATGTTAACACTTGAGTCTCTATGAAACACCGAGTGCATTTTATAAACCTTTGAAACTTTATGCTTATGTCAACACTAACACTTCATTTAGTCTTGATTTGTACAATGGAGCTATACATTTCAGTCATCGTACCTTCCTTAATTGGTTTTGTAGCACATTTTTCTTCAAAATGGTTCCTTGGGTCCTTGATACAAGAGTACATCATCTAGCATCACTGACTTCTAGGGAAAAATACTTATAGAACACACATTTGATGTACTTGTAAAATCATAAAGATATCTTAATCATCACTATACACCGACTCCATTAAGAATTATCATTAGAATTGATTGATATTTGTATCTTACTTCATGACTATACATCAAATCATCCTTAGGAGAGACTAGACACACCTTTGTAGCAACTATTACATGTAGCTTACTTTACTTTACTAAAACTAAATCTAAACAATCTCTTGTCCTTTTAGCTTGTCGTGAACAATTTCCTCGGTTTTAGGAATCAACCCTAGAGCTCTATCATCTTATTTAGTGCATGATTAATTTATTATATATTTTCACAGAGTCATTTGCACAAAAATGTTCATTCCCATGCTTCTTCATACTAGTTAAAACACTCATTATTGATCAATTTAACTTGCATACCTGTAGATTGTTGAACCTTGTCATTGGTATTATCATTGATGTCAAGTGGCATTGATGGAAAAGGCATTAATGGTGAAGTGAACCTTAGTCAAAGGCATGAAGGTTGATTGGTAGTGCCTTATCAGTGGTGTATTGAGTATTCAAGATGGGACCTCGAGTGTTCTACAAGATTGGTCGAGTGAGGTTTAAGAGTCCACTAAAGGTATAGAAATGGTTGGTAAACTTGGCACATGTGTTCCAAAAATCATACATGATGATTCTAACATGAGAGAGAGCTTATGGAGTGAGTAATAGGTCAAATGTTGGGAGTCACAGTTGTAACTGGCTCATTTAGGCCTAGTTATAGAGCCTAATGAGGTGTAAGAGCTCATTGTAAGGCATGTAAATACTAGGTAACCATGGGAGGAGCCTAGGAACATTTCCTAGGGTATGTATGAGCATCGAAAAGACTTATTTCAGCTCTTAGAGGTAAAACTCAAAAGTGCACTAAAACTGTCTTTGAGGGTGACAATGTAGATTAAGGTAAATGAGATAGGTTTGAGATGTAAATAAAAATTTATGGCTAACCAACCTATGAAGTGTGTAGAGGGTGTCTTGTGGTGCTTCATGCCAAATTTCATTAATTTTTGAAGAGGTATGTAAAAGTTCTGCAAGTTTTTCTAAAACTGGTTTCTTAAGGAATGCAAATTGAGAATCTTGGATTCTTAGCATCCAAAGAAAATTTTAAGCCTCCTTTAGATAAATAATAGAAGGAATTTTTGAAGAACACTCGAAGTGTAAATTTTTTCAAATTTTTGAGGGAAATTGGTTGAAAAAAAGAAGTTATGAGCATTTTTCAGACAAGGGTTTTCTCTGCAAGATCTAATTTTGAAGCTCGGTAAGAAAAAATGAATAGTTTTGACTCCAAATAACTTGTGCATGGTGGTACAACCTTTCAAAAGCATAAAATATATCTCCACGTGAAAATTATGGAATTGGTGTTTCTCATAAGTGACTGCTCCGTATAGAGTCTCGCCTTGTTTTTGAATAGTTTGAGCTATACAATACAATTTGAAGGTGTGAAGTTGTATCTCCTAGTGTTGAGAAGGTATATATCCTATTGTATCTCCTATACTTTTAGGTGATATTAAGATCTCTAAGAAATTTCAGTGCATGCCAAATGTACTTGTTTAAAATTTCCTTTCCACCTCCAAAAGACAACTCAAGTCAAGTCATGATGTGTGAAGGATGCTCTTGTGCATAGGTATGAGATTTGGGGTAAGAAATGATTGTAACCTCCTTCTACGGGTAAAATACATCCGAGAAAATTCCATCTTTCTCTGTTTAGTTTGTGTGAAGGTACAACTTATTCCGCTCCTTATTTTTCTGGACAATCTCATCAAGACAACCATGCTCTATTTTATATTTACAAATTTTATTTTTCTCTACAAGATCCTCATTCAAGATTGATGGAGGGAGTTTGGGTCCCTCCTGAAGGGTTTCTTTTAAAGTTAATCATAAAGTGAATATATGCTAGTAATTTTTCTATAACTCCAAAGATCTGAGTCTAGCTTTGAGAATAAGCTCATGAAGTCCTGTGATGAACATACTCCGAGAACAAGCTCTTGAAGTTTGAGATTCATTGATTGTGTGAATGCACTAGGTGTAGGAAGTGTTGAATGCCTTAAGAATTCTAAGAAGATGGTTTGGATTATTTGAAAGAGGGACTAGTCATGATGAACAAATTTTCTTTAGAAGCAGTGGTTACCTCTTTGTGATCAAGAAATGTTAAGGTTGTGTGCTTGAATCCTGAACAGATTTTTTCATTCCACACAAAAGAGTGGTCGCAACTCATGGTGAGTTCATTCCTATAGAAGATAAAGTGTTCACGGGGTTGTAACAATGCAGTTTGAAATGTTACAAGGCTCAAAACAAAACCTAGGGTTTGGTTCTCAAAACCCCAACTATTGAAAACTTGAAGATCGTGAAAACCTTAAGCTATTGAGCATTATATCAATAGTTGTATTAACTTAGGAAGTTGTGAAAGTGGCCAATCCTTGTGATAGGTGACATTGAAACATTGGTATCTGAGAAACACATGAAGAAGATTCACTATGAACTCTATACTGTATAGTTTCTCTCGTTCAATGACTATGAAGTTTGAAGGATAGAATAAGAGGAATGAGGTAGTTCAACAGAGTGCAAGGAAGTCCTAGAGACAAGAGAAACATTTCTCTTCCCAGTTACTGATTGTAGAATGGTCTTGTAAGTTTCAAAATGTGAGATGCTTAGAGGGAATATGAAGCATTATGTACACATGTTGCATGGTGTAACTGAAATTGATAAAGGAAAACATGCCATTCAAGTAGTTAGTTAAAAAGTCTTCTCAATTATTTTGGTTCAAGTTGTCAAGGTGAAAAGTTAGAAAGCCTTGATGTGTGAATATGTAAGGTCGATGTGTAGTCTTAATAATCAACAAAAAGGACAATATGTGATTGTGGAGAATTTTTGAAAAATCAAGAATATATTTTGTGTATGAAAACAAGATTGAAAATCCTAATAACTACATGCACTAAAATATCGATGATATTAACAAATGTTGCATGTCTTTGAAGAAGTGTAGGCATCTACTGTGAACAAATGGAGACTAAGAAAATAGGTTCGAATGATGAAATAAAATAAAGATAAAGTGAGAAGACAATAAATGATTAAATACATGTTGAGCCAAATGGAGGTATGTGTGTTCTTGAAGAAGGAAGTGATATGAGATTTATGAAGAAGTAAAACATGAGTATGAAGTTGATTAACTAAAATAATTATTTTATATGTTAATATAAAAAAGTAACAATAATGAAAACAAATGATATAAAAACAATGTAAATGCTAAATAATTTTATTTGATATTTTAAATGAAATGAAATAATGGAAATGGGAAGGGATAGGGTACTAACTTGAAATTGACTTACCTCATTATCGGAAGGAATCGACACAAGGATGTGTAGATAGGATAAAGAGTGAAGACCTTGCTACCTAAGAAATTGCAGTGAATGACAAATTATCTCGGGTAGGGCACCTGGGGGCACCCTGGTATGTAATATGGACGTTACAGTGCGGAAAAACTCAGGATCTGAATCTAACAGTGTCGCAAGTTATTCACAATATCTTTGCCTTGGTTGCTCGGTTGTCGCAATGTCCTCACTTATGTCGTTGTAGTTGTGTGATGAAGATCTACCTGTAAAACCCCATACAAAGCATCAAATCCCTAAAAAAATAAAGATGAAAATGAAGGGGTTAGATTGGCCTCAGTTGCCATAATGGTGGACTTACGACTAAGCGCTGCACTACATTCTAGAACCAATGTATTTCTATGTGCTTGTGTGTGCAATTGTGTGCCTAGGGTTCCCTAGCATTAATGACACAAAATAAGGGGAAATAACTAGATGTAAGATGCAAATGGTGGATTTAATAGAATGAATGCAACACTTTCCCCTATACTTATGTGATGTAGATGTAGAAGATTCCCAAATGTAGTCCTTTGCCTTAGTAGATAGCTAGATCTTGATAGTAGGTAGTCCGCCCATAAGATAATGAGTATGCTATGTTTATATAGGGATCTCTTGTTCAAATTTCAACACTAATGGCCCAACAATGCCGACTAGCACCTAGGGGAATGAGATAACAAACCATAAAGACCGACCTCAAAATTCTAAATGTGAATAAAGTGTAACTTGGACCAGGACGCCCAAAAAAGAGGACCAGGGTGCCGATGGGCTCCCAACATCTTTCCAGTGCCCTAACCAGAGACTAAAGATGACAAATGACCAAATAACGATAGCTAAAACCTCCTGAGAGATGACCTAAACTGTGCAAACAAATGACGAATGTGTGAGACAAGTGATAATGAAGACTAACTAACTGATGATAGGACTAGGGGATGAGCCATTAGTGAATAATTTTCTTACGCGAGATCCATATATAAAATAACATACTTGGCGGTAAAAATGTAATAGTAAGTGTGTGATTTTGTGACTACATTTTCCCCACTTTATGTTGGTGAGTAAAAGGTCGTTAACATAAAGTAGATAAAGATGCATACTTGAGAGAAATACATAGAAGCCCATGGTGTCGTAGAAATCATGGATGTGTAGTAGAAGCATGTCGAAAGAACCAAAAGTGTGTCGAACCACGGATCAACATGTTGATCCATGCAATGTAGCAAAAAGTGTAATGCCATGATGAAGTCTACTAAATGAAAGTGATGATTGTAATGTTAGATGGTTTTGAACGTTGTATAATGATGATGAGATGGGGTAGGGAGTGATCAATTCCCAACCCGAATGTGTATATACAAATTATCAACCGGGGGATTTGGGCATCCTGTCACCAGAGGAAGAGTGTAGGGAGAAAAGTGTGTTATTATCTAATATGTGATTACATCCTTAATATTTAGCCAATGAAGATGGAATCGATCAAATATTTGATGGTTTTACGGATCCGAGATAAATTTGATCAAATAGTTGACCAATATAGGAGTGGTATAGGAAAGGAAATATTTCCCCCACTCCATTGGTAAATCACAATGTGATAGCTTCCAAGTTAGGTCATCTAGAAGTAAGCGTGAAATGTGAGATGGCTTCCAAGTTAGGTCATCTAGAAGTGAGAAATGAATGTAATCTCCTAAGTTAGGTCATCTAGGAGGCCACACGTAACTCCCAAGTTCGGTCATCTAGGAGGCCAATTATGTTACATTGTATTTGATTGAATGATATGTTTTTGATTGTTAGAAATTTGAATGCATTAATTAATTAATTGATTACTCATGGAGAGGTTTTACGCTAGTTGCCCCAGATTAGGTCATTAGGGGAATCGATAGAAATTGGTGAATGACCGCATGGAAAGGTTTTTAATCATTTATTTCCCTAGGTTAGGTCATTAGGGGGAGTGATGAAATTTCATATAGAAAAATTGTATATTTGTTGCCCCTAGATTAGGTCATTAGGGGGAATTGATGGTGAAATGTCACACGGTGAATTAGTAAGTGTTTTGGAATTTTTTGAATCGGTAGTGTTTTAAATGCGTGATGATATACAAGGAATTATAGCATGACCCCAAAGATATTCCCCCTCTTGGAGAAATGGGAAGTGATGAGAAGAGCGAACACCAAGTCGAAAGTATAGGTGAAATAGATAGAAAAGTGATAGAAATCACAAAAATGTGTATGATTTAGTTGGAAGATAAATTTAATGCAAGGAAATGCACGTGTATCATTTTTAAAATGGTGGTCGGGAGAATTATAAAAAGAAATCCACAAACAGGGTGCAAATCAGATTAGAAACACTAAAGATATGGCAAAAATTGTGTCATGTATTAATAATTGTAAGAAGTGCGAAATAATAACTATAATAAAGTGGGTGATGAAAAAATAATTATAAATAGTAAGGTGAAAAGTGTTTAGTCACCTTATTTGTTGTTTACGTGAATTTGAAAGTGAGCACGAGGTGGGTGAAAATGCCGCAAGTGAGAGGAGAACGTCCTAGCTGGTATGAGAGTGTGGTGATTGTCGTAGCATCACACACACATCGCAGAGTTAGTAAGTGCCTTGTTTTTTGTAAAATGTATGGTGTATTAGACACTTATACTGAATTTTAACAATTTTAAGAATTTTAATTTTCTTAGTGTTTCAGACTTGGACAATAATGGTGAGGGCGTTAGTGACCCACGGGATATGAGCACCCAGATCCGGGCACTAATGTCTTGCTCTGGCGCCCTGATCCTACATCTAGGCGCCCTATTCCAAAATGTGTGTATTTGGTCTAGGATGATGAAAAATGATTTTTTTATGTATATGAATATGATAAGTGAGTGTTTTTGTACCTATAAGGTGTTCTAATGCAACATTTGTTGTTATTTTGTGTTGTGCAGAGAGATATTCACTCGAGGGAGTTATGTGGTGGGCATTACTTGAGTATGTTGGTTAGATTGAGTTTTTAAGATGATGATTGGGATGTTATGGACCGTGCCATCTTGCGGAATATAGCACGGATGGGGGATGTGCCCCATTACTAATTAACCCCATCTTTTTGGCCATCTTGTTTATTTTATTTCGTAATTTGTGACCTAGGCCTCTTCTAGCCATGTTTTTCATATTTATCTTTCTTGGGGTCGGCCTTTTTAGGGTTAATTACAAAATTAGAGCAAAGAGAACCCTATAAATATAAAGTTATGAGACCATAATGAGGGACCTAAGCATCATACACTACTATCACTCCATCTAGAGTTGCATCCATCTATTGCATTGACATCCACATAGCTCCATCATCAAGGCACAAGCTAGGACATCTGCATCACACTTCATAGGGGGAGGGATTCTATTCTATTCCATGCACACATTCTATTACATTTTCTACATTTAGCTATTTGCTCGCTATTTCACAAAGTGTGACTGACACAAGAGCACCTAGGGCATGACATGCACACACACACACACACCAGAACTACATGGGTCTGAAATGTAGTGCAATGCTTAGTTTAGTAAGCCCATTATTGTGGTAGTTGAGGTCAGTCGACCCATTCATTTACATATTTTTTTTTTAGGGTTTTGATACTTCCTTTTGGTCTTTTGCAGGTTATTTCTTCCTCTTGGAATATTTGGAGCATTCGGCGTAGTACAAAAAAATTAATGTGATAGGAAGTTAGAGTTTTAGATCACCTTGACCCTGTGAGCACACTAGTTCAGACATTTTTTTCCTAGACCAAGGCACCTAGATTCCTTACCGAGAGCCCATGGGCCCCAGTCCTCCTTCCAGTGCCCCAGTCTAGCCACATCATCTAGATTTGTCCTTTTCAACACTCATGCATAGTCATTCTTCTTTGATTTCTAATTTTTTTGCATGCATCACTGCATGACATAGTCTGACATCATCCATTATCAGTTGAGTTCTTTCCTTTCCCTTCTTGCACATTAGGGTTTTTAATTTCATTAGTTTATTTACTTATCTCATTTACATATTATTTTAGTACATTTACTTATTGTGTTATATGTCCTCCTAGATTAGATTAACTATCTTTTACTACATTAGTTTAGTCAATTTTAGTTAATCATTTTGGTGAACCCGATCCTTCTTCATTACACCTTCTTAAGGACTTGCTTTCATTTCTTTCATTTTATGCCCATCACCCATAGTGGTCATTTTGGATCTCTTCAATATTGTGAGCTCCCTTTATCTACTCATCGTACATCTAAGCCAATGGCTGACACAACCATGTCTATGGCTGAAAACCCTTTAGATACCTCCAACTAGGTTCCTCTCCATGAGATAGAAGCATCTGATAGTGAAAATTCCTACGATGAAGACACCAATGTTGACCAAGACCAATTAAATGCTATTACTTGACTTTCGCCAAGCATTGTGAAAACCCCACACATATTCCTCATGTCTTGCATGCTTTAATCACTAAGAGAGCTCATGATCCTTCTCTTTCCATCATTTCTTTCTCCTCCTCCTCCTATGGTCTCTACCACTACTCCTATGGTATCCACTCACCTACTCATGTTTTCTCCATGGTATCCACCCCAACCACATATGTTTTTACTCCTATTAATGCAACCACCACGCTCCTACCATTCACCATGGTGCCTCTCATATGCACCTGGTTCTTCCTTGAATTCTCCAAATTTGACATCATTATATCAAGACTTACAAAACAAAAATTTTTCAGCTTCAGTTAGCTACCTCATGTGTCGAACCATCCCTAGATTCTACACTCTTGTTGCATACTCCTTTCGCCTACCATATCAACATATCCATTTCCACCTAATTTTGTATCTCCTAAGCTACCTATCTTTAAAGTCATGGAGACCCACAAGAACACCTTCGAGCATTTCATGTAGCATGCCTTGACTATGCGAGATGATCACATTATACTAGCTAAGATTTTTCCTCGTAGTTTACAAGACTATGCAATGTGTTGGTTCTATGACCTACCTATGCATTTGGTAGTTTCTTTCACGCACTTGGCTGATGCCTTTCTCACTCACTTTTCTATCAACATTGGCTCAAAGATATCCTACACCCAACTGGCACAACTCAAGAAAGCATCTAATGAACATTATATCGATTATGTCTTGTGATACAAGAATAACTTAGCTAAGATGTCTAATGTACTCATGGATTCCAAACTTTAGGATTTATTTATTCAAATCTTATTACCACCTCTATAAGAGTGTTCTCTTTGAGACATCTCCTTCATTTGATCAAATTTTCCATACTCTCAAACTTCGTGAGACAAAACTCTTAACCATAGGAAAACTCAAATATCAAGAGAAAGCATCATCATCCACCGCTTTCAAGGTAAGCCAACATTTAAACCTTCTACAACCAAATCAATGGATACAAAAAAACTACTATAAACACAATCTCTACTCTAAAGGAACTTCGACCACAACAATATAGTATGTACACTTTACTAAGTTTAGCACACCTCCAAGTGTTTTTCTACCACAACTCATCGATAGTAACCTTATTACATTACCATCCCCTCTATAACTTGATCCATCTCAGCCAAAAGGATGCAACTTGATGAAAATTCTTATTGTGATTATCATCAATGCATAGGACATCCCACTGATCATTGATTTTCCGACTATGACACCTCATCCAGGATTTTCTTGACAATGGTCAAATTGAGCTTCTAGAATCTGAGCCAACTCCACCTACAAATGAAAATCATAAACTTAAGATCTTTAACAACCCATTACCAAAGCATACACACAAACAAAAAGATTCAACCACTAATCATATTTCACACACCATGTCTCCCACTGACTCATGAGTTCTAGATTTCTTAGTTTCTAACATTAAAGTTTCACCACCTATCATCTCCTTTTCTAACATCGATTATCATGCCAAGTTTACATCTAACCATTTGCACATCGCATGCATCTATTGGCTCAACCTCCATCAACAACACTAAGGTTGACCCATCATGGCCCATTAGTGTGTGTTCTATGTCACTCCTTAAGGCTATCCACTATCCTCTATCTCAAGTGAGTACCCTTTTGAAAAACCTTTTGGCGTTGTTCAACTACATGTCATAGTTGGCCCTCTTACAATGCTTGTACCTTTCCTCATTGGAAACACATAGTTGAGGGATGTGACATGCTCCTTGGTCTTAATTGGATTCATCGATCACAATCTATCATTTCTATGAATCATCTATGCCTCAAATTTATCTACAATAATCAGGTCATCTCTATTGATGGTGTCCCTCCATCTACTCCATGGCCATCATCTCATCGCATGGTATCTAGAGCACCCCTTCACTTCTTCCGCCACATCACACGCTATGTTACTCCCAAACACAATCTAATCCTAGCTCACCTACTCACACATGCACCATCTCCATGACCACATCACTCCATTAGCCCTATACATTGGTATAGGCCTATTCCTGGACAACTACTACATCATGTGGCATAGATCACCACCTGTTTTATTCCACATGGGTCTTCTTCACCTTTGCATTATATATTACATAGATCTCCATCACCAACACATTTTTTGATGCCATGACCTTCTTCATACATTCATCCCTCACATGTGCATAGGCTTCATTCACCACTATAATGTTTTCCTACTATACCTCCATTATTAGAGCATGGTCACATGCTTTTTCATCACCCACATCAGATGAAGGACCTCCATCCTTCACCATCATTGGATAGTTCATTTATTCACACATACTTTGGGGGCATGACACTCACCTCTCCCCTACCTAGTCTTAGCATAGTCACAATCATCATATTTTACATTCTTATACATTCATATCCTCACATTTGGCATATTCATCATATATTCTAGCATCATTACCCGATGACACACTCTTGTGCTTTGGTTCACACTTGATTGTTGAGGGATTATTACTACTACTTGACACCCACACACTTGCACATAGGCATTTACACATTACACTTCATCACACATATGTTATACACATTCTACACATTTTGTCATTTTGCATCTCTCTTCACATTTCATTGATACATCATACACATTTACATCATATATTATCATACATTACATTTCACACACATACATACATTATACTACACTATTTTCACACATATTATACTATCATCTACATCATCATCATATACATATTACATACATTACATATTCTATCTTCTACATACATACATACACATTTTTACATTACATTTACACACATACATTACATTCATCATTACATTTTACATATTACACTTTTATTCATTTACACATACATATCATATTTACATATTCACTTATCACATGTATATCATTTTTATCATTACATATACTACATTATCTTCTACTACATGCATGCATTCACTACCCGATGACACACTTTAGTTCTTTGGTCCATACTCGACTGCCGAGGGTTTACAAATCAAATGGACCCTACACTTCACCACACATTCACTATTCCACCTTTCATCATGTGACATTACTAGTTTAGTGACATACGCTTTAGGCTAAATCATCACCTATTCTATCATTTGTAGTGGTATACACCTTAGGTTACATCACCACTCCCTATTATTCATCTTGTAGTGACATACACTTTAGGCTAAATCATCACCTATTCTATCATTTTGTAGTGGTATACACCTTAGGTTACATCACCACACCCTCCTTACATCTTATAGTGATATACGCTTAGTGCTAAATCATCACTCATCCATTCATCTTATAGTGATATACGCTTAGGGATAAATCATCACTCCACATTTCATCTCATCGTGGTATATGCTTAGGCTATAAGGTCCACACACATCTATTCTACATGTCGCATATCATCACCACTACACATATACACATTTCATTCATCACAGTGCACTAGACATGACACACACTACTCGACCATTTCCCGATGATGCACTCTCATTTATGGTTCATTCTTGACTATTGAGGGGGAAAAAAAATGAACCTCACTACATACATTTCCATCCACTCGGGGGCACACATGGCTCCTATCACTCCATATTGCATTCCATTCCATCCATCCACAACATATTGCATACTATGGTTGCTTATATTCTTGCTTATTTTTTCTTGTTCATGATCACTTTATTACACATGCTAGTTTGATTACTTGTATGTCATTTATCTATATCATACACACACATGCACATTCACACCTTTTTCTAGTTGTGATCATAGATACATGTCTCTTACATGCAACATGGATGCTTGCCTTCTACCCTTCCTACACTGGTCAGTTTGGGGCATCCACACATTCATCTCTTCCAAGTGTTATTGTTTCATTTTGTACTTAGCACTTTACATTACTTGCTTATACACACTTTTGACATACTAGTTATCTTTCTAACATGCTAATGGGTGCTTCATGTGCAACATTTTTTATGCAGGGATATTGGTTTCCATACTTGTTTACATTTTACATTGTTACTATTTTTATTTTTTCTATTTTTGTGGGCCTTGCCCTATGTTTGGTGTGCACACTTCTATTGTTTTGGCCATGATGGCCTTGTGTCTTGTGACATCGTGAGTGATGTCCCATGTTTGCAACCCACTTTTGTGTGGCATACTTGTCTTCTTGCGTGTTTACATTACTTTTTTTGGTAGCTTTTACATTATTTTGCATAGCTTATACATTTTTTCTACATGCATGTGTGTTTACACTTGTCTTTGGCTAGCCTTCTTGTTTTTGTGCATGCCTTGGTTTCTACCAAGCACTTTTTTTTTCAGCATACATGTGGTTGGCCCTCTTTTGGGGCTGCATGTCTCCTATCAATGACATCATTGCATGCCCCCAAAGAGGGGGCATCATTTGGGGGTTTACATACTAAACAATGTATTTATTCTACATGCATTTCGGTTTAGTTATATTCATACAATGAGTGGGTTTAGACTAGTCTATGAACCCCATACACAATGGATTTTATAGGACATGGTGTCCTTAGCATTTTGGGAAGAAATTATAGGATTGGAGGTTACAGTGGGTGTGCCTCCCTACACTACTTTCGGCTAGTGGCGTCAGATCACCCAAAAACTAGGACAATACAAGAGATCTCTACACACATTTCAAGGAAGTGGTTAGAGCTTGGAGGACACAAAGCATTTCCTCCCTACACTTCTTCTAGGGTGGCGTGAGATCACCCCAAAAAATCAGTAGTACAAGGATATCCTTCTACACTTTTTCTCGACATGGATCAGTGCACATGTTCCATTTACATTTTACATTTACATTTACATTTTATGTATTTTACATTTACATACACATGCGTCTTTTACATAGCATTTTTACACTTACATACATACATATTTGACTACTTGATCATTTTCTCCTTGTAGGTCCATCTGTATGAGAAACAAAGTAGTCAAATGGGGGGCAAAAAACAAAAACAAAAACAACAAAAACAACATATGTAAGTACACACTATAACACACACATCACACTTTTTTATGTAGGTACACTACATGTGTAACTACACACACATGTTTCCACCCTAGGTTCACTCTCATCACTTTTTCTTTGTGCATTTTTCATCTATAGTTTCCATGCTCCTCCATATTTTTATCATTCCACACTTTTGTCTAGTCCTTTGACGTGCTTTTCTACTACACTCTTCATGGACATCAGGTATGCATCTCTATCTACTTTATGTTACCGAGCTTTTCGCTCACCAACATAAAGTGGGGAAAAATGTAGTCACAAAATCATGCACTTTAGACATTTATTTATCTCGGTCTCATACTACTATTTAGAAGGTTCTTGAGTAAAGAAAGTACTAATTAACCCCCATCCTTTGGCCATCTTGTTTATTTTATTTCATAATTTGTGACCTATTGCACCCATATGCCCAACCATTTTTAGACATCCCACATTATTTTAGCCTCGGCTGGGGCACCCAGATTTAGTTGGGGCACCCATGGGTGCCCTGGTCCCACCTGGGGGTGCCCCGATCCTTCTAGCACTTTCCCACCACTTTTTGGGCCTCTTCTAGCCATTTTTCATATTTATATTTCTTTGGGGTCGGCCTTTTTGGGGTTAATTACAAAATTAGAGCAAGATAACCCTATAAATATAAAGTTATGAGACCATAATGAGGGACCTAACATCATACACTACTATCACTCCATCTAGAGTTGCATCCATCTATTACATTGACATCCACATAGCTCCATCATCAAGGCACAAGCTAGGACATCTACATCACACTTCATAGGGGGAGGGATTCTATTCTATTCCATGCACACATTCTATTACATTTTCTACATTTAGCTATTTTCATTACTTCACAAATATGTACTGTGGAAAAAGAGCACCTAGAACATGACACACACAGCACACTACACATGACATGCACACACACACATAACTACATCTAGGTCTAAAATGTAGTGCAACACTCAGTTAGTAAGCCCATTGTTGTTGTGAAGATGAGGTCGGTCGACCCATTCATTCGCATCTTTCTTTTTTAGGGTTTTGATACTTCCTTTTGGTCTTTTACAAGTTATTTCTTCCTCTTGGAATATTTGGAGCATTCGGCATGATATAAAAAAAATTAATGCGATAGGAATTAGATTTCAGATCACCTTCTGACCCTATGAGCACTAGTTCTAGACATTTTTCCCAGACCAGGGCACCTAGATTCCTTAAGAGCACACTTGGGCCCCCAAGTCCTCCTCTCCAGTGCCAAATCCTAACATGACACATCATCTAGATCTCTCCTTTTTCACACTCCCCACATCATTCCTGCTTTTTGATTTTTGTGCATCATCATCGACACGATCATATCCGACATCATCCATTATCAGTTGAGTTCTTTCCTTTCCTTCTTTGCACATTATGGTTTTAATTTCATTAGTTTATTTACTTATCTCATTTATATACTATTTTAGTGCATTTACTTTTGTGTTATATGTCCTCCTAGATTAGGAGATTTTTCGAGTGGAGAGAATATCACGTTAGTTTTGTATGGCTCAGGATGTTCCCAGAGCCATATATATGGCTGAGAGCTATCAGAGCATGGAGGATGGTGGGACCGGACCGGGGCCCACAATAGAGTAGCTAGTACCTCCTAGTTTAGATGAGGTAGATGTAACGATAGAGGTGATAAATGCGAGACAATCTTTGGTAGCATAGAGGAGTACTATGCATGGTGGGTGGCACATCGATGGGTATTGTTGTTCCCATTATTTACAGATCTAGCGGGGTTACCACATGTAGGAGGAGGAAGAGTGGGGGAAGCACATGTCCCTGACCCTATGGCCACTGTTGTAGCGGAGCATGAGTATCTACATATAGTTACGTTATGTATGTTGTTTGTGGGCTTATGTTTTAGTAATGGTTATATAACATGTTGATGTAGTTTGTTTTATAGGTGATATGTAGTGGTCCTTGATAGTTAAAACATACATTCGCACCTTGATGTGAAAATGTCTTTGAACGATGTAATTGGTGGAGATATATTGAGCGATTGGATGATATCGTGGGTGAGAATTCCCATCTACTTAAGCCGGTGGCTATAGTGGTAGCCACATGTCTTGTATTAGTAGTATAGATGGATGAGGCACGCGAGGAGACTCGATGAGCCGTGAGGTGTTAGGTGGCGGCCCTTTTTGTGTAGGATTTATTTGTATGATTATGTAGTTACATCATTAGTTTGTAGAGATGTCTATGGAGAATACCTTATTGCGTAGGAAAGTGGAGCGATATTGAGGCTGCGAACAATGACGTAGAGTGAGTGGTGAGGCATCTAGTTCTAGGGCTCTTGTAGTACCCGAGAGTGATAGTGATGATGAGGTTTGATTATCATGATTGTATATGATGTAGGGAGTTTTTCCTAGTAATGATTGTATTTTATATGTATGCATGAGAACGCGTGATTTATATGTGATGATTTATTTTGTGTTGTATCGGTTTTGCATGAGTTGGTGATTATTATTGGAATGTGTGTGATGTTTTTGTATCTTGTTAGTATTGATTGATGTAATATTCATGGAATAATGACAAATGGAATGTACATGTGTGGTGGGTAATGAGCTAAGTGAAATGTATAGTAAATAGAATGTGTAACACATAGTATGATGATAGTAGAGTAAATGTAAAAAGAAATGATGTAGGATGATCAAACTAACGTATTGTAATGAACGTGTGTGGTAATGATGCAATGTAATCGTAACATGTTAGAGCGATGAATGGTAGGGGGAAAATAATGATGCCCCCAACATATGGGCGATTAGGTTCATTTGGTTAAGATCCCTCAACAGTCAAGAATGAACCACGAAAAGCAAGAGTGTGTCATCGGGAAATGATTGAGGTGTGCCAGATGAACAATGTAGTACATGATGACAAGTTCTTAAAGAAAAACCTCAACAATCATGTAAGAAATTTAATAACACAAGTGTGTCATTGGGGGTAAGGTGATAATACTCACCTACCAAAGACCAAGGCAACATGGAGTGGTGGAAGCATGTGGAATGGAAGCAACATGAGTGTATGAATTGAACTGAATGTCATATGGAGTTGTGGTGGGATGTGTGAAAGCGGGGTGTTGTGGTAACCAATGTGAAGTAGCAGTGTGATGTAGTGGATAGCATGAATGTGATGGGTGAGGTGGATGCAGTGAATGTGATGGATGTGGTGGGGAACGCATATGAATAACAGACTGCGGTGGATATATCATAGTCAAAGAACCATATGTAGGAGATGAATCAATAGTGGTATAAAATAACTCGATGAGGTAGAGGAGATATGGATCACTCACGTGGGCGAGAACCAAAGGAGATGATGCCCTTATCCTCTAATTGTTGCAATCTATCTTGAAGGGCAAGATAGTCATTGTCTCTATGGCCATTTATACGATGATAATTACAATAGTGTTGGTCACATTGACATTGTAATCGGTGTTGTAGATGATGTTGGTTGGAAGGTAAGTGAATTAATCACTCATTGAGTAATACACACAACACATCATGTGGTCATGTGTGGTGAGAAAATGCAAAGGCTCACGTGACCTAGGTGGGGTGGTAGGAGGAGTAGCTTGTCGCAGAGCTGGAGAAGGGGTGTGCTTTGGTGGTGAAGTGGGTTGAGCTTGTTTACTTTTCTTGGGAGGAAAATATGGAGACTATGTAGGATGCTCAACCGGAGGCTCTGGAAGAGAACTAGATGAGGCAATATCCGTAGAGGTGTGTGGAGGATCTATGATGTGTGTGGAGAGAATATCTTGTTCTAATTCAATAACCTTATAGCATAGAAGAATGAATGACTCACATGTATCATACTGTAATCATTTCTTGAGTGGAGGAATGAGGCCACGACAGAAAATAAATTTCTTCTCAAGATCTATGGGCCTTGATGTAGAGTAGGTAACCAATCATAAGTAACCTTAGGGCCATTGTTGATCATGAACCAGAGGAAGGTTTCTCCAATGCATAAAAATTACTAATGGATCCAAAGGAGAGATGAGTGTACTATTGTAACACCTCATCGGTAAGAATATAACGGAAGGCCTTAAGTAATAATCTATCAATAGAATAGGAGGCCATAGCCCGATAATAATGTAGAAGATGAGCATGAGGGTTACCCAAACCATCAAAACATGTGAAATTAAGCATGGTGAAATCACGAGGGAATGTAGAATTATGAATCTTCTTAGGGACTGGATTTCCATGTAATGAATTGTTGTCAATGGAGGTGTAATAAGCCCTAATTTCTAGAGTGAGATATTGAACCTAAGATTGTAACTGTCCTACGACGTGCATGAGAGAAAGGATATCTTGTGAATGGATGGTAGAAGATGGTAATAATGTGTTAAGTGGTTGCAATTTTCCATTGTGAGTGATCATAGGGATATCCAAAGGTGATGGAGAAGGGTTTGATGCTTAAGGGCACAATAGTAATAGTTTTAAGGAAGATATAATATGAGATATAGATGGAATACCCATAACAATGGTTGGACTAGCATCAGAAACATCCATAATAGGTGAAGTAACTAGGGAGGAAACTTCTATAGAAGATGTACCAAGAGACATAGGTGAACTAATAAGAGGAGATGAAACAAAGTAGGAGAAGAAGAAGTGATAGATGGTGGTGACTCATGTGTAGTGATAGATACGATCTTAGGAGAAGATAGTAATGAAGTAGGCGAGTTACACTCGGTAGTATGGAAAGAAGGAGAATCATGACCATAAAGTGTCTCACCATTATTTGATAGAGACTCAAAAATGAGGATATCGCTAAGAACACTATCAATAGGATCATCAACATAATGTGAAGGAGTATGCAAACTAGGAGGGGATGTATCATGAGAAGCAATGTCAAAAGAGGTAGAGTCATGAGAAAGAACTATATCAGTGGCCATAGTAGAAGAAGGATAAGTGACTATATGGTTATCTTGAGGAACCTATGCGTCACGTGACCTCATCGAGGACTTGTGCTAAATCATTAGGATCAATGGTATACATTTAAGCAATAATAACATCATCTAGAACTTGAGGAGCTATATCAGAAGATGGGATGTGTATAGATGAAGGGTAAGGATTATAACCAGAGGAATCAGTGCCGGAGTGTCAACATAGGCACAATAAGAAATATCAAATTGAAGGATAATTTGAGAAGCATACTTAGCCATGAGGGTGCATAGTGGATTATATGGTAAGATATTCTAAAAGACATGTTCAACAAAATGATTAAGTAAAATAATTATTTTATATGTTAATCTAAACTAGTAACAACAATGGAAACAATCGATATAAAAACAATGTAAATGCTAAATAATTTTATTTGATATTTTAAATGAAATGAAATAATGGAAATGGTAAGGGATAGGGTAATAAATTGAAATTGAATTACCTCATTGTGTGTAGGACTGGACATAAGGATGTGTGGATAGGACATGGAATGAAGTCGCTACCCAAGAAATTACAACGAATGATGACTTATCTCGTGACTTTGGGCGTTTGGGAGAGGACTGAGGCACTTGGGGGCACGCTGGTCTATAATCTGGGTGCTTTGGTCTACAAAAAGCTTAGGATTTGAATATGATAGTGTCGTAAGGTCTTTTGCAATATCTTCACCTTAGTTCTTGAGTTTTTGCAATGTCCTCTCTTATGTTCATTGTAGTTGTGTGATGAAGATCTACCTACAAAACCCCATACAAAGCATCAAATCCCTAAAAAAGAAAGATGTAAATGAAGGGTTCAAAATGATCTTAGTTGCCATAATTGTGGAATTACAAATAAACACTACACTAAATTCCAAGCCTAATGTAGTTTTGTGTGATTGTGTGTGCAATTGTGTGCCTAGGGTTCCCTAGCGTCAATGATGCAAAAGTATGGGGCAATAACTAGATGTAAGATGCAAATGGTGGATGGAATAAAATGAATACAACCCTTTCCCCTTATGATTGTGTGATGCAGATGTAGAACATTCTCAAATGTATTACTTTTCCTTAGTAGATAGCTAGCTCTTGATAGTAGGTAGTCTTACCATAAGATAGTGAGTATGCTTATGTTTATATAGGGATCTCTTGTTCAAATTTCGACACTAATGGCTCGAAAATGCTGACTAGCACCTAGGGGAATGTGATAATAAACCATAAATACTGACCTTGAAATTCTAAATGTTAATAAAGTGCAACTGGGACCGGGGCACCCAAAAAGAGGACCGGAGCGCCAACGGGTTCCCTAACACCTTTCCGGGCTCCCTAGCCAGAGATGACAAATGACCAAATAATGATAGCTTAAACCTCCGAGAGACGATTAAAATTGTGTAGAAAACTGATGACTGTGTGAGACAAGTGACAATGAAAAATGAAAAGCGAAGATAGGACTAGGGGATGAGCCATTAGTGAAAATTTTTCTTACGCGAGATCCATATATAAAATAACATACTTGGTGGTAAAAATGTAATAGTAAGTGCGTGATTTCGTGAGTACTGAAGTGTTAATGCTCATCCCTTTAATAAGTATCTACAATGAAATAAAGGAGGACCAAAGCAAATAATGTGACTGAAACCTCACTGTAAATTGATTGCATGTAAAGAAGAAACTTGTTTTGTGTGACTCATTGAAGGAGATCCTGACAAGTAAGTGTGAAATGAGCCTTGTGAATTGAGTCTTGTATCTGATCAAAATTTCAGGAAAGATAAGTTAGTAGCAGAGAGAAGAAGAAGAGTAAGAAAATTTAGTGGTCACCATCAGTTGTAGAAGACAACATAGTTAGTGTGATCAACATCTTGATAAAGTCTAAGTGAAAGCTTAGCAGGTGGGGAGTTGTAGCTTCCATGTGAGTTAAAGCTCACTTTGAATATTAGTGTAGCTGAATCAAAGTGGGTGTTGAAGCTTCGGAAAAATTAAATATTTTCAAATATTGAGTTGAAGGTTGGTCAAAATTTTGGAGTTGCAGCTCTAGGTTGAGTTGAAGCTCAACCATGAAATCAATGTAATAGATATAGGACAATTTGGTCCTAAGCATAGTTCTTGGTTTTAGTGGGTTTTTTTTCGGTTTCCCCGATTCGGTTTCCCACATTAAATTCTATGTTCTTGTGTATTTTATTCTGTTATTTTCTTGAGTATGGTTTATTTGATTTATATAACAAGGTTAAGAAAATAGAGATGTGTGAAAAACTATAATTAGACACTGATTCACCCCCTTTCGGTGTGCAAGTTTCCAACATAAATACTCCTTTAAGTTTTAGTGACCATTTGCATTTGTGACATACCTTTTTCACTTCCATAACCTCTCACTATCTTGATATGATGAAAGAAATAATTCTTATTTAGCTACACACGAGATGTGTAATCATCATGATTCAAATCTTCATTATAGACCTATATGCACTCTTGGGAAACCAATATTCATGCTAAAGATAATAATGAAGACTAACCAATGAATTAGAGCATTCTTTGTTAAGCACAAAAATTATAAGTTTCTTCATGAATTCATCTTTCATACCCTTATCATACCTTAATACCTTGATTCATCAAACTCTCTTTAGAGACTTTCCTTTTGCAGTACCAGGACATTGATAGAGACACAAGCTCAAAAACCTCTTCAAGCACAAACATTAAGAACATATCATGACCCATGCCATCTAATTTAAGATGGAACTCCATACAAGTCACATAAAATTATTTTCTTAAGAATCCAATATGATCACATACATGGAACATTGAGGAACCTTGAAGTACATCCTCAAGGTTTAGATCAATGCAACTTAGACCTTAGTTTGCAAACTCATACCTAGATCTTGATTTCAACAACATGATCAATGTTGTCACACATACTACCTAGAATGTTCAAAGTGTTCTTGACCTTTCTCGGACTCTTTCTACACGGTCACAAAATTACACACTATTACATGTATACCTCTAAGTATGTTATTTTATACATGGATCTCACGTAGTAAAATTATTCATTAATGACTGATTTTAGGCACCCTTGTTTCCGTAACTTGTGGTTATAATTTGTTTGTTTGAGGTTGGTATTTGTTGTTACCCCATGCATTCCTCTAGGTTGTAGTTGGCGTTTCGGGTCATTAGTGTTGAAATTTGAACAAGAGATCCCTATATAAACATAGCATACTCACTACATTATGGGTGGACATATTACTATCAAGGGAAACTATCTACTAAGGCAAGGGACTACATTTGGGCATCTTCTACATCTGCATCACACAAGCATAGGGGAAAGGGTTGTATTCTTTCTATTCCATCCACCATTTGCATTTTTACATCTAGTTATTTCCCCCTACTGTGTCATTGGCGTTAGGGAATCCTAGGCACAAAATTGCACACACACACACAAAACTACATGGGGTCTAGAATGTAGTGCAACACTTAGTCGTAAGTCCACCATTGTGGTAGCTAAGGTTATTCGACCTATTCATATGCATTTTTATTTTTTAGAATTTGATGCTTTGAATAGGGTTTTATAGGTGGATCTTCACATTACATTTACAATGACATAAGAAAAGGTATCATGACAACTGTGTGATAAAGATGAAAGATATTGAAGACCTTGTGAACTGCCAAATTAAGATCCTTGAGATTTTTACAGACTACAACATGCCAAATCATAGACCAGGGTGCCCTAGGGTGCCCAAGATACCCTTCAGCACCTCAGTCCAGTTAGATATTCAACTGCCATTCTTCAAGTTGTCCAATCACATCTTCCCCTATTACACATCAACCTACTTCAGTCTAGCACACAATGAGGTAAGTCAAATTCAAGTTAGTACCATATCCCTCTTATTTTCATTATTTCAATACATTCAAACAATAAAATAAAATATCTAGATTCAACATTTTAATATTTCATTTATGTTTCTATTTAGATTAACTCATAAAATAATCATATTTTAGTTAATCATTTTGGTGAACCCTACTTTTAGAATACTTTGCCTTTGGATCCTTTTCAATACCTTAGTGGTTGAGCATAGTTTCTTTTTCACCCATCATGTCTCGTTTTAGTGTCAATCCTATCTATGATGAGGCGCCATAGCTGAACTCAAAGCTTTATATAGTACCCCAATGGCTACACCCGATGATACTCAACAAGCACTCTTAGAGGGCCAACAACATGTGCCGACTAGTCTTTGCAGATTATCCTATAGGTATCTTCCTTGTTGATGACCCTATTGCATTCACTCATTGTACACCATGCCATCTAGTTGCTTGTGGTCCTTCTTTTGATATGCCATCGATGCTTTAGATGACTCTATCATTGATTACTTATTAGGCATTGATCCATAGTCAAGTATACATCATGACTCTTCTCTTTATTCCACCTACTACTATAGTTACTCCTATGTCTTCTACTGCTTTTGATAGTACTCCTCCCACATCTCATTCTAGCTTGCATTCTCCTTCATATTACATTGATGATCCTATTGATAGTCTTGTTAGTGACAACATTGTTCTTGGAACCCATCTCCTACTAATGATTATCATGAGTCTCCTTCTTTCTATACCATTGAGTGTGACTCTCCTACTCCATTGTTTCTTCTCCTGAGGGTGCATCTACTATTGTGCATGAGTCACCACCATCATCATTCTTCTTCTCCTTCTATTCCCACATCATCTATGCTCCTCCTCACTTCATCTTTGCTATAAAGGTTTCATCCTTGGTCACTTCACCTATTAGGGATAGTGCTTGATGTTAGTCATACTATTCTTTGTCGATATTCCTCCACCATCATCTACTATAGCTCCTTTGGCACATACTACTAATGTGCCTTTAGCATCAGACTCCATTGTATCACCTTTTGACATCCCTATGATCACTCATAATGGAAAAATTCAACCACTTAATACATTGTTTCCATCTTCTACCATCCCCTCATAGGACATTCTCTCTCTCATGCATGTTGTAGGTCAGCTCCAATCTCAAGTTCATACTCTCACTTTAGAAAGTAAAGGCCTATTATGCCTCTATCAACAATAATTATTTGCATGGAAATCTGTTCCTAAAAAGATTCATAATTTTTGCCTTCCCTAAAGACTTTACCATGCCCACTTTCACATGTTTTGATGGTATTAGTGACCCTCATGCTCATCTCCTACATTACCATATGCTTATGGCCTCTTATTCTAATGATCGATTGTTACTTAAGGCCTTTTTGCTATAGTCTTGTTGATGAGGCACTACAATGGTACACCCATTTACCCTTTGGGTCCATTAGCACTTTTATGACATGGAGGACACTTTCCTCCATGTTTCATCATCAATAATGGCCCTAGAGTTACTTATGACCACATACCTACTTTACATCAGGGCTCATCTGAACCTATCCAAGATTATATCTTACGGTTTAATGCATGTATACACCAACTCATATTCAACCTAGTGACTTAGAAAAGAAATTCATTTTTTTGTCGTGGCCTCATTTCTCCACTTAAGCAAAGGTTACAATATGATACTTGTGAGTCATTCATTCTCTTATGTTATAAAGTTATTGACCTAGAAAAATATCTTCTATCCTCACATATCATCATGAACCTACACATGTTTCTCGACCATTCCATCCTCTAGTCTTCCACTCACACCTCTAGTTGAGCATCAAAAGAAATCTCCACCTTTTCCTAAAGTACATCCCAAAAAAATTCAACCCACTCCTCCACCACCACCAACCCATCCTTCTTCGGTTCTGCAACAAGTTCCTACTTCCACCACTCCACCTCATCATCGAGAGCCTTTATATTTCTCTCCTCATGCTCGACCACATGATGTGTTGTGTATATTACTAAATGAGTGATTAATTTGGCTACCCTCAACCAATCATCATCCCCACACCGATTACAATGTCAGCATGACCAAACTATTGTAATTATCATCACATCAATGGCCATCAAGACAATGATTGTCTCACCCTACGTGAGAGGATACAAAAACTAGTGGATACTTGATATCATCTCCTTTGCCTCTCGTGAGTGGTCATTGTCTCCCTTACCCCATCAAGCATAGGCATACCCCACTTAAGTCTTCTCCACCAGGTACTCAATTCATTGGTCACTCACCACCATCACATGCGTGTTCTCCACCTCATCCATCATTTCCACCATCACATTCATTGCATCCACCACATCCATGCTATCCACCACTTCATGTTGCTGCATCCCATGGGTTTCCGCCAGCCTCTGCATATCCCATGGTTACTCCACATGACATTCCATTTGGTCCATACATACACTCACGCTGCATCCATTCCACATGCTTCCACCACCACACATGTCATCTTCTTTGGTAGGTGATTATTATCACCTTACCCCCGATGACACACTTGTGTTCTTATGGTTCTTACATGACTATTGAGGGATTAGTTCTAAGAACCTTTCATCACACTTCATTGTTTCATCTAGTGCACTCAATCATTTCTGATGATGCACTCTTACTTACATGGCTCATTCGACTCATACGAGGGGTCTTAATTACATGAGCCTCTTCATTCACACACTGGGGGGCATCACTAATCCTCCCCCTTTCATCATACTAACATATTACGACTACATTAATTTTTCATACATTCATTATGATATATTCATTTCTATATCAATCATTCATCATTATATTATATTACTAATTACACTACACATCCATTCAATATACATTTTATCACACATATTCAATTGATATTTATTCTCATTTATACACACATTATCTACCATTACTAACATTATAATGTGAATTTATATTCATCAAACACAAACAATACACATATAGGACAATAACCATAGAATCATACAACATCCATTACATCACAATGAAAAACATTCCAACATAGATTTATCATATATAAAAAATAGGTGTCCATACATATATCACTAGTACAATCATCATCACAAAACATTTCTCACAACTGGGGGCAAGGCCCCACATCATATACAATAGGCCATCATTAGACCTCCTCATCATTGTTATCACTCTCATGTACTATGAGAGATCCCTAGAACTAGATGCCTCTCCACCAATGTGACGCCGCAGTTCATGGCCTCAAAACTTCTCCACCTACCTCCGTAGCATAGTAATATCTTGTAGCCTACTTTAAAAACTGATGTTGCAAGTCCACATACCACGTGAACATGTCTTGGGCCAAGGGACCACCACCCACCACCTCTCGAGCATGTCGAGTCTCCTCATGTGCCTCGTCCCTCTCACCTAGCAACACCATACATGTCATCATGCTGCTATGGCCATTGGCTCAAAGAGATGGGCATGCTCACCTATAATGTCATCAACACACTCTAGCATCCCTCCACCTAGCACATCATTTGACACATTCTACATGTCAAAGTACGAACATCGATGTGTCTACAATCAATGACCAATACACATCCCCTGCAAACATAACATAACACAACACATTAGCTAACCACATATAAAACAACATAGAAAATCCATTAAACACAAATAGGCATACAAAAATACTTACGCTCTGCCATGACCACTACTATAGGGTGGGGACCTCCCTCCCCTCCTCCTCCATGTGGTAGCTCCATAGGACCTATGAATAATGGGTATAATAATACCCACTGATGCATCTTCCCACCATGCTCGATACTCCTCGGTGCACCCCACATCATCTCCATCCATAACTTCTATCATTGGATCTGCCTCATCTGGCCCTGGTGGTATTAACTAACTCTCATCGTGGGCCGGCCTAACACCAGCCCTCCTAGGTGCTCTGATAGCTCTCAACCATATATATGGCTCTGGGGGCACATCCTGAGCCATCCCAACTATCGTGACACCCTCTCAACTTGAAAAATCTCCCCACACCTGGAAAGTGGTCCTCTAGCCACATAGTCCTCTGGATACATCACAACTTTGTAGCATCCTTGGGCCATCCCCATAATCATGGTATGGCCTCCATATAACTGACTCGGGCCCCATCCTATCTATAAGTTCCCTAAAGGTATATGTATCCATCTTCCTACTGTGAATGTCCACCCAACATCGAGCATATATCTTGGGCCGAGCCCACTCTCCTCGTGGCCTATAAATTGGTCTCAATATACTATGTGCTCATATGCCCACACATGCATCAGTGTGGTGGCTCTATACCTCCACCATGCTCATCCTGTGTAAACCGATACAAGTCTATATAGATGGGCCAACACACACCATGCCCACGTATATCTATACCCTCCTCCTCTATCATTGACATATGTCATGCATCTTATACAAGATGTTGACACCTCCTCCCTCCATGGCTATACATGAAGCAATCACCACTATAATAAATTTTCGCAAGTGTGAACCTAGACTACAATATAACATCTAAACTGATATGGGCCTCGGTAGGTACTTGAGTCCCCATAAAAATACACCTCACCGAGTGCATATTATCACTCCATATCCTCCACTACCATCACTCGTACCCTCTCCCCAATAACTAGAAATCACAATATGTGATATACATCCTCCAATGTGACAGTCATCTCCCTGTAGGTAACCAAAATGTGCATGTGTCTACACACCATCTCTCACACAATGTAGTCAACATGGGCATATTATGGGGCACATCCCCCATCCATGTTATATGCCAGGATGACATGGTCCATCACATCCCACTCATCATCGATAGGCCCAATCCAACAAAATGTGCTCAAATGATGGCCACCACAAAACTCCCTTGAGTGGATATCCCTCTACACACCACCAAATGACAACAAATGCAATGTTAGAACACATTACACAACCAAACACACTTATTCAACATACTAGAAACATGTTTTTTTCACCATTATCCACTAAATGCACAAATTTTGGACTAGGGCACCCAAGATGCAGGACTGGGGCCCCGGAGTAGGACACTAGCACCCGGTTGGGCACTCAGTCCCAAGGGTCACTAGCACCCTCACCACTCTTGTCTAGGTCAAAAATGCCGAGAAAATAAAAATCTCAAATTTTCAAAAAATTCAACTAAAATACTTATTACACCATACATTTTTGAAAATTAATGCACTTACCAACTCCGTGGTCATACATGACGCTACAATCAGTCGCCACTCTCTCAAACCGACTAGGACATAATGCTCTCACTTGAGGCATCTTCACTCACTCCGTGCACACTCTCACACTCACGCAAAATAAAAATGAGGTAACAAAATACTTTTTCACTTTACTATTTATAGTTACTTTTCATCACTACCTTTACTATGGTCCTTATTTCGTGCTTATTTCCACAACTAATACACACTACACCGCTTTTCACTCATATCTTGAGTGTTTTTACTTTGATTTACACCCTCATTTGTGGACATTATTTTTAGAATTCTACCTACCACTATATTATACACATTTGGCATATTATATCTCTTCACCATTATCTTCCATTCAATACATACATGTTTTCACCTCTTATCATTACTTTTGGCTTAATGTCCATTCTTTTCATCACTCCCCCTTTTGCCGAAAGGGGGCATATTATTGGGGGTCCCCCTATAATCCCCCTCACATCACCATGCATTCAAACATTGTGAATTTGACACTTACCAATACATCGCATGATATTTCACCATTAATTCCCCCTAATGACCTAATCTGGGGGCAAAAATGTTTAAAATCTTCCAAATATGATCACACACCACTTTCTATTGATTCCCCTAATGACCTAACTTGGGGAAAAAAATGATTAAAAAATCCTTTATAATACAATCGTTCATCATTCTCTATCGATTTCCCTCCCCCTAATGACCTAACTGGGGAAACTAGCATAAAATATCTCCATGAGTAACCAATCAAAATCAATGCGTTCAAGTTGAAAATCATATAGTTCAAATCTACAAGTGGTCTCAGATGACCTAACTTGGGAGTTACATTCACCACTCTTTCCCAGATGACATAACTTGGGAATTTATTCTATATTCTTGTGCTTACTTCTAGATGACCTAACTTGGAAGCCATCATACATTTTTGCTCTCTTCTAGATGACCTAACTTGGAAGCCCTCTCATATTGACATTTGCTTCCAGATGACCTAACTTGGAAGCCACCTCTTTCATCTCGTGTTTGCTTCCTAGATGACCTAACTTGGAAGTCACCTTTTCATATGTGTTTCACTTCTAGATGACCCAACTTGGAAGCTTTCACATTGTGTGACACCCATGGAGTGGGGGAAAGAGTGCCTTTCCTCTATCACTCCTATATGGGTCAATTGTTTAATCAAAATCATTTGGATCCAAAAACCAAAATTTGATCTGAGTCCATCTGCAATGGCTAGATCTTGAGGATGTAGTTAAAGATTGGAGAATAACACACTTTTCTCCCTACACTCTTCCTCTGGTGGTAGGACACCCAAATCCTCCGATTATTCATTTGTATACAAGCATTTGGGTGGGAACTGATCACTCCCTACCCACCTATTCATCATTAAACCACATTTGCAAAACCATCATACATCCTAATCATCACTTTCATTTAGCACATGTCATCATGAAATTTATGTTTTTTTCATTACGTTACATGGATCAACCCATTGATCCATGGTTTGACACACTTTTATAGTTCTATCAGCATGCTTCTACTACACATCTGCGCATTCTTCTACAACATGGGCTTCTCCGACTTCTTCTCAGGTACGCATCTCTATCTACTTTATGTTATTGAGCTTTCCGCTCACCAACATAAAGTGGGGAAAATGTAGTCACAAAATCATGCACTTACTATTACATTTATATTGCTCAAGTATGTTATTTTATATATGGATCTTGCGTAATAAAAGTATTCACTAATGACCTATCCCTTAGTCATGTCATTGTTATTTAGTCGGTCATCATTGTTATTTTTTGGTACAATCGTCACTTGTCTATATAATTTTGGGCATCTTTTAGGGAGTCTCAGGTGTCGTAATTTTCTTGATTGTCATCTCTAGTCCTACACTAGGGCACCTAGGGTAGCACTGGGCACCCCATGGGTGCCCTGGTCCATGATTTTAGGTGCCCTTGTTTTCAGTAATTTGTGGTTCTAATTTTTTTTTGAGTTCGGTCTTTTTTGTTACCCATGCATTCCTCTAGGTTGTAGTCAACATTTCGGGTCATTAGTGTTGAAATTTGAACAAGAGATCCCTATATAAACATAACATACTCACTACATTATGGGCGGACATCTTACTATCAAGGGAAACTATCTACTAAGGAAAGGGATTGCATTTGGGCATCTTCTACATCTGCATCACACAAGCATAGGGGGAAAGGGTTGTATTATTTCTATTCCATCCACCATTTGCATTTTTACATCTAGTTATTGCCCCCTACTTCTACGTCATTAGCTAGGGCATCCTAGGCACAAAATTACACACACACACACACACACAAACTACATGGGGTATGGAATGTAGTGCAACACTTAGTCGTAAGTCCACCATTGTGGCAGCTAAGGTTGTCTGACCTATTCATATGCATTTTTATTTTTTAGAAATTGATGCTTTGAATAGGGTTTTATAGGTGGATCTTCACATTACATTTACAATGACATAAGTGAAGGTATCATGACAACTTGTGTGAAAAGATGAAGATATTGTGAAGACCTTGTGACACTTCCAGATTTAGATCCTGAGCATTTCTTTAGACTACAATGCTCGGATCATAGACCATGGTGCCCTAGTACCCTTCCAGGCACCTCAATCATTAGATATTCAACTTCTACAATCTCCAAAGTTGTCCGGTCACATCTTTCCTAGTCTACACATCAACTGCTTCAATCCAACACATAATGAGGTAAGTCAAATTTAGGTTAGTACCATATCCTTCTTGTTTTCATTATTTCAATACATCTAAACAAAAAAATAAAATATCTAGATTCAACATTTTAATATTTCATTCTATTTCTATTTAGATTAACTCGATGAAATAATCATATTTTAGTTATTTTCTTAGGATGAGACAAACAAGAATTCATACTCAACCAAGATACATTACTTGCATGAACAACACAAATGTGAACCTTGAAAATACTTAAGATGATAAAAAAGACCGAATACACTTAAACCATGGAAAAATAGACGTGAAATCATGATAGAGTAGACACGAGGACCTTTGATGCACATTACAATACTTGAAAAACCAAATAGGATTGCAGGATTTACCTTATCACTAAGGGGACAATTTTACATGAACCTTACTATTGACCTTCTTGATGGAGAAACAAACTAGTGACCTTCATAATCTTATGTGGTGGTAAACAATCTTATATACTTCCTTCTTCATCATGATGAAAAAATATTTGAAGCTCTAATAACTTGAACTAGCAAGGCATTAAAAACTTCCACTTTTTCATTTTGACCTTGAGATGATAACTCACATGGGTATCTGAATAATCATTATTATGATTGTAGAAAAACATTGTCATGTTCTCAAATCTTCAAGGTTTTGACCTTCTTTACCAATTTCTCCATTTGTATTTAGTCCTATGATTGCAAGGCTCAAACAAGAAAGAATATTCATGAAATAAGAGCTTATACCTTGAATGAAAACCTTTACTTTTCTTATTCTTTACTATCTTCTCCTTTGAGAGTGTCAACACCTTCTTGGCATCAGAACCTGCAAGAGTCATGGAGATAAAAACATATCTTGACTTCATCAAGCTGATTTTCTCTCCATGGCTTGTCAACCTCGCTTTAAAACTTTCTTGAGTATCATCAAAACCCTCTTTCTCTTCCCGAAAATATTCAAACCCTTATAGAGATTCCTTAATGCATATTTCTAGGTCATCATTAACCCATTCAAAATATTCTTTGAGGTCATAATCTTTAGTATCAACTTGTAGGCGCCTTCATAATCAATGCTAGGTTTCATTCTCTCCATTAGTAAAACTCGCTTTAAAAGAGACACAAGAACTTGATTTTCTCCTTCATAAAAATTCTCATTGTTGGTGTGTGGGATCCTATGTGTCCTCCACTCACATATGGAGGGTCATCTCACATGGGTTAGGTTTAGGGTTTGGTTTAGGGTTTTCTTGTGTGTCATGCACTAGGGTTACTTAACACCCTATATGTACCCTTTTATTCCTGATTTATGAGTATGCCAAGACACTCCATTGTCTTTCCTCTATGTGTAAGCTTTATTTCTGTTGAGCAAGTTCTTCCATTGTTGATTATCCTTGTGATTACTGTTGGAGCTATCACGATTCCGTTTGAGTGTAACTACTTCATGGTGCATCGTTTCCGATTCGATTCTCACAAAATATTTCATGGTATCAGAGCTGAGATCGGGTAAACATGCATTTGTCATCTGAGTTGTGATTACTCTTGGTCTCATTTTTTTACTCCTCATGCAAGTTTTTTGATCATTATATTCTAGAAATTTATTGCTAACGTATTTAACAAGTTGTTCTTGGAAAGTTTTTTTTTTTTGTGTTCTTCATGTGCATGTGCAGGTTTCCTGAAGCTTTCAAGGGTTTTACAACTACATTTAGCTAACTGCAGCTAAAATTGGTAGATCAATTAAAATAGAGGTTATTTTCTGGTTTTTAATTTTTTTATTAAACTAGAAATTTTTGTAGATCTCTTTTTTTTTGGTTTTTTGTGTTTTTGCTATCTTTTTGTAGAATACAGGTTTTCCATTTGTGGCTTGGAGGTTAAAATTTCATGTGAAGGGGTGTTTTGTTGTGTTTAAATCCACCAAGCTCCTCTTCTCTTCCCCGAGCTCCTCTAGCTCGCCACGAGATCCTCATTTGGCCCTAGCTCGAGTTTGTAACACTTGTTTTTTGCTGTGTCCGAGCCTTCTCTCCTCCTCGCATCTGCGCTCTGTTGAAGCCATCTTGGGCTCAATTACTTGCCTTTGAGTTTTTTGTATCCCCTGCGAGCTCCTTCCACCTCCTCGAGCTCTCCTGGTTCGTGATATTCCCATGTTTGACTCATGTTTACCCAGCAGTGAGTGAGTCGTCGTTCTGGCTTGGCGAGCCATTTTTTTTCCCTCCTTGAGCTCATGTGGATGTTTGCAAACCCTAGCTGAGCCATTTTTTCGCTGCTTTTCTTGGCTCTAGCTTTCCTCTGTGGGAGGCCATGTCTTCTAGCTCGAGCCCTTGGGATCCCTCCACCTTGGCCCTCTGTCCAACGGTTTCTCTTGCTCACTTACTCACAGTCCTCCTGCTTCAACTCGCGATCCACGCTGAGAGCTTCTCTTTCCTCACCGCGAGCCCAACTCGGGATCCACCCAACCGTATCCACCCGAACGGTCTCCACCTCCAACTCGGGATTTCAACAATGGTAAGTTTGTTAAAAATTATTTATGGTATTTTTTTTAATTTTTTGGTGGGAAATCTTTTCAAGTAGAAAAATCCAAATGGAGGTATTTTTAAAGTGGGCATTTAAATTTATTTAAGGCAAGATATAATGGTAAATTTTCAAATTGTAGTGGGAAACCATTCAATTTGAATTTTCTCAAAAGGGAAAATATATTTAAATAGTTAATTAGGATTTAATTTTAATTAGATCTTAATTAGTATTTCTTTATTAATCGTAATTAATTAGATTTAATTATATTAAATCTAGTTTTATTAATTATGAATCTAATTTATTTATCTTTTACGATTAGTAATAATTTAAATCATCTTTTAAATTAACGTTAATTATCATTTTTTTAACTCCCATAGCTTTAAAATTAGCTAAATTGGACATTTCAAAATGGTAATTTTTAGGCGTTATTGTTGATTTTTTACTAATCATGCACTCAAGTGTGTACAATGACACTTTAAGCACCTATTTTCCTTCGAGCGCTTTTCAGCATTCGAAGATCATCGGGACTCATCTTGAGTTCATCTAAAACTTGTATTTACCCTTATTATTGCTTGCGACTAGTGAGCGCATCCACCACAATTTACAGCAAGGGGGTATCCTTTGCGACGTGAGACACTCTTTCTCACAACCAGGATTTGATTTCACCTCCTTCCTAGTTTTTACAAGTTGTGCTTGTATACGGTGTCACTTTTCTGCGCTCCACGAAACACAATTGTGGTCTCCTCTCTTACGATGTTATTACGTTGATTGCAAGGTGAGTTACCAACTATTTCAAGACGCACGCTCGGACCCGATTGTATTCAATGCACTAAACTATAAAGTTTCGAAAGTAGGGGGTTATTATATTGTCCTGGTGGTTGTGATGCGGTTGTGATTATTTTCTGCATTCCTTCTCTTCTCTCTTCACAATGGATGCTTATTCACTTCCTTTGCTTACATCGTTCAAATTTTTTGAGTGGAGATCAAAAATGATTATGAAACTAAGAGGTAAAGGGTTATTCCACATCACCATGGGAACTGAGACTAAACCAGATGACGAACCTAAAAATCTAAGTGGTTAAACTGTAGTGATGAAGCTTTAGGTCTTCTTTGCATGTTTGTTTCTCCTGACTTGCTCTTCCACATTGAGTCATCCAAAACACCTAATTCTATGTGGACAACGTTGGATAAAATGTTTGGACAACAAGATGACATGAGAGCGCATGAGTTGGAAAATGAACTACTAGGGTTAAATCCTAGTGATTTTGAAAACCTACAAGCATTCTTCTCTAAGTTTGTCCACACTAGATTGTTGTTAAAGGAATGTCAAGTAGAGAAGAAATATTCCCAATTGATCTTTCTTGATTCTTTCTAAGTTAGGTCCCGAATACTCCATCTTCGTGTCAACTTTTTACGCTACAAAATCTACCTTGGGAAAGGATTGGAATATGCCCTCCTTTGACTATTTTTCATCCCAACTCATTCGAGAATAGGACAAACTCATTCAAATGGGGTCTCTCAAGTCCAAGTCACATGCCCTTATAGCAAGTACTAGTAAGGAAAAGAAGACTAATAATGAGATAGAGAAAAAGGATCAACCTAAGAAGGAAACCAAGACCAAAACTAAATTTAACACAAATGCTTCGACTTCTGAGCCTAGAGAAAAGAAAGACAAGTTTTTGTGTTCCTATTACAAGAAATCTGGTCATAAAGAGCATCTATGTATGAGAAAACAAATTGATCACCTTACTCATTTACTTGAGAAAAATCAAATAGGTGTTCCTGAGTCTATCAAACAAAATGCTCCAAAGGCCGAGTCTTCTACTACAAGAGAGTCTAAATCTGATAAGAAGAAAGGGAAGGCCCTTCGTAGCTCGAGTTGCTCCTTCATTGACATGGATTATAGATTTCGGTGCCTGCACCACATGGCTTCTTTGCATGTTGAGTTCTCCAACATTGAACCTTGTGATATGTCCCAAATCATGTTGGGTGATAACACGAAAGTGTCGGTTTCGGTAGTGGATTGGTAGAGATAGATGGGGAAAATTTAACCAAGTGTTGAGTGTTCTTGATCTCTCTACCAATCTCCTATCGGTTTACCAAATTACTCACCTTGGTGAAGGAATGTGAGTGGAATTTGGTCCTAACTCGGTGATTATTCGTGAGCTTAACAATGATACTATAGTGGTTGAGGGAAATGTAGATCACCATTCATGGTTGTATACCTTTTTCCACTTTACTTTTGATTCGATGACCCACTTCATTGCTTGATATTGAGAGAAGCATTAAGTCCTATTTGACTTCTACTTCTCTACCTACTGAGGTTCTTCAGCTCTCTGATTCGGATTCTGACTCCTCAGATGATGATGTTGTTAAGCGTGCTCCTCTTCTTGACCCTCATACTTTTGAGTCTTCGATTCTAATAGTAGTGATGATGAGGACTATGTCCCTTCTCACTCGAGTGAAGAATCTTTTGACTCTAAGCTTGATTCTCTGGTCCTCTTTGGGCTAGGAAAACTTTGCAAAGTGCTGGAGATTTAGTTAGAGATACTTGGATATGAGACGTACTCACTCGATTTTTTGGACCCCACTTTTCTTCTCCTCTACTTGATTGAGTTTCTCCTCTATTTCTTCGTGTGATGATAGTTCCACTGACACAGACTCACTTGGTTCTACTTCTGATGATGAGGATTGTGCACCCAGTTTTGATGTCAAGAGTACTATAGAGGACTCTTCTCCTCTTCTCTCACTATTCCAGAGAGTGTTGACACATCCCACATCTCATCAGATATTGAGAAGTCTCCTATATAGTATCATATAGTCATCACACCCGCCTCTTTTCCACCTTAGTGTGTGAGGCCCCTTTCACTTCTCTACCTTCATTAGATGACTCATACCTATCTGACATCGCTCTTTTGTTTCTTGAGCCCCCTCATTGGGACGAGTATCTTCCTGACCTTAGTCATCTTTTTGTAGAGTACACTTGTGATGTACTACAGGTTCCTCATCCATCTACAGGTATTTCAGAGGAGTTCATCATCTCCATTGTTGGGAGTGCCCCTTCTGGGACTCTTACCACTTCCACTTTTCCGAGACTTTCATTGATCCACCCTTGTTTGTGGATCCATTTTTGTCATGGGGGATGTTTTTCCTTCACATCAGTTGGACATCCTTTCTATAGGTTTTCACCCTTCATACTCTGACAGTTCTACACTCGTGACATTACCTTCGGCTCCTTCACACTCGCTTGCTAGACCTATGTCACACTTTCGTGGACCAGACTCAGAGTTCTTCATGCTACTACCTTGGTTTCCTTTGTGGAGTGGGAAGATTTCCAACACATATTTTTTGTCCTTCCTAAGGGTAGACACATAGTTCGGTGTGGATGGCTCTTCTTGATCAGAGGTAGAGGATCTCATCATCGACATTCTTCTAGGAGACTTCTTAGAGTTGCAAAGTTTAGATCCGTCCATGGCATCTTCGCATCCATCTCATCTCCCTCTTCTTCTCTCTTTTTCATCTTTCCGAGAGATTTCCCTTTTATACATGGGTACCTTTACAGGCTAGTCTATGGCAGGACCCATCTTTGGCATCTTTCTTAGATTAGAGAGTATTTTGTTCTCTTGTGGTGGATGTTTTTCCCACTGGGTTTTCCTTCACTACTTGGGACTTCTTTTTTTGCATGGGTACCTCATTAGGCTTTGTGTCGGGACCCATTTCTCTTCTTCTTTTTATTCTTTTAGGAAGATGTTGTTTGTATATGGGCACCTTATCAGGCCTTTAGTTTCGGGCCCCATTGACACATCTTTTTTAGTTGTTTAGGAGTGTCTTCTTGTTTTTCTGACTCATCATAGCCACTACCACAAATTCGATGAAGGGGGTGTTGGTGTGTGGGATCCTATGTGTCCTCCACTCACATATGGAGGGTCATCTCACATGGGTTAGGTTTAGGGTTAGGTTTAGGGTTTTCTTGTGTGTCATGCACTAGGGTTACTCAACACCCTATATGTGCCATTTTATTCTTGATTTATGAGTATGCCAAGACACTCCGCTATCTTTCCTCTATGTGTAAGCTTTAATTCTATTGAGCAAATTCTTCCATTGTTGATTGATCCTTGTGATTATCGTTGGAGCTATCACGATTCTTTTTGAGTGTAACTACTTCGTGGTGCATCATTTCGATTCGATTCTCACAAACTCTTTTAGAGAAAAATTCATAGATAGAATTCCATATGTCAAACCCTAAGGGTTTCAATAAATATCTCAATCTAACCAATGGATTCCCTTCAACTGTATCTTGACAATGTGCCATGCATGTACTTCATAAGGATCTTCTTCAAGTGGTGAAACTTGCTTCTCAAGGACATACTATGATACCAAATTTTGGAAGAAAAATGGACTGGGGTGAATTAGTCCAAAAAAATTTCCACTTTATTTACTATTGGTTACAACATCCATCAAACATCTATTCAATCTTATCCATTCAACATTAGCTTATTATGTGTGCACCATACATTCAAATGAACATGAAACAAGAGAGAGAACACATAGACACAAGATGTAAGTGGGAAACCATCAAGGGGAAGAAAAACCACTAATTTTTTTGATATTACATAAAAAAAGACTCAAGTGAATATTACACATCACAAAATATTTCTTTAGTGAGGCACCAACCCCACAAGGAGCAGCAACCCCTAAACCCTTGTTGATATTACTCACAATAAGAGACTCCTAATCATATGAATCAACATAATATATTTCGATGAATAATGACCACTGGAAATATTTTGATACCACATCTTATAGTGATCCCAAAATTCAACTCCAAGTTCCTTCAAACTTGCATTCAAACACACCTCCTTCAACTTGCTCCTTCTAGGCCTTTCTCAACTTGTCTTGGCTTTAAAATCATGAAAAAATGATATAAAAAATTCCTCAACCTGAAACACACCGTATTAGAATTCAAATCACTCCTTCATACTTGTAAAACACTCACACTATGGTCACACTTTTCCCTCCAAGAGCACTAGTTCAAAAATGAACCCAAAACCTTGCTTTTATAAGCTTCTCTTCCTTAAAACTCACCATAGGTCAGAATTGCATATTTTTCATGACCAATAAAGCTTAATTAAATAAAATTTTAATCATTAAAATGGTCACATATGACCCATATAGGTCGGTCATGCCAAAACCCTTCCATCATGCACCAAAAATCCTCAAAACCCCATCACTAAGATGAGAAAAATCCTCTAAAACCAATTTTTTTTATTAAAGATATAAAATCAACACACATGTGTAATATAACATTAAAACATCATCCATGGTCATAATTTTAATTTAAACAATAATATTATTTCATTTAATGGGCCTACTGGCTCATTTCCTTCTCAAAACAAATTTGCTTTCACCATCCCGATTTTACCTTTGGGCATCAATACCCCTCAAGATGAACTAAAATATGATATTTGATATCTATATAGAAATATTAGAACATGTATAACACATATAAGAATTCTAGACACCATGAAACATCCACATGTTCAAACCACATCTACTTTTGTCTTCACAAAAGCAGTGCCCAAAACCCGGTTTGTAAACTCAACTAGTTTTCAACTTTGTTGATACTTTTAAGACCTCAAAATGACTTAAATAGATTCCAAATTCACCTGTATTAAATTTACAAGTGATATCAAGAATAAAATCCTCCATTTTATGCTCCAACAAACTCATTCTTTCAAGAAAAACAATCCTGTCGGAAAAGCAAGAAACCTTCTTGCTCACAAATTGACATGGAAACCACATAAAATAAACTAATAGTGAGACCAAAATTATAAAATTGAAAATACATATTAATCACCATTCTAGAACATATTTTAACTCCTTCCAAATCTAAGTGTAAGGCCTTTAACCAATCGATCTCTCTGCAAACAACGTTTTATGTCTACTTGGACTCAAAAGCGGACTATGAGCCCAACTTGATACATCACACCAAAATCCAATTCCAAACTCAACTAAAGCATGGAAAACACTTAGAAATTATGTATAATCATCCTTAAAAAATAATTAACAATTGAAAATCATCTCCTTACCTCATCAAGCTACTTGGCACCTCTTTAGATCAAGCATGCTTCAAAATTAACCGTCAAAGAATAGCTCATAACTTCGATATCGTTGTCAATCATCAATTTTGATATGCCATTGGAAATCTCTCTAAACCATATAAAATATTTAATGGAGTCCTAAATCCTCATGTAGCTCCTAAAATGTCAATTTTACGTGAAAAGGCTGCTCAAAGCGCCCCAAAACCGGTTTACATAAATAGGGCACAATTTGCACTTTTTCCACACAACCATGACCTAAAAAATTCATGAACATATAGAAAAACACCAGAGATAAAAACAATGTCAATTTAATCATTACCTTCTTTGGAAAAATTCTTCATAATTTGGAACTATTTAGAAACAAGCATATCTAGGTGGGGTCCACATATGGTCACAAACTATAATTCACATTTTGGAAATCGAAGGATTCCTATACAACATAAAATCATAAAGTTTGAAAAATAAATCAAAACAGGATCTCGTATAAGCAATCTTCTCCAAGTTGCTCCTAGCTAGGGTTTCAAACCAACTTACCTTGTTAACGATCATTCATAAAAATGTGACAATCAAACCACCTCATTATTTTTATGAAACCTTCATAAATTACCTAATAAGATATTCCAAATATCTTAGGTCCCCATATAAATCATAGAATTTAGAATGAACTTGAAGCTCTATATTTGATTTAAAAACACATAGAAACTTACCCAGTTTCACCAAAACTTGCATATTTTCAAATTTATTTAGAACTTTTACTGAAACTTGTTATGAAGACCCATAACAACTTGATTTAAATTTCCATGCTTACCATATATGTCTCAAACTATCTAGCCAACCTCATTTACCCATGCTTACTTGCATGTTTCTACTGCTTAGCTTTGAGGACCCCAAATATGCATCATACCTCGATTCGATAAGAAAATCACCATACACCTTAGGTAAACTACCAACATGCTACTATAATGATCCAATAAGACTGATTTGTTCCAAATATCACATATCTATCTCATTTTGCATGCTCCAGGGCTAGAAACAAGCCTATAATGACCTGACTCAATGTTGACAACCCATGACTTGACCTTCTTGGCCTCATACAAACCCATGTACACCTGAAACATACCTCATGGACCATGAATGAATTCATGAAACTCTCCAACCAACTCAAGATGACTCAAACCATGACTCTACCTAACAAACTAAGCTTTAGGACCTCCTAGAACTCACCAAACATCAAATTTCCAATCAACCTTCATGTTTGAAACTTGAATAACACCTCATGGAGACTCACACAACACCATGAAACCCTTTTCCATCAATGGAGTTGACATCAATGACAACACAAGCACACAATGTTCAACAAATAAAAACTTCTCGGGAAGCTTAAATAGGATAAAGTGTGTGTAAAAACACTTTCAATTTATTAGGAGTCCTTGTGAAAGGGTCTAAACTATAAAGTTTGCACTTAAGAAGGGCTAGTAGCATGTGAACAAGGTTGAAAGGGTGAATGAGTTAAAATGAAGTCTTAAATCTTAATGAAGGTTATAAATCATGTTTGGTGGATGATATTAAGTAGGTTAAAGGTGATCAAAGCCTGTGATAGGTTTGATGAGAAAATTTGACTTTGGAAGCAATTTGAAGGTCTTAAGTACTTGACATATTGGATTTTTTATTGAATTTTATCTTATAATTAACACTTTTTTTGTATTGTGAAGGTTCCCATCAGTTCGTTTCTCATCAAGGCGAACCCATGTTTACCTTCATTGTTAACTTTTTGATTGTAATTGTTGGAATGTATCCCCAAAATCTGTATCTTATACATATGTATCCTCATAATTCTCTTTAATGAAAGGCTCAAGTCGTGAAACTGTTACTAAGGATGAAACTTACTTTGTTATTAGTGGCCAACACATTCATGCATCCCTTTAACTTGTACTTGATGAACAAGTGAAATTTTTGAAGAAAACCCATCCATATGTAGTGTTTTTCTTGCTCCATTTTATTTTGTTCTTGTAAATAATGAAAAGGTTTGGGATTGGTATGCATAATAGTTTATTTACCCAAAAATAATATTTCCATTTTTATTGTTGAAAATAGTGCACACATTTCTTCATTACATAAACAATATTCTCTTACTTTTGAAGTAAATATCCTTGAATGATAGCATACTTGCATCCATTTCAATTTCGAATAGGTTTTGTAAATTAGGAAAAGCTAGTTGTGGAGCATCATTGATTCAAAATCACTTTAATGTTCTTTACCCCAATAAAGACTATTAACCACTCACTACACCTATATTTAGATGCTCTACAACTACATGTAGATGTCTTTGTAATGGTGAGGAAACTTGGAAAAAACTTCCTCATATATTGTACTCCAACAAAACTCTTAGTCTTTATGAAACTTAAGGTGTGGGCCAACTAGTGATAGCCTCAACCTTTATTAGATTCATTTTTAGTTCTCCTCCAGCTACATGCCCCAAATAAACTAGTGATAGTTTTAAAATTTCACATTTCTTCATGTTGCACAAAATTTATTTTTCTTTCAATACTTGCAAGAATTGTATCAAATGAGTTAGGTGTTCTTCCCATGTAGCACTAAAAATAAAACATCACATATATAAACTATGACATGCACTTATGAAAGTTCTAATTATACCACTCATCAATATTATAAATATAACATGTGTAGAAACCAAGTGGAAGTACCAACCATTATGCAAATCCTATTTTATCTTGAAAGATGTAATTTATGCACCTACACCTTCATACAAACTTGATGGTATCCAAATTTGAGATCCAACTTTGTGAAGTACTTAGCATGTTGAAGTTGGTCCAACAAGTCATCAATGTATCAATAGTTAAAATATATGACGATATCTCCATAGTTATGAATCACTCCAAGCTTAAACACTATGCAAATGAAGAAAGCGATAAAAGTATATTAAGTACTCTGCAACACCCTAGTATGCAATATGATAAATATACAAAGAGATATGGGGTATACATAGCTTGTGTAAGGGAAAGCTTCTATTTTCCCTATTGGACACTTATTAGGCACATGTGAACCGCACCGCAAGTTAACATTTATTATTATTGGTGGTAATAAATGATTGTGACATTAATTGCACACTATTCATATTCTAGTCCGAGAGATGCACAAAAAAACATTAAATATAGTTAAGCCAACCTAAGTTAACTTAATATTAGTGAATATAAATATTTCACCAAACCTCCCTCTTAAGTGCAATTTATGGAGGATTGTACACAACATCAAGGCTAAAAATCCTTTGAAAATGTGTATTAGTTACTAGGCCTAAAGAGGTACCCACGTACAATGAAGTGTAACATGAAAAAATGAGTCACCGCAAGGTTTCTAAAATCACAAGGTCAATAAAAGTGTCAAAAGGTGTTGAGATATACTACTGAGGAATCCCAAGAAGAATTACAACACATAAGTAGTACATATCAAAGTGAAGATATGTGCACTAGATGTGTTGGCAACCATCACCACTACTTTCTTAAATGGATAAGAAGTGTAGAAATTTGTGAATAATGCAATGGATGGGTTGGAAAACATCAGCAATAATTAAGGTGAAGAGGAAATCACTATGGAGAATGTATTGGTTGGTGGAGACCATTACCACCATTGAAATGCAAAAGAGAGCACCAAATTTATGTAGGAGCATTAACCATGTACATAAGAGAGTTTTCGTTTGTATTGAATTTTGGCTTGTAGTATGTATTAGGAGTAATATTAGGTGTTCTTCTATTCTAATTAGTCATTTCAAGTCCCTCCATGAGTGTTTACTAGCTATTTTGGAATTTCCCTCCAAAATGTGCATTCAAAAATTTGAATTTGGAAACTAGGCTTATAAGGTGTAATGTCAAATTTAAAGTCTTGAAAAGGTTCTAAAAGGCCATAAAACGACCTCATATAATGTATTAAGGGTGTTTTCACTCCATAAGCATGAATTCCCATGTTTGGTTAAGTCTACACCTTGGTTAGGGCTAAAAACAAAAGTTATTTACCCACCTTTTAAGTCTTAAGCGAGAGATATTCGAATACAACAACAATAGAAAGTTAGAAAGAGGGTTTGAATGTTCAATAATAGAAGAAGAATCCTTGTGAAGGCAAGAACATATATGGTTGAGCATGGAATATTGTTTAGAAACAATATTCTTGTATATATAGAGAGATACTTATTGTAAAGAAACAAGATTCTTGTATGTATAGAGAGATACTTCTTGTGAATATGAATAAAATGGATCTTTTGATGGCATTTATGTATGTAAGTGAATTATTATGAGTGTGAAATGATGTTTTAATGTGTATTCTTATGCTATGAAGCTTCTCCATACTGGTAATGATCAATGAGTTGAGTATTTGTGAAAAATGGCTTGATATATTGTCGATTTTGTGATGATATAACAAGGTGAAGTGTTATTACGAGGATAAAATGAATGTATAGGTTTTGACACATGTGAAACAGGGTTTATAAGGTGAGAATGAAGTTTTTTAGGGTTTGAAATCATGAATAAGTGGAATTTCTCGGTTTAAGGCAAATGTGGTAAGGTTTCTTGTGTATTTTAGAGAAAAAATGAGGAAATGGTTAAGAAATATTGAATGTAATGAATTGAAGGGTTGTGGCATGCATGTATAGGTATGAAAATGCATTCTAGAGGTGGAAAATGATAGAAAAAGGGGATTGAGAGAAGAATTAATAAGACTATCCCTTGAAAATAGGGTTTTCTTAGAGATAGTGAATGCAAAGCTTGTTGTTGAGAATTATTGGTGCATTTCGGTGTTGGAGTAAAAGGAGAAAGATGGATAATGCTCATACAAAGATTTCAAGGTAATTTTGAGGTCTTGACTCTTTAATTTGCTCAAGTTATGTCAAAAATACGGTCTCTCGGGCTTTGTGAAACTCTAGGTTAGGGAAAAATTGCAAAAAATTGTGTAACTTATGTTTTTATGGATGAAATTTTAGATAAATATTACCGAAGGGTAAATATAATTCATCATTTGTAATTAGTAAAATTATTAGTCATATATATTGTTATAACAAATAATATATACACATGTTGTTTGTTATTATTCCTTCCTATTTTATAGGAAGTAGTTTTACTTTGGCTATATAATAACTTTGTGTATTGATTTCATGTTACACTTTGAATAATAGAGAACATTATTAATTTACCCATGCAAATTTGTTGTACCATCATTGGTATCAGAACATGTGGTGTTGAAAATGAGAGTCCATGGGAAATGCCATATGCAATGAAGTATTGTTGATCGATGGATGCCAATCTCTTTGAATGACAAGCGCAAAAGTGCTTCTATGAGAATTCTACATATGCTCGAATTAATTACCACACATTCTCCAAGATGTGATTAGTCATCCTTGTGACATGATTGTTGGATCATCCTCTTTATCGGTCTCCACGACTTCAACTTTATTAATGATTCATAATTTATCTTTGATTCATAGTTTCTTTGTATATAATTTTTATTATTATCTTGGCGTAATCAAAGGAATATATCGATGTAGCCAAAGGATTCCTCTCTCGGTTCATCCGCCTAATGATCATTTCATCAAAGGCATTCCATCCAAAAGTGTTTGCATTCCACTTGTGATCGGTGAGATCCCCATTTTAAATAATGTATTGATACCATGACTTAGTTGATCAATCTATGACTTGGGGTTGATTTATTCCTCATGAGTCGATCTCTTCTTATTCAAACATGCAAAAAGTGATTGTGGTTTTGTTTCATTGCTTCGGGTCTTATTGGCCATTCAAACCTACACACATCTCTATCTTTTGTATGCTTGGAATCATCTCCTCGAATTTCATGTTCTCAAATCAAATTTCGAGTTTCAAAAACTACCCATGGTTTTAAGAAAGCACTCGGTATTTATACTAGCAATTGCACATGAGTTGAAAATTAGTTCGAAGAAAATTTAAATATTTATTTTGACACGGGAGAAAATAATGTTGCCCAAAAAAATCTATTCGGAAAATATTGGTGATTTTAACACTTTCTAGCAAAGGAAACTTCAAAGATGGACGCCTACAAATGGTTAATGGAAAGTTCATAATTTATTTGTATTTTGGGTCCTTAGAATGTCATAGGCTCAATAAATTTATCAGAAATTGATTTGTTAATAGAGTTAGTAACGTTCTTTGTAACCATTTTTAGCATGATTTCATCGGCGGGGGAGGGGCTAGCACTTGGGCGGTGTTTGTTTGGGGAGGTGAGCCATGAGCTAGCCAAGCTCACCCCTACCTAGAAGGAGGCAGAACCGCAACTAGACATTTTGAAGTTCATCATTGATAGAGCAAGGAAAGATTTAGATTCACAATCGTAGGCAAGTTTGTGGGATTACTTTGGACATTGATTTTGGGAGAGAGTGAAGCATAAGAAAATGAAGCTGCAAAGTTAAAGTAGAGCACCGACGGGGGAGAAGGTTTTCTCTTTTTCTTCCATAACGAGTTGGATATGCAAAAAGTGCTGCAAGAGGGTCTATGGTTTTATGGAAACACTTGCTTTTACTTTCCATCATTGGGAGCTTGGAATGCCACATGATTTTAGCTTCCATGCTCTTCTGTCTGGATCGCCTTCCGGGCCTTCCTTTGGAGTTTTAGGAACTAGAAGTATTTATGGGGATTGCTATATCGATGGGAATGCTGATTGCGGTTGATCCGATTGCCATGGATCGATCCATGCTATCTTTTTATAGGATATGCATTAATATTTTGGTGGGTTTTAAAGTACCAAAAAAATCTTCTTGCACTCTCTGGTACAGTAAACGAGAACAAGTGATTGAAGTAGAGAGCTCTTAGATTTTCTACAACAAGTACTGAAGGGTTAGATACAAGATGAAGGAATGTTGTGCATTTGAGAAGCCACCTCTATATAATTTTTATTATTATCTTGACGCAATCAAAGGAATATATCGATGTAGCCAAAGGATTCCTCTCTCGGTTCATCCGCCTAATGATCATTTCATCAAAGGCGTTCCATCCAAAAGTGTTTGCATTCCACTTGTGATCGGTGAGATCCCCATTTTAAATAATGTATTGATACCATGACTTAGTTGATCAATCGTGACACGGGGTTGATTTATTCCTCCCGAGTCGATCTCTTCTTATTCAAACCTCGCAAAAAGTGATTGTGGTGTTGTTTCATTGCTTCGGGTCTTATTGGCCATTCAAACCTACACACATCTCTATCTTTTGTATGCTTGGAATCATCTCCTCAAATTTCATGTTCTCAAATCAAATTTCAGTTTCAAAAACTACCCATGGTTTCAAGAAAGCACTCGGTATTTATACTAGCAATTGCACATGAGTTGAAAATTAGTTCGAAGAAAATTTAAATATTTATTTTGACACGAGGAGAAAATAATGTTGCCCAAAAAAATCTATTCGGAAAATATTGGTAGATTTTAACACTTTCTAGCAAAGGAAACTTCAAAGATGGATGCCTACAAATGGTTAATGGAAAGTTCATAATTTATTTGTATTTTGGGTCGTTAGAATGTCATAGGCGTCAAGAAATTTCTCAAAAATTGATTTGTTAATAGAGTTAGTAACGTTCTTTGTAACCATTTTTAGCATGATTTCATCGGGGGGAGGGGCTAGCACTTGGGCGGTGAAGTGTTTGGGGAGGTGAGCCATGAGCTAGCCAAGCTCACCCCTACCTAGAAGGAGCTGAGAACCATGCAACTAGACATTTTGAAGTTCATCATTAATAGAGCGAGGAAAGATTTAGATTCACAATCGTAGGCAAGTTTGTGGGATTACAAGCTGGACATTGATTTTGGGAGAGAGTGAAGCATAAGAAAATGAAGCTACAAAGTTAAAGTAGGAGCCTTTGATAGGAGAAGGTTTTCTCTTTTTCTTCCATAATGAGTTGGATATGCAAAAAGTGCTGCAAGAGGGTCTATGGTTTTATGGAAACACTTTTTTACTTTCCATCATTGGGAGCTTGGAATGCCACATGATTTTAGCTTCCATGCTCTTCTGTCTGGATCGCCTTAGGGCCTTCCTTTGGAGTTTTAGGAACCGAAGTATTTCGGGGATTGCTATATCGATGGGAATGCTGATTGCGGTTGATCCGATTGCCATGGATCGATCCATGCTATCTTTTTCTAGGATATGCATTAATATTCGGTGGGTTTTAAAGTACCAAAACGAATCTTCTTGCATTCTCTGGCTAGTAAACGAGAACAAGTGATTGAAGTAGAGAGCTCTTAGATTTTCTACAACAAGTACTGAAGGGTCGGATCAAGATGAAGGAATGTTGTGCATTTGAGAAGCCACCTCTATATAATTTTTATTATTATCTTGACACAATCAAAGGAATATATCGATGTAGCCAAAGGATTCCTCTCTCGGTTCATCTGCCTAATGATCATTTCATCAAAGGTGTTCCATCCAAAAGTGTTTGCATTCCACTTGTGATCGGTGAGATCCCCATTTTAAATAATGTATTGATACCATGACTTAGTTGATCAATCTGCGACACCGGGGTTGATTTATTCCTCCCGAGTCGATCTCTTCTTATTCAAACGCAAAAAGTGATTGTGGTGTTGTTTCATTGCTTCGGGTCTTATTGGCCATTCAAACCTACACACATCTCTATCTTTTGTATGCTTGGAATCATCTCCTCAAATTTCATGTTCTCAAATCAAATTTCAGTTTCAAAAACTACCCATGGTTTCAAGAAAGCACTCGGTATTTATACTAGCAATTGCACATGAGTTGAAAATTAGTTCGAAGAAAATTTAAATATTTATTTTGACACGAGGAGAAAATAATGTTGCCCAAAAAAATCTATTCGGAAAATATTGGCGATTTTGACACTTTCTAGCAAAGGAAACTTCAAAGATGGACACCTACAAATGGTTAATGGAAAGTTTATAATTTATTTGTATTTTGGGTCATTAGAATGTCATAGGCATCAATAAATTTATCAAAAATTGATTTGTTAATAGAGTTAGTAACGTTCTTTGTAACCATTTTTAGCATGATTTCATCGGTGGGGGGAGGGGCTAGCGAGTTGGGTAGTGAAGTTGTTTGGGAGGCGAGCCATGAGCTAGCCAAGCTCACCCCTACCTAGAAGGAGGCAGAACCGCAACTAGACATTTTGAAGTTCATCATTGATAGAGCCAAGGAAAGATTTAGATTCACAATCGTAGGCAAGTTTGTGGGATTACAACTGGACATTGATTTTGGGAGAGAGTGAAGCATAAGAAAATGAAGCTGCAAAGTTAAAGTAGGAGCACTGACAGGAGAAGGTTTTCTCTTTTTCTTCCATAACGAGTTGGATATGCAAAAAGTGCTGCAAGAGGGTCTATGGTTTTATGGAAACACTGCTTTTACTTTCCATCATTGGGAGCTTGGAATGCCACATGATTTTAGCTTCCATGCTCTTCCTGTCTAGATCGCCTTAGGGCCTTCCTTTGGAGTTTTAGGAACTAGAAGTATTTCTGGGGATTGCTATATCGATGGGAATGCTGAATGCGGTTGATCCGATTGCCATGGATCGATCCATGCTATCTTTTCTAGGATATGCATTAATATTCTGGTGGGTTTTAAAGTACCAAAATGAATCTTCTTACACTCTACGGCTGGTAAACGAGAACAAGTGATTGAAGTAGAGAGCTCTTAGATTTTCTACAACAAGTACTGAAGGGTCGAGATACAAGATGAAGGAATGTTGTGCATTTGAGGAGCCACCTCTATATAATTTTTATTATTATCTTGACGCAATCAAAGGAATATATCGATGTAGCCAAAGGATTCCTCTCTCGGTTCATCCGCCTAATGATCATTTCATCAAAGGCGTTCCATCCAAAAGTGTTTGCATTCCACTTGTGATCGGTGAGATCCCCATTTTAAATAATGTATTGATACCATGACTTAGTTGATCAATACTGCGACTTGGGGTTGATTTATTCCTCCCGAGTCGATCTCTTCTTATTCAAACCTGCAAAAGTGATTGTGGTTTTGTTTCATTTCTTCGAGTCTTATTGGCCATTCAAACCTACACACATCTCTATCTTTTGTATGCTTGGAATCATCTCCTCGATTTCATGTTCTCAAATCAAATTTCAGTTTCAAAAACTACCCATGGTTTCAAGAAAGCACTCGGTATTTATACTAGCAATTGCACATGAGTTGAAAATTAGGTCGAAGAAAATTTAAATATTTATTTTGACACGGGGAGAAAATAATGTTGCCCAAAAAAATCTATTCGGAAAATATTGGCAGATTTTAACACTTTCTAGCAAAGGAAACTTCAAAGATGGACGCCTACAAATGGTTAATGGAAAGTTTATAATTTATTTGTATTTTGGGTCATTAGAATGTCATAGGCGTCAATAAATTTATCGAAATTGATTTGTTAATAGAGTTAGTTACGTTCTTTATAACCATTTTTAGCATGATTGCATTAGCGGGGGAGGGGCTAGCACTTGGGCAATGAAGCTATTCGAGGAGGCGAGCCGTGAGCTAGCCAAGCTCACCCCTACCTAGAAGGAGGCAGAACCGCAACTAGACATTTTGAAGTTCATCATTGATAGAGCCAAGGAAAGATTTAGATTCACAATCGTAGGCAAGTTTGCGGGATTACAACTGGACATTGATTTTGGGAGAGAGTGGAGCATAAGAAAATGAAGCTGCAAATTTAAAGTAGGAGCACCGACGGGGAGAAGGTTTTCTCTATTGCTTCCATAACGAGTTGGATATGTAAAAGTCTTTGTAAGAGGGTCTATGGTTTTATGGAAACATTGATTTTACTTTCCATCATTGGGAGCTTGAAATGCCACATGATTTTAGCTTCCATGCTCTTCCTGTCTGGATCGCCTTAGGGCCTTCCTTTGGAGTTTTAGGAACCAGAAGTATTTTTGGGGATTGCTATATCGATGGGAATGCTGATTGCGGTTGATCCGATTGCCATGGATCGATCCATGCTATCTTTTGCTAGGATATTCATTAATATTCGGTGGGTTTTAAAGTACCAAAACAAATCTTCTTGCACTCTCTGGGGTGGTAAACGAGAACAATTGATTGAAGTAGAGAGCTCTTAGATTTTCTACAACAAGTCTGAAGGGTCATTTACAAGATGAAGGAATGTTGTGCATTTGAGGAGCCACCTCTAGAGATTGCATTCATTCAAGGGGATGATGAATTAGGGGTGGAGTCGAGGAGGAGGATGTGGGAATGAGTGAGGAAAACCGAGTATTCTATGGATCATGGTTTGAAAAGGCCTATGCTTTTAGGGATTCGAGCGATGTTGGAGGGTGTGTTCGGTAGGTGGTAGAGATGGGAGGCTCTATGGATGGGATGGAATGTGAGGACAAAGAGGTTCTTTTGTAAAGCATGTTATGGGATTTAATTGGGGTGGAGGGAGTGATCGAAAGGTGAAGGTGTTTGATTTCTAGCGGTGGGCTTGATCGGTTTGGTGGGTGGGAGAGAAGTTCAAATTTTTAAATGAGTGATTCATGTTAGGCGGACACAGTAGGCAGTGGAGGTTGTTAATGATTTTATGGAAAATGATGTAGCATAAGATTGATGCCTTTTCATGGATTTTGGGAGGGGTGACGAAGACAAAATAGATTTATTGGAGAGGTTTGTAGACTCCACGTTGGAGGTGGGGGTGGACTTCGGTCCACCCCAAACATATTACACGATGGGTCACGAGGAGTAGCTCTTGGGCTATCTCTTGAATTTGATCCTCTTTTTCTTCTTGTTACCTTCTCTAGGATAGTCGTTGTTACGTATGTTTTTTTGACTTCTTTAGAATCTCCTTTGCTCTAGTCTAGCCTAGGTTTTTAGTGGTATCTTTGTTTGGTTTGTCTTGGGTCATTTGATCTTGCTTCAATTTGTCTTGGATTTTGCTTTTATGCCTATCTTTCATTTGTACGGAGTTCTTGATCCCTTCAAAATCACTCTTTATTACCTTATCTAATAAAAAATGTTCTTAGTTTTATTTTTTTATAAAATCTCATAAACATTATTGATGTTTATAAGTATTAGGTCCATAAGAATCAATATAATAAATTATTGTTTGGTTGAAGTGGTATTACTTGTTGAGTTGTGGAGCTAAATTTCTTCACAAATAACATGATTTACAAACTTGCAAGTTTACACAATAACCAACGTCGGTCACTTGGGAGCAAATCGACATCGGTTACTGTGCATTTATGTTTTTATTTTAGATGCGAGATTAGATCCAACCTTTGATTAAAAGGTGATCTAAAGGTTGTAAATGTATAACTAAGATTCCCTAAGTTTGTATATGCTTATATAAGCTAGAAAACTAGGGTTAGAAGTAAGGATTGAGGAAGAATATTGATTCTCCTTGGTTGAGATGATGAAGAAGAAGAAAAAGAAAAAAGGGGTTGCGTATGAAGACAATGCTTTCTATTGGAACATAATGATTAAGTGGTATGGCCAACCCTTAATGTATATGGGTCCATCAATAATATATAGGTTAATATTTAATAGTATGAAATATTTATTTTGCAGTCTTTTTTTTTTTCCCAATTTATTTTGGCACTACATTTGTGCAATTAAACTCTCAAGTAAATTTTGTAGGGTTTTTCAATTTTAAATCCGTAATTTTTTTGGGGGAGATATAATATGATATGATTCTTACTTTCATTTACATTTTATAAATTATATGGAATTAATGTTTGTTTGGAGATTGATGTGAGCACAGGGAAAGTGGCTTTAAATATTTACTGCGTGAAAATCACATACGAGAAAAAGAAATGATTTATTACTTTTGTATGAAATAATTTTCATGTTTTCTATAATTTCAAATGTTTTGCAAGTTAAATATTTGAAGGTAAATTCATATCCGTGTTCTTTCGTCCCTTCTAAAAGGATTCGATTTGAAAACTATGGCTTATAGTTAATCTATAACTATATCCTATATAATTTGAAAACTATATTATTATTTTCAAATAAAAATATATATAATATAGAATAAGGTTTATATAATAATTTATATAAACATCATATTAAAATTTATATAGTTTTAGATTAAAAAAATATATATTAAAAGCCTTTAACCATATTAAAATTACATGGGATTGAGGAAGAGTCAACAAACCATATTCTAAGCCTAAGTTTAAATCATATTTAAACTTAACTTATAAATCTAGGCATATATAGTTTTAAAAAAAAGAAACAAACCTAAGTTTGAATCATATTTTATATATATGGTTAGTTTAAACTGCTTAAAATATAAATTTTATTAGATTTGGTTTATATATATTTAAAAAAAAACCAAGTGCTTACTTTTTTTGGAAAGGGGCCTGTGTTTATTGCTTGGCCATGAAGGGATTAATTTTTAAATCTTAATACTTATTAAATAAAACCTAACATGTGTCTCTAACCATTTATATTATCCATGTAAGGGGGTGGCCTCATTCATTTATATCTTATAGTTTATAAAAACTATATAAAAGATTTTCTTTTATATAAGAGTGAGAGTGAAGAATAAAATGAGATAATATCTCAGGTATAAATGTGGAATTCTCAAGTATAAATGAAGAATTAAAAAAGGGGGCTAGTTTATTGGTGGCCCACGTGAAGTGTGGTAAATATTTATTAAAATATTGGTAGTTATAGCCACATAAAAGTTTTAAAGTTTTTAGCTTGAATTATATAAAATATTTTGCAATATTTCCATAGTTTTATAAAATGAGATAATTTCTCAAGTATAAAGGTGGAATTCTCAAGTATAAATGGAGAATTAAAAAAGGGAGGGCTAGTTTATTGGTGGCCCAAGGAGGAGACAAGGTTCATGAAAATAGGGATTTCAATTTATTTCATTGGTTGGGTGAAATTACTTGTCCCCTCTGTAAAATATGCAGGTTAATCTATACTCTCATAAATCTACTTGCACCTGGTAAAATTATTTTAACCTTGGTTTATGTCCTTTAAACCCCTTTAATAAGGGTTATGTGTTTTTTTATAAAAAAATACTATAGTTTATAATTTTTATGAACTATATGTTGTTTTTTATTTACATTCTATAAACTATATACACCTTTTTTTAAAAAATTGTATATATTTTTACATTATAAATTATAATAGGTTATTATAATGTGTTAAAATATAACCTCCCTAATATTATATAGAAGAAATTCTAGAATTTCACATTCTGGAAATACATAGCAAGTTTTGGCTTCATTAAATTTGACAGTCAAATGACCGTCACGGTAGACCAAACATAAGACAATATGATGGTTATTTAGATGTCAAATTTAAGCTCGTAGGTTCAGGAAACTTTTATTGTGTTAAAATTGATGGTCAAATGACCGTCATGATAGACCAAAAAATAAGCCATTATGACGGTCATTTAGATGTCAAATTTAAGTTGGCCAGATTTTTTTCTACATTATTTTTTAAAAGAAATTTGAAGTTGTTATGAATTCTTAGGTGTCTCTTCTTCACTTTTATATGGTCGGAAATATTTTTATATAAATCTAGGGTATAATGCAGAGCCCTTTATATTGCGGGTTATTATTTTGATCATGGGAAGTTAATTAGTATGCATTGTAATGACAAAATTAGTTATGATCAAATAGTTTCTTTAGATCTATAAAATTTAGATATGATTATATTAAAAGTGTTATTTTTATTATCGATAAATATGTATCTAACTCTATGGTACATTGTATATTATAATGGGGTGTGTTTTACAAGTTTAGGAAAACAATGGCATCCAACTATTTCTATCTTGACAAAATCTAAATCCTGAATGAAACCAACTACAACATTTGGGTCAAAACAAAATTTATGGCGAAAAACTCTAGATGATTGTTTCTGGATCTAAGGTTGCTCCCACCGGTTATCAAGAAACTATAGATAACATGAATACATTCTTGCAACGAATGCAGGAGGCTCTTTCTATGATTCTATGCAATGTGAACAATGAGTACCTTCTACACATTGGTAATATCAAACATCCGAAAGAGGTATGGACACAACTAGAATCCATGCATGAAGGATACTTGGTATATCAAGGATAGTAAAAGAGAGTACAATAGCTGAAGGAATTCAAATAAATAGTCTATATATTTTTGATGATTTCTCTTTTGCATCTTGTTTTATATCTCAAAGTTTGAATAATTCAAAACTATGGCATGAAAGGTTAGGACATGTTAATTATCGAAGCTTATATGAAATGTCTAGATATAATCTAGTGAAAAGTTTACATGTGTTGTCTTATTCTCTTGAAGTTACTTCATTAAATGTTTCTAAATGATGGTTTTGATTTTGATTTAGTAAATGGTCATGATGATGTTTTGATGTTATAGATGTTTCTAAAACTCTTATCTTCCTAGATAAGAAATTAAATTGGGCTCAATCTATGTTAGAAAGTTCAAATCCTATTAACCTTAGGAAAATGACCAGAAGTCATCATATGTACCATGCATTAATTACCTTGTATGAACCTGAGCCGTGAAGTATTATAGGGTCTAGGTGGATATACAAAGTAAAATATAATGCTGATGGTAGTATTAACAAACATAAAATTAGACTTGTTGTTAGAGGTTTCACTTAGAAACTTGGTATTGATTATGTTGAGACATTTCCCTTGTAGCTAAAATGAGTATTGTTATGACCTTATTTGCAATTGCCGCTCAATTTGGGTGGGAAATCCACCAAATGGATAAGAAAAATATTTTTTGAATTGTGATTTAAAAGAAGAACTTTACATGTTTCAACCTAAAGGATTTGAAGAAAATGGTAAAGAAAACTATGTTTATAAGTTGAGAAATCCTTGTATGGTTTAAAACAAGCTCTTTGAGCTTGGTATGCGAAAATTGTTTCCTTCTTTAAACTATTAGGTTTTGTTAATTATTTTTCTAACAATGATAAATTCATCAAGAAATAAAGCTCACATATTATTATTATATGTATATATGTTGATGATTTACTTATGACTGGTGACAATTATGATTTAATTCATAAGATTAAAGAGAAATTGAAGCAATACTTTGAAATGAATGAGTTAAGTCTCTCACATCATGTTCTTTGTATGACTGTATTTCATTCTATTTTATTTTTCAAAACACAATATGCAACCATTGTATTGAAAAAGTTTCTTATGATTGATTGTAAACTATTTTCTACTTCAATGGAAGTTGGAATAAATATTGATCCTAAATCTGCATATGAAAAAGATTGATCCTATTTTATATACGATTTTAGTTGATAGTTTGATTTATCTAACTATAAATAGATCAGATATTTCCTATACAGTAGGAATTACTTCAAGGTTTATGTAATAACCTTTTTAGAGATCATTGGAATCTTTTAAAAATAATTTTTAGATATATTAAAGGAACAATCAATTATGGGTTGTATTATACTAAGAATGAAAATGCTATCTTATATAGATTTTTTGATTCTAACCATACTGATGTTGTGTTAAAAATGGATATGTGTTCAATTTTTTTGGTGTAGGAACCATTACTTGGAACAAAAATGTAATCAACAGTCTCCATTTCTTCTACTAAGGCAGAGAAGTACAATGGAAGAAGTAAAGAAGCCATGTGGCTGCAACGGCTATTGGTAGAGATACACATGGAAGTTAAAGGAAGTATTCCTCTTCTATGTGGTGGCTAGAGTTGTATTACTCTTGATTAAGAATCTGGTTCAACATCAGAGGATGAAACACATTGAGATACATATACGCTTCACCCGTGAGAAGGTGTTAAGTGATGACATAAATCTCAAGTTCGTGTTGATTGAAGAACATGTTGTTGACATCTTCACAAATTCCTTGAGTGCTGCAAAGTTTTGTCATTTTTGTTAAAAACTTAGATTGTCGGAGTTTCCATTGAGGGAGAGTGTGCATGACAATGTCACTTCCTAATAGAACTTGGTTTTTGTAAAAATACCTTTAGGAAAGTGTAAAAAAAGACCTTTGGAAAAGTGTAAAAGACCTTCGGGCATGTATACCTCCTCGGATTATTTTTTAGAAAGAAGTGTAGAAAGATATTAAAGGAGGTCTTCAGTAAACTCTTTAGTTCTATTGAGTTTACTGGTAAACATCCAGTACAAGCATATTGTTAAGGAGGTCCTTGGTTGTAAAAGACTCATATATGCTTGGGTTCAATAACCTTTTATGAGAACATGAGAACATGTAAAACTCACAAATCATACTTAGCCACTGATCATGGGATGATATTTGGGATTCCAAATCCTTTTGTACCAAAAGGTAAATTGAGTATGATGAAAGTGTTATAATTCCTTCAATCGATATGCTAGCCTAAAACCTTTATGGTTTAAGGATTATAAATCATGTAGTGTACCACGAGCAGTAATCTATTGGCATATGTTATGTTAGCCTACTTAACATTAAGGGGAGTGTTGAACATAATAATTAAGTGGTCTAGCTTGACCCTTAATGTATATGGGTCCATCACTAATATATAGGTTAATATTTAATAATATGAAATATTTATATTTCTATTATTAAATATGCTAACCTAAGTATATACTTTAGGTTAAATATTTAATATCATGAAATGCTTATATTTATAATATTAAATATTATAAACCTAGGTGTATGTGTCAACTATTTTAGGTTGAAAAGGTGGGTCGGGGGAGACATACCCGATCACCTTATATAAAAAGACTTTAGGTCCTCATTTGATATATTCGGGAAATATATCAAAGGTGTGTGCAAATCAAGTGATTTGGTTTTACCCAAGTGGTTAATAGGGTTTTAAAGGAGGAGGTGATCTTATTGGATATAAAATAAGTTCTCTGAAGTAAAAGGTTATTTTCAAAGTGGTTTTTACCCTATTGGGGTTTTCCACTATAAATAATGTGTCACTTGTGTTATTTATTTCTTGTAAGTATTTCTTTATTTACTTATGTTATGATGTAATGTTTATTTAAATATTTATTATAACATTATATAATATGTAAGTTGATTAAATTCATATTTATTAGAATCCTCAAATTCTAACACTTCCATGGAAAGAAGTTGGACAAAAGGAAATGGTAGGTTCATTTGAATGGTGAGAAGAGGGTAATATATGTATTTCTGTGTATTGTTTTGTCTCAATGTAATGGCTTACATAGTATGCAAAGCACATAGAGTTTCTTCTTGTAGATCCACATGTTGTGAGATTTTGTATTGTAGATCCATGAGATCATGTTGTATTGTTGGTCCATAGAGATCTAGTATTGTAGCTTATTGGATAGATTGTGGGTACTTGATAGCATCCAGATATTGTAGAGGAGGTTGTCTGAAATTGTTTGCATAGGTTGAGTTTATATGATGGAGGAAAGACTTACTTTTTGGTGCACAGTTATGGTTGCACATTGGTAGACCCATTTGAGAGGTTTTGTTTATAGATTCATAGGAGAGATTGGTTGCATAGTTTAGAGATGCAATAGTTCATGGTTATGTGAGATCTGGTGGTGGTTTGGAGGCACAGTTGTAGTGTACTCATGTAGATCCGTTTAGAGATATGGAGGAGGAATAATCGAGTGGGAGAGATGCATTTTACTCTTGTATGGAAGAGCTGATTTGTACTCTTGTTCATCATAAATATTGAGATCTCTATCTTTGGTGGATGTAGCCCATATTGGGTGAACCATGGTACATCTTTGTGTTATGTCTATGTACTTTGTTTTGATTTGGGATTTCTAGTGTATGCTTCCAATGTTATAAATTTTAGGGAATTGTCTACTTACACATTTGCATGATTTGAGTTGGTTTTTATTGAATCATAACACTATTCCATATTTCAATTCCCAACAACTGGTATCAGAGTGATGGCTTTAGTTTTTAGAGAAAGGGTTTGCTTCAAGGTTTTTTTAGTGGTATTATCTTCTGTATGTATGAGAGCGAGTTTTGTTTTGAAGTGATGTGTAAATAGCAGGAGAGATTTAATATCAAGTGGGAGCTAGAAATGTAAGGTTGTTAGAAAATGACAATGATCAAAATCAGCATGTTATCGTAGTCATTGTGGACTATTCTTTAACCAATGTTGGCATGGACCATGGTGATTAGTTAGACATCCTTTATCGGTGACTTGTTCGGTTGAAAAATCACAGATCTGAAGTAATTTGAGAAGATAATGAATGTGTCTTGATTGTTGAGGTGTCCTTGGTTCTTGGAGGCACAAACATGTTGGTCAGATTGCAGATCCGGATTATAGAGGTATGGTTTTGTTATCTTGGTATTGTAAGTGCTTGTATATTTTTTGGTGCACATGCATGTTTGGGATTGTAGATCTGAGTAAGTGATAGAGGAGTAGTTATGCATCCTTGGTACACTTAGATGCACGAGATTCATTAGAGAGGAAAAATATAATAGCACAAAATGAAGACGGGGCTTCCATCAGAGAGGCAAGTACTTCAGTTAAAGATTCGGGTGAGTGTCTTGGTATTGGTAAGGTGATGTATTTCATCTTGGTGTAGTTTTATTACATGCATTATCACCGTAAAGATTTTTGTGCAAGATTCGGGTGCTTCTTGAAATGATTGGCTTAACACAACTATTGGCTTTGGTCAAAGTAGGTACATGGTTTGGTGTACTATACAAATTTGTGGCGTTATGTTTGTTCCATCATCACTGACGTTGGTCAGTGAACCAACATCGATCATAGAGGGAACTGATACTAGTCAGAAGGATCGAGGTTGGTCTCTGTGATAGTAAGTCTGTACTGGGTTTTTGTAGCAGAAGAGGGCATGAAAGGTTTAGTGTCCATTTTGGAGGATCAAGTTTCTTGCATAGATTGTACATGCTAGAAACAAAGTAGATCACTTTTATATTTGAATCAGAAAGAGGATGGAGTTTCCTCGGTGAGTTGCATAGGTTGAGACTTGGGAGGAGGTATCTCTATACAGTTCATATTTTATTCCTTTCATTTGAAGAAACCAGTATTATGTTTAGATTGTGTGTCAAGTAAAATATGCACCATGGATATTTGGTGAGTTTGACTTTTATTTCCAAGATGTGTTGGAATCTTGAGGACAAGGGTATCTAATATAAGGATGAGATCCTTAATGAAAATCATGTTTAGACACAATTGTAGGTAACGGGAGATGTTGAGTACACATGGATGAAAATAAGGGGTTTAACCTACTTCACAAGAAGCCCAAACTTCTGTGATGTAGAAGTATTCTTTGATAAGAAGGGAATTAGTTTTATATTTTATTTCATTTGTTTTATTTCTCACTGATAATATATATATATATATACATATATTACATATGCATACATATGTATATGTATATGTATATGTATATGTATGTGTATATATATATATATATTGGAGCTTTTGAGCTTGGTGATTAGAGGTAGTGTAAGGGATTTCATGTTGAGTGGGAGAAAGCCATGGTTGTTGGCATTACAGGTTGGACACATATGCATGTGTGGAGTGAGAGGAGAATGCTACTATTCAGAGTGACATGAGGCACAAGTTGTTTTGGAGGAAATCACGGTTTTGCAGGTATTTTATGTTTAGTGCATGGTGACATCACTTCTAGTTTTATTTTGTAGTGTCCTGGATATCCTTATGGGATGAAAGTTGATGGTTGTTCTCGTTGGGTTAAGAAGAGAGAAATGTTTTAGAGTTTGAAGGGTGAAAGAAGGAAATTTTGTTTGTTATGTTGATTAGTGTGTGTAATTTTTTCATTGTGGTGGTTTACATTTCCACATGTATGTGTGATGTGTATTTATAGTTTATTGATGTTTCCCTTGTTTGATTTCATCTTGGATGGTTGTGTAGTATGTTGATGACATTTTTACTGGTATTTGCACTAGTTATTAGTAGCATGGTTAGCATGGTTGTTGTTGACATTGATTAGCACAAGATTCATGTGTGGCTTTGGAGTTAGTTGGTGAAAGACTTGGAGCTTTTGGAGAGCCTGGTGATATGGATGGATGTACATGGTGAGTTTATACATGTGGATATATTCTATTTTGTGAGTCTATGATGATGTAAATATTTTTTTTCACATGGATGCCTATGAGCATGGTTTATATGCCCTTGAGCATGAGTAGGGATGTTTGTATTTCCTCTTATTACTATGTTACTCCATGATAGATATGTTTTCTATAGATGGTTGTCTTGGACATGCAAGTTGTTTATGCAGGGTTGGATTTGTAGAATGTAGTGTTTGGATTCTTTGAGTTATGTAGGTGTTGTGGATTGATCACCCACTAGTTGCATGTAGAACTCATTTGGGTTGTCTTTACCTAGGATCTTTGTTTTGCTTATGCATATTCCAGTTTGACTTGTCTTTGGTTAATTGCATTGGTGGTTACATGGAGACATGGATAGATGGTTGGAGAACATGGTTGGTTTTATAGGTATGGTTATGGTTACGATTGAAGCTCAATATTTTAGTTTGAGTGAGAGATCTTGCATGTGTGTTAGTCATGGTGGCTTGGTTGCATGAGAGGCTTGGTGTTATGATTCAGTGGGATCTTGATGTATGGATATATCTCATGTATCACGGATCGGTTTAGCTTCATGTAGGTATATGGTAAGTCATGGTTTGTTATCTTCTTGGTTTTAGAAGATGGTTTAATCTTCATGTTTTTGAGAGAATTGTTAAAGTAAATAATAATTAGTCTTCACGGTATGTAGAGGACAGTAATGTATAGTTATGGGTTCAACAATTTATTTCCAAGTGGGATATTGTTGAGTTGTGGAGCTAAATTATTTCACAAATAGCATGATTTACAAACTTTTAGGTTTACATAGTAATCCACATTCGGTCACTTGGAGGAAACTAGAATTAGTCAAGGAACCAACATTATTTGGGTAAGCGACATCGGTGGGAGGCCGACACGGTCACCTAAAAGGAACCGACATGGTTACCGCAATGCATTTATGTTTTTATTTTTATTTAAGTTTGGATTAGATCCAACCTTTGATTAAAAGGTGATATAAAGGTTGTAAATGCATAGCTAAGATTCCCTAAGTTTGTATATTCTTATATAAGCTATAAAAATAGGGTTAGAAGTAAGGATTGAGGAAGAATATTGATTCTCCTTGGTTGAGATGATGAAGAAGAAGAAGAAAAAAAAGGGTTACATGAAGACAATGCTTCCATGGAGAGAAGTTAGATAGAAGGAAATGGTAGGTACATCTAAATGGTGAGAAGAGGGTAATGTCTTCTACTGTATTTCCTTTGTATTATTTTGTCTCAATGTAATGGCTTGCATAGTATGTAAAGCACATAGGGTTTCTTCTTGTAGATCCACATGTTGTTGTGAGATCTTGTATTGTAGATCCATGAGATCATGTTGTATTGTTGGTCCATAGAGATATAGTATTGTAGCTCATTAGATAGCTTGTGGGTACGTGATAGTATCCAAATATTGTAGAGGAGGTTGTCTTCTTGTTTGCACAAGTTGATGCAGTGATGGAGGAGAGACTTACTTCTTGGTGCACAATTATGGTTACACATTGGTAGACCCATTTGAGAGGTCTTGTTTGCAGATTCATAGGAGAGCTTGGTTGCATAGTTTGGAGATGCAGTAGTTTCGGTTATGTGAGATCTGGTGGTGGTTTGGAGGCATGGTTGTAGTGCACTCATGTAGATCTATTTAGAGATCTGGAGGAGGAGATACTCAGGGAGAGATGCATTGTAATCTTGTATGGAAGAGTTGATTTGTACTCTTGTTCATTATATATATTGAGATCTCTATCTTTGGTGGATGTAGCCCACATTGGGTGAACCATGGTACATGTGTTATGTGTGTGTACTTTGTTTTGATTTATATTTTCTAGTATATGCTTCCACTGTTGTAGATTTTGGGGAATTGTCTACTTCCGCATTTGCATGATTTGGTTTGTTATTGAATCATAGCACTATTCCACATGATTCGATTACCAACATTAATTGTATTGAGTCAAAAAGTAATATTTCATTAGTTTTCAATACTCAAATGTTTTATGAGGTTAATATTTATTGTCGTAAATCTCTTATAGCTGATTTGTAAGTCTTGTCAAAATAAGTCTTTAGTCAAAGTATGTTAATTAATTATGTGTCAATAGTTATTCAATATAAGTGTTATTTAGATTAAATAATGTTATTTTGTCAAAGTAACGTGTCATTTCATATTGTTATCAAATATATGATCTTAGGATTTTTGTTATTATTTTTTTATAATCTTATTAGGTGTTAATAGTCATTAAAGTTTAAAATAATAAAAAAATTACCTCATAGAAATTTTTTTGGGAGAATACGATGAATAATATTACAATTCTAATGATATTTTTATGAACAAAAATAAGGAAAACGTGTCTAGCTTCAAGGGCTACCCCTTAGCCCTACTAGGGATGCTTACTCCTAGACCCTCGCTTTGGAATTTAAAAACCAAAGAGAAGATTTGTGGGGAATACGTGTTGACAAAAAGTTGTGCAAATTTGAGCCCCAAGTTTCAATCACATTGCGTAAGCAACGACATAATGGAGGATAGAGGCATAAGAGGTTGGAGGTTGATCAACAACCTCTCGTTAGTCACCAACAATGAGGATGTACGTAGATGTGTGAATATTTTTGGTGTGATTTTGTTTTTAGTTGTGAGATTCATTTTTGAGTACATGTTTTGCATAAAGTATGTTATTATTTCTAGTTTCCAATTGATTTTTGTGATATGTTTGAAGAACATTCCTATTCAGATTTATAATTAGTGAGTAGTGTTTCCTACATAATTACCTAAAGGAAAAACATAGTGGACAGATGAAAGCACAAGGAAAAGCAACATCATGATATTTGGGTTGTTGGTTGTCCTATAAAACCATCCTTGAAGGTTGTTGGGTATCCTGAAAAACCATCCAGATCATGAGCACACACAGTGACAATGTTTGTAGAAGAAGTGCGTTTTATTTTCTCCCATGTTCACACTAGGGGAGAATGTTAGGAAAATATTATAGTGCTCACATTATTTATATTGTTAAGATATTTACCATAGGGTAAATATAATTCATTGTTTGTAATTAGTAAAATTGTTAGTCGTATATATTGTTATAACAAACAATATATATACATGTTATTTGTTAGTATTCCTTCCTATTTTATAGGAAGTAGTTTTACTTTTATATTGGCTATATAATAGCCAAAGTGTATGATTTCATGTGACATTGATTAATAGAGAACATTGATATTTTCCATGTGGAAATCTTTTCTACCATCACGAAACTTCATGAAATTTGAAACATAACATCTTGACATGATGATAACGAGATATTTTTGAGGTGTTAGGTAATTTTGAACTGTATAGTATAAGATACTCATGACATTCCTATTTGGAGGCTAAACAGAACCAAATGAAACAAAGAATCTAAAAGCGAGCTTATCTCCCTTTATAAATTATTTTATGGTTGATATGTTAGTTGTAAAGGCATAATGGGTATCAAGAAAGCGCATTTGTTCATTTAGAAACAGAGTTTATAAAAGTTGTCATGAAATTTATTTTTCAACGGGGATATAAATTATGTAGGCGGTTTTGAAGGATAAAGAAGACTGTTTGCAATTTCTTTGTATTTTCCAAGTAGGTAGAGGTTTGTGAGAACAAAAGAAACTTTAAGAATCTATGAATATTCCCTTTAAAATATAATATGAGCATAACTTGTACTAGGAGCATTGAGTGTATTTTCTTAGAGAGGACTATGAGAAAGTTCTTGGAAATATTACCAAAAGAGTGTAATGACTTCCTTGGCGATAACTAGTGGTGAAGAATCAAAGAGTGCTTGTGAATCCATTTTGGTAGAAGCTACAAGATAGAATGAAAAGTCATGAGTAAGTGGTGTAACCAAAATAAAGGCTAAGTGTTAAGAAAACGAGTTGCGACAAATTATCAAAACATGACAGCTTTGAGGTAAAATAGGGCATGAAGATATGTTGATAGTTTATTGTTTAAAAGGTATTTCCGGTACAAGGTATGAGTAAGATGTATTGCAATTAAGAATGGTAATTCTTAGAATCTAGAAGAAACCTTGAAGGTTACTAAGTGAGGAGAACTATAATACACCCTTGATAAGGCTATGCGAACTTGTAAGTTGAATGATACAAAAGTGCAAAAACAAAACTTATACCTAGACAAGGTTTACCGAGAAAGTTCATGTTCATGGTGGAATAAGTGAGGTCAAGTGGAAATAATTAAGTAAATAGTGAAGAGAGAGTGAAAATATAGTGATAAAATGTAAAAGAACTAGTGAGGGAAGTTGAGAGAGTCTTTAACTAAGAAGTACAATAAGAACACAATAAGGAGGTAAAAAGAGAGGACAATCAAGTTTACCACTTTCCAAGAAACATATATGAGTTCATTATGAGAATGGGGAAGAATATTGAAGGTGCATATGTGCAAGATTGAAATTAATAGTTGTAGGAGAAATAGAGAACATGGTCACAATACTATGAGGATGAATGAATCTTGCTAGAGAGAGTTTATAATATTTACTACACTTATATGTTTGCTAATGATTCTCTAATCTGATTCTTGACTTGTTGAGACAAGTTTTTACTAATAAATAGATCAAAACATTGTATGTAAAGTTGGAAACACCAACCAAAGGAGTGATTTGACTCTTTTCATGATTCTTTAAGGTATAAATGGGCTCAAATTTCAATTAAAATAGTTTGTACATGGGTAAATGGTGAAATATTTTCAATATTTGCATCTCAAATGACTAACATAAACTGAATAAATTTCCCATAGTAGATGTTGAATGATCAAAACATAATAAAGGAACATAGAAAACCCATCAATTGGCAGTAGTCTCACACTACATATCCTCTATAATGCTGAATGAGCAGAGTGTATTAAAATAATTGTATGAGTGGAACAAAGACATTATTGGAATGTCGACAAAGGGCATTGTATGAACCATAATAGCTCCATAAAAGATACCGCCAAGTTATCAAAAGCAATTTCAACGATACATAAAAATAATCACAAATGACTATAAGATGTTGGATGGCTTGAACGGAGATGGAAGAGAAAAAATAGTCAACATCTCGAAAAAGGTTGGTACAAAAATATGAACACACATGAAGGTAGAAAAGGCTTAAATAAAAAAACCCCATGACACTTTATAAATCAATGTGAATATAATTTTCCAACCACAAAACCAAATAAAATACTAAAAACAATGTGAGAATTGCTTCATCAAGGAAGCCTTTGCTATGTAGTATGAAAAGTGTGTGGATGATGTAATTGAATGATAAAAGAACCACACATCTAGTGTTGATGTAAACAACATTAATGACACCACTACAAATAATGTAAAATCCATCTTGAATGAAATCAAATGGTTGAGATCTAACAAACCTTTACATGTATATTTCCTTGAATTGGAGGACATATGAATTGAATGTAGAGATGCAATTTCTCTAAGGAAGAAGGATCATTACAGGATCGACTTTTGAAGAAGTTAAGAGGTATGATTTTCTCGATATCCCCGAGGAACGTATGATGATTTTAACATCTTGGATCATTTGTATGATCAGATGAAAATTGACACATTGGGATTTCTTTTGATTTCTTATTCAGTCAAGGAATGCACATCCATCAAAGAGTGTGCCTGCTTTGTCATCCTCAACCACACATATAATTGGCTCATGTCTTTGGGAATCGAAAAAAATGCAAATGAACTTTCTTTGCTATTCAACCAAGTGTGATTGATTTTCTAGGAAGAGTCCCCTCTTAAAATCCTTAGGATAAAACAATGGCCCCCACAAAACCAATAAATCTTAAATTTACTAGCAAAGGAGGGAGAAATACCACTTATTTTATCCCAACAATGGTGTTTAATTTCGATGTTTCTCCACCTCCAAGTAGTTAAGAATTATCAATTGGTTCTCCCACCACACAACTCTCTTTGGCATGTCCTTCAAGGGCCATTATTTTTGTTCCTAATTTTATGCAAAGAACTTATTCTCCTTCCTGGGTTAAGTACCTTCTCCACCAAATGTTTTTGGTATGACCTTCATCCCCACTCCTCATAACTACCGATCTCACAACCTCTTCTCCCATTTATTTTGCACCTGATTCTCTTATGGTTTAGGTTTTCTCCTCCCTTCTACCTCTTTCACATGGGACCATTCTTCTCATGGGTTCTCCACCGAAGAATCCTCCTCCTCCACCAACTATTTTCATTCATATTCCGAGTCTTCTTTCAATTTATAAATCTTTTACTCTACCACTATTCCCACATTTTTCTTGTCAACTCCTCTCCTCTTGGTATCAGTATCTACACAATGTATTGGTAAAAATTCTATTGATACATCCACATATTCTTTGCAAAAATATTAAGTTTCTTCTACTCTATCACAGTTAGTAATACAAACCCCAAATAAGAGGAAGAAAGTGGATCCCCATGAAGCATTTGATTTCAACACATTATATATGAATACTTCATGGACATCAAAGAAGCCATATATGCTTACCCATATTACAAATGATCAATCTATGGAGAGATTAGTCAAAATTACTGTTCTAGCTACAAATAAAAAACAAGGAGACTATAACTACTGCAAGTTATCAAATTTCTAGGGTTGATCTAGGAAAATCTACGAAGGAAGGCATAAAATAAGATGTTCAAGTCACCTTTGGCACTCTATTTGACAAGTTTGACAAGGATAAGGTAAAAAAGGAAGAACTAAATGAGAATGTTTATAAGTTAATAAGCATTTTATACAAGATCATTCATCCTACCCAAACCACAACTTTTGTAACAAGAAGATTGGATGCATCATCTATGCAGAGCTAAAAAGATAGGACGATAGGGAAGGGCTATCAATTCTTGGATTGAATGACTTTGCAAAGATGGAAAAGAATTAATCAAAGAGGTTGTTAAAGTTCATGATGACATTGAAGCAAAGAATCTAATAGTTGGAAAGATGAGCAATGAATTTGAAGATGAATGTAATAATTGGGAGCTCACTATGTAAGTATTTAGTGAACTAAAGAAGGTTGATACAAATATTCTCGCCAATGATAAAGTGATTAAAGAATGCATAGGAAATATGAATATTATGAGGGGCCATTGAGTTCCTTGTTTGGATTTTGAGCGAGCAAATGGAGAAGTTGTAGGAAGCAAAAAGAGAAGGGACAAATCCCTCCTTTGATATCAACGACAAAATTGGTAAACTGTCTTATAAAATTTATGATGAAGATCTAAATGCACTACTAGCTAGCACCATTTTTTTATCAAATTCAAAATGTTAATTGAGGAGGATTCTTGATTTGGAGAAATTTTTAATTTACAATCAATTGACAAGCTGGTGATGCATTAAAATGTTTTAGATAAGATAAGAAAATATGTGAAAAATGTCCAAAAGCTTCTAGGAAAATTTATTAGTGTGTCTGATACCTGTGAAGTATTCAATCAATGTTCATGCGGGCTAGATAAAAATGATATTCAAGAAATGATAGAGCGATATCATGAATATTAATAGAGGCATAGGGTCACAAAATTTGAAGTCATTGACATCCCTACTAATCAAGATGTGCAAAAGGAAAAGCATGATAAGGAAGCAAGTTGAATTTTTTTGTGCATTTTCTTATTTTTCTCAAACATGTAAATTTCTAAGATATTTTTGCATCTTGTTGTACAACATGTAAATTGACTTGGTCATTTTCATAGGAACCAGTCAATATGTATTTAGCATGGTCAAATTTTCAAGGTGGAATAAGTCTAGAAGTGTAAATCAAGTTGATTTATTACTTTCTTTTTTTGTATTAGGAATTAGTCAAAAGGTGTAGTTGTCCCTATTTTCACTCACTTTTCGGGTCTATAAATGAAAGAATGCTCCAAGCATTCGGTGAATTTTACGATTGGAGCAAAAATATTTTCGGAATTTTTGTGAGAAGAAAAGAATATTTGTATTCTATTTTTCTGACAATAAAGGAATAAAGATATCAAAATTTTCAAACTTTATGTTGAAGTTAATATTGATATTATGTTGTTGTTCTTATGTTCAATGCATTGTGCTTCCTTGCTATTCTATAATTTTGTTACATTATCCTTCGAGCAACTTGTGTGAGTAGATTAGGATATGTGTTTGCCATTCAAAAGCACAAGTCTCTCTCTCTCTCTCTCTCTCTCTCTCTCTCTCTCTCTCTCTCTCTCTCTCTCCGATAATCCCATTCTAATATTCTTAGAGAACTACCTTCCTTTATTTTCTAATTAATTTCTTTACAAAATGAAATATATTGAGATGATATTTCACCCCATGATTGGATTAGTGAATGTTCCTTCATTATGCTTAGATTAGCAATAAACAAGTCGCCTCCCCTTATTCGAGGAGAAACTTTTTTCCCATGTCTTTGTGGTTGAATAGTATGTATAAGTAACACTTTGCTTTTCTTTTGATAATATTTAAATAATAAAAATTAAAAAACAATTATAAAAGTATTTTAAAATGTTTTGTTTACTATATGCCTATCACACTACACAAAAATAACAAACCTTCTCAAAAATTTCTTTGCTTTTTGTTATTTTCTTCATGACTCTTTCAAATTATTATTTTTATTTTTGTTTGGGACTCTTTGAGATTATTATTTTTAATTTTGTTTTGGACTTTCTTTGAGATTATTATTATTTATTTTATGTTAATTCGCGTGCGCGTGTGCACGGACACTCTCATTTAATATATTGTGTCGGTTCTTAAATGTAAACATTTTTTTTATTTAATGTTTAATTATAATAATTTTTATTTATTGTTTATATGTTGGCGATAAAAGTAAACCACTCACATCATTACAATCCTAGCTGTTATTGTAAGAACGTCTATTGGCATAATCAGATTTATATGTGAATCCAATCAGTATATTATTTATCAATCTTATAATCACACCCATATGTGAATTACATCAATACTTTATTTATCAATCTTTTAAAAATTGCATGTACATTATATATACCATATCAATATTGTTTTACCTATGTGTCATGTATGTTAACATTGAGTCAACTTATGCAAAGAAAGTAAAAATTCTCAAAAACAAAGTTGCGGTGCAATGTTGGGGCACGTGGCATGCAAGCTGGAGGCCTCTGGTTCAAGTTTTTGCCTATCCCTCTTTGAATGATCAGATTTTGCTTTAGCTTGCCCTTATTTTCAAATACTAATTCTCTTTCGGCGAAGCTGACTTACATAATGTACATCTTAGTGCTAAAGGCATTGAAGGTACATCAGAATAAAGGCATGACGGTATGGCAGTCATCTAAAATTCAAACCAAACATTCAACTGGATCACCTGCAAGCTAAGTCACCACCCACAACTCGAATGTTGTTTAGAATCGCTTTTGGGCCGGTAAGTTTGGCAGGTAGATCTTTAAATAGGCCATCACCTTAACTTCTCCACACAGTTAAGGTAAGTTGTAAAGAAATGGACAAACACTTTACCTTCAGTGCCATGCTTGTATTCATTGCAGTAGTAACTGGTGGGGCGTTTTGTTTAGATGAGACACCTGATTTTCCAGCGATTGTGGATGGTCTATCTTGGAATTTTTACAACACGAGCTGCCCCAGCTTGGAGTCCACAGTAATAGCAACTCTTCAGCCAGTGCTAAATAAAAACATCTCTCAGGCGGCCGGTTTGTTACGACTTCTTTTTCACGATTGTTTCGTGCAGGTTTGTTAGATTTCTGGGCTTTGGCCTCTTGTTCCTGGGTAGGACTCCAGTCAAAAAACCTTTTACTTACTGTCTCTTTCTTCCTTTATTTTTATTTTTTAAGTCCTCGTTTCTGTTAAGATGGTTGTGAATACCTCCCAAATATCTACATTGATCAATCAAAAGAACATAACAGAGATATCTTTGCAGGGGTGTGATGCATCTATCCTACTAAATGGAACAGGGAGCGAGCTGGAAGATGCTCCAAACCTGACTATCAGAGATGAGGCATTGGAGATCATCCAGCTAATCAAGGATGCAGTTGAAGCTGAATGCACCGGCGTTGTGTCCTGTGCTGACATCATACCATTAGCAGCTTCCTATGCAGTATACATGGTACAAATACTTGATTCTAAATATAGTTAGCAAATACAGCAAAATCTTAAAATCTTCCATTCAACAATTTTTAGTATTTTAAGTGGTAAAAATATTAAAATGCTGTATTTAGAAAATTTACGCTATTTTATATTATAAATATTTAAATTATGAATATTTCTAAGATTTTACGATCAATAGTTAAAAGGATTTTCATTTTTTAATATTGTTTAAAAGGTTTTCATCGATCACTAAAGATTAGTAAGACTGTATTTTTTTCAATATTTATAATATTTTTTGATTCGCCTTATTTTTTTCCCATATTTGAAGACCACTCTGTACAAAAGTTGCTACCTTAATTCTGACGTAAGAAACAGTTTATATATGCACTATCTAAAGATCAACAGACTACCCAAGGTGGTTTACTATATAGATAACAATATAAGATCTTGACTACCCAAACATGAGGTGGTAAATGATTGGAGCTTCCCTCCATATGCAGCCACTTTCAAATATAAGTTTGGTTCATTCTGTGATGGTTTTTCAAAATGGTGGTTTCGCCAACATAATTTCAAAGTGTTAATTCTGAACAGGCGGGAGGACCAGAGTTTCCAGTACCACTTGGGCGCAGAGACAGCCTTACCTTTGCTAATGAAAGCGTAACAGTGGACAACCTCCCAGGTCCAACTTCAAATGTATCTGTATTAATGGCTCTTTTCGTGGAAAAAGGATTCACTGATTACGCAGACCTTGTTGCACTCTCAGGTAAGTTTTCTTTTGTGTTTTCACATTAAAAACATTTGTTTAATTTTACTATTATAACTGCTCATAATATTAGAAAAAATATATGAGAGTTACATGAACAAGGGCGACCAGAATACTCACTCTGATAAATTTTTAATTTACAGGGGTCACACGTTTGGAATCGCCCACTGTGCGTCGTTCGTAGACAGACTGTATCCAACACAGGATCCCACTCTGAATGCCAGCCTGGCCAACGAGCTTTACCTCACTTGTTCCTCTGTTTCCACTGTAAACACCACCGATCTCGACATTCTCACACCCACTGTGTTCGACAACAAATACTACGCAGATCTTGAGAATGGAGACGGCATTTTAACATCTGATCAGAGCCTCTACAATGATTCCCGCACTCAGGATATCGTCAAAAACTTCGCAACGAATATGAGTTCATTTTTCGAAGGATTTGTAGTTAACATGGTGAAGATGGTTCAGCTTGATGTGCTCACGGGAAGCGAGGGCGAGATTCGACAAATCTGCTCACAAGTGAATAACGCTTCTGCTTCCTATTCCATTGTAAATGAAGGAGCTGGTCACTCATCAGCGACTCTTTAGAGTTTCGTGCGTAAACTTATTATGATAATAAATATGTCTAACGTATCAAATATGAGATAAGTGAAGATTTTGAATACTTGTTGAATTGCTTTAGGAATACATCATTGGAATATAACAACATTTTGCCATGGATACTTACGTTTTCTCAAATTAAATAGTATAACGTTTCTATTTGAGTCATAGACTTTATGATAAACGCACAACATCATTTCAAGATTTGTGATAGTTTGTGTCTACCTTTATAATTAAATAACAACAAAGGTAAATCCCTTAGTTTTGGAAAGAAGATACACATAAATGATAGGTGGGTAACGTTTTTTTTTTTGAAGCCAATCAAAATGAATGTAACTCTTTTTGGGTTTTAAAAATAAAATTTTACATTATAAACTCCATTAAAATAAAGTTTCAAAGTTGTTTTTATTGAAATTCAAAGTTAATTTTTTTAAAAAAATAAAATGAAAAGTTATATTTTTCAAAATTGCTAATCGGTTGAGTATTGAATTCTATATATGTTCTAATATAATATTGGTATTGAATGTCTATCTTTTTAATTAATCCTAAATATATTTTTGTTTATTTATTAATTCATATGTTTAGTGTTGTTGGTAAATCCATTGTAATGTCTTTTATTTAAAATATTAATGAAGAAAAATTAACTTTATGAAGTCATTTAATTCTCAATCTATATTTCTTTCTTCTCCATGGAATGGATTTATGTCATGTAATAATTATTTTCTCAATGGACCCTCGGTGAATTCTATAACATTATATTTGTGTTTACACCCTAATTACATCTAATGCGTTATGTTATGGAAATGCACAACAATAAGAAGGATGTAAAGGTTTGCATTATGTAGACTATTTTGATCTAATTAACTTCAAAAATTAATTATAAACAATCAAAGCATAATACATGTTCAAACTTGAAACAATTGATAAACGATAAATATTTTCTCAAATACACAAGAGGAGAGGTAACTTAGTTGTTCAGGGAAAGACAAAGAGAATATGGATGTGCGAGAGATTGAGATGGAGGATATGGAATTGTAGATTCTTTAATGAAAGTTTTGGAACCGAAAATCCTACAGGATAAGATTGTACATCTATCATATGGTCCATAGCTGAAATGTACGGTCCTAATCATGAGATGTATGGTTTTAGACAATTTGAAATTATGGATTTGTAACTTTCTATGTACTTTTATTTTTGGAAATGATCTTCGCCATTTTTTTAATCTTACTTACATGGCTTCACGATGACTGTAATAACCTACAACAAAGTATAAACCCTAGCAACATGTAGAACTCTTCATCAAAGCATTAGAATACCAAGAGGAGATAACATATGTGTGTGTTTGAGGATGAAATACACATGTTGGTGGACTCTATACCATTGAACCAATCCAAATGTTACACTACATGTCCTCATTGTGGGATCAAGCCTCATGATGTTCTCCTAGGTGCTTGTGCAAGTGTGAATAGTTAACCAACCCCCTAGGGGCACCCTTGTGTCTCTTAACACTAAAATAGTAGGCTAATTGTGTAGTATAGAATGTGCCTAGTGTGGTAGTAGTGACATGTGGTGTGCCTCAACTTATATATGACCTAACCCTTTGTTCATTGAAACTTTGCATGCTTGGAAATATATAAAGCTAGACTCTTTGACTTGGTTGAGTGATTCAAACTTGTAGTATGGATTGTTTTAGATGATGTGCAACCGAATTGAGAAAATTTAGGAAGATTAAGGTGTTTGGATTGATATTTCAATAGGATCTTGTAAGATTTCGAAGTGAGTTATAAAGTGATGATGACTTGCTATATAAAATTATGTAGGTGAAATGCTCTAATAAGACCAACACTAGAAAGATAAACCGACCGCCAGAGAATGATTTTACATTTATATCAAATTTAGTGATTATGAAGGGGTGGGATTATACGGGTCAACTAAGATCGAGACCCTATATTCGGACATTTCCATACGTTTTTAGACTAGAGAGAAATATAAAAATTGAAACTTGTGTAATGCATATGAATGTTTTATGCTTCTTTGATTAAATAATATCCTCAAATCAATGACAAAGTAGAGTGTAAATATAAGAATTTTTAGAAGAGCTAGAGAGACGAGGATAGTGGATTTCAAATTGGAGAATTTTTCTTGGCAAAGGAACATGCTCAAACTTGAAATTTTGTAACGCCCACAAAATTTCACACACGAAACCCAAAACCAAACATGGATTATACTAGAAAAATTATGGAATAATTTTTGTTTAAAGGAGGAACACAATGATAAGCTAATCCCTAGGTTAATAAACAATCGACACAAAATTAATTAAATAATGATATTTAAATAAAAGAATTGATTTACTCTATGATAAGGTTAAACATACTTCATTCAAATGATCCTAAATAAATTTAATACAGTGGTTTCCTAAGGTCATGTAAAATTAAAAATTAAAGTCCAAGTCAAAATAACCCTTTCATTACACCAAGCTAATTATTTAATTCTCCATTGTAAAAGTAAACTAAACTAATAAGGGGAAAGTTTATTTAATTTAATTCAAAGATAAAAGGCAACAACTTAATTACTTTCAAAACACACTAGTGGCCCCATTCAAAAAAGAGACCCATGTGATCAAATGATCACCTCACCTACCCCCACCTAACTATTGTAGGGGACAATCTTGGCCCTTGGATGAAACCAATATGGACCATTGGATGAGAGGATTTCAAAACAACCCTAAAAATCCTTAAGGAAGGCTTTATTTCATTTCTCTTTTGTTCATTTCATTCATTCTTGTCTTTTTTTTTTTAATTTTCCGAGTTAATGGAATATGGAAGAGGAGGAAGCCATCGATTGTTAGGAAATAAGGGATAAAATATGCAGAATAATCCCTCACATAATTGCAACAGTAGAAACTAATATGCAGAAAATATTACAGATCTCAAATAAAAGTGTAGGATAAAATAACACAACACAAATAGATAATATTTAACGTGGTTCACCCAAGTTGGGCTACGTCCATCAAGAATCACTTGCTCAGATTTTATTACAAGCCACCACTCTCTCAATACAATACCCATATCTATTTGGAGCTATGCTCAACAAACTCTATAAAATTCACACCCGAATTCAAAACACATATGCAATGTTACATCATACCTACCATATGCATAAAACCATATAAGTAGACAACTACTTAAGCAATTTTACAAAACCGTGGGTATCAAAACCATGGGCCAAAACCGTCCCATAAACCTATGGGTCAAAATCCCCCCATATGAGAAAATCACATTTCCCGGTATATCGGGCACATTTTAAGGCCAATTTTTTTTTCTTGGGGTTCGCCCCCAAACCCTGGCGAGACAACTATGGAAAGTGTACAGTACTCTTAGTGTACAGTCTTCAACACTTTCTCACATGAAAACAGGCTCCACAACCTAACATGGACGAGAGGAGGAGCTTGGGGATGGATACACATCCCCCTCAATGCTATTTATTTTATTTTTGTTATTTTCTTCTACCCTATCCAAGGGATTGTAATTTTTCCATTTAAAAAAGAAATAATCAACCAAAAATACCCATTTGGGTATTCTACATTTTTCCAATAGATCCATTTTCTATCTACTTAGTATTACTTTTTTAATTTCTCTTTACTTATTATAGTAGATATACACAAATAAATTTCTTATATATCAATAAATAAATGTACACACACACACACACACATATATATTTAAATTTCATTGTAATATTAAAATCTGAATTTTATTAATACACACACACACACACACACACACACACACACACACACAATTTTAATAATGAAAGTTGAACTACAAGGCCCCAACTACCAAATTTTCAGAGTCTGCAAGAGACCCTTCCCTTAATCATTTTTTAATCCTTTGACAATCGAGACTCCAGATGACCCGAGAGAAAAGAAAGTTCAACATCTAAAAGGGAAGCCTTCATAATCTAGATTTTGAGTCCATATTGAGTCCTTGACATTGAGTTCCATATACTCTTTATCTCGAGCTCTATTTTGTAGTTGCGTGCACAAATTTGGGCTATCCATTTTACTTCTGCATTTGGGTTGTTACCATTCACGACTGAGCTGGGTATTCTTCATTTCGAGCCTAGCTCATGGATTTTTATTGTATGGACTCGTCGCTTTGTTCTAGGTTGAGTTGGTTTCTGGGTTTCCATGGCTCAGCTCACTCCTGTAGCAACTTGGCTGTGCTTGGTTTTCTGTGAGCAGGGTTTCTAGAAAACTCAACATGCGGAGGGCTTTCAAGGTAAGCTCATGTAATTCATTCATCAAACTTGCATTGTCTTTTCTTATAACTGTAAAGTTGAGTTTGGAAGAACCCATTTGATTTGCATAAGATATTTCACTGTATGGGTTCGAGCCAAATTTTTAACTCGGCTTAGAGGCTGACTTTTCCAATGTGAGCTGGGTTTATATATGCTTTCCTGAGTTAATGTTTTATATGGCTTGGTGTGATATTGCTCGTCGTTCACCATGTTTTTGTACAGTCATAACCCCCTTTTGCTATTCCAAATCTTTACTATTGGTTGTGCATTTGTTTTACATAGCTGGTTTTTTAAATTTATATCGAATCAGTGTTGCTTCATTGTACGAGATATGTCTTCGAGATAACTTGCTATGTGTTTCCATGGCTCGGCATAACTCGACTATTGACAGATATCGGCCAGGCTTCATATTGTTGGCTTTGCTTTCACCTCTTATTTTTGCGTCATGATATCTCCATGAAAATGGTCAACTCATTCTTTGATACCGTTATAGATGTATAACTTTTATCTTGTTTATATGCCATGTTACTTTTGTATATTTTTGTCTCTCCCAAAACTAGTTGGATGTACAAAATGTGACCCAATATGAGCTCAGTATTTGTAACTCGATGTACCATTTTCATATACCTTGCATACTATGGATATGGGATGTCTTGTAAATCTAGCATGACTCCCGTTTTGCATTGAGTTTTGATCAATTTATTGGCTTAGCTATTATTATGAGCTCAGTTTTCCTATCTCTTCCAAGTGGCTTGGTGTATGCACTGCACAACTCGAGACTACTATTCATGGTTTGGATAAGCTCTTACCCTTGCATCCCTTCTTGAGCTTGTTGTGGTCTAGAAGAATGACCTAGATTTGCTATTGATCACTGAAGCACTCCAACTTGTTTAGATACATGGATGATTGATTAACAAATGCATAGTTATTTGCTTTCCCTTTCATGAGTTGCAGATTTATCTTGTTTACATTCAAAGAATATTTTCCATTCTTTAAATGTATCTTTATATTTACTTTGAGTTGATATGAATTGGAATACCTTGCTGCATTTTCATGAATGTTCGGCAATATTTTCAAGCTGTATCATGTATTTCTAGGCCTCATGTAAACCTGTTATTATTTTATGATGATGCATATACATACAAAATTGGTAACATAAGAAGTTAGAAGCCTTGAGTTCTAACATGATTTAATTATTTCATCTTTTAGGTACAATAGAGTAGCTATTAGGAGGAATCCAGAAATCTTGCAAACAAAATTCAATCAGAAATTATAGGTTACTTCTTACGTTTTCAACTTTATATTTATGTTTATTTCCTTTCCTTAGGTAGCCATATCCCATGGCTTGTGCGGGATATATGTACTCTTTCTCAATGAATAAATGAAATTTTCTTAATGTGATGAGTTGTACATGTTTCCTTTGCATTTATTTTCATTAACATGATGTTAAATGAACCTTTTGCAACTCAACACACTAAGTTAATTTCACATAATCATAAGGAATAAAATGAATTAATTGTACCTTTTCTTGATCATCCCGAACACAAGTAAACACAACCGATTCAAACTATACTTAATCCCAACTCTTCAAATCTGCATCTAAATATTTTATTTTAGAATGTGATTTTTGATATATGATGTGCTTTATTCCTTCATAAAATCCTTGCACTGAGTCTCAAGTGATTGATGCATGGATTTGATGAAGATGACATCTTAGAAGGGAAGTATATTTAAAGAATTGCATCCTGGAACAACACTTAAAGTTGCTAATTTCCTTGTATGCCATTCCCAAAACTATCAAAAACTAAGCAACAACAAAAAAATTGTACCCCCTCCGATGATTGACCAAAAATGGTAAGCAAGTAGGCCGTGTGTGAATAGGAGAACTAGGTACAAAGTGTTCTTTAGACTTAAGTGGCCTAGGAAGCCTAGATGTGGTGATAGGTGTACAAATATCATCTAGAATAAGTTTAGGCAATGGTGTGCAGGGTAGAACACCTTTGAGAGTACAAAATTTCTTATTATGAATGAACTTGAGACATGAATGGTTCATGGAAGGAATTAATTTGGCAACCCCGATCTAAGAGGATGTCATAGCCTTTGATTGAAGATGCCAAAGCAAATGGCACAAACATGGTAAGAGGCCCAACTATAATGGGAAGCCTGATGTATCCAAAAGAATTAAGAACTAGATATGAGATATTAAACAATGGACACTTTAAAGCCATGAGGAGTGCAATGGAATACACATTAATAGGAGCTAATGGATAGATCATAGTATTATTGATAGTATGAGATCCAATAGAGACATTGATACACAAGGAATTAAAAGAGAATGTAGCATGATAATCATGATATGAAAATGTACAATTATTCTTTGGAGACAAATCATCAATAAAAACAATAAAATTAAGAGGCCCCAATGAAGGAGGAGGCACATATCGATATGTATGATTAGCAGAAGAATCAATAGCTTGTGTGTCATGCTTTGGAAAAGGTTCATTAAATATTTTTAGTTTTTTTCTATCATTGTGAGACTTAGAAGCGAAGAAGGGTCGGGAGCTCAATTGCATTGTTTTGAGTGAGATCTTGAATAAGATGTTTAAATCGAAACAATGATCGAGTGGAGTGTCCAATGGATTGGTGATAGTAACGTCGAGAATTTCCGTCATAATTGAGGCCATAGGGGTGAGAAATATCAATATTGAGAGGTGGAGGAAGAGTGATAAGATTGCTTTCAATAAGTTGAGGCAATAAGAAGTGAGGTGCATAGGGTAATATAGTAAATGTGCGCTTTGAGGTTGCAATTGAAGATTTTCACGTGGAGAGATGATATTAATAGTTACTTTTTCTTCGGTGGGATTAGGAGATAGGTTGAATCCGAATTATCTTGAAACCTATTAGAAGAGGGTGAAGGAGTATCATGGTATTTTAATTAGTCCATAGATAAAAGTTTGACTTCACGCATTTTAAGCATATGGAATAATTGATAAAAATATGGAGAGGTATCAAAGATAACAATCTCTTGAAGTGGTGGTAGGAATATTTGAATAAAAAAATTGCAATTATTAATAAACGAGGACATTGATTATCTTAGCTAGCTTTTTCTTGTAACACAAAACATAGTCAGCTAGATGCCCATTAGATCTTTGTTTGATTTGAGAAAGTTGTGCATAAGAGAAATTGGTGCCGATATTAATGGAAAACTGAGCAATAAAAGCATTAAATAGATGTGTAAAAGAAGTTACCAAATGAACAGGTAGATCATATAACCAACACATGGTGTAATCTTGTAGACTTCTAGGAAATAGCTTAACTAGTTAGGTATGATCATCCACATAGTCAAAATATGCCACATGAAAAGATTAGAGATGCTCTTAAGGGTCAACATGGCCATTGAATATGGGAATCTTAGGGGTGATAAAGTTATGAGGATGTGGATAATTTGAGATGGTGGGTGTAAAAGGAGTGTGGAGGAGTAATGAGGAATCAATAGATGGAGAAAAACATGAAGTAGCTTGCTGAAGTTGATGGATTTGAACTTGTAAGTTACGGTAAAAGGAAGCTAAGTCTTGAGTGAGAAGAAGATACTTGCCATGTGTGATAAATAAGAGGTGGAGTGAAATGGTTGGTAGGAGTAGGAATGGAAATGGGAACAATAGAGGTAGGTGGAAGGGTAGAATTGAGAGGTTGTGTTACAATAGGAATGGAAGTAGTATTAGAGGTAGGAGGGTTGAGCTCAGCTAGGTTGGTGGCCTCCTCATGAGAAGCAAATAAAAGAATATCTAAGTCTTGCAGATGTTCAACAATATGAGCTTGGAGATCATGAAGGTATTCATTAGTAAAGGGGTCATAGGTTTTAGCCATAATAGAAAGATGAAAAAATGCCTAGAAGAAAAGGTTGGGTTTGAGTGATGGGTTCACCAAATGATTTAATAAAAATACATTTATTAAACCTTATTACAAATTAACTACTTGTAATAAATAATGTGTAATTGCTAACATACAATATGACACATGAAAATAAGCATGTAAAGTATAAAACTCTAAGAAAAGGAGGGAGACAAGATGAATTAGCTGATTTATGCACAAAATGGAAGTGATCTCGGGAAGGGCAAAGTGCTGAAAAAAATGAAAACAATGTTGTAATTGATCTCTATGAATTCTTAAACTCATGAATATTTCCAGATAGGGGCACACTGGGACAGATTACTAGATTAGGGCACTTGTGACTATATAAATGCTCATAATCTAGTTTTTACTACATCACAAGGTCTTAGTTATTAGTTCATGTTGATTTCATGATGTTCACTCCGATCGATGAAGGTACTTGTAACCTACAAAAGAGAAGCTCGCCTACACAGCCCTGCTGACCACATCAAACCTAAAAAGGAAAATGCAAAATGGGGAGTTAGACTGACCCCGATGGTCACCCCAAGAGAGAATTTACGAATGAGCATTGCACTACATATTAAAGTCCATGTAGTTCTTGTGTGTGTATGTAGAAATGATGCCCTAGGAAGCCCTTGTGCAAGATGCACTAGATAGTAGGCTAGATTTTCTCTAAGATGAAAATGTGTGGATGGAATAGAATAAACTTCCCCTTCCTATGTTGTGTATGCAGAATATGTAGTCCCTTGTCCCTTGAATGGATGCTAGATGAATGCCTTGGAGTTATTTAGGTGCCTTTTGAATGCAATATTAGGTGGTAATAGTAATGATTAGTTCTTGGTCCTTTATTTTGAACACACAACTATGTTTTTATATGATTCCCTAGTTTGAATTTCAGTAATTGACAACCTGGAAGGCCGAACCATAAGTGAAAAAGATGCATAAAAGATAAAAGGGACCCAAAAAGAGTGAGTGAAGTAGAAAAGGGTCAAGGGTACCCAAAGGGGACATGAGCTCTTGGGTAGTGTTATCCTGGTTAGGTGGTGGTGTTTGAATCCATGAATGATAAATGAGTTATGTTTCAATTGGGATGTAGGGTGTGTAAGACCAAAGATAAAGCAAGAGATAAAGAAAAGAGGCCAACGATAGTTATAAACCACTAGTTTTCTTGCTTAGGAATCATGTAAATGCTAACATGTTTTTAGGACCTAAAAATGGAACCAAGTGCGTGATTTTGTGTCTATAATGTATACTATTATTAAAATTTCCTAAATAATTGGGAGTGTGAATTTGAGAGGAGATTGATTTCACCGGTTTGGGGTAAATCTACCCAAATAGACGTGTCTTATGTCAATGACTTTATCCTATATAGGGTTATACTAAATATCTCCTCTCAATGTGTGATCTTCTATATATGTACTTTAATTATGTTGACCTAATAATTTTACAATCACGGTTGTGTAGCATATTAGGATTCTTATTTTTCAAACCCTACTTCTCCTCTTTAAAAACCTAAAAATGGGTTAGTCATATTGTGTTTAGTTACTCACACAATGGGTATGTGGAAATACTTTGAGGAGACATCAAACCTACATAATCCACCACCCAATGAATGTTTGAAAGATGTGCATAACACAATGTGTTTTGGAAATGAAAACTTCAATGGGACCTTCGGTACTCAACAATGATATTTGGTGTAGGATGTATCCTTACAAAATATTCTAAGGAAGCTATATATAATGTATTCATACATATTTCTATCTGATGTGATTGAGAGAGTGATTTAGCAATTTAGTGATTTTTCACGATCTCCTACATAGTACCCTAATAAGTGTCCTAAGAGGACCTTTAAGCGGATAGTGTAAGTGTGATTCTATAAGTGAATATTGTGAAAGGTTTTCCCTATCAATTGACACTAGGTCTATTGGGATAACTTGTGAATTTGAAAAAGTGATCGTTAAAACTTTGGGAGATGAATTCATTGACTTAGGACAAATTGGCCCAAACATATTTGTCTATCATAGATGAATTCATCCTAGTAAGGTGAATATTGAATTATATTAGTTAAAGGTAGTGGTAATTTTTCTAAAGATATATTCTATATTCAGAAATTAGGTTTTTAATTAGTCAATGATTAGTACCAAGTGTGACCTAGTGGCCAGTAGTTCTAATTGAGAAAGATGCATATATGACCTAGTCATTTAAGTGCACAATGAATAATGAGATGAGATAAATAACAATTTTTATTTCCATATGTAATTAGTTTAGATTGAGGAATATACATATTCAATTGAGAGTCATTTGAAGATTACTTATAAGCTACTAGAAATATAAAACATTTAATTATAAACTGAAATGTCGAGATAGTTTTAATAGTAATTTTTAGAATACTTATTTAAAATAATGCTGAAGCTTCTATGTAACATAAATCTTTTTCTTCTTGTGGAGTTTTCACCGCGGTCTCTTTACTTTCACCCTAAAATAGAGTTATGTGAATTCAATGGTAATTTGTAACTTGGAGCCATATGAATGCAACCGTGGAGTTTTAAGGAAAATTTAAAGTAAATATTGTATATATTTAGTGATCAATGATCTTAATATATTATTTTTCAAAATGGGGAAAAATTATAAAGGGTGGAGGATACGGTACTAAAGGGACATAATTCGTATTCTCCACAAACCTTTGATGAAGAAGATGATGAAGAGGAAGAGGAGGAAGAAATTTGTTATGACTCATACAATCCATCCACCCCAAAGAGTTCACTAATCCCTCCTAAAAATAATATTGTCAAAGCATAAATAATTGAACTTGAAGACGAAAATCTCTCGCATTCATTCACCAAATGGAAACAAGGCTTATCATTTTATCATAGAAAAGTCAAAGGCAATGCTTTTCTAGATTTTAACATCTATTTTTGTGTTTCCAGCAACAAAATCTATGCGGTGGGCATGGAGGATGGCATTGGGAGATATAAAACTAGGGCTTATGCCTGTAACATCCCTATATTACTAGTATGACCTTTCTAGAATCTAAAGGTTTTGACATGGATCGAGGGAATTGAAATACAATCATTTTGATATGAATGGAAATAAATACCACTCCCATGTATTTTTCATTTCTAGATATGTAAAGAGTATTTTTCAATTATCTTATTTTCCTTTCATTTGTCTCTTGCGATTATCATTGCTAGAATGAAGACGTGAAGCCAATCAAATGTGCCCATATCTCTAGGAATCCTACATGGACGTTATGCATTAGGAACATTCAGTGCGAGGAGGAATTTGGTAAGAAATAGTTTGTCATCCATGTCCTTCATAATATAAGATCATTGAGTTATAATGAAATAAAGAATGATCTCTTAAGAAAATTTAAATTCAATGATCCAAGGACTATTTTCCTTTCTAAGTTTAAAATGAAAAATTTAAATTCTAAGGAATTTGGACTAATCTGACAGTGTGAAAGATGTAGTCTGGTTTGAACCCATAATTACAATGATAAAAAATGGAATTGATGTTCAAAATCCAAGGCCTAAAAGGGATTTTTCAAATAGGGAAAATAAAATATAAGGGGTTAAAATTTTTGGGTGTTCAAAATAAAGAGGTTGGTGATATAGTGATTAAACATTTAGTATTATGTATTACATTGTACTTATTGCTAAATGTGTATACATTATATTTATGAAGGGTTATTCTTATACAATTTTGTATGCCATTCTATTAAATATTTATAATTAGGTTACATTTATTTAGAAAATAACATTCAAATGGGTATTAAAAGATGCATATTTTCTTCTTGTAAATTCATTTTTATATTCAAAATTTAACACTCTTTAACATATGAGGCATATCAAGCTTAGAAAATTGTATATATATATGCAACTCCTATACATTAAACATAAATTCTCAACACTAATAACAAAAACCTTGAAACTTGAATAACACAATGAAGGAAGCATTAATGACAACATAATTCCTTAAACACTCTTTCGACACATTAAACACTCATCAAATTCCCTAAACATAAAAGGATCATTGTAGACAATAACAACATGTATACGTATTATTAAACCATACAACTTAAGTTTTGGAAACTAGACCCCAAATTTTGAAGTTCAAACCCTAAACCCTAAAAACAAAATTTGGATATAAATATTGAATACTAAACTTGAAATCCTAAACAAGAAGAGAAATAAATCGTAAATAATAAACCAAAAATCCTAAATAGCAAATCTAAACACTATACATTAAATCCTTACCACGAACCCCAAATGTAAACACAACATTAGGGTTTTAAACACTTTAAACACTAATTTATCACATTGAATAACAATGTAAACATTCATATGATATCATAAAATCTAAATAGTAAACCATAAAAACACAATCCTACACACTATATCGTAAACCCTAAAGACTCAACCTAAACTCTTGGTACTAAACACTTAAGACAAACCTCGCAACCCGAGTAACACAATGAAAGAAGAAAAAATGATTAAAAAAATCCTTAAATGATGCTAATTTAATTTTTTATTGGTGATTCATGTTTATAATACAAATTCATGTTAAACTTTTCGTTTATGGTGGAAAGGGTTTAATTTAGTTGTTAAACATGAAAACTTATGTGACATCATGGACCACAAAAACTAAACACCAAACACATAACTTTATATAGGATGAGGATACCATTAATGCAAATACACCATCTTGAACACTCATTTGACATGCTTATATTTCATGTGATCCCCCGAACAATAATGGGTCACATTGAATAAGACAAATGATCATATGAAATCATTAATGACAAACCATGATTAATAAACACAAAATTCTATTAAGAATTAGAACACCATTAAATACATACGACACCTTAAATACTCGTTTGATATGGGAAGCACTCGCACGACACCCTAATCACTAACAAACAACTTGGAATAGAATCGAACTCATGAATCATGAAACCTAAATATTAAACTTCAAATCATAAAACATGGTAATAAATATAATCCCTTGCAATTGGAAGGTTGATAGTGAAAATGATGATATTTATTTTTAATGAAATACTCATAATGTTTAACCCTACACGATAAGAAGTGAAATCTAAAGAGGAAAAGTTATCCACTAAAGAAGAACTATAAACACAAAATCCTATGTACTAAACAATAAACTATGGATCAAAATATATTAATAAAAACCTTGAACAAAAACCATAAATGTGAACTCTCGACACTACAATCTTACCCCCAAACATATACCTTGAAATGCAAACCCGACATAACGATTTTTGTTTAGGGTCTTGTGTTTATGGGTTTGCATGAGTGTTTATAAAGTTACATTGATTATTGGTGTTTACGATATGAACTCATGTTAAAGTTTTTTTATGGTGGTCAAGGTCTAAGTTGGTTGTTTTTTTGGGTTTATGGTTAGTATAAAGTTAGACCAAACCTTAAAAAATTTCATCTCTATATTATTATAATGATGATGATGATGATGGTGGTGGTTGTGGTGGTGGTCACAATGATGACGATGACACAAATGGTGATGAAAAAATGACGATGATAAATAACCATCACCATCATCATCACCATCACCATGATAATGATGATGACAAAAATGACGAAAATGAAAGTGATGATGACAATATTACTATTATTTTAATTTCTATATATATAAGAATAACATAAATAACAAAATTAACCGTTATTTTAAAATAAAATTATGGTATGAATATTAATATTAATATTAATAACGATATTATTATTATTATTATTAACATTAATTTTAGTATTATTATGTTAATATTACTAATACTAATAATATCAATATCAATGTTTGTTTTATGTGTAAAATTTTATTATAAATTCTAAATATTATAAAAATGTTAAAAAATTATAAATTTTATAAAATTTTATTATAATGTTTGTTATATCCGATAATTTTGTATGCGATAATTTTAAATCTAAAAATTTATTATAAAATTTAATATTTTTTAAAAATAGGTTTTGTCATGATAGCTCTCCATGAACCCTAACTATATAATCCCTACACATGATAGTGATGTAGATGGTCTTGTATCTACTCAAGTTGGAGTGATGGGAGATGACATGGGTATAACTAGTAAGGTATCTCGGGGGTTGTTGAAAACACGAGATTTTTGACGGTGGCGTCACCTGTGGAAGATCTTCTATAGTCGGAGATTAATGAGATCGGGCGGCAGAGGAGGTGGGTCATGGTCACATTGGAGGTGGTAGCTTCCATGGCAATAACTCTCAACGTCTTGGAGGTGGTTTTCAAAATAATGGTTCAACGGCTTTAAGGTAATGTGGCTCACTTGGTGACCATAAGTGCCGGGATAATGTTTGCCCATTTTCTCGCACCCCTCTTCACATTATGCACCTGTGATTTTTAACACGAGTTGGAAAGACCTTGTAGAGAAGAGGTTAGAGTTGGAAAATTCCATATTTCCCTTATACATATATTTACACCTCTTTCCCTTGTTCCTCGTGGCCTTGGGAAAAAAAAGTGAGGTCTTTTTTTTTTGAGCGGATAAGAGATCCCGAAATTCGATCCTTAGTGAGGTCCTGCAAGGAGGATTGGTAAGCCCATTAAACCTATGGTTCCGATGCTAATATCCCAGTGTTAATTTTTGTGATGAGGTGCTTGAATATGAGAAATTTTATCGGGATCATGCCCTCATATGTAGATTCATTGGTTTCTATCCTAGCCTTCCAAGACTCCATGAATGGATCTCAAAACATTGGCATCATATTCTTGAAGGCAGGTTACACATCTACCCTTGTGGAAGGGGAAATTTTATTGTTGTCTTTACTTTGATAGATGATAAGGATACCGTAGCTAAAAATCTTTGTGCATGCCAATCTCACTATGTTGTCATGAAACATCGGTTCCCCTCATTTAATCCCACTAACGAATCTTTTTCTCACAAACAAGTCTTGATTATATTGTCACACTTACCGATGTAAATTTTGGATATTCTGTCTTATTTCCATTGGAAACACTCAGTGAAATATTTTAAACATTGACTCCCATACCACTGAGTTTACCCATACAACCTATGCCCGGGAATTCTAGTTGAGCTTGATAATCGAAAGAACCTCCATGCTAACATTGAGCTCAAATTTTAAAATAGAACTTACGCCAAACCTCTTGATAATGAAGGTTTTCCTTTCACATGTAGAAGATGTTTCACTTTGGGACATATCACTGTTCTGAGTAGGATCCCGATAAAAAAACATCTTTTACCCTTTATCTAAAAAAATAAATTTATAAAAAAATTATTATAAATTATACATTTTATAAAATTATATGATAATGTTTATTATATTTGATATTTTTGTATTTATTAATTTTTAAAATGATTAGAAAATATACGATATCAATTTTTTCATAATTTCTATTAGTATTGAATTGTTGAACATTAAAATAATTTATATCTTTATATTAAAATACTAATTATAATAGTGATGATGATGGTGGTGGTTGTGGTAGTGGTGATGTTGATTGATCTATAAAATGATGAAGTTTAATAATAAATAGATCATTGTGCTTGTGAAAATGAATGAAAGATGTATTAATTTATTTTTTACCAATATAACGTGCAAGAATTAAACACTACTATACTGTAAAATTGAGAAAAGAGAGACAAAGGAGACAAGATTTATCTTGGAGAAACCCAATGTGGGAAAAATTCAATGGGTAAGAAAATTTTCTTCCCTTTCACTATGTAAATCTCTAAAAATACAAAGTACTACCAATAGTTGGCCTTCAAGAAGGATTCACACTCCTAATTATATTCACTTTCTCACAACTTCTCAACAATGAAGAACTCACTCTCAATGAACAAAATAAGAAATAAATCCAACTTCTCCTCTTTTCTCACACTAGAATTCACTCAAAATAACTTGTTTGAATGCTTCTCCAAACAAATTTATAGTTTCTCTACTCAGGGACACATGGAAAGGTGAAACAAATTGATTGGGAAGCTCAAACATTTACAACTGTTGAGATCCCGAATTATAGAACCGTCTCACATAGGATCACCGCTTAATATAGATCGAGGTCGCATAACCATAGGGGTGGTTACATACCCACCACTCTACACAGAGCGGAAGTTATGTCACTGGGCTTTGGGCGGTTGTGGGACCGTCAACCGAGAAATCCCCAAAAAGAATAATAATGGCCCAAAATTTCATTCAAAGGTGTCTAGATCACCCCCAACCTAACTGGACCATCTCATGAAGAAATAATAAGCTGAGAACCTGTATAGCAAGTACCAAATATAGAGAATACATAGAATTAGGAATTTCTAGATCCAATTTTGGATCATACCTCCTCAATTTGAGGATTTTAAGTCCCTAAAAGCTTCAAGGAATGATGAGGTGAGGAAATATCTTCCTCGCATCCTCTCTGGAATACCACTTGGCTTTGGTAGGAAAAATCCTCTCAACCACATCAACCACTTGTCTTACACTTCTATCTCGTGTCTTCCTCTCTTTTTTTCGTAAGACCACATATTCCTCCAATGCTAGCTAACATTTTGGACTAATATCCTCTATAGAAGGAAGCAATACTCCCTTTTCTTCTTCATCCAACATAGAGGGCTCAAAGAGATGTAAATTTTCAACGTTCACAACTAAGTAAATACTCATATAAGGAGGAAAGTCCAAGCGAAATGCATTCTTACCCACTTGTTCTAGAATCTCAAATAAGACATATCGAAGAGGCTTGATTTTCTTCAATTTTCCTTGTAGCCTATCCCTACTCAAATACAATCATACCTTGTCTCCAACAAGGGATGAATGCTTAGTCCTATTCGATCATGTTGTGCTTTATACCCGACATGCAAATCATCAAACTATTCTATACATGAAAGGGTATTTACTAAATTTTATCAATGAGTCTCTCATCCTTGTGGACCTCCAATTCCACTTTCATATTGTCTCTGCATGGTAATCTCAAAACAACATCAAAATAAATCTTAGGAAAATAACCAAAACATGTTTCAAAAGGAGTTTTACTAGTCGAAGCATGAACTTCCCTATTATAAGAATGATGGATATACACCAAGTTCTTATCCCAAGTCATCAAATCGTTCCTGTTGTACCCTCTCAAGAGCTAGAACAAGGTACAATTCGCCACATTTGATTGCCCATCTTTCTATGGATGAAAGGCGGTAGACCTCTTCAGCTTCGTATCCATCTTCTCCCACAAAGTAGACCAAAAATTTCCTACAAAATGTGAGTCCCTGTCTGACATAATAGAATCAGGAAAACCAAAGTGAACCCACACATTAGCAAAAATAATTCAGCTGCATCACTGATCTTAATGGTCTTCTTATAAGGAATTAGAATACACATCTTGCTAAATCGATCTACTATCACAAAAATATAATCATGACCTTTTTGGAGGTAGGAAAACCGCCCACAAAATCCATGGAGATACTCTCCCATGATCCGAAGGAACCTGGAATCAAAATATATAATCAAACCTTCATGTTATTATCATTTCTTGTAATGCCTAAAAATAATCCCTAATGAGTTTAACAAATCACGCTTGCATGTTTGGCCAATAAACATACCTCTGTAAGTGTGCTACAGTCTTTGTCACACCAAAGTGACCAGCTACCATGTAAGTGTGTGCTTCTCTCATCAACTACACTCTTTCCCCCTTAGGCACACAAATTTTCTCATTCTTGTAGAGAACCATCTTGGAAATAGTATTCTCCTCTAGGTGCAAATCCCTCGCTTGGAGGTTTTTGCTGAAAAATATTTGCAAAATCTAGATCCTGCTCATAACCTTCCTAATATGATTCACACAAAAAGGCTCAAGAAGAGTTAACATGCCCATAGCTGAAAGAAAAGGAGGTCTAGATAACATATCAACTAACTTTTTAGTCACACATTTCTTATATTTAATAATAAAATGAAATTGTTGTAAGAAACCCATCCATTTATAGTGTCTAGCTTGTTGAAGTTTATTTTGAGCTTGTAGATATTGGAGAGGTTGATGATCTATGTGAATGATAGTTTCTTTACCCATCAAATAATGTTTCCATTTCTTGACTTCTTGAACAAGAGCATATAATTCTTTTTATATGTACAATAATTCAAAATTGCATCGTGAAACAATTTAGAGTGATAACATATGGTTTTACCCCTAAATAAGGACAACCCTCATAGCATAGTCACCGACATTGCTGTTCACCTCAAATGGTATCTCGCAAGTTAAGTAGTAGGAAAAATGGAGCATGAATAATCTTATATTTAAATGAATCAAAAGTAATATGATGTAACTTACCCCAATCGAATCCCTACCGCATGCTATCAATGAATGTAGTGGTGTTGTTATGGATGAAAATTTCTTAATGAACTTCCTTAAATACTGAAATGCACCCACAAAGCTCCTTGTATCGGTCAAACCGGATAGTGTAGGCCGATTCTGAATGACCTCTATCTTTGTCAGATGAATCCTTAATTCTCCATATCCAACCACATGTCCCAAAAAGATAAGTGACTGTTGTGAAAACTCACACTTATTTTCATTCAACACAAGATGGTTCTCCTTACGAACTTGTAAAACTAGATTCAAATTATCAATATGCTCCTCTAAAGTTATGCTAAAACCGAATGTCATCTAAGTACACAATAACAAAGGAATAAATATATGGCCTCATTAACTCATTCATCAACCTCATAAAGGTAGCTAGTACATTGCATAGCCCGAAGAATACAAACCATTCATATAACCCTTTCTTGGTTTTAAACGTTATTTTCCAGATGTCCTCTTCCTTGATTCACACTTGATGATACCCAGACTTCAAATCAAGCTTAGTAAAATATTTAGCATGCTGTAATTGATCTAATAAATCATCAATGCAAGGAAGAGGGTACATATTCTTGATGGTTATTTTATTTAAAGCTCTAGAATCAACACACTTTTTCCCTGAACCATATTTCGAGGTACTAAAACAATAGGAGAACCACATGGAGAAGTGCTAGGATGGATTATACCTTGCTTAATCAAATACTGTAACTATTGTTTTACCTCATTGGAATATTTCAAAGATTTCCTATATAATCCCAAGTTTGGAAGTAGACTATCAGGTAGCAAGTTGATCTCATGCTCAATTTCCCTGATTGGGGTCATCCCTGTAGGTTCTTGAGAGACCTCTCCGAACTACCAAACCAACTCGTTATCTGTGTATGCTCTTTGTTTGAATAAATGTTATACCCGGTGTTATATGTAACAAACTCATCCTCTCGAAATATCTCTCAAAATAATTAATTCAAATTTACCACTAGCATTAATAAGCTTCCAAGCTTATTTATCACTTACCAAAGAGATCTTCAAATCTCTTAAATAGGATGAAATGATGTAGTTGTTACCATCCTTCACCAAACACTACCGGTTTGATCTCTTCACTAAGATATCCTCCGGATATACAAATATGGGCTGCAAAATACTACAAAACAAACATCAAGGGGAAAACAATCCATAGTAAATTCATAAATAATTTTTTTGTCAATACAAAAATTGATCTTACATTGCTTAGTAACCTTGATGTATACACCTTTCTTTACCCCACCAAAAGAATAACAACTTGGGTGATTGTAAGTTTCCAAATTTAGAGTCTCCAATAACTCTTTACTAATCAAATTAGGCTAAGAACATGTATCAAAAAGAGAAACCATCTTAGTTATCTTCACTTGAATTTTAAAATGAAAGAGCTTCATTAGTTCATTTTCCCGAATAACATTGTTACTACCCAAACATACCTCTTTGTGGATAGAGGAACAACACATAGTCTCATCCACCTCTTTGCTGCAAAAAAATTCCTCTCCCTTGAGGATAGTTATGGACTTCTTCTTATTTTTCTTATTCTTGAAGGGATGTGATTCTAGGTGAAGCTTCTAACATTTTTCCTTGGAATGAGTGTCAACATCACAATGCCCAAAATGAACTTTAGTATCATTTTTAGAAATAGAAGTATCATTTTTCTTACCCTTTCCTTTTCCTTTATCCTTCTACTTGGTGTCACATTGTTTTTTTGAAGAATGCTGAGAGGTAAATGAACTCTTTTTCTTGTCCATCTCTAAGTAGTGAGATTGCTTGCAAGCCTCATCTAAATCTTCCTTCTTAGCCAAGAGAACTTGTCTCCTCAAGTGGCTATGAAGGTAACCAATGAAATTCATCAATCGGTCCCGATCGGCTACATATTTTTACATCTAAATAGATTTCTTCGGAACTCACTTTGGTATACTCCTACACATTCTCGGCATTTTTTTTTCCGAGATACTACCAATACATGGAACTCTCTTCCTCATATAAAATAGGAAAAAATTGTTTCTTGAAAAGTTTCTTAAAATAATCTCACTTAGTAATTCAAGGAATCTTGTTAACAACCAACCAATGAACATAAATTTCAAACCAAGTTCATGATTGGTCAATTTTAACCGAGAAAAGAAAATATACCAACTTTCATTAATTTGATGCAAACTGAAATATACCTCCAATTGAGCTAGCCAATGGTCTAGCTTCTCAAAATTCACATCTCCATCATAAGGTTGAATTTCTATCTTGGCTTCTGCTTTGAAAGGTGGAGGTGTGGGAATGGCACATGGCTACTCTTCTTCATACTCATGAGCATCTTCTTCATGAGATTTTGGTGTCTCGTTTGGAACACCAAGTTTCTCCATGAGTAATCCCATGATGGACTCCAATTTCCCTATGGACAAGGAAATACTGCCCACATCCTTGGATAGACTTGCCACATTTATCTTTAACTTCCGTAAACGTTCTTCTTCGTTATCATCTGCATCTTCTCTACGAGCCATCTCTCAAATTCCTTTCTTCCACTTTCTTGTAGAAATATTTTCTTCAAAAGGAATAAGGATACCTTCACCGCTTTATTTTCCCTTTCGGGTAAGGGGCATCTAACTACAATCTCAACACAAGTTAACCACACAAAAACTGAAATCTTAACTGCTCTGATACCAATCTGATCCATAAACTACTGAACTCTAACAATAAATAGATCACTATGCTTGTGAAAATGAATGAAAAATGTATTAATTTATTTTTACCAATATATCATGCAAGAAATAAACACTAATATACTACAAAATTGAGAAAAGAGAGACAATATTTATCCTAGAGAAACCCAATGTGGGAAAAACTCCAGTGGGTAAGAAAATTTACTTCCCTTTCACTATGTAAATCTCCATAAATACAAATTACTACCAATAGTTGGCCTTCAATAAGGATTCACATAGTTCCTTATAATTGTATTCACTTGCTCACAACATCTCAACAATGGAGAACTCACTCTAAATGAACAAAACAAGAAAGAAATACAACTTATCCTCTTTACCCACACTAGAATTCACTCAAAATCACTTGCTTGAATCCTTCTACAAAATTGTACTTATAATTTCTCTTCTTAGGGATGCATAGAAAGGAAAAATGAATCAACCGAGAATCTCAAACATTTGAGATCCTGAATTCTAGAATTGTATTGCACAGACCACTACTTGACACGCAGCATCGATGGTTACGTAACCGCCAGAGCGGTTACATAACCACCATGGTGGTCACATAACCACCACATTACACAGAGTGGTGGTTACGTAACCTATTAGTACCCAAATTGATTCTCCCTTAGAAGCTGAGCAACATCATAGGTTAGGCAGAAGCTTAGAGAAAAGTAGAGCATGTAATGTGTCATTTTGTAGCCGGGGATGAAATGTAGCTTGCTCCTTGTCACTCAGATGTGGAGAAATGGGTAGCACCTGCAAGAGGATTTGACCTATCCTCACTACTTTATGGTTGTGCCTTTCAACCGGGGTGATAGGACCCTTTGTGGCCTTGTTTATGGAGGAGATGGAAATGTCCTTCCTTGTGAATTATTAAGAAGACCTTGAAGAAAATATGATCAATTCAACAAAACCTAACTCTCACGAGTTGTCACTCTAGATAATGGAGATATTTTCTAGGCAAGGTTCAGGCCACTAAAGACAATGAAACCCCGATTGTCTCTACATGCATTGGTAGTAAAAATTATGCATTTGTATACATACATGACAAATAGGGGTAGTATGGGTATGATTAATTGTTTTTGAATGAATTTTGGTGGGAGGTGAAGCAGGATAAAGTTGACTATACCAAATCTTTGAGAACTTTTAAAAAATGGAAAGCTCGAACAATGAGAATGATTTCATAGTAGCTAGGGTGTTCCTTAAACCAAAATATGTGCTCCAATGGAGGCCCATATCAGCACTCTTCACATAAACTTCAAGGATCCAAAATGAAGCCTCAAATTGGAAAACTCAATCGAACATTATCAATCTCTGTTTCATCATGCCTAAGATACCCTCAAAGGCTAACAAACAATCTTATAGTCATGCTAGGAGTCACAGTGATTTTAAATTTGTTTATTTCACTATCAAATGAAATCTCTTATGATAAATGAAATTGCAAACACCACTAAACTATCAAAAGGATAAGATCTTATGTGATTCACACAAATTTCAATGTAAGAATGTAATAGGATCAAGAAAAACTACTTGCAGACATTCAGGAACGAAGTAAACACAAATTTTGCCTAAGAATAACACAAATTAACTCAAGTTTGGTTAAATTTATTAGCAGGGGAAAGTTTCTCGAAGAATCTCAGAGATTTTCAATGGATGTACACTCGTAACCACCTTGACATGATCAAATTTAACACAAAATAGATAAACATGTTTCTTCAGATAGTTTCTCAGAAAGACAGGCTCTATCAAGCTTTTCTCTTAGGAAATTAGCTTCTAACTCCTAATACTTCTACATTCAAACTCCCAACCTTTTTCACAGAAAAATTATGCCTATTTATATCATTTTACAAATGGGGATTTTCCCTCCAAAACTAGAGAAAATCCCCAATGCTCGCCATGATCTCGATCACAATTCCCAGAATCAAATCAGTAAAAAGTTGTTAGGTGATAAGGGGGAAGATCTCTTCGAACATATCTCACATTCAACTCCTTCCTTTAGTAGACCAATTTTACTTTTACTCGCCAACCACTTCCACCCCTATTCTATCCAATCTGGTTCTTGCGTGCAAGGAAAGAAAAAATCAGCCGAATTCGACATTTAGATTGCATATTAATGGTGAGATATGTTTACAGACCTTCCCCACCAAACTAGGCCTCCAGATTAATGTTCCTCTTTATTTTACATGTAGGAGACTCCAAGAAATGATAAAAAACCAAAAGAATACACGTCCCCAGGAGCTCTGGAGGGAAAATGGTCGAAAAATCAGATACTGAGAGGCACAACTGCCTGTTGATTTCTATTTTGAATTTGGATTGTCCTTGTGGGAGATCCAATTTTAGATTGGGCCTATGGGTTCCTTTTTTCCTTTCACAATTTTTGAAAAAATGTAAAATTTTCACATTTTTCTCTACGCCTCCGCCCTTGAGAAATGAGCCTGACATGTGTCCTAAGGTGGGCCCAAAGGAACTGCAGCCAAATTCTACCATTTCACCTCTTTTTGAAAAAGGGAAAATTTTCTAAGTTTTCCCGCATCTCGCCCTTGAAAAATGGGCCTGACACATGTCCCAATGTGGGTCCCATCGGAACCACGCTTCCCTTTTCACTTTTAACTCCTTTTCCTTAAAAAGGAAAATTTTCCAATTTTCCTTTGAAGGTCCACACCTCCGCCGTTAACTGGAGAAATTTTTACTTTTCTCTATTGGGCCCGTAGGTCATTTTGATGATTTTAGTCATTTGAATATCAAGGGGCAAAAAATCCAAATTTCCCCGATGGCCCACCTCCCCACCTTTTGATATTTTCAACACCAACTTTGACCTTCTTCTTGTCGGGCTCGTGGGCCATTTTGAGATTTTAATCCTTTTGAGGATAAGAGGCAAAAAATTCCTAGTTGCCTCGATGGGTTTCCCCGCCCCTTTGACTTTTCAAACGCCATGTGTCACAATGGTGCATCTTGAGATGATCCCGTGAAGTTGAGACCTTGAATGAGCACCTTTGTCTCGCCACGTGTCGTTATGGCACAACTTTAAAAACCTTAAGGCTCCAAAAATGTTTTGGTGGGGGCGCGCTTCCACTTTAGAATTTTAATCCATTTTTCCAAAAGGGAAAAACATCCAACTTACCTCCTCGAAGGCCCGCATCTCTACCATTAGTCTTTGCCATGTGTCCTCGTATGGGGTTAAGGCAAGACTTTTCCCTGCCACTTAAAATTTTCTTTAATCAAAGCACATGGGCGGGGGGGGGAGGGGGTGTTCAAACCTTTTGCCAAAGTAGCCAAAAATATCAAGTTGAGAAAAACAACCCGCCACACCCCATCCATCTAGAGGAAGCCATGTAAGCACCAAAAGAACCAATCAGATTTGAGCGGAGCTATGAGACCAAATTTACCTTTTTCCAAAAAAGCAAAAAGTGATAAGTTAAAGCATTTTCCCGCCGTCCCTCACCAATCAAAATAAGCCATGTGACCACCGAACACTGAGGAATAAATTTGACAGGAAAAAGACACCCGTCAGACCATAAAAATACAGAAAAACACCATTCACGCCCAGAACGTGATTTTTCGCTAAGGATGAATTTTTTCTGAAATAAAAAACAAGTGAATCATAATTCCGAGCATCTTTTCGACCATGGATTTGGATTTTCAAAGGCATACAAATATAAATCAACCATTCTCAAGCTTCCATGGCCAAGGAAAAATAGGAAAAATGGTAGAGCCCGTGGATTTTGAAGAAATTAGGGAAAAATAGGGAAAAATCAAAGACTTCTTCAAGGAGGGACATGACAATGGATTCTACAAATAATTTGAAGCATTTCAAATGGAGGTAGAATCTTTCAGAACACCCACATCAAGAGACAAGATGTTTTAGACACGCAGACAGAGGAAAAATAATGGCAAATGGGGCGAGACAAATCTGAGCACCAACATCGGCTCCAACTCGGGGATGGGCACTCCCTGCGAGTGCCATAAGAACAAAGGTAGACCAAGTGCCAAGATATCCATTGGGAAAAGGATTCAACTTGCAAAGCACAAAACCAGGACTATCCCCACAAAGAAACTAGAAACCAGCAAAAACAAGCCACCAAGGGCCAAAATGAACTAAAACATGAAAAAATAGAAAATAAACCAACGAACTATACACTGTACAAATGAAGATCACCTTGATTCTGGGGAATCAATCCAAGAAATGTTTCAAATTCCTGCCATTAATAGGCAATTGATCAATTCCCCATCTAAGTCCTTCAGAAATGCTCACCAATCCGAATATCTATGGAGTAAGGGCCCATCCATAAAGCGTCAAATTTGCCATGCTTTCCTTATCTTCATGCCTATTATCCCATAGAACACGAGATATCCAAAATTGAAAGCTCTTGGGGTGATCATCTTGTCGAATAACCTCTTTAGCTTCTCTCTGAAATTTACATGCCTTTGGTGGGATGCCCTCCTTTCTTCATCAAGCTTAACAATTTGGTTAATGCGGGCATCATATGGACTTACCTCTTGATCTCCCAGTTGTTGCATGAAATGATATGAGGATAATTACATATGTAGGGGAAGCAGGGCTTGGGTTCCATACACCAACTCAAATGGACTCTTTCTAGTGGCTCTTTTAATAGTAATGTGGTCTACCCAGACAACAAACTTCAATTGCTCACCCCATTTTCTCTTATTCAGCTCCAAGGTTCTTCTGATAATCTTCAACAAATTTTTATTACTGGAATCAGCTTGTCCATTTCCTTGAGGATTGTAATTAGATGAATATGTCAAGTTGATCCCATATTCTTTACACATTGTCACTAAAGGTTTAGCTCTAAAGCTCATGGCATTGTCAGCAATAATCTTGGCTGGCACCCCAAACCTACAGATGATATGGTTCAACAAAAATCCATGAAAATTTGGTGTGTTGCTTGTTTGGTGGGGATTACCTCCACCCACTTGGTGAAGTAATCTATGGCTACAAGAATCCACTTATGACCAACACTTGAAGGGTCTGAAATCTCACCAATGAAATCCATTCCCCATTGCTTGAATGGGGCTTCAATTGATACAGACTGCAAAGGAAGGGACCTTGAAGCTTTTAGTCTTCCAGAGAAGCACTAGTAACTCTCACATCTTCTAACCAAAAATTTTTATCCTTGAAGAGGGTTGGCCACCAATAACCAACCCTAAAGATCTTGTGTGTCATGACCCTTCTAGTGAAATACCCCCCACAAACTCCTCCATGGAGATCATCAATTATCTTGGGGGCTTCATCTTCAGTAATGCACCTTAAGAGAACTCCCTCATGGTTCTTCCAAGCTAACCCATAATCGGTAATGACATATTTTGGGAAGCCAACTTAAGGGACCTTTTCTGGTTCTTATTTAAATACTCGGGGAAGTTCGATGTCCGAGATAAAAATTATATCTTTGTACCACTTAGAACTCATCAATTTTTCAAAAACATCTACCCTACCTTCTTCTACCTCATTTACCTCAATAGTTTGCAAGTTGCTCTTAGCCAAGCCCAAACCTCTCACCAGCTTTGTGGTTTGGATATCCATGTCATATTCTTGCAACTTGTTCACCCATCTGCATCTTTTTCTTGATACTTCCATCTCTGATAAGATGTATTTCACCATGGTGTGGGGAACATAAGCAACAATCTTAGAACTCAAAATGTAAGGCCTGAAAACCTTTGTTTCTTTTACCAAGGAAAATGCTTGTTTCTCCATAATAGTGTATTTTAGCTCAACCCCCTGCAATGCCTTACTGAAAAAGGCAATTGGCCTCTTAGCCCCTTCATCATCTTTCTGCAACAGACAGATGCAATAGTGTTCTTTGAAGCAAAAGAGAACAGTTGAAAGGGATTCTTATAATCTGGAGCTACTAGAATAGGTGCATGCTTTAGTGCCTCTTTAATCCCATTGAAAGCTTGAATGGCATCCTCCTTCCACATGATGACCTGGTCCTTTCTTAACATGTAAGTGATTGGAAAGGTCAACTCAACAAAGTTTGATATAAAACTTCGATGAATTTTATCTCGCCCCAAAGAAGGACTAAATTCCTTTCTTGGTTCTTGGGATTGGAACCTTGTTGATGGCCTCTACCCTTCTGGATCAATTATTACCCTTTCTTGTGACACAATGTGACCAAGCAATTTTTCCTTTTGCGCTCCAAAATGGCACTTCTTTGGATTGAGTGAAATTCCATATTCTCTGCATCTTTTCCAAGTGTAGCAAGTGATCAACTCTCTTTCTGGAGAAAATAGTTACATCATCTTGGTAGACAATAATAAAATCATTGATGTAACTATCAAAAGCAACATCCATTGCTCTTTGAAAAGTTTCTCCAGCATTCATCAGTCCAAAGGGCATCTTGACATATACATATGTTCCCCAAGGGGTGGTAAAGGCTATTTTAATCCTTTTTGATTCCTTCACCACAACTTGGTTATAACTAGAGAAACCATCCAGGGTAGAAAGTAGCTAAAAAAAAATCACCATCTCGCAACATGTTTTCCATGTTTGGCAAAGGATAATTATCCTTCATTGATGCTCTTTTAGATTCTGAAATCCACACACAGCCTGATGTCACCATTCTTCTTTCTGATTGGTACTAGGTTTGCAACCCAAGAAGAATACCTTGTGGGTTGAATAATCCCTCCATCCCTTAGTTTCTTCAGTTCCTCTTGCATCTTAAGAGACAGGAGTGGATTGATTGGCCTTTGTTTCTACCTGAATGGTTTTGCATTGGATTCCAAGGGAATCTCATGTTGAAACAAATCCTCTCTGTATGCCTTCAGCTCAGAATAAGTCTAAGCCATGCAATCTTGATACCTTTTCAGCAATTGGATGTAGGACTGCTTCTCCTCCTTGCTGAGATTACTACCTAACCAAATATTCCTTGGTTTCTCCTTTGTGCCAAGGTCATGCTCCTCAATATCCCTTGAGGCTACCATTCATTTGTTAACAATGTGATCAACATTATCAAAATTGGATTTAAGAGAAACCAACACTCTGGGAATGGTATTAGTATTTAGTTGGATGATTCCTTTTCCAAATAATGTTTCTTTACCCTCTGCTACACACACCATTGGCTCCCAATCAATATTTTGATAAAAAAATCCCCTTTTTTTCGCAAAAATTTTCTAACCTGAGCATCATCATCAAAAACCTACCAATGCTTAATATTGTTAGGTACAGATGGCCTTGTTAACACCTCAACATCATATTCACAATATGGGGACACTACACAATTATCAAACCGAGATCCTAACACTGCAAGTTTGTCTGCTAAATCATTGAACTTCCTATCATGATGCACAATGTTGAATGAAACAAACATCTCAATGAAATCCCAAACCGCATGCTTGTATTGTTTCATTCGCTGATTCTTTGTGGCATACAGTTTTCTAACTTGCTTTACAATTAATTCTAAATCTCCTTTGACAATGATGTCTTTAACACCATATTTCCAAGCAATCCTCAAACCTAACAACAATGCCTCATATTCAGCAATGTTATTAGTGCATTCAAAGTTGAGTTTGAAAGAAAAGACAAACTCTTCCTGACTTGGGGAGATTAGAACAACACCAACACCATTTCCAAACTTGGAGCAAGCTCCATCAAACAATAAAGTCCAAGGAGAGCCTCCTGCTCAAGACACTTACATTATTCAATCTTGTGACCCTTTCCATCAACAAATCCTATGAAGTTATCAACATCAACACTTGTGTATAATACTTCATAAGATGCATTGTTGGGATCTTCAATAAGGTGTAACATCTTCTTTTCCCCATATAACTTGACAAGGCTGCCCTCAATTGGGATGGTGGCATAGGACATATCCATTTGAACACTCCCACCAACACTTGCAGCCCATTTTCTAGACAACAACATACCCCACTTGGCTGGGCAGCCAACAATAACTACATCAAGCTTCAAATTCTTGCCTGGATAGGCAATAAGTTGTACCACCAGACCCTTCACACATCCCACCACTAGCACCTCCATAGAATCCATAGTAGTACACTTCCCATATTCTGACTTCAAGAGGCATTACCTTGATATCCAACACGGCTTATGTAGAAATTTGTCTTTAATGATTAGAGTGGTGAAGAATGGATCCACATTCAACTGAGAATCTACCAAGGATGTCCCCAGATAAACCTCAGGTGGTTCATCTAGCTCTTCTGATGCTGGTGGTGCTTCTAGTTCTTCAATGACTGGTGGGGTCTCCATAATGTTTATGTTTCTACCTAGGGCAGTCTTCTCCTCTTTCAATCCAAAATACTCCAATGCCCTCTTCTTGTGCTCAGGGATCCTAAGCAACTCAACAATTGGGACTGAGATCTTGATTTGACTCAAGACTTGGGAAATATCATAAGGGATAGAATTTGGCAAGGTGACATTGGAAGGAAGGTTGATAGGCTCATTAGATGGCATAGGATTTTTGACAGCTTGGGCATGAGGAGGGGTATGATTTTTTTTTGGGACAACAAGGCCCTTGGCAGATGCATCTTTCTTAGGAGCCTCTTTAGGAACATTTGAAAGTAATGGAGTTTTTGGCTTGGCCTGAGGCCCTATCCCTTTGACAACCCTACTTCTTGTGTTGTGTTCCTTTTCTTGAGCCACAACAACATTCATCAACAACTGTCTGTCCTCCTTAGATGGGATGCCTCCATCATACTTCTTTATCATTAAAGATCTTAAATATTCAAAGTCATTATTGGGAAATTCAAAAGCTTGTACAGTATCTACTTCTAAAGTATGAGAGGGAGGAAGAATAGGTACCCGGTGGATGCAATCCCAAAAATCAGCTAGTTCTAGCACTTATTACCTTAGTTGAAGTTGCTCCTTGTTGTGAGCTTGTGGAGCAACCCATCATGCAAACATCATCATCATTATCATCACCTGCTTCTTCCTCTTCTTGTTGATCTTCCTCACATGGAGCATGGGGCATGAAACATCTATCACACCAATCAATGACATTTGTCTCCTCCACAACAACAACTATGGTATCCAAGGGATTAGGTACCATTCTATTTTCCCTGGCCTGGGATTGCCTATTTCCAAATCTAATAGGTCCCTTGCCTCTATCATCATATCTTTGGTGATTTGTAAACCTGTCTTGGCCCTGTTGCTTGTGTTGACCTTGTGAACTCTACCCAATCCCCTTTTCTACCCGGGCTAATTTGTATGATATTTCTTTGACACCCCTGCCAAAGTTTTCACAACTTCCTCCAAATCAGCAACCTTACTTGTTTGAGGCTTTTCCGGGTTAATTAGTTTTACACCCTCCCTTTTGGAGGCTTTCCAATTGCCTTGATATTGTTCTCTATTTGCAAAGCCATGGTGAAGGCCTGCCTCAAATTGGTAGGGTTTTTGTCCCTCAAGTAGTAAGAAACCTTTTTATCAAATGCATCTGAATATTTGATCAAACATGATTCATCACATGGCCTTATCTTAACAGGCAATCTCCTCAAGGTCTTATTAAACCATGTGTTGAAATCATGTCGACTCATTAGGATTCTTCTTGATGTTTTCAAATTTTGACAGAAGAAATATAGGATCACTTTTGTCACCATACTACAATCTAAATACATTATTCATATCGGTCCAGGAATCTATGGAATTATCTGGCAAAGTTTTATGTAGATCCCTAGCATCCTCCTCCAAAGTATGGATAAACAATTTGATATATACATCTTCATGTTCAATCTCAAAGTCTTCCATCATATTGATAAAAAGATTTAAATGTTGATCACTAGTTAAAATTTTGTTTCCTTGGAACTTTGGTAATCTATTTCTCACATCCTAGGGAACTATATTTGGATAATCAGCCATCTCGTAAAATTTATGGGACCAAAGGTGTTCACAACAAAAGGGGGTCTAGGTGGGGGTAGGGCCATGTTGTTTTGAGGAGGTGACCCTAGAGGGGTGAAAAATTGAAAAGGGGTAGAGGGTCTCGTGAAACACATGAATATGAATTTCAAAATGGATATCCCCTAAAGGCCTTGTTTCTTTGAAATCCCTATCAACTTCTGAAAAGATAGGTGCAGAATGAGAAGCAAATTTTTTAAAATAAAATGAAGGCCCCTCTCCAGTTGGAGAATTCAATTCCACAAAGAGGCTACCTGATTCAAAAGCACTTGAATTGTAGTCTTCAATAATAGGCCGATCACTTTCATCAATGGAGATCCCTTTTCTTGTCTGCTGGTCACAAATAACTCTCCAGGATTTTCTTCCTTCTAATTTTTATTTTCCTAGCTCTGGAAATAATGTCCTAGCAGGATCCCTAGCAAACAAAGATCTTCTTCCTTCCAGCTTTGCAAATATTAGTAGCAAATCTCACTTGATAGAGGTTAAGACACTAGTACTCATCAAGAATCAAATCAACAAGGAGTCGCCACTAAGGATTTCCACCTTAGTTGTGCAAATGCACTAAATATGATCTGTCAAATGTATGTCAAAACTAGAAACTGGAAATGGAAAGATCTGAATTTTCTTCACTTAGATTTATCAATGAAAGTTGGTGCACTAGGTGTAGGAACTGCACATATATAAAAGTGTTTACCAGGGTTTGAATATGAACTGCACTCAAAATGTCCCCAGAAGCGGTGCTAGTAAGGTGTTGGTACCCAAATTGATTCTCCCTCAGAAGCTGAGCAACATCACAGTTTAGGAAGGAAGCTTAGAGGCAAGTAGAGCATGTAATGTGTCATTTTGTAGCCGGGGATGAAATGCAGCTTGCTCTTTGTCACTTAGATGTGGAGAAATGGGTAGCACCCACAAGAGGATTTGACCTATCCTCACTACTTTATGGTTGTGCCTTTCAACTAGGGTGAGAGGACCCTTTTGTAGCCTATTGTTTATGGAGGAGATGGAAATGTCCTTCCTTGTGAAGTATTAAGAAGAAGTTGAAGAAAATATGATCAATGTAAATCCTAACTCTCACGAGTTATCACTCTAGATAATGGAGATATTTTCTAGGCAAGGTTCGGGCCAATAAAGACAATGAAAACCTCATTGTCTATGCATGATTTGGTAGTAAAAATTATGCATTTGTATACACACATGACAACTAGGGTAGTATGGGTATGATTAATTGTTTTTGAATGAATTTTGGTGGGAGGTGAAGCAGGATAAAGTTGACTATACCAAATCTTTGAGAACTTTTAAAAAAATGGAAAGCTCGAACAACAGAATGATTTCATAGTAGCTAGGGTGTTCCTTAAACCAAAATATGTGCTCCAATGGAGGCCCATATCAGCACTCTTCACATAAACTTCAAGGATCCAAAATGAAGCCTCAAATTGGAAAACTCAACTGAACATTATCAATCTCTGTTTCATCATGCCTAAGATACCCTCAAAGGCTAACAAACAATCTTATAGTCATGCTAGGAGTCACGGTGATTTTAAATTTGTTTATTTCACTATCAAATGAAAGCTCTTTTGATAAATGAAATTAAAAATGCCACCAAACTATCACAAGGATAAGATCTTATGTGATTCACACAAATTTCAATGTAAGAATGCAATATGAACAAGAAAAACTACTTGCAGACATTCAAGAACGAAGCAAACACAAATTTTGCCCAAGAATAACACAGATTAACTCAAGTTTGGTTAAATCTATTAGCAGGGGAAATTTTCTCGAACAATCTCAGAGATTTTCATTGGATGTACACTTGTAACTACCTTGACATGATCAAATTTGACACAAAAGAGATAAACATGTTTCTTCGAGATAGTTTCTCGAGAAAAATGAGCTCTATCAAGATTTTCTCTTAGGAAATCAACTTCTGACTCCTAATACTTCTACATTCACAAACTCCCAACATTTTTCATGAAAAATTATGCCTATTTATATCATTTTACAACAGGGCCTTTCCCCAAAACTAGAGACATTGAGTTTACCAAAGCTCGCCATGATCTCGATCGTGATTCCCGAGAATCAAATCTGTAAAAAGTTATCAGTGCTCAGAGGGTAGATCTCTTAAAACAACTCCCGCATTCAAGTCCTTCCTCCGGTAGACCACTTTCCTTTTACTCGCTAACCACTTCCACCCTATTATGCAATTAATCTCGGTTCTTTGCGTGCGATCTCACCTTAAGGAAAGAAAAATCGGTCCGAATCGATAGTGATTGCATATTAATGGTGAGAGACATTTACAAACCTTCCCCACCAAACCAGGCCTCCAGATTAATGTTCCTCTTTATTTGGCATGTAGGAGACTCCAAGAAATGATAAAAACCAAAAGAATATGCATCCCCAGGAGCTCTGGAGTGAAAATGGCGAAAAATCAGATACAGAGGCACAACTTCGTTGATTTCTATTTTGAATTTGGACCGTCCACGTGGGAGATCCAATTTTAGAGTGGGCCTACGGGTTCCTTTTTTCCTTTTACAATTTTTTTGGAAAAATGTAAAATTTTCACATTTTTCTCCACGCTTCCGCCCTTGAGAAATGAGCCCGATACGTGTCCTACGATGGGCCCCAAAGGAACCTAACCAAATTCTCGCCATTTCACCTCCTTTTTGGAAAAGGGAAAATTTTCCAAGTTTTCCCTACAGCTCCACCCTTGAAAAATGGCTTGACACGTGTCCCAATGTGGGTCCCATCGGAACCACGCTTCCCTTTTCAATTTTAACTCCTCTTCCTTAAAAAGAATTTTTTCAATTTTCCTCCAAAGGTCCGCACCTCCACCATCGAATTGGAGAAAATTTTGACTTTTCTCTATCAGGCATGTGGGTCATTTTGATGATTTTAGTCATTTGAATATCAAGGGGAAAAAAATCCAAATTGCCCTCGATGGCCCACCTCCCCGCCTTTTGAAATTTTCAATGCCAAATTTGACCTTCTTCTTGTCGGGCCTCGGGCCATTTTGAGATTTTAATCCTTTTGAGGATAAGAGGCAAAAATTCCAAGTTGCCTCTGATGGTCGCTTCCCTGCCCCTTTGAATTTTTAAACTACCACATGTCACAATGGCACATCTTGAGATGATCCCCAAAAGTTGAGACCTTGAATGAGCGCAAGCTCGCCACGTGTCGTTATGGCACAACTTCAAAAAACCTTAAGGCTTCAAAAATGATTTGGCGGGGCATGCTTCCACTTTAGAATTTTACTCCATTTTTCCAAAAGGGAAAAACATCCAACTTACCTCCGAAGGCCCGCATCTCCACCATTAGTCTTTGCCACATGTCCTCCTGCATGGGGTCAAGGCAAGACTTTTCCTTGCCACTTAAAAATTGCTTTAATCAAAGCTCCTGGTGGGGCCACAGGGGCGGGTTAAAACCTTTTGCCAAAGTAGCCAAAAATATCAAGTTGAGAAAAACAACCTACCACACCCCATCCAATTAGAAGAAGCCACGTAAGCACCAAAAGAACCAATCAGATTTGAGTGGAGCTATGGGACCAAATTTGCCTTTTTCCAAAAAAGAAAAAATCGATAAGTTAAAGCATTTTCCCGCCATCCCTGACCAACCAGAAGAATCCATGTGACCACCGAATGCTGAGGAATAAATTTGATAGGAAAAAGACACCCGTCAGACCATCAAAAATATAGAAAATCACCATTCACGCCTAGAACCCGATTTTTGCTAAGGATGAATTTTTTTGAAAACAAAAACAAGTGAATCATGATTCCGAGCATATTTTTGACCATGGATTTGGATTTTCAAAGGCATACAAATATAAATCAACCATTCTTGAGCTTCCATGGCCGAGGAAAAATAGGAAAATGGCAAAGCCTGCATGGATTTTGAAGAAATTAGGGAAAAATAGGGAAAACTCGGAGACTTCTTCAAGGAGGGACATGAAAATGGATTCTGCGAAAAATTCGAAGAATTTCAAATGGAGGTAGAAGATTTTAGAACACCCAGATCGAGAGACAAAATTTTTCAGACACGCAGATAAAGGAAAAATAATGGCAAATGGGGTGAGACAAATCTGAGCACCAACATAACCGTTAGGGCGGTTGCATGACTCACAACCGAGAAATCCCTTAAACTTAAAAAAAAAATGGACCTAAATGTCATTTGAAGGTGTTTGGATCACCCCCAACCTAACTTGACCATCTCATAAAGAAAGAATCAGCTAAGAACTTGTAGAGCAAGTACCAAATATAAAGAATAAATAGAATTGGGAATTTCCAAATGCATTTTTGGATCAATGATGGAAAAAATGATGTTGATGACGACAATGACAATGTTGATGATGACAATGACATAAATAATGATGATCACGATAATGATGATGATGATGATAATGATGAAACTAACAATGATGGTGATGATGAAAATGATGAAGATGATGAGGACAAAAACAATGATAATGAATACAAAAGAAAACAACGACAATGATAACCATAACCATCACCATTATGATGATGATGATGATGACAACAATGATGACATTGATGATATTTCTATTATATTAATAAAATTATGAGAGTAATATTCACATTAATATTTATTTTTATATTAAAAGAATAAAAACAATAATAATATTAATTATTATTATTATTGGTAAATGGTTTTTAAGGGGACGATACCCCATAGTAAAAAAGACTCAAAATCCAAAATATACAATGAAAGCATTGTGGTTTTTTGATAAGTGGGGGCCACACCCCAAAAACAAGTATAAACAAGCTAGATAAAACAATGAAGATCAAGGTAGGGGCAAACCGCCTACAAGAATCCCAACTACAAATAAAAACAACAAAACAACAACAACAACAAAACCACATCAAAACAATGTCAAGACAAAAACCAAGTAACTCATGCCCACCTCTTTCTTGCATCATTTAATTTTCTGAATCATTTAATTTACTATATTATGGACATGGATTTTATGTGGTTTTATATTGGATCATTTGATGACACACATGTTGTTTAGGGCACATGGTGCCAAACTAGCATTATGATCATTATCTTAGTTTCTTGCATTATATGGTTTTGGATACCAACAAGATGTGATCTTTGTTAGTGTATCGATATATGATGGATGGATGTTAATGTTGTTATATACTTTGATATCATTGGTTTATAATGGAAAATTGGATGTTATCATGCTATAACTTAGATGGATCTTATATCTTGTTTTATTGTGGATGCATGTTGTTAGAATATATTCATCTCATTTTGATATCGATTATTGCATAGTTAGAATGAATATCCATGATTGATTTGGTTGTCACTATACTGCTATTATTCTATGATTTATTGTATCGAGCTAGTATGTTTAATATGTGAATTGAGTTTGCAGATTACAGTTCACACAGGAGAACATGGGTTTCAGAGTTGCACCTCAAGTTGCACAAGCAGCTGACTGGGCCAAAAAATATAAATCCATGCATGAGATTTGTTTGACCTTGTGTGTATGTGGCGTATTCATGTTTGGACACCATTGGTGATTCCTAATTTACCTATGTTAATTTTAATTTGTTAAGCTTATACTAAACTAGTTTAAAGACCCACATGCATTAGCGATGTTATTATGTTAGTTAATCTTGTTGTTAGTGGTATGGGACCAACTAATTATAATTTTGGTGGGCCCCACCACCTCTACCTTTGAGACACTTTACCCAATCTCGAATTTGGGCTAAATGTGGCAATTGTAAGGGTCTCTTTTCACATTGGGGATCTCCCTTACACTGAAATGGACCCCTTGGACCCTACCTATGGGTAGGGAGGTCTTTTCAAGGTCAAATGGGATTTTCCATCCCATGTGACCCCTCTCTTATCACCATCTTGTAAGTGTGATCTCAAAATTTGAAGTAAGTTGGATTATTGAAATTTTAGGAAATTTGGGAGTTTTCTTCCTAAATGTGTTTTGTTTTATGCTTAAATGGATTTTGGGAATCTTGTGTTGGAGAATGAGATTGGTGACACATGTCACCCTCTCATTTGTGAGGATTTGTTATTGTTCTTCTTTTTATACCTCCTCTTGGAGAGGGGTAGGAACTTTTGCTTCTCATTTTAACTATTGTGAGTTGAGAGAGAGAGAGCTTGGAGTTTGGGAGAGCTTGGTTTGCTATTGAATTTTGATAGCTATTTTGAGGTAGGCCTTCATACCTCTTATTTTTTTCTAGGGTATAATGTGCAAAATAAAAATTGGGTTTTTGGATTCTTGAATGCTTGCATGTTGTTGTGGGTGTCTTGTAAATATTGTTTGTTTTTATTTTCTCCATCCATCCTATTTGTGGTGGATTTTGGAATTTTAGGGGAAGAGGGAGGAAACCCCCTCTTACACCACATGGCTTGATGGGAAAGAAATGATAGTCTTTCTATTATTTTCCTCCCCTCATATGATTTGATGTGGAAGAGGATTGTTTATATGGTTTGAATCTTCTCTTCTATCCTTGTTAAGAAAACCTTTCTTGGTTTGAAAATCCTTACAAGGAGGAGGCTTGGTGTTTGGGATGGAGTGATAAGGATTTTTGGGGTATGGAGATTCTTTTAGTGTTCCTATGGTTGGATCACAATATGGTTTATAATGGGCTCCTTGCCACTCTTCCCCTTTGAGGAAAACATGGAGTTCTCCTCTTGTGAAATTGTGTTGTCTTGGTTGATTTGTCATGGAGTTTGTGTGTGTTTGTTCACCCTCTTGTCTACCCCTTGTGCATTCTTGAGGCATGCATTTCTCTCTCTCTCCCATGGGCTTGGAGGGAGGCTAACATGTCCTCCATTTATGGAGATGGCATGTGATGATGCCATTTGGTTGGGTGGAAACCGGGCCTCTTTCTCTTGTGCATGGAAGACTTTCATATGGATTGGAAGCTTGGAAAGTATGTTTGGGCTTGGAGGAGAAAAGTTTAAAATTTTGGCATGTTGTTCCCCATATTGGGAGGCTTGTACACTTGCATTTTAAGTATTGTTTTGTAATATTTGATATTTCTTCTTCTATCTTGAGAAGAAGCTTTGAAACCTTGTGCTTGGAATGTATTTACATCTTGTAAAAGAAAAAGGAATGTTGGGAATGTTAACAATCATTGTATTATTGTTTGGGTTGAAATGTATTGTATGCAAAGTATGTTGTAAGGAAAAATAAACCTTGTACTTTATTGGATTTTATTTTAAATGAATGGATTTATTCCTTTGTTGTGGAAAAGAAACTTTAAGAAAAATGTAATAGAAAAGAGAACTCTTATTATTTGTAATAACTTCTTATAAACTATGGAGAAGAAACTAGTTTGTTTATTTTCCTCATTCTCATTCAACAATGCTTCTCATTTGTATGAGTCTTGGATCAAGAAAATGGTTTTATTGTGTTGTAATATTCTAAAGTTTGACATTAAATTTGTGAGAGAAATTTATATTTTGTTGATATTCCCATCATATAAAAATGTTATTAAGGTTCTACTTGAGTAAAAAAGGATACATATGTAAATTGTTTTTCTCTTCCTTAATAGATTTTTATAACATGATTAAACATGAGAATATATGTCCTTTTACATATATGTATATATACCTATATATACACATATATAGATATATAGATTTACATCTATATTTATATTTTAGAATAAGTGATTTTGATTTTAATTAAAGGACTATGAAATAAATTTACTCTCCTTCTTTTAAAAAAGAAAAGAAAAGTATTTTCATTGTTGGTTTGCAGATTTATTTTATAATTATCCATTTTGAATTGATATACATCATTTATATACCTATAATAAAGAAAATAATTTATACCATGAAATAAATGAAATAGAGGTTATCGATATATATATATATATATATATATATATATATATATATATATATATATATTTTATTTTTTTATACGTAAAGATTTAAAACTAATATTATAAGAAAAATAATGATCGGTTGTGTGTATTTTGTGAACTATGTTTGTTTTTTTAAGGAAAGGTTTTTTTTTTTTTTTTTTTTGGGGGGGAGGGACAGGCCACGATCGAGTTGCGACCTTCCCCACCACATACCCTATCTACCTCCCACCCTCTCTACTTTGTACCCACATCCATACACGGACGCACTCCCCATTCTTCAACCCCGTGCCACTCCTACGCTCCTTATGCCTCCCATGCCTCTCTCTACCGCACCTTACCTTATGCGGTCACGACCCAACTCGAGACACCCGCACATCCAAAACTTACACAAAAACTTCTATAACCTTTTCCATGACCAATATGTTACCTTGCGTGGCCATTGACACACACACACACACACAACCAAATTTAACTGGTTCATATTTTTAAAACAAAAATAAATATATACAAGAAAAAAAAAGGGAGCTTGAAACCCATATCTAAAAATTTCAATCCAAAATAATAACATGGGGAAATTTCTCCTCCATTAAAATATGTTCAAAAAGGAAATGGAGCTCAATATGGCTTCCATGGCCTTCTTCCTCCTCCACCCCTCCTGCAAAACCTATGCAAATGAAACAAAACAAACAAAAACCAAAGTTATAATACATTTCCTTATGGAAAATTAGGGCTTCCTGGAATCCAAAAATCTAGAGCCCATATTTACTTAATCCAATGGTGGAGATTTAACTCTCTAACTCTTAGGTTTGTGGGAATAAATTTTTTAAAAAGGGTATGGGGTATATTTAATAAGTTGGGGAAACTAATAAGTGGGAAACTAAGTGAAATTTCAAATGACCTTGGTGGGTTTAATTTATAGCTGTGGCATTTAGTAAATTATTTAAATAAAAAATATTGGGCATACATTCATTTAATTTAATTAAGGGATATGAGAGTGTAAAATAAGGAATTTGAGACCTAAGTAAATATTTAATAAATGAGTAATTTTGGCATGGGTCAGTATAGTTGGCCCTAAAGGGAACCTCTTCCATAATTAAATTTAATATGGACCAGGGGATATTACCCCGGTAATGATTATGGTAAATAACACAATCTTAATTAGGTTCTAGCTATAGTTTCTGATCTTACTTAAATATTAATAAAATAACATTTAAAAAAAATTGCGGGGATTTTTAGGTGTTTGTGTTTGGTTTGGGTTGTGTGAAATATGGGGCACTACAAGAATAAAAAGGCCTATTTGAGAAACTTGTTAAAAAAAATTTGAGCATCTTTCAGGGCCTTGTACAAATCGATGACAGTTTGTTGGGAATGGTCTGAATGCTCATTGCTACAACCTTCTTCTTGAGTTTCCAACCCTTCCAAAAATACTCCGAAATTCCACTTATATGACATATATGTTTTACTTGCATTTGAATAAAATCTAGCACTGATTTGTGCATGGAGAGCTAGTTGATCTGTTTGTTCACTATTTTCTCCACTCTCTCCTCTAAGGCATTGTGTTGTTTAGTGAGAGTTTCCATCTTCTCCTCAAGCCTTGAAAGAAAAAAGGTTATAATTACTCCTTATTGTCATCATTAAGAAGAAAGTCAACATTGTCTTCTATTCCCTTGATAGTTTCATCCTGTTGCTTCAATTGGGATTTTAAATCAAAGTTAGCTTGAGGGTTAAGGGTAGACTGATTAATATGAAGAATATTTTGGGTCATAACAATATCTTTTCCCTTAGCATCACTATGAAAAATATTTTTAGCTTGGGGGTCGAGGCGAAGGCCCATAAGCTAGGATTTTTGGTTTTGAGTTTAGGTTGTTGAGGATGGGGGCTAAAGGGTGGGGAGGGTTGTTGCAACAACATCATGGAAGTACTGGTGTAGAAGGAAGATAACCCCTTGATGAAGGGGAGACCATGTAGATGGGCTTGGAAATTACGGACAAATTTCTCAAGCAAATGTAGAATATAATAGGAGAAGTCAAACTTAACAGAGTGCCTAAAATGGTTCAAAAGGACTAGGTGATGGAGTGACATAGTTGAGTAACACCCTTCCAAGGTGATGTACCTCACAACCATTTTAGAAACATCTCCATATGGGGATAGAAGAACAAAGAATACCAGATTTCCCAATCTGCAGGGATTCCTCTCCCTCCAAAAATATTTTCTCCTCGACATCCTTATCAAATTTATTTCTGTAAAACTTAATCCCATCCATACCTAAACTGGTAATGAAGGAAATCAAGCTCTCGGTTATGGTAAACTCCTTACCCTTGAAGGTAATCACCCTATATTTCCATTTGCAGGAAAATGTAAGAGAGATGTGTCTATCATTCCCTTTTATCCTTTGCATGAAGTCCATGAAGCCATCCACATCAAGAATCTTCCTTGATTTTTAAAAATTATGCTATGAATATGAATATTAATGATGATAATATCACTTCCCATTTCACTAGTTATCTTTGTCTATCTTTACCTAATCCATATGACGAGGTGGCTCTCACCCTTATCCAATTCCTCACTCTTGAGGGCCACCACAAATGTATTTACACCTACCACCTACCTATGCTTAATCATTTTAGACGTGGCTAAGATTTTAGCTTCCCCTACTTTCTTTATCATTCCTGTGTGCCTCTATCTCTCAGTTCAAAACCAGAAGGGTCTCTATCCCACTCCATCAAGGCTTTATTCTTACCCTTGTTAAAGAGATACCCGGATATTGACAAGACTAGCTCCCTAACTAAATCTCTGGAAGCTTATGTGGATGGAGTCGACTCGGACTCAAAGGAAGATGACTCGAGTGAATATTCGACTCTTAGGAAGGTGACTCGGAAGAGGATAAAGACGAGGTTGAGATTGTGGTGGCCAGAATCTTAGGGAAATGAAATCTAAGTAGGGTCCTAGTGTCCCTTTGAACACCAAGGGGGATTCTAGTAAATAAGATCTTCTAACTCCTATCAATGTGCAATTGGAACAACAATTCAAGGCTATGGGACATGTTGGACCTGTGAAAGGGGAGAACCATTTGGCTAAGATGGCGGCAGATATTGAGGAACTTAAGGGAGATATGCAGCTCACCAAGAGCTCGGTGTAGTTTTTGTTCAATGACTGGCATAAGATGAAAGCGCAGGTTGAGGAAGCGGTCAGCAATGGGCATGGCAGAGAGATTGAGGTTTTAAAAGCCAACTATGGTTTCATAACCAACGAGTTGGACCATGTTCGTTCCATTCTCCACAACTACATGGAGTGGAGTGTAGTCACGGTGAAATCTACTCTGCAACATCTCTAGACTCTGGGTCAGCTCACTAATGCCTATAGTTGTGGATAGTTAGGGCAGGAAAAGAAAGGCGACTCTCGATGGTTTCGACTTGGTGTCTTTGGCTGGTAACATAGATGCTCTGGCTAAGGAATGGGCTAAGGTGCTAGAGGGGCTTGAAAAATCCTATAAATGATTGGGGGAGGGGTGTTTTGTTTTATTTCTTTGTCTTTGTTCCTTTTTGGTGTTAGTTCATTCAACTCTTTGTTAGTTCCACTATATTTTTTGCTGCGGTTTTTCTCTACTTTAGTTCTGGGGAGCTCTTATTATTATGAATTGTTTTATTATCAGTTTTTTGATGGTGTGGTAATGTATTTATCTACTCTCATGGAGAGATGACTGTGTTCGGGGTAGGGTCCCCTCAACCCTTTTTACCTCTAATCAAAAAAATAATATTAATAATATTATTATTAGAAATAAAATTAACATTAATAATAATATTAGTATTAATATTTAGATTTATATTAGAATTAGAATTTATATTAATAATAGTAATATTATTAATATTAACAATAATAATATCAATACTAATACTTATTACACTAAGAGGGGTTCTACTATGGCAAACAAGGCTGTGAAGGAGTGCATTGTTAAATTTTATTACCGACATTACATTTGACATTCATTCATACATTTGACTTCTATTGTACTATTACTTAAATAATTTTGTTTCTTTTTCCTTGGAGAAGCCAATCAAAAAATAGTAATATCTTATTCATGTAGTAATGTTTGGGTCTTTTTTTCTTGAATAGATATTTTTGAGACCAACATAATCATGTAGCTAAATGATTCCATTTGCCAAAAATCAACAGGAAATTGATAGAAATTTTAATGAAGTTGTTAATTAAAGGGTATGTAAAAAATCAAACCTAAGAACCTTGAAATTGATATCTATTGATGTATTTCATATAGATACATTTATTATAATATACTTATTATATTATATTTATTTTTAATTGTTACTTTTTTGGTATACTTATACTACACTTGCATAGTTAGATAAGTGTCTCGTGATTGATATCTCTTGGTGTGTTTTAGATAGATGTATTTAAGATATCCATACTAGTTATTATTATTATAATATTAATTTTAATTATATAAATAATAATAATATTAATACTAAGTTTTGAAACTTTTTGATAAATAAATTATAATTTATTATTATTAATATAATAATAATAAAAATCTTTAGTATTAATATTATTTATAATAAATAAATTATTATTTTATAATTAATAATAATAACAATAATTTCTTAAAATAATAATAATAGTAGTAAACATAATACTAATATTAACAATATGTTTCTTTTTAAAAGTTTAATAATAATAATATTAATATTATTAATAAAAGTATTATCATCATTTTCTTATTATATTTATAGTTTTCATCAATTATAATAATAAAGAATAAATATTTAATTAAAATTTATATATATATATATATATATATATATATATATATATATATATATATATGTATGTATGTACAAATGTATATGTACGTACGTACATATGTATGCACGTATGTATGTATGTATGTATGTATGTATGTGTATGTGTGTACACACACACACACATAATGTCAAAGGGTGCTTGGTCTATTGGTGTTGATGCATTAGCTACTTAGTTAAAGGTGATTCTTTGCTTACTTTGCATTGTTGAATCTATATGATCCCTCAGGAACTTAGACAAAGATGCCATTAAATTATGTAATCGATTTCCCAATTTGATACCCTTAGAGATGCTTAATCAATTTTTTTAATATTTTATTTTTATTTAATAGCACCAAAGGTAATAGTACTAGTTTCAATTGTCTTCCATAAATCCTTCTCCTTTAATATCCATACAAACTTGATACTACACTAGCAATCATACACAAAGTGTACAATGGAAAGCGTCGAAAGGGATGTGGCAAATATTTGATAATTGAGGAAGAGAAAAAAGGGAGAGGATGAGGGGCAATTAAAAATGGGTTTGAGGGAGGGGAAGGGCATTGCGAGTTCACTATATCATCTATATCAACGTGAAAAAATAAAGAATACAATGATCTTTCGGTAACTCCTACTTGACATCAAATACCTAAACCCAATTGTTATTTAACTAAGTAGAAATTTCCATGAATATTTCTTGGACTTGTATAGAACCATGAATTCAAATACGTATTTATTATTAAATTTTGAATCTAACTGAGACATGTTGTGGTATTTTGTCTTTTTGGGTTTGGATTTACATTTACAAGTAAAATGACCTTAATCTGCTTCATTATCATAGAGGATATACTAAATCCAACGAAAAAAGAGCCTTATCAATGATCCAGATTTATTTGAGTATAGATCCCTATAGTGGGCAGTACCACACAAGGTAAGGTTAACCTTCAGTTTCAGAGAGGTTCCAATGAATCAAATAAAATTGATTGACTTGCAAAGATGCAACCTCGTTTGGTATTTTATTGTTGATTTAGATTTACATTGCAACTTGAGGAAAAAGAATGGAGTGGATAAGAAAAATAAAATTAGAAACCAATTTTTTTTTTTGAAAAAAAAACTTCATGAGTAGCATTAAATAAGAGGATATTTATAATTACTACCAAAAACTTTTACTAACACTTTGGATGATCTCCAAGCGAGCTTTGGCTTCTATACTCTGTCAATGTGCATATATAATTGTTAGGAGGAAAAATATAGTAAAATGACCGAGTCAGTCCAATTCATTTAGAATTTAAAGTTATTTAACTTATTGCTTCTGGTTCTAGAATTACCTTTGCTTGCAAAGAGGTCAATACAATAATCAAGAGAAGCAACAATGTTTGAAGAAGCATTCCTCAGTTATACCAATCCAGAGATCCTATAAGTAGCCCACCCTTGGAAATTATTATTGGTGTAATCCTACTCATGATCTCAATCTTTTGTATAAAAATAAATAAATTGACTTATACCTTTCCACTCATATGAAAAAGAAGGCCAAAACAATCCCTGAGGGGAGACCCACAAAGTAAAGAGAAAACATACTGGCACATGCTCCAAGATTTTGCCAGCCATAGTGCACACAAACAATGAATATAAATTAGGTTTTATGATGTATAAACCATTTGCAATTGAATCTCGGGTACAGTTTTGAGAATTTTACCTGAGATAACCACTTGTAAACCATCTAATATAGATGCTACTGATAAAATAGGGATTATCATTGACACTTCTCCAATCACATCTTTGTCATTTCCGAAAACTCTTCCCAATGTATTTCTTGTGGAGAATAATGTGATTGAAACACATATGGATTAGACAAGAGTGACACCCATTGTAATAAATATATAACATCTTACAACCCCTGTTTGACCGGATCCTATCTCATTTGACACTCTCAAACTGTAGAATACAATTTGCAAATGATACTTTGGTTGAATTTATTTTGTTCTTTTTAAAATCCCAATAGTTCTAAGAACTATGCATGAAGATAAATCATACTCACCTTGCAGCTAAATCTATTCCCATTGGTATCATGTAGTATAAAGATGTAATATTCATGCTGCAAGATGGAAGAAACATTTAGAGAGAATAATTTTAAGGTCATACACCCCAAAATCCCATTTCGTTAGTTAGAGACCAAGATGGCTAAGAACACCACTACATGCTTTCCAAAGCCCAGATATTTGCATACAGAGCTCACATGCAAGAAATTTCTCATACATGTATGATACACATCAATTCGGTTGGTAGAACAGACACTTTTCTTCTCTAAACATATCCCATTAAATCTACACTGCATAGGGGTGCATGAACACCGACCGCATCTGCCACACATTGAGGCTCTTGATTGTGAAAGGTGTAGTGGCATTGTTGAACAAGAAAATCTTAGCAGAATCACTAATGGCTGTAGTTGGATACACGCTCGATGTAATGCATGTTCTTCCCCCTTGGACATAGCTTTCAACAATTGAGTCGTCAACCTAGACAAAAAGAACCAAGGAACAGTTCATATTTTTATGAAACAGGGCACTTGTTGATGTCCATGGTAACTTGGAACAAACACTAGATCTTTCAAAATGAGCTTAGGTTGAATACATGAAGCTCTATTCTATAAGTCTTCTACTTCTAAAATTAGAATTAATTTTGGAAAGCTTATTTTTGAAACTTGCAATTACCAGTGTCCAGACAGAGATTATTCTTTCATCTAGTAGGACAGGGACAGAGCTTCCATGGATTCTCAAGATGAGATTAGATGCATGTGATGACCTGTAATTGAAATAAACATCAATACAAGAAAGTTAAAACATAAGAATAAATAGCTTGTGAGACTCACCTGATCTCGTCATGGAAAAAAATGTCTCGAGTAGCCCATTAGAGGCTTTAGCAATGTAAAAATAAACAATTATTTGTTTCATTATGTTCTTGTTAGCCAAAACAATTAGTCCAAAAGGGCTCAATGTTGGGGTTAGCACATTGGTTTGTACAGATAATATATCGAGATCTAAGCATACATGCAAATAAAATTAGATATTCTATTAAAATAAATATACAAAACAAGAGACATAAATAAGCACCATATTTAATATGGCTCACCCAAAGTGTGGGCTACGTCCACCAAGAAACAAGACAATCTATCATCCAAATCTTTGACAAGATATACAATGAAGATATACAATCTTCCACACCTCACGAGATGTACAATACGTTCTGCTATCAAGCTTTTGCTTCATCACCAAGAATTCTCCCTCTCACCAAAATTTTCAAGTTCTTTCTAATTCTTGTTAATTTTCTTACTTCTAAACCCTACCTTTTATGCTTATATAGTCATTTATAGAATTAGGGCGCTTAGAAATGAAATTACAATCAATAGAAATACTTTAATGCTAAAAATAGATCTAATTCCCAAGAGTTAATTAAAACATCCTCGTAAATGAATGTGACACCGGTTATACCTAACCACTTACGGTTCCTCCCTTTCGATTGATGCGGTCATACTTAGCGTGCGGTCTGGGTGAGTGATGTTGGTTCCCCCTTAACCGATGACGGTTACTGTATTTTCCAGCAAGTTTTCATTGCATGCTAAACTGAAGTAATTGAGCTCCACAACTCAACACTCAATACATTTATTCCTACAAACCCTCACTTGGTGCTGCAATTGTATATTACATTTGCCTCCATGACATTCTCGACAGGATCTTGCGACATAAATTCAAGAATAGGATCAATATCCAGTTATAGCAATGCCATAATATTGAAATCAATACTATGAGAAAGAGTTTATTTCAAAAAAAGTGTATGAAATTCTCTGAAATATGCTACTGATAAGTTAAATGAATGTAAGTGCCTCCCAGAAGACCCTAACTTGGTCTTTTATGGGGGACTTGCAATGTACATTTTTACAAGTACAATAGTCCAAGTTCAGTAGTGTTAGACATTAAAGTTGTGACATAGAGGGGCATTTCTTATTTCATTACCTGAGATGCTTTGGGTGTATTGACCTCTACCATAGAGCCTGATGACAACACGATATCCTCTAGTACAAGCTTGTCCAAACGAAGGTCATTGATTTCTTCAACAGGCCATTGAATGATGTTGGCCTTTGTCTTGGCATCAAACCACACACTTCTTGGAATTGTCTGCAAACGAATCCCAAACACACAGTTGTCAACAACTTCTCAAAAGAAACATAGCTAACAGAGACACATATAACTTGGGTGATGCTATTTATTGTGATTTATATTTTAGTGAATAACTTGTCTTTGTAAATGTGTTTTTCACTCTCTAAGATTGGAGGGAACACCTCTAGGTTGGAATTCATTTACCATTTGGTTTTTCCATCCTCCTTATTTATTTAAAAAAAAAAATTCCATGATTTTTTTTAACAAAACTCTTATCCATGTTCTCATTACCGCACATTGTAAGCCTTGGCTTCACAATTAAGAAGAGAAGTTTGTAACCTAAGCATGAAGCCTAGGTTAAGATTCATGCATATAGACAATATATATATCACTATATAATCCCTAAACAATTTGAATACCATAAAATTTCTTTAATCTATAAATGGGAAATCATCAACCTTTGAGAATGTACTGTCAAGATTAGAATACTATAGCCAAAATTTGATGCACAACCTTTTCTATAAAAAAATGACAATTCTAGGAAAAATCAAATGTCATTTGATTATATGAATATTTTTTGTCAATCCCCTTCATGGATTATGCCTAAGACTAATTCGGGCTGTGGCAGCATATATGATTGCAATATTTGTTCAAGTTGCAATTTGTAAAATAATCAACTAGTTTTTATGAACTCGAAATAATGAGAAATCAAATTGAAAAAAACTATGAGGACTCGCAATATGCATAGAAACCTCTAAAATTTGACATCCATTAGCACACTTTATTAAAAATGTTTACACTTGAGTGAGGAGGAATGTTAAAAATACCAGCAGTACACCCCAAATACAGATTTCATATTGACAAAAAATTTTGTTGCTGTAATAGTTTATAAATGCTAGTTTTAGGCTACAAATATTGGTTCTTATTATTCTCCTGAAATATATATAATAATAATTATAATTGGTTTTAAAGTCCACAATGTGGGGCAACCTATTTTGGGTGTGCGGGGGCTTATAATATGTGTCTACCTCAAAGTCCCAAGATGCAGGTGCACCTAAGCGTGCTTCAAATGCGAGGCGTACATACCCTACCCTTAGCATGATTCAAACTATATATGGCTATTGTCTTTGTAATACATTATATAGAAAATGCCGACCAAATTTGAATTTATAGTTTTAGAAAATTAAATTGTAATTTTATACAAAGAGCATCGAAAAATAAATGAAAGATAACTAATTAATACCTGAAGTGAAGCCCATCCTTCAATAGATCATCCTGTTCACTGTCAATCTCTCCCACCCATCCCAATCAGTAACGCCCACAAATTTTCCCCACACAAAACCCAAGACAAACCAACGGTTAATTTAGAAAAATTATTGAATAATTTTAAAAAAATGTAACGTTTAGCTCATTTCTCGGTTAATAATCTACTGCTATCAATTAACAATTAATTTATATCATTTAATCCCTAGTTAGGTTTAAAAATTCATTCCTATAATCCTTAATTAATTTAATAATGTGGTTCCTAAATTCTATTAATAATTTTATTATTTTAGGGCTAAGTCTAATTTTCCCTTCCATTTAAACAATACTATTAAATTTAATCCCCAATTTTAAATGTTGCCTAAACTACTAAGGGAAAAAACTTACTTTAATAATCAAAAGGTCATGGCCCTTTTATTTTTAGGAGTTACTAATTAAACATAAGGATAACATATTAAAGCTAACTTCTACACCACTTAAGTGGCCCCATTCAAAACTTGACCCATGCATTTCCTTTCAAGTATTCTCACCTACCCCTCACCTAACTTTTGAAGGGAAGAATTTTGGCCATTGGATGGAATCAATCTAGGCCATTGTATTATAGATATTTCAAACTAAACCTAATCATCTCTATGGAAAGTTTTTATTCTTTCATTGACTTATTTTCTCATTTCTATTTTACTAGGTTTTAGGGAAGGAGAAGAGAAGCAAGCCATGGATGAGGAAATGGAGCTTGGGATGGATACACACAACCCCAAGTTTATTTTATTTTTGTTTTCCATTTTTATTCTACCCTCTCCTAGGACTTGTTTGTAAAAAAATCATTAGTTGTTAAACTATTTCAATGGTATTTTTTACTCTTTTTATTAAATATGGTTTATGAATAATATATACTCTCTTTTGAGTGTATATATGTGTGTGTGTGTGTGTGTGTATACAAATTTCCTATAATAATAAAAACCCGAAATCTTATATATATATATATTTTATATATATATATATATTTTCCAAGTAACAAAAGTGTCATGGCTAAAAGAATAAGCTGATTTGCGTATAAAGTCGAAGCGAGCTTGTGTTTAAAATAGTGGCGAGGGTTTGGGGGAGGGTCACCAACCCCACCCCCATCCCATATACAAATGGGGTTAGAGGTGGGGTCGGCGACCCCCTCCCCCATTTTTAATAAACAACAAAAAAATAACCATGTGGGCTAATTAATAAAGCGGCCCCATACACACACTTGCTTTATTAAAAAAATAAATTAACATTTTTGTTTTATAATTAATTTTATTAATATATATATATATAACGAAAATATTAATTCAGTGAATGTGAAGTTGCCATATACACTATACTTCCCAAGTGGATGCTTGGCCATGTATAGACATAAGGCGATCAATAAGGAGAGCCTAGATCTTGAACTCTCGGCCATCGATACCTCCCTCTATCGGGAGAGCGGAGCGGAATGAATCATCCTTGAACTAGATTTTTGCATACACCTAGCTAGCGGAATGAAGACCTATCTAGATATGGCCCCTATTTAGAATTCTAGAGAAGGGAAAGGAAGCCCCGCCCTTCCTCACCCTCCTCTCATTCGGATATAGGGCGGGTGAGACCCCCTCTCTATATAGTTATTCAACCTCTCCTCCAGATAGAGAGGGGTGAGCCCCTCCCCTTAGAGAGATCAAATCGCGAGATAGAGATTAGGGGCCCTCCAGGAGAGATATATAGTTTAAAGGTTTTTATTAATATTTTTGTTATATATATTGATAAAATTAATTATTAAATTAAAATATTAATAATTTTTTTAATAAAGTAAGTGTTTGTGTAACGCCTCCCAAAACAACCCACATGACACCCAAAAACAACCTAGGATTAGTTAGGAAAATTATGGAATAATTTTTTTGTTTAAAAGAGTCTACAACCAGGTTACAAGACAACAGTTGTCACTAACAAGTTCCAGAACAATTCTAATCCACTAGAATATACTTTTCTCTTATTAACAATTATTAGAGGTCACTAAGGTCCCAAAATTTAGGTTAGAAAGTTCAATTAGGTTCAGAGGGTAATTCCTCACCATACCCACTCTCTAACAGGATTTAAATATTCAACCTGATTTTTCTCAAAATTAATGCATTCAAAATTTCCTTAAATTATTTCCATTGGATAGGAAATTTCCTCACCTTTCCAATGATATAAAGAAGTCCTCCTAACTCCTTATATTTCACGAGTTATGGGCCGACGGGCCTTGGGTTGAAAATTTTCCCCAAGAGCGGGCTGTGGGCCCAAGGAGAATTTTTTTCGCCAATGGCGGGTCTGCGGGCCGTAGGGAGAAATATTTCTGGAGGAGTAATTGGGTCGGTCGGGCGCAGGAGACATTTTAGAAATTTTCCACATAGGGTGAAAAACTAACTTTGTGCCTGTGCTCCGAAGTGAGTCTAAGAGGGACACGTGGCACCTCCTAAGCCATGCGGGGAAAGTGAGGTGGTGGGGATAAAAGAATTTTGGTGCCCCAAAGGCAAGAAGGGTAAAATTCACCCACGCCTTTGCCGATGCCTCAAGTTGCTACGTGGCAGCTCCTAATGGGCTACAGGCTGGCAGGGAAACTTTAGAAAATATTTCTAAAATTTTCTAAAATGCCAAAGGAAAAAAGGGACCCGCTCCTCTGCCGATGGCTCGTGACACCACGTGGAAGCTCAGATTGGCTACGGGCGGTGGAGAAAATGTAGAAAATTTTCCAAATTTTTTTGAAGCGCTAAGTAAAAAAATCCACCCCTTCGCCAATGCCTTGTGGTACCACATGGTAGCCTCTGATTGGTTGCGGGTAGGCGGGGAAAATTAGGAAAATTTTCCCAAATTTTTTCCGAAGTACTAAGGGAAAAATTTGGGCCCGCGGGCCTGCCAAGGAAAATTTTCCAATTTTTTTTTACTGCCAAGTGAAGAAAAACTTTAGAAGGCCATAACTTTTGATAGAGAGCTCGGTTTGGGAAAACCGAAATTTATGGAAATCTCTCGATGTCCTCTTTACTCAAGAATCATTAATTTTTGATTTTGATAAAGTTTAAGGGGTCAATTTAAAGAAAATGATCTACAAGATTTTATAGTGCAAACTGGTAAATTTTAACTTGTGAGATTTGTTCAATTTGATCTTCTTCCTCTCTCAACATGTCAAATAGACATGGAGAATTGTTCTTAGGTGGATTTAAGAAAGATTTCAAGATTCAATTTGTCTGATTGATTTGCATTTGAACATTTACATTTCTTGGTAGCAAAATGACTGCAAAACGGTTTGAGCCCAATTTTGCTAAGTTTTCTAAGAAATTCCTTAAGTGTTAATGTCTAGATGAATTCATTTAGATCTTATTATGTCCAAATTAATGTTTCATTTGTTATTTCTTTGTTGCAGATTCAGTCTGTGTATTTTGGATTAAATAATTGCCAGTTTGAAAATGCAAGACAAAGATCAAATTTTAAAAGGTCTATTTGCCATTTTCTTCTTCCAAGTATTATAATACGTTCCAATTCCAATCTAATATATTTAGTTGATTCAAATAAAACTATTCAAGAGCTAAAATACGTCTCTGATTTCCAAATTTTCACATATTTCAAAAGACAAAATTCGTATTTTTCTCACACGCATTTCTTCCTTTCAAACAGAGACTTCAAATACATTGAAATGATCAGATTCAATACAACAACACAATTTGAGAGAGGTAATACATTCATTTATTGATTCCAAATGACAACTTTACAACTTCCTTCTTTCATTCTTCCGTTTCATCATACAGAACACAATTTCTTGCTTTCAAAAGAACAGACAGAGTATGTCTCTTTCACATTTCAATTTACACTTTCATAACCACTACAACATATTTCCATTACAAACATATACAAGTTCATCCACTTCAAGTGGGAAAGGTTACAATAAGATTTCATTTCACAAGGGACTACCAAACTAGCTTTATCTCGGCTCTCAGGGACAACAACATGCAGATTTCTCATCACCGCCAATTTGATCACAACAAGAGCAGGGAAAAGGAAACCCTCTCCACCCAACCAAGACATCCAATGAACAGGAGAAACCATCCTTCTTTATTGGCCCCCAAGCCTAACCTTAACGAGAATGCGATAAAAGATGTGATCCAACTCATGGAAACAATATGCTTCCACAAACACACAAGCAACACTTTCACAATAAAAACATAGTCTAAAATAGAAATTAGTTTACAACTACATTAAACCATGACAAACATTACTGAGACTTTCATCCAACAAGACAAAGGAGCAAGAAACTATGGGGATGCTACTTGTGCCTCCCAAAGGGAAATGGGTATCACCACACGATTTCAAACCACAAAAATATAGTATATCAAAACCTTGATATTTCTTACGCCTCCCAAAGTACCCCTTATTCCTCACATTTCCTTATGCCTCCCCAACCTCTTATGGCACCCCATAATGAGTAAATAAATGCAAGCTATTTCTTTGTAAGGTGGAACCAAAATCCTAACTCCCTCCACCCTTATACCTCCCTAGAACACACTTGTGCCTCCCACAAAATAAACCCCATAGTCTTCTCCTACACCATTCCTAGGCCATCTACCCAACAACCCACAAACATGCCAAAACATTCATACATTAACATTTATATTCATAAAAGAAGAGAATTTCAAGAGCAAGCTCCTACCTCTCTATGATGGAGTTGTTCCAAGTTCAAAAAAAAAATTTTTATCCCAATGCAAGAAATCCAAATCAGCCAAGCACAAGCATGCAACAATATTCCAAAAAAACTTCTTCAAAGCAAGAGCTCCCAAAACAGCAAGGAATAAGCCCAAGAATAAAGTCTCCAAAATGAAACAACCCCAAAACAAGGCAAGGAATTCAAATTTTATAGAAGAGGGAAGGGAAGAGGATGAGGTGGGTCCATGTAGGATGCCACATCACACATCCTCAACCCCAACCCAAAAGTCAAATTCATTCTCCAATGCATAATAAATAGGTGGGTGAATAATTTGGAAGTTTACTTACACGCTCAAATCCAACCCACACCTCAAAGGACTGAAATTAAATCATGCAAGAAAAGTGAAATTAAAACCTACAATTTACCTTCTCAAAAGCATTATAAAAGTCTAATCTCAAATATCCAACCGTAGGTATGGTTGGTAATTAAATTTAAGAGGTATGGGACAAGTTTAACTTGTCCCACAAGCCTCAAAATCTACCTCCAAGGACAATTTTGAATTTCCAAGAAGGTGGAGTGTTTCACACTCAAACGTTAACTTACAAATCACTTACACATTTCTTACAAAACTTTAATTTCAAGGCCAACAACTCTATTACTTACTTTCTTATGACATATTTTAATTAATTAACTTAACAACATGATTACTCACAAAATTATACACCATTTAATGAATAATAAAAGAGGCAAAAACACCACAAGATAAACACATGCAAACATAAACAAAGGGACCAAATAAAAGAAATAAATAAAACCCCTTAGTCACATTTAAATGTGATCCCCTATGGGAATCCCTAACACACACAAACATGCACAAACAAATACTAGTTGCCATAGTGACCTTGTTGAATTCATCTAGAATTCAATGTGGTTGGTCTCAATCCCCGATATTTTTGTGATATTTTAACCTGAAAACACAAATACCTCCTTCGGCCTCATGGCCATATCGAACATTCAAAATAATATAAATATAATTCCCAAAATCATCTAGATATATGAATCACAACATCAAAGCAATCTAACAATATCATTTACGATTTTATCAACAACTATATCATCATCAATAATTTCCATTTCTAGGTCTTCTCACAATGTCCAAATATCACATGCCCAAACAACATCCATAATATAACCATGTCAAACAAGTATATCGTCATCAACATATAAAATGTCTCTAATAATCATCATGCATCATAATTGAATCAAGTCAATAATAATCCATGATCTAACATCTATCATCATACTATAATAAAGTCCATAATCATGTCCATAATATAATCAGAGTATCATGATTAGTATAAAAAGATATCAAAGGGAAGTGGGCACTACGGTTTGTATGGGGACGCATGGGGAATTAGCCCACTCAATTGTTTTTTTGTTGTTTATTAAAAAAGGGAGGGGCGGGGTTGCGACGCATTCCCACACCCACATATATATATATATATATATATATATATATATATATATATATATATATATATATATATATATATATATATATATATATTATAATAATATTTTAATATTAATATCATTTTTAATATGGACTACTATTAATTTCATTAGAATATCAAGTGATTATATTCAACTAGTTTTTTTGTAAGAAGAATTAGACAAGGTAAGTTTGAGATAAATATACTTGTGAGGGAATAGGATTAATTTAACCCAATTCTAATTATATTTAGGTATATGTATTATATAGATAATTTTTATTTTGTTGGGTTCAAGAGACCAAAAGGGAGTTGGATAGTATTGTATTATACAAGACAAACTTGTAGTGGCCACTTTTTCTAGCCTCTATGATCTGCTGAATTCTTAAACCACAGTTATGGATTTTGGATATGTTGGTTTGCTTTCATGAACACATATGGTGATTTGGAGCGCGTAGCACTAATTTAACTAGATTAGTAGGTTGAAACCATTTTTTTGATATTGTGGACACTAACACTTTTCTATGTGATTTAGGTCAAATTGATACATGTTGGATAATTAGTTTAGTCACATACCTTGATTTTGTTACGTATTCGTTTTGCTGATAAGGATACATGATGACATGGTGATATGACATGATATGTATTGTAATACCTAACATTTGATGAATTGTGTGAGATTGTGCATTCCACATTGATGATGGTGATATCATTAATTTACATGTTTGAATATGTTCGCTTAGTGAGCAACTAGTTTAATCTTGTATTGGATAGGTGCGGTTAATGTGTGCAATGAGTGTGTAGGTGACAGGTCATAGGAGAACGTGGGATTCATGCCAGCTACACAATCTTGCACAAAGCAGCCCACGGGCTGAGTCCTAGCCATGTTCATTGTGTGAAGCCTTAGTGTAGGAGTTTATTATTTTGGGCACCATGAGTGACCCCTTTTTTTGTAATGTATTGTGCCTTGATTTATTAATTTTGTTTTGGGTAATTAGTTATGTTAAAAACTGGTTTTGGGAGTTAATAATCCCACTTTCACTAAATTTTTGATTTTGTTTTATGAGACACTTAATCTCAAGGGTTTAGGGTCACATGTGAGACCCTTCAGGTGGTCCCCACACCCTCTACCCTTGTGCCAAAAATGCAAAACCCGAAATTAGGTTATTTTGGGCATTTTTGGGGACCCCTTTTAGCTTGGGAGTTCCCCTAACATAAAAATGAGCCCTTGGACCCTACCTAATGGGTAGGGGGGCTTATTTTCAAGGCTAAAGGGATTTTTCCCTCCCTTTTTACCTCTTGATTGGTCACATCCATGTAAGGGGTGTGGATTGGAGTGCTTATTAAAAGTCTCACTAATTTTGTCTTGCTAACATTTAAGGGAATTTGGGAGAAGAGGGCAAAAAGATAATTTTACCCTTTCTCTCTTTTGTTTTGGCATCTTTGACCTTGATGAGGGAGAGGGGTGACACATGTCACCCCCTCATTTGTGAGGATGCTTGCTTGCTCCTCTTCAAATTCCCATCCATGGGAATAGAGAGGGACTTTTTTTGTTGGTTCTTTTTTTTTTTTGGAGCTTTGGCTTGGTGCTTGAGAAATTTGGAGCTTGAGGATTGCTTGAGGAAGAAAGTTGCAAAATCTTGTTTTGGAGAGCTATTAGAGGTAACCTCTTGAGCTCATTTATGTGGTATGTTTCTTTACTAAATCTTAGCTTGCTCATAGTTGATTTATTTGTTTAGTTGCTTGTATGGTTTGTTGCTTGAGTATATTCGTTGTATTGCTTTTTACTCCATCCATCATATGGTTTGATGGATGTTTGAGTTATTTGGGGGGAAGAGGGAGAGATTTTCCCTCTCAAACCTCATGGCTTGATGGGCAAGCCATGTCGGTTTCTTTACTCCCCTCATATGGTTTGAGGTGGGTAAAGGGGTTCATTTGGTTTGAACCCCTTTTCCCATTCTTGGAGAGGAAACCCAGCGGGTTTGAAAATCCTCCCAAGAAGGATTTTTGGTGAATGGGTGGAGTAATAAGGAGGATCTTGTTGACACTGGAGAAATAAGGTGGAGAAGAAAATTTGTTGTGTGCATTCTTTTGTTAGATCACACCTTATGACACTTTCGGGTATCTCATCTACTCTTCCCCAAATTTAGAGGATGAATATGGTTTCTCCTCTTTTCTTTTATTGCTCAATGTTGTATTTTTCCTTCGTGTATAGTTTGGTCTTGTTGTGAGTGTATTGTGGTGTTTGTCTCCCTAAAGATCTTGTTCTCAAAGTTGTGGAAGCTAGCTCTCTCTCCCATGGGCTTGGGGGAGGCTAGCATGTCTTTCCACCCTTGGAAAGGCATGTAATGATGCTGAAGGTTGGGAGGTTAAACAAGCCTCATTCTCTTGAAGTTGAATCCTTGTAAAGCATTCGAAGTTGGAGCCTTTTCCTTGAGGCGTGCTGGAGTATCTTTGGTGGCATGGTCCTTTATGACCCTCTCTTGTTTAGAAATTTGTAGCTCTTGATAAACTTATGTTCCTTGTAAAATATTGCAGTGAGCTCTTTTGCAAGTCTTCCATGTGGAATATATGTATAGTTTGAGGAAGCACGTGTGTTCTCAAAGTTGTATTTATTCCACTCTTGATTATGGTTGAAAGTTGAATGTCTTTGTAAAACTTGTTACTTTCCATGAAAGCGGATGAGTCTTGTTGGATTAAGAACTGATGCCGTCATGGTTGTTTGAAAAGAAAATATAATTTTAGATTTCAGCCTTTTAAATGTGAAATGGGTATATTATACTTTTTTATAGTTTTATTTTAAAACATAACTTTAGTATGAAGTACAAAGAATTCCATACTTAATATTCCTGTTATTGTAGTAGATATTGCATTAATATATATATATATATATATATATATATATATATATATATACATTTAATATATCATTTGTAAGATTGTATTTCGTGTGTATGTGTGTGTATATATATAATACAATGCATTAAGAAAATGATTTAAATTCACTATAATGTTCTATAACATACAAATGGAATTGTACCATTCATATATATATCCACAAATTGTATATATAAATAACTATTTTGAAATGTAAATCTAAACAAAGAATTCATAAAACTTAAAATTTTGTGGGACTGAAATTTGTAGAGTATTAAAATAAAATTAAACAAAAAAAAAAAAAAAAGCAGTGTTTTGGGGAGGGCCGAGCCCTCCCACACACTGCGTACACCACCTCCCCCCACACACAAAACCCCGCCCTACGTTGTTCTTGCCTCCTCCCTGCATGCCCCTGTCCCCCTCCTCCCCGCGTGGCTTCCCCCTCCATGCTTGCTCCCTTTCCCCATGCCGGTGATCGCGCGGCCCGTCCCCCCTTCCTCCACGCTGTCCCTTTCTCCCCTGCTCCACGGGACCCCTTCACCCCACCACCTCCTCACACTATGCGCAGACCCCTCCTGTACCAAACCACCACCCTCTACCTCTCAGGCCATGGCTCCATCCGTGAATAGTATTTTTAATCCAAGTTCTTCCTTCTGTACAATTCATATCTAGTTTTGTTTACTTGTTTATATATCTAATTTCACTTGTATTTACAAATGACATGATATTGATACCCACAACCAGATCTTCAATTGGTAGAAGAATATTAACTAAATAAAAGAAGAATAAACAAAGTTTAAAACCCTGGGTTCTCTCAAAAATCTTGCTGAAATGAAACAATCCTTGAGAAGAATCTCCTCCAACTAATCCTGTAATGCAAATAAACAAAAAAATCAAGAGTAAAATACAAGAGAAACTTGAGATCTCTTCATGACCATTCATGGCCTCTCCTAAAACCTGCAGATTTCAAAATGAAGAAAAAGAAAGGGAAAGAGTTAGAGATGTGCTAAGGAAAGTTAGGGCAAACTTAAATCTAGGGCTGAGATCTATTTTCATCCTAGGGTCCACAATTAACCCTACTCACTTTAGGTCATGGGTATTTAAAATGTGAATGGGAGATAAAATTTTAGGATGTGTGTGTGGGTAAACAAAATAAAAGGGGGAAATCTAATTAATTTAAAAGAGGTGTAGAGTCCTTCAAGGGTGTCTCTAGTAACTTAATAGAAATTAAATAAATAAAATAATTTGGGGTTAGTGATTTAGAAATCAGGGAAATCAATCTAGTTTAAAATGAATAATAATGGGAATCCGATTTGTATTTTAAGTATTCACCAAAAATAAAAATAAAAAAATTGGCGACTTATTGGACTGTTTTCGGTGTCCTGGGGGGCACATTACAAAACTACATTAGTTTTCTAACTATACCAAAATGAATAAAATGGGAAACATTTTAACTTCTTATTCAACCTTATTTGATTTGTAAGGGATCAATTTTCCTTCAACATAGCTAGAAATTCAACTATAGTTTAAATTCTCCAATATACCTTTCATTCAATAATATAAGAGTAATTATTTATTTTCCTCTTTCAACTATTAAATGACAACCTTTTCACATAGTAAGTGCATTCTAACAAGATGCTCATTTATTCTAAAATAAAACATATCACATTTTGGAATAATGAAACAAACTTAAATTTAAGAGAGATTTGCATTCCCATTTCAACTTATTTCAAACTTTCTACTTCACCATAGAAATAAAGTTTTTGGTAATTTTCCTTTCACAAAACTAACACATTTCAAAACAAAATTTTCACATTCAAGCATTCTTAGAAGAGTCTACCAATTATTGAGATTTCCAAGTACAAATGCAACTTTCTTCAAGATTAAAAATTTACAATCATCCAATCAAAGTGGGAATAATAAAATGAACTATTTACAACATAAGGGCTATCCAAAAGGCCACAATATAAGTCTCCATTTTCATGTCTTCTCCCAAATGTAGCTCCAATCTATCTCACTTCAATTTTTCACAACAAAGATCACAATACAAAGGAAGGGGGAATAGGCAACACTCTCCACCCAAAATTTAATCCATTAAGAGGATAATCCATCCCTTAATGGCCCTCAAGCCCCAACCAAAGAACAATGAGGGATCTTGAGCAACATTTGACAACTTTTCAACAAACAATATGGCTTCCACAAACAACAAACATTTCAAAATATTCAATACAACTAGAATGCCATACACAAAAAGTTTTGTAACTTATCAAGAAATACATAGGTTTGATACCAAACCAAATGGAGCAAGGACTATGAGAAACCACCTCCTTTTTCCTCCCAAGTGAAGTGGGATTTTCACCCTAAGCCTCCAAGTGCATAAAAAAATAACACAATATCCTTATCTCTCCCTTGCAAGTATGTAAAAATATGACCATGATTTCCTTTTCACTCCCCATAGGTGAAACTCCCAATCACACTCCCACCAAATTCATGCCTCAAAAATCCCTTTTCCCTCCCCAATGGTCCCATAAGTCCATCTCCCACACCCAACTTAAGGTTTACTACCGAACCACACAAAGGCATATCCACAAAACTCATACTAAATTAAACAAACACCATTTTCACATTTACAAAATTAAATAAGAAAAATACAAGGATGGAGATCCTACCTCTCCATCAAGCTTCCAAGAAAACTTCACTTCATAAGTCTTTCACACCTCCAAGCCAAGCAAATTCCCAAAAGAAACTCCAACAAGCTCCTAATTTACAAAATGCAAAGGGAGAAAATGAACAAGTAACCCCCATTCCATCAAAATCCATCAATAAATAGAAATGGAATGTGAGGATGATGAGGTGGCTCCATGTAGGATGCCACTTCATCATTCCTCCATTCCCACACTCAACTCAACACATCATGTCCAAGATAATAAATGAGCACATAAGAACTATGAGAAACTCACATTGCACTCAAACTTGCACACCATGCCTTCTAAGGACAAAATTAATTGAGGTAAGAAGGAAAGTACAATTATTTTCACTCTTTTACACTCCAAAAAGGATAAATAAGTCAAAATTAAACTCCCCAACCCATAGGTAGGGTTCTTGGGTAAATTTAAGAGACATGAGATAAGCTTAGCTTGTCCCACAAGCCTCCAAAAAGTCCTCCCAAGTAAAAATACGAATTTTTAAGTTGGGGTGGAGTACATCACACACAAACCAGCATAAATATTACTTACATTCAAAAGCTTTCAAGGAATATCTAGCCTCTTAATTACTTAATCGTCACATATTTATTTTAGTAAATAAATTAAGTTAGATTAGCTAATTAAGACACAATTATAATTGTTAATAAAATGAAAAAATTTTTTTTTCCAACAATTAAAACATAACACAAAATAAAAGCACACACAAAATTTAAAAGAAATGAACATTACCCCCATGGTCACACATGTGAGGTCACCCCCATGGGAAACCTCCTAATTAGGCATGCAACAACAACACAACATAACATTACACAAGTTGTCAAATTTTGGCCATGTTGCTCAACACCCAACATCCTTCCGTGGTTGGTCCCCTATCCCCTTTCGATGTATATGATAGAATGTCATATAACACAAACAAAACACGTCTCTTACCTTACGGCCGTATTAACGACATCGATGTAATATACACATAAAAATCAATAATCATCATTCAAAATTGTAAATTCCATCATCTAGCATGATACAATTAATTTGATTTTAGAATTCATAAAAATCATAATTCTACTCAAAACATCCAACATGTGTGATGCATCCAAATTATGACATGTTAGTATAAAAAATCAAAATATCGTAAATCAACATATGTAATAAAAATGTCTATCATTAGATGTCTATCATTGCCATCTAGTGCATCATAATAAAAATGTAAACCACATAATGTCAATAGTCCAAATATACGCATAATCTATCATTTATCGACAATGTATCATAATCACAAAATTCTAAGTATCGGTCCAAAAGAAATAACATCATAGTGTAATAGTGTCGAAGAGGAGTGGGCACTACACCAACAAAATTTTAGTGCCACACTCTTCTTTAAAAGTTATTATATTTTGATTTCAATTACTATTGACTATAGACATGGATGTTATTGTATCATTTTGGTTTAGCATGATGTTAGATGATAGAGATATTATAATTTTGATGGATTGTGATTCATAGTATGATTGTGTGGATTCTTAGATACATAGAGAGACATGTTATATTTGATGATGATGATGTGTTGTTGATATATGTATTACTGACATTCAAAATTCTTGTTGTGTTGGGTAGGATTTAACATTTGAACTAATCTTGTGATCTTGTTGATATTGATAAAAAGATAGAATTGAGATGTTGTTGGAATTTTAGAAAAATGATAACATTGTTTAGTTGAGATGATGATTTAGCTATATGAGGATGATTATTGATTTGTGTGCATATATTTTATCTTTGATTTTTTTGATGTACGAGGTTGAAGGATGTATTGTGTGATTTTGTAGGTAATTATATCACAACAATCAAAAGGGGGATTGGAGACCAACCACATCGAAATATTGGATGGATACAACAATGGTCACCATGGCAACTTATGTAATATGTTATGTTTTGTTATTTGTTGTTAGGGGGTCCCCATGGGGGATGACCTCCAATTGTGACCATGGGTTATGTGTGAAATTATTTCCTTTTTATTTTATTTATTGTAGAGTATGTGATTTATTTTGTGATGTAATTAATTTAATAATTATTGATTAATATGCTTTATTAAGTAATTTAATCATGTTATTAAGATATTTGGGGATGTGGGTTTAATGATGGATGGAAACGAGAACGATAAGGCGGGTGAGTGAGAAGTTTTGTTTCAAAATTTAGTGGGTGCTCATGGGGGGGGTTGAAGTGGTAGCCACAAAACTGTGCACATAAGTCTTGGGTCGAATGTGCAGTAGGAAGGAGTGTGGATACTCCTTTCTCTCCTCCTTTGAACCCGATTTGGAAGCAGGAGGAGCTGATCCTGTTTGTGCTAGAGGATCTAGTGAAAAGGGAAAACACAAGATATGGGCTCTCACTGGTTGGTAGGTTTGTTGGTATTAGGGCTAATGTAGAACTGGTCAGAGCTTGGGCAAGAAAAAAATGGGCTTTGAGGGGTGGAATCTCTGTTGTGGCCATATATAATCAATATTTCCTATTCCAATTCGACAGAGAGGAGGAATTTCTCTTTGCCGTAAATGGTGGACCCTGGCTCTACAGGAAGACTATATTGCATTTGGATAAATGGAGACCTGGGTTAGATATGAATTTTTTTGAACCCAATGCTTACCCTGTTTGAGTGAGGATTCCTGACTTGGCCCTCAATTTTTGGGAAGTTAAAGTGTTGTAAGGGATTTCAGAGCCATTGGAGATTTGTTGGTCATTGATCCAACGACTCTTTCCAGGATGAGGATGATATCCGCTAGATTATGTGTCAATGTTCCTTAGGGGAAAAAGCTTCCTTCTTCCATTAACCTTTGTTCGTCCCATGGGGTTGTGGAACAGGAGATTCAATATGATCAATCCCCGTGTTCTATTTTAAGTGTATATCTACGAGGACATGGGTCTTCTTCTTGTAAGGGTTCGAATTTGGATTGGCGTTTGAAATCATCTACTTGTGATGAGAATTGTGCAATTGCTTCTAACCCTGTTCCCATGTCCCCTAAGGGCGGTGATTCAAAAACTGGTGAGTTGGACTTTGTTAATGTTGCATTAGTAGTGGATGGGGTTGGTGAGACTTCTTATTCCCACTTCCCGGTGTCATTCTAAAGAGTAGTCAACAAATAATTTGGAGCCCCTTCCGAGCCCTTAGATTTGGAAGGTAGTAGTGAGGAGGATGAGTCTCCTGAAAGAACGGAAGATGAGGATGGGGCAAGCTACAAGTCGGAGGTTTCTTTAGAGTCTCCTATTGATTTGGTCCTTGATTCGATAGAGATTGTCCTTGAAAGAGAGGTCTCATATGAGGAGGAGTGATGGGTGTATTACGAAAGGCATTATAGAGCATTGAAGTCTCATAACAAATCTGATAACACTAAACATGTTGTTTCAAATTTGGCTATGTTGGATACCTCATTGGGTAAGTTGGAGGTGGTTCTGGAGTTCAAAAAGGAGGTTAATTTAAAGCCCCAAAAGTCTAAGGCTCTTTTAAATCCAGATTCCCTCAAGGTTCTGGATTTTTGGGAGGGAGAGAAATACAAATCATACATCAAGGAGACTTTTGGGTGTGTTGACGATCAAGAAGAGGGGTGGCACACAGTGCTACCTAAAAGGGTTAAGTGTTGACTGTTTGTGGACTATTAGCCATCTTGGAGGAGGGTTTATCTCTTCCTCATTTAATATTTTGTGGGCCTGGTCCTTTATTGAGTTAAGTTTTGTTTAACTCTTTTTCTAGTCCTATTCCTCCTTTCTGTCTGTTGTTGGGGTTTCTCATGTTGTATCTTTCATTGTTAGGCCCCTAGGAGCCTTAATCCCATTTTTGTTATATCTAATAAAAAAATATTTGGGGATGTGAAAAATGGAGTCATTTATTAGAGTTCTTGGTCTTTTAAACTATGTGATTTTGATTGAGTGTAAGTGAATTTGAGTGTTGTACACTCTACCTTACCTTGGAATTTCAAATTTGGGCTAAAGGTCCATTTTAGAGGCTTGTGGGACAAAGATAAGCTTGTCCCACACCTATTAATTACTTATACCAACCTACCTATAGATTGGGGGTCAAAAATAGACCCCATTATGTGTTTTGTAAGACAAAAAGTGACATTTATTACACTTTTCTTATATGGGTTTTAAATTTTTTTCCTTAGAGGGTGTGGATTTGGATTGTGTGTAAGAGACTTGTCATTCCTCTCAACCACCAATTTATTGTGCATTGGGGTTGAGGTTTGAATTTTGATGTAGAGTTGAGGATAAGTGATGTGGCATCATACATGGAGCCACCTCACCCTCATCTCTCCTTTTTATATATGCAAGTTTATTTATTTGTTTAGGGTTACTTCATTTCATTTTGAGCTCTTGTATTTTGGAGTTAGAGAGTTTTTGAGTGCTTGTTGAATTCTTCAAGCTTGTTGTAGTTGGTTGAGCTTGAAGGAGCTTGGAGTGTGATTCCTTGATCAAGTTCTTACTATGGAAAGGTAGGAGCTACACTCTTTTTACTTGTTTGTTTTTATATGTGTGTGTTGCATGTATGTGAATGATTTATGTGCTTGTTGGGTTCTTGGGTAGAATGCCTAAGTATGGTGTAGGAGAAAGCTATATGGATCTTATATATAAGGAGGCATAAGAGTTTATTTCATGTTTTAGGAGGGAGCTGGGTTGGGTGCCCCACCTTGGATAAGATAATGCTTGCATTTCTTACTTGGTTCTTTTGAGGGAGACATAAGAGATTGTAAGGAGACATAAGAGAATGTGTGATGTATGAGAGGATCTTAAGGGAGGCAAAAGAGTTGTGTATGGGTTTTGAGATGTATATTGGAGGGTTTTAAGGTGTGCACCTAACCCATTGGGAGACATAAGTTATCTCCCCATAGATCCTTGTTCCATTGGTTTTGCATTTCAAGCCTTGTGTATTTTGAATGTTGTATTATTGTGATTGTTTTGTTGTGTTGGATGTGTGTTATCTGGTCGTGAAATTTTATTTGTGATGTTGAAGCATTATGATAGTTTCCATGAGTTGGATCCATCCTTTATTGCATTTTGGTTGGGTCTCGGGGGCCAATGAGGAGGATAACTTCTTCTCCTCATTGGATTATTGGTTGGGTGGAGAGTGTTGTCTCTCCCCAATTTTTTGTTGTTGTGATTAAAGTGAAGGAATGGTGGAGATTTTGTTGGAGACTTGGGACTTGGAGTATTTTTAAAATCAAAATAAATCCTTCATTATAGAAATTTTATTGTAATTCCCACTTAAGGTGGAAGACTAGTAGATTGTATTGAAAGAAAAGTTGTATTGTATATTTTGTTATTAAGTTGTAATATCATATTTGAAGAAAGATCATTAAAGAATGTGTATTTTCCTTTCTCTTCAAATTTTTGTATGTAAAGGAATGAATTAGAATGGATATCATGTTTAAATTTTACCTTGTGTTGAAAGAAAAGAAAGTTGAAAATTTTAATGTTTGATCACAAAATGAATTGGAAATGTTGTCATAGCTTTATTTTGGTTTGAAATAGTTAAACACTCTCTGGTTTTGATATATGTAAAGTTAAAGTTATCTCTTGATATCTATTTTCCTTCAAAATTTATTTTAGAGCTCTCTGGCCTACACAAAGTGACTGGCACTGGTCAGTCTCAATCGGCGTTGGTGTACTTAGTACCGACATTAGTCACTGTTTCATGTTTACAGTTTTGAAATTTTAACTCCAAGCTTAGTTATCAATTTAAATGATATCATGAATTTCTCATAAACCTTAAATTTAATGGATAATTGTAGAAATGACATTAAGATAAGTGTGAACCACAAAATGTGAAAGATATGCTAAAATTCATAAAATAGACACACTTGACGATGAATCGGCATTGGATCGAACTATCATTGACATTCCTATGACCGACATCGGTCACTGTATACTATATAAATTATATTTTTTCAAACTTGAAATACATTTGTGGTGCTTTTGTTGAATCAGATACCTTTGAGATTGTTATGCTTTATCATGAAATTGAATAATAAGTTACTCCTAGTACAAATCCAATATCATTTGCATTTAAAATAATAATCTAAAATAAACTATGCCATAGAAGCTGGCGCCGATAGTGGAATCGATGTCGGTAGTACAGTGGTTAGCATGGTCGGTCACTCCTGTGCGTGGACTATTTTAAAAAAACTTGTTTCGCCAAACTATTTGCTCTTATGGATCTAAACTTCACCTAAATATAGATCCAACCTATGTGGGTCGTGTATGCTTGTTTGGACCCACACTCCAACATGTATAAAGGGATTTAGATACCTTAAACTCTTGATCTACAAAATGGGTTTCTTCCCCATCAATGAAAAAAAAAAATAGAGAACTAATAAACAATAGATCTCAAACCAGATCTAGGATATATGTTTGCATTGAAATTAAATAACTAGGAATGCATGATTAAATATAAGATTCAACTATTCTAAAGGAGGAGCCATTTGGATGGAATCCCCTTCTTCTTGCACATTAGATCCAAGAAGACTCCTCCATGGGTTTCCCTTGATCCATGACATCCACTCCTTCAACCTACAAACCAAAGAGAAACAAATGAGGAGGCTAGGGCAAGAAAAAGGTTTAATAAAATTTCATAAGGATGCACACTACAAGATAAAGGGTGTTGTATCAACAAATGTTCCACATTTTTTTGTGGATATTTTTGTTCAAATTGTGAATCCAATTTTGTGGACTCCACCCACAATAATTTTGTGGAAGCATAAAATGTGACAAAAATTTGTGAAACTATCTACAATGAAAATAAGTGTGAAAATTCCATAATATTATAATTGTGGAATTTGTTACAATTTTAATATTGTTACATACCTACATTTAAAAATTTTGTGTGTATATTCACAAATTACATATTGTCGTCGATCCACAATTTTAAAATTATGACATGTATCACAATAATTAGAGGTTAGTTGTAGGTAAATTCTCAATTTTTAAATTGTGACTATTTCCACAATCTTATTTTAAAAAATTATAATTTGAAAAATTACAATATAATGTGACAATTATAATTTTTAACTATTATACATTTTATTGAGAACTTTCTCTTGTTAATATTCATTTAAATAAAATATTCATTTTAATTATTAAAATAAAATTTACAAAATAATAACATACTATTTTTACTATTTTATTTAAATTTAAAATATTAATAACATGAAATTAATATTTAATTAAAACAGATATTTTTAGAAATGAAATTAATTTATTAAATTGGATAACTTTGAAGTGAATCTAATAACTAGGAATAATTATAAAATCGTGCATTGCATGTAAATATGGCAATTTTTAAATAATGTTTTATTAATAATAATAATTCCTCCTTTACTAGAGTACCCAAATATTGAGTATTGAGTATAAAACTATTAAATACACAACTTTTTAAAACATTACATGCAAAGCGGTTAACATTCATTTATTTAATAAAAACTTTATTTCTAAAAGATTTGTCCCTCTTTCTTAAACATGCGAAATAACTCTTTTTTAATCTAATATTATAAAATAATATTTATTAATAATAAATAGTTTTAAAGAGATAAATCTCTTTAATGCATGAAATACAAATATTATTGAAATTTACATGTTTATTTCATAAATATATGAAATTTGGATATTTCATTGAATTTATAAGTATTTATCCTACTACAAGTAGAGTTATCCATATTGTTTCTAGAGCTGTTTATTTTGGTTATTGAATAATTGGCTAGATAGAAGTGTTGGCTAGTTGAATAGGTGCACTACTTATAGTGTTGCATTTGCTTGACTGGGCATGAACGCTGGTTGAAGTGTTACATTCTAGAGGATTTTCTTGTTTTTCAATCTCCACTCCATTAGGTAAGTCAGCTCCTTCACTTTCTTCAAATTCCTTCATTAATAATGAAAACACAAGTTAGTATATTACATATTATTCTAATATAGGTTATTTTCATTAAAAAAATCATATGAAAGTTTACAATCTAGTTTCAACAAGATAGATGAATATCCAATGGGCCAAGATATAGAAAGGAAACTTGATTTAACATTTCACAATATAACATCTATAATACGAGCTATAAAATGTAATTAATAAATTAATAAAATGCATGCTAATTAATTAAATTTCCTATGTGTTTTGCATACATATTTATTTCCCAAATCTAACCAGAAAATAGGTTACAAACCATCAAACACCATAACATTTAAAATTTCTAAACATTCTTTATATTTAGCCAAGATTGTCTTCCCTTAAAAATAAACATAGAATGGTAGTAATAGCTACAAATTACAGTGTTAAGTAACTCCCCAAAAAAATCCATCAATAGAAATGATTAGAGACTATGTGCTATTTTTATTTCAAATATTTCTACCAGTTTTAGGTTTGGGATAAGGGCCTTAAATGTAAAATTTGAGCTTTAAAGCGGGGGTATTCCAAGATCATCCTCCATGGATATCCCAAGACGGGATCCTTGAAACAGGGTATGATATTCATAGAAAAAATAGTTGAAACCATATTTTTGGCCATAGCCTAAAATACCCATAGACATGCATCATAATATGGTAGCATTAAGATACATGCACCTAAACCTGTTGTATGGATTATAACCATTATTAGATACATGCAAAATGAGGTTGTGGAAATAGCCTGGGAGAAATTTAGCATATCCTTGGGTGTAATAGGTTGGGATCCGATGAAGAGGTAGAGTGCCTACTTGCACGGTGCAATAGGTCCATTGATAGCTCAACAAAGTGCTATTGGGGGGAAAATCCATTAATGAAATCATCATATAATAACACGAATTAAGATGAGATTTTTATGTTTCCATGATGTTGTGTATGAAGTGGAGATTTTTGGATTCATAATGTTATGTAAAGATAACAGGGGTTGCGACAATTTTGAATCCATAAACAAGAGGGTTTGAACTAATCAATTGGACCATGTTCTTGTTATTTGACATCCCCTTTTCTTTGAGAGAGAAATGCAAATTCCTTCTTTGGATTGAAATTCACCTGTATCTGGTAAGAGTATTCTTTGACATTTGTTGCATTTTAGTCCCATGTGATAGGTTTATTGTCATAGTTTTCATTTCAGTGTTTCTTGCTATTAGAATTTAAGGGCAGAAATACCATTTGAATGCACAATCCGTCTCATAAGTTGACAAGATTGGCATTGAGGATTTGGCTGCATCACCCACTCCAAAAAATTGCTAACGAACATCTCATAATTAAGCTGATAAGAACTGTAACACCGCTAAAACAACCCACTTAAGACCCAATAACAACCTAGGATTAGTTAAGAAAATTGTGGAATATTTTTTTGTCTAAAAGAGTCTGACAACTGAGTTACAAGACAAAATTGTCACTAACATGTTCCGAGAATAATTTTAGTCCTCTAGAATATACTTTTCTCTTATTAACAATTATTAGAGGTCATAAGGTCCAAAATTTAGGGTTAGAAGGTTCGATTAGGTTCGAGAGGGTAATTCCTCACGGACCCACTCTCTAACGAGGCTTAAAGGTTTAACTTGATTTTTCTCCAACTTAACACATTCAAAATTTCCCTAAATCATTCCCATTGGGTAGGTCCTAACTCATATTTTTCGCGTTATGGGTGGCGGGCCTTAGGGTGAAAATTTTCCCCAAGAGCGGGCCTATGGGCCCGGGGTGAAATTTTTTCTGAAGGGTAGATCGGCGGGGCTATGGGGAGGATTTTGGAAAATTTCCCATGTGGGGGCAAAAAATGAACTTTGCGCTACACACATGCGGGTCCGCAAGTCCAAAAGGAACACGTGGCACCTCCTAAGTCAGCGCAGGGAGAACGGGGCGGCGGGAGACATTTTGAAAAATCTTCCTACGCGGGGCAAAAGCCAACTTTGCGCCGCGCACCTGTCGATCTTGCGGGGACATGTGACATCTCCTAAGTCAACGCAGGGGAAGGTGGGGTGGCGGGAAGAAAATTAGTTTAATGCCCGAAAGGGCTAAGAGGGTAACATTCACCCACGCCTCCGCCCGACACCTCACGATGCCACGTGGATGCTCCCCGATTGGTTGCGGCCGGTGGGAGACTTTAGAAAAATTTCCAAAATTTTTCGAAATGCCCAAGACAAAAAGGGACCAGCTTCGCCTCCGGCGACTTATGACGCCACGTGGCATCACCGATTGGTTACGGGCGGTGCGGAAAATTTGGAAAATTTTCCCAAAATTTTCTGAAACGCAAAAAAGGAAAAAATGGACCCGCTCCACCGCCAATGCCTTGTGACGTCGCATGGCATCACGTGATTAGTTGCAGGGCGGTGGGGAAAATTTGGAAAATTTTCCAAATTTTTTCCAGAGTGCTAAGTTAAAAAGGGATCTACCCCTCCGCTAACACCTCGTCGTGCCACGTGGTAGCCTCCGATTGGTTGCGGCCTAGAGGGGAAATTTTTTCGAAGCTCTAAGAGAAAAATTTGAGCTGCGGGCCCGCCAAGGAAATTTTTCCTTTTTTTTAAATGCCAGTGAAGATAAACTTCATAAGGCCATAACTTTTGATACAGAGCTCAATTTTGGGAAAACAAGGACTTTTTAGAAAGCTCTCGACGTCCTCTTAACTCAAGAATTGTTAATTTTTATTTTGATAAAGTTTAAGGGGTCAATTTCAAGAAAATGATCTGCAGGATTTTACAGTACAAACTGGTAAATTTTAACTTATAAGATTTGTTCAATTTGATCTTCTTCCTCTCTCAACATGTCAAATAGACATGGAGAATTTTTCTTAGATGGATTTAAGAAGGATTTCAAGATTTATTTTTTTGATTGATTTGCAATTTGAACATTTACATTTCTTGATAGAAAAACAACTGTAAGAGGGTTGAGCCCAATTTTGCAAGGTTTTGAAGGATTTCTCCTTAAGTGTTATAAAGTACCATTGAATTCATTTAGGACACACTACTTCAATTTAATCATTTAAGATCTATTATTTCATTGTTGCAGTCCGAGGCTGCGCATTTTAGGTAAAGTATTTACCATTTGAGAAACAAAACATAGATGTAGTTTGATAGGGTCTATTTATCATTTTTCATCATCCAAGTCTGGGAATTACTTCCAATTCCAATCTAATACCTTTAGTTGATTCGATTCCAACCATTTAAAACCAAAATACAATTCGATTTCCAACTTTACACATTTCAAAAGACGAGTTTTACTTTTTCCTTCATACACATTTACTTATTTGAAACAGAGATATCAATTCACATTTAGATGTTCAATCTTAAAAAAAAAAAAATGAGTAAGGTAATGTAATCCTTTATTGATTCCAAAATACAATTTTATAACCTTTCTTTCATTCTTCGAGTTCATCATACAGAATACAATTCTTTCACATTCTTTCAAAGGATGAAAACAAAGTTTATTTCTTTTACATTTCACTTTTCAAATTTCATAAACAATACAACATATTTCTATTACAAAACATTTACAAGTTCCTCCACTGCAAGTGGGAAATGTTACAATAAAATTTATCTCAACAAAAGTCTCACAAAGTGTCTTTATCTCATTTCGAATAATAACACGCAGATTTCTCATTCTTCCAATTTGATCACAACCAGAGTAGGAGAAATGAAATGCTCTCCACCCAACCAAGACATCCAATGAAGAGGAGAAGCCATCCTTCTTCATTGGCCCCGAGCCCCAACCACAATGCAATAAAAGATGTGATCCAACTCATGGCAATAATGAGACTTTGACAAACACACAAGCAACATTTTCACAATAAATCACAGTCTAAAATAGAATGTAGTTTACAACTACAAAAAGTATGAAAAACATTATCGAGGCTTCTTCAAGCAAGCCAAAAGATCAAGAAACTATGGGGGATGTTTCTTATGCCTCCCAAAAGGGAAAATGAGTATCATCACTGAAAACAAACCGCCATATATATATATATATATATATATATATATATATCATTTAAAAACCATGACATGCCCTTATGCCTTCCCAAGTACCCCTTATTCCTCACATTTTCTTATGCCTCCCCAACCTCTTATGGCACCCCATAACAAGTAAAGAAATGCAACCTATTTCTTTGTAAGGTGGAACACAAATTCCAACTCTCTCCACCCTTATACCTACCTAAAAACACTTGTGCCTCCCAAAAATAAACCCCATATTCTTCTCCTACACCATTCCTAGGCCATCTACCCAACATCCCACAAACATGCCAAAACATTTATACATTAACATTTACATTCATAAAAGAAGAGCATTTCAAGAGGGAAGCTCCTACCTCTCCACGATGGAGTTGTTCCAAGTTCCAAAACAACAAGCTTTATCCCAATGCAAGCAATCCAAATCAGTTAAGCACAAGCATGCAACAATCCTCCAAAAACTCCTTCAAAGCAAGAGCTCCCAAAACAACAATGAAATCACCCAAGAAATCTAGTCTCCAAAAAAAATGAAGCAACAACCCCAAAACAAGGCAAGTCATTCGATTTTTATAGGAGAGGGAAGGGAAGAGGATGAGACATATCCACGTAGTATGCCATATCACACCTCTTCAACCCCAACCCAAAGGTCAACTTCATTCTCCAATGCATAATAAATAGGTGGGTGAAAAATATGACAGTTTACTTACACACTCAAACCCAACCCAAACCCCAAAGAACTGAAATTAAATCATGTAAGAAAAGTGCAATTAAAACGTATAATTTTCCTTCTCGAAAAGCATTATAAAAGTCTAATCTCAGTTCTCAAACCATAGGTATGGTTGGTAATTAAATTTAAGAGGTATGGGACAAGTTTAACTTGTCCGACAAGGCTCTAAAATCAGCCTCCAAGGACAATTTCGAATTTCCAAGAAAGTGGAGTGTTTCACACTCAAAACTCAATTCCCCCTCACTTACACATCTCTTACAACACTTTATTTCAAGGCCAACAACTCAATTAAATACTTTCTTTTGATTTATTTATCTTAATAATATGATTACTCACAATATTTACACACCATTTAATAAATAAAGAAAGGGGTAAATGCATCACAAAATAAATACATGCAACATTAAACAAAAGGGTCAAATAAATAAGTACACATAACCCCTTAGTCACATTTAAAGGTTATTCCCCCATGGGAATCCCTAACACACACAAACACGTACAAAAATACTAGTTGCCATGGTGACCTTGTTGAATTCATCTAGAATTCCAATGTGGTTGGTCTCCAATCCCCCGATACTGTTGTGATATTTTAAACTTGCAAAACATAAATACCTCCTTCGGCCTCATGGCCATATTAGAACATCCAAAATAATATAAATATAATTCACAAAATCATTTAGGTATATGAATCACAACAACGTCAAAGCAATCTAACAATATCATTTATAGCTTTATCAACAACTATATCATCATCCAATAATTTCTATTTCTAGGTCTACTCAAAATATCCATAATATAACCATGTCAAACAATATATCATCATCAACATATTAAAATGTCTCTAATAATCATCATGCATCATAACTGAATCAAGTAAACAATAATCCATGATCTAACATCTAACATCATACTATAATAAAGTCCATAATCATGTCCATAATATAATCAACAGTATCATGATTAGTATCAAAAGGTGTCAAAGGGAAGTGGGCAGTACATCCCCCTCCCCTTAGACTCGAATTCCTCTTGGAAGTCATTGGAACAAATGTGGAAACGAACTTCTTGTAGAAAAGTAGCATCCTCCCATGTAGCTTCAGTGTCATCATATATGTCCCATTACACCTGGACCTGATCAACCTCTTTGCCCCAAAGGCCAATGTTTTTACGATCTAGGATGTGAATGGGCTCCACCATCACCTGCCCCTGATCCTGCACCTGCAATGATGTCCAATCTAACACATGAGAAGGATCTGCAACATATCTCCTAAGAACTGAAACATGAAACACATCATGTATGCAAGACAAGCTAGGTGGCAATGCTAGACGGTAGGCCAAAGGGTTGATACACTCCAAGATCTCAAAAGGACCCATGAATCTAGGAGCTAACTTAGAACCTTTTCCATAACAGATAGGGCTCTTATGTGGCCTAACACAAAGGAACACCTTCATGCCCACATCAAAACTACGGTCGGTCCTATGCTGATCTGCATACTTCTTCTACCTATCATGTGCCTCCTGCAGTTTCTGTCTGATCAAAACCACTTGCTACTCCATGTCTTGCAACAAAGCTGGTCCCAGAGAAACCCTGTCCTCTAACCTTCCCCCAAGAGGTGTCCCGCACTTTGCCATACAAATCTTGAAAAGGAGCCATGCCTATAGAACTCGAAAACTATTATTATAGGCAAACTCCACCAAGTATGTACTCCTCCCATCTAGACTATTGATCCATCACATACATCATCTCTAAAATGATTCACCCTCCTGTCTGATTCCATCTTCTCACGTGATATGTCATGAAATCATGTCTCGGATTCACCCACTTTATCTGTCCATCTTTCTCGCGTGATATGTTGTGATGAAATTGATATTCAGCCTGAGGGCATGTTGCGTAGTAGTCCAAAAATGGGAAGTGTAAAAAGGGTCGTGGTCACTTATGATCTTCTCGGAATCCTATGTAACCTAACAATTTCATCCAAATATACCCGTGCACCGCACTAGCTATATAAGTGGTCTTCACGGGAGAAAAGTGAGCCACTTTTGTCAATTTGTCAAGCGTGACCATGATGGCGTCGTGGTGATATCTCGACATCGGTAGCCAACAATGAAGTCCATGGAAATGGTGTCCCATTTCCTCTTCGGTATAGCATGAGGAAAGATAAGGCTAATTGGATGCTGATGCTTGAATTTTACTTTCTGGCATTCTAAACATCATGACATGAATTGAACCACATCTCATGAATTCCTCTCCAATGATACAACTGTCTCGAGGTGGTGTACATCTTCTTCACCTCCGGATGGGGTGAATAGGGTGCACGATGTGCCTCTGCCAAGATGCCCCCGCCTCAAGCCTCCCTCTCTAGGAACATAAATCTGACCTCGTGCTCGAGAAGGCCATATGCCTCTAGGGAAAACCATCAAATTTCCCCTTGAGGGGTCTCCGAGACTCAATCTATGCTCAAACCGTAATGTAGAAGGCCAAGAGGAAGCTCGCTAAAGAATCCGCTCAGTAAATCTATGTTCACCGAGGTGGCCATAGCGTCATGTCTCTATCTCGCCGAGAGCGTTAGCCACCACATTATCTTTTCCTTTCACATGTTCTATCTCCATATCATACTCACAAAGCAACTCCATCCAATGCCATTGTCGAGCGTTGAGATTGGGTTACATGATGAGGTGGCGAAGACTCAAGTGATCCGTCCCGAGTGTGAATCTCCGACCGTGAAGAAAGTTCCTCCATCAAACCCAAGCGTGCACAACTTCCATAAGCTTAAGATCATGATTCGGATAATTAGCTCGTAATCTTTGATTTTGTGATACTCAAAAGCCACTGCTCTACCCTCCTTCATCAACACACCTCAAGCCCTACTAGAGAAGCATCCATGAAATAAAAACTCACCCTATGGATCCGACAGGCTGCATATAAAGTAATAGGTGTTATAGTGAGACATTCCTTCGGTGTATCTTGAAGGCTTTCACACCTGTCCAACCAAACAAACTTCTTCCCTTTCCTCTGAAGGGAAGTGATGGGGTGTGCAATCCAAGAGAAGTCCTGAACAACTATCTGGTAGTAACTTGCTAATCCCATGAAAGTGAACACCTCGATACCACGAGTAGTGGGTGCTTTGGCCAATCCATAATAGTTCTAATATTGGAAGGATTAACGGTGATACCTTCCCCAGAGATGATATGACCCAAATACTGCACCTTCATCTAAAAGAATGCACACTTCTCCAAGTTCCCGTAAAGCTGCTGCTCCCGAAGACACTGAAGAACCTGGCAAAGGTGCTCCTCATGCATTCGTGAGTAAATAAAAATGTCATCAAGGAAGATGAGCACGAAGTGATCTAAGAAGGTCCTAAATACCCCATTCATCAAACTCATAAATACTATGGGGGCATTAGTCAAACCAAAAGGCACCACTATGAACTCATAGTGGCCATATCTCGTATGAAAGGTGGTCTAATGAATGCCCGCCTTTAAGATCCTTAGCTGATGGTAACCTGACTTAAGGTCTATCTTAGAGAAAGTCGTGGCTCCCTTCATATGGTCAAACAAATCATCAATGTGTGGAAGGGGATAACGATTCTTGATCATTACCTTATTGTGATAATCAAATCAATACAATCGCAAGGATCCATCCTTCTTCTTTACAAATATCACCGGTTCTCCCCAAGGGGATACGTTAGGACGGATAAGGCCTTTCTCCGGGAGGCCCTCCAACTATAACTAGAGCTCATAGAGCTCTTGTGTGGTCATTTGATAAGGTGCTCATGAGATAGGCTCTACTCCTGGAACCAAATCTTATGAAAATTAATCTCACGTGGGGTGGTAACCACGGTAGCTCCCGGGGAAAGACATCTGCAAACTCTCTCAAAATGGGGTGATCATCTAGTGATGGTCCACTAAACCCATCCTACGATCGATCACATCGATGACATAAAGATACATACATCGATAACCCCGTCACACACATCGCTTAAGCTATAAAATAGAGATGGTGTAAATAGAAATGAGTCTCTCGACCCTGAAATCACGACTTAACTCCCAAATTATCTACAAAATATAATCTTATGGTAATAATCCACTCTAGCCTTGTGTGCAGACAACCAATCCATACCTAGGATGACTCCATATGATCCCAAAGGAAGGATACAAAGATCCGAGGTAGTGGTGAAAGGTCCCAAATCCACTACACACTCCTTAACTAAGGAGTCTACAAAGATCTTGGCTCCCAAGCCATCTCAACATCCCAACTATGACTCGCCTAATTTCCACTAGCTTGTATAGCTCTACTAAAGATGGTGCAATAAAAGAATCAAAAGAACCATAATCAAACAAAATGGAGGTAGAAATACCACCAATGCTACCAGTGGTCTCAATAACTCTGCGACTCTCGGTGGTTCTTGACCCGGTGGTTCTTGACCATACATCCTATGACTACGCTCCATATCACCAACAATAGGCTTTGAGATCTATGTCTTACCCTTGTTATTAGGGTTATGTGGGAAGTCTCTCCAAAAATGTCTAGTAACACCATAACTAAAACAACCTCCCGATCCTCTCCCATGTGCAAGCAGGTCCGACGGTACTCTAGAGGTCTGTGATGTGGATCCGATGATCTAGCTATGGTCTCTGGTGAGGCCTGCGCTGTGAGCTCCCGCCGAGTGAGCTCTCAGGCACCCTGTGTCTTGATGGGACCCACAGGAGGAGGCCCCATCTCCGAACTCTCTGTGCATCAAGTATCCATGGAGGTCTATAAGGTGGGTGGGACTACTACTACTGTGGTCTAAAAGATGACTATGTTGAACCCTGTCCACCATGAGGAAGAGGTGCTCACAGCCCCTCGATCTGTTGTCCTGCATCTATTGTATGCGGCTCGAACACGGTCTCTAGCTTGCTGGGTCTTTCCCTGATTCTCCTATGCTATATAGGCCTTCTCGATGACCTCAACTAATGTTTGTGGATAATGGATCCGTCCTGCACCTCCAATGTCTAAGTTCAGGCCTTGAATGAACACGTGGATCCGCACCTTCTCATCACGCATGTAACCAACATATCGAAGTAGATCTAGAAATCTACTCTCATACTCAGCCACTATAAGAGATGCCTATCGAAGGTCACGGAACTCATCTATCTGCTGCTATATGAACCTTCGTGACAAATATCTACTCGAAAATGCTCCTCAAAGAGCTCAGGGTAAGCTGTCTCGGGAATCAACATGGAGCTTGCTCCTCTTTCGCCACAAGACACGAGTCCATCCTTCAAGGTAGATGGATCGCAACACAAGATTTCATGTTTCTAGAACAAGGATGAGAGCTTGAAGCATCCACTCAAGCTCACCAACTAGGTCTCTACCTCAAATCCACCTATGTGACTAGAATAATGTGATGACCGAAGCTTAGGATCTCATGATGTGATTTGCAGTTTGTGGTCTAATGGCCTCTAGGCCTCTCTCATGCTCATCCCTAAGCCTAGGGCTCTGAAACCTCTCTCTCTATGTCTTGAAACTCGGTCACCTGTTCCTCTGTGGTGACTCGGCTCTGGTGACTCGCATGGGAGTTCTCTCCTCCATGCTCCTTGTTGAGTTGAGGAGATACATGACTCTCGATGGAAGAGACTCTATCATGTCCGGCTGCGCATGTCCTCCTACCGATCCTCCACGTAGAGCGGCATTAACATCCTAAAGAGTCTATAAAATTTGGGGTAGGATGGTTGCTTCTACAACATGATCTCGGTGGTGGTAAGTCTAGGTCTATGTGAAAAGACCCTCGTCCTATCTGTGCCTCCTGCATGACCAAGATGAGAGTTAGTTCATCTTTCTAGGTTTTATTCATTTTCCATGTTTACTAACATATGAAATTTCTAACTAGGTTTTTTCTAGATTTAAAAGTGTGTTAGGTTTAAGGTTCATGTCTCAAGTTTTCTAGTGTGCCTAATGACCCAAACTTTTGATCCACTACTTTGATACCAAGTGTAACGCCCACTAAAACAACCCACTTGAGACCTAAGAACATCCTAGGATTAGTTAGGAAAATTGTGGAATAATTTTTTTGTCTAAAAGAGTCTGACCGGAGTTACAAGACAACATTTGTCACTAACAAGTTCTAGAACAATTTTAGCCCACTAGAATATACTTTTCTCTTATTAACAATTATTAGAGGTCATAAGGTCCAAAAATTTAGGGTTAAAAGGTTCAATTAGGTTTAGAGGGTAATTCCTCACCATACCCACTCTCTAATAGAATTAAAGGTTCAACTTGATTTTTTCTAACTTAATGCATTCAAAATTTCCTAAATCATTCTCATTGGGTAGGAATTTTTCTCACCTTTTCAATGATATAAAGAAGTCCTCTTAACTCCTCATATTTTTCGAGTTATGGGCCGACGGGCCTTGGGATGAAACTTTTCCCCAAGAGCGAGGCCCATGGGTGAAAATTTGCCCCCGAGGTCGGATCGGCGAGCCATGGGGAGAATTTTGGAAAAATTCCACATGGGGGCAAAAACCAACTTTGTGCCCACACACCTATGGGTCCATGCAAGTTCCTGAGGAACACGTGGTGCCTCCCAAGTCGGTGTGGGGAGAATGGAGCAGCGGGAGACATTTTGAAAAATCTTCCATGGGCGAAAAACCAACTTTGTGTCTGCGCTCCATGCAAGTTCGGCGAGGACACGTGGCATCTCCTAAGTCAACATGGGGAAGGCAGGGCAGTGGGAAAAAAATTAGTTTAACGCCACGAAGGGCTAAGAGGGTAGCATTCACACGTGCCTCCACCAACACCTCACAATACCACGTGGTAGCTCTGATTGGCTGCGGTAGCGAGAGACTTTAGAAAATTTTGCCAAAATTTTCCGAAATGCCCAAGACAAAAAGGGACCCGCTCTACCTCGACACCTCATGACACCACATGGCATCACTTGATTGGTTGCGGGGTAGCGGGGAAAATTTGGGAAAATTTTCCCAAAATTTTATGAAACGTAAAAAAGGAAAAAAGGGACCCGCTCCACCATCGATTCCTTGTGACGCCGAGTGGCATCACTTGATTAGTTGCGAGGTGGTGGGAAAATTTAGAAATTTTTTCCAAAATTTTCCTGAAGCGCTAAGTTAAAAAGGGATCCGCCCCTCTGTGACACCTTGTGGTACACCGTGGTAGCCTCTACGATTGGGCCGAGGGCTGCGGGAAAAATTTGAAAAATTTTCCCAAAATTTTCCAAAGCTCTAAGGAAAATTCAAGCCCACGGCCCGCCAAAGAAATTTTTCCCTTTTTTTTTAAACTCCAAGTGAAGACAAACTTGAAAGGCCATAACTTTTGATAGAGAGCTTGGTTTTGGAAAAATGAGGACTTTCGGAAAGCTTTGACGTCCTCTTTACTTAGAAATCGTTAATGTTTGATTTTGATAAAGTTTAAGGTTTCAATTTTAAGAAAACAATTTACAAGCTTTTACAAGTAAACAAGTGGTAAATTTTAACTTATAATATTTGTTCAATTTGATCTTCTTCCTCTCTCAACATGTCAAATATACATGGAGAATTTTTCTTAGATGAATTTAAGAAGGATTTTGAACAAGATTTAATTTTTTTGATTGATTTGCAATTTGAACATTTACATTTCTTGATAGAAAAACAACTGTAAGAGGGTTGAGCCCGATTTTGCAAGGTTTTGAAGGATTTCTCCTTAAGTGTTATAGTACCATTGAATTCATTTAGGACACACTACTTCAATTTAATCATTTAATCTATTATTTCATTGTTGCTTGATAAGTATGAACTACGCATTTTAGGTAAAGTACTTACCGGTTGAGAAACAAAAGCAGAGATCAAGTTTGATAGGGTCTATTTGTCATTTTCATCATCCAAGTCCGGGAATTACTTCCAATTCCAATCTAATACCTTTAGTTGATTCAATTCCAACCATTCAAAAACCAAAATACAATTCTGATTTCAAACTTTACCCATTTCAAAAGACAAAGTTTTGCTTTTTCCTTCATACACATTTACTTATTTGAAATAGAGATATCAATTCACATTTAGATGTTCAATCTTAAAAATAAAATAAAAAAATGAGTAAGGTAATGTAATCCTTTATTGATTCCAAAAATACAATTTTATAACCTTTCTTTCATTCTTCAAGTTCATCATAGAATCAACTCTTTCACATTCTTTCAAAGGATGAAAACAAAGTTTATTTCTTTTACATTTCACTTTACAAAATTCATAAACAATACAACATCTTTCTATTACAAAACATTTACAAGTTCATCTACTGCAAGTGTGAAAGGTTACAATAAACTTTATCTCAACAAGGGTCTGTCAAAATGTTTTTATCTCAGCTCTAGAATAGCAACATGTAGATTTCTCATTCTTCTAATTTGATCACAACAAGAGTAGGGGAAAGGCAACACTCTCCACCCAACCAAGACATCCAATGAAGAGGAGAAGCCATCCTTCTTCATTGGCCCCTGAGCCCCAACCACAATGCAATAAAATATGTGATCCAACTCATGGCAACAACAGGCTTCCACAAACACACAAACAACATTTTCACAATAAAACACAGTCCAAAACAGAATGTAATTTACAACTACAACAAAGCATGACAAACATTACTGAGGCTTCTTCAAGCAAGAAACTATTGGGGATCTGCTTATGCCTCCCAAAAGGGGAAATGGGTATCATCACATGAAAACAAACCTCCCAAATATATATATATATATATATATATATATATATATATATATATATATATCATTTCAAATCTATTATGCCCTTATGCCTTCCCTAAGTACCCCTTATTCCTCACATTTTCTTATGCCTCCCCAACCTCTTATGGCACCCCATAACGAGTAAAGAAATGCAAGCTATTTCTTTGTAAGGTGGAACCAGAATCTCAACTCCCTCCACCCTTATACCTCCCTAAAACACACTTGTGCCTCCCACAAAATAAACCCCATATTCTTATCTTACACCATTCCTAGGCTATCTACCCAACAGCCCACAAACATGCCAAAACATTCATACATTAACATTTACATTCATAAAAAAGAGCATTTCAAGAGTTAAGCTCCTACCTCTCCATGATGGAGTTGTTCCAAGTTCCAATACAGCAGGCTTTATCCCAATGCAAGCAATCCAAATCAGTCAAGCACAAGAATGAAAAAATCCTCCAAAAACTCCTTCAAAGAAAGAGCTCCCAAAACAACAAAGAAATCACCCAAGAAATCTAGTCTAAAAAAAATGAAGCAACAACCCTAAAACAAGGCAAGCCATTCGAATTTTATAGGAGAGGGAAGGGAAGAGGATGAGGCAGATCCACATAGGATGCCATATCACACCTCTTCAACCCCAACCTAAAGGTCAACTTCATTCTCCAATGCATAATAAGTAGGTGGGTGAAAAATATGACAGGTTTACTTACACAGTCAAACCCAACCCACACCCCAAAGGACTAAAATTAAATCATGTAAGAAAAGTGTAATTAAAACCTACAATTTACCTTCTCAAAAGTATTATAAAATTCTAATCTCAATTCTCCAACCGTAGGTATGGTTGGTAATTAAATTTAAGAGGTATAGGACAAGTTTAACTTGTTCCACAAGCCTTCAAGGACAATTTCGAATTTCAAGAAAGTGGAGTGTTTCACACTCAAAACTCAATTCACCCCTCACTTAAACATCTCTTACAACTCTTTAATTCAAGGCCAACAACTCAATTAATTACTTTCTTATGAAATTTTTGATTTATTTATCTTAACAATATGATTACTCACAATATTTACACACCATTTAATAAATAAAGAAAGGGGAAAATGCATCACAAAAGAAACACATGCTGACATTAAACAAAAGGGTCAAATAAATAAATAAATACACATAACCCCTTGGTCACATTTAAAGGTGATCCCCATGGGAATCCCTAACACACACAAACATACAAAAACAAATACTAGTTTCCATGGTAACCTTGTTGAATTCATCTAGAATTTCAATATGGTTGGTCTCCAATTCCCCGATGTCTGTTGTGATATTTTAAACCTCCAAAACATAAATACCTCCTTCGGCCTCGTGGCCATATCGAGAACATCCAAAATAATATAAATATAATTCCCAAAATCATTTAGGTATATGAATCACAACAACATCAAAGCAATCTAACAATATCATTTATACTTTATGAAGAACTATATCATCATCCAATAATTTCCATTTCTAGGTCTATTCACAATATCCATAATATAACCATTTCAAAAAAGTATATCATCATCAACATATTTAAATGTCTCTAATAATCATCATGCATCATAACTGAATCAAGTCAACAATAATCCATGATCTAGCATCTAACATCATACTATAATAAAGTCCATAATTATGTCCATAATATAATCAACAATATCATGATTAGTATCAAAAGGTGCCAAAGGGAAGTGGGCACTACAAGAACTAAATACTGACTTTCTACTACTTTGTAACATATAAAAATCCATTGCGGTCTTCTCTTCTACACCATGTGAAACATCATTACCAGTCGTAGTGCAAATTTGGTTCTGCAATAATCCATACTGATAAGACCCCACCTCACTCAACTGAGAGCCATTATCCTAGGAAGGAACTATACTCTTTGATGGATTAGTGCCATTAAAATTATCTGTGGAGAAGGGACCTGCACTTAAATCATCTGCAGTAAAAACAGGAATATCATCAAAATTGAAAATATCCTCAGAAAGAACATTATCAAGGGTGATATCAACTTGGTCCTGTTGGGTAAATTTCATGCTTATAGGGGCATGAAATTTACATCAGGGGCTAGGGGTTTTGAGGAAAGTTTTTCGCCGTAGTCTATGTGATCTGCTAAGTAATGGAATCGAAGATTTTTTTCCATTTTATGGGAGCATGTAATTGTAAAAATTATGCCCCCTCCATCACACCAAAAGACTTTCTTTGAACTCAGGTGCCTCAATAAGCATGGATGTCCCAAGTAATTTGGATCTCCTAATCAATATGGTTTAGCATTTGAGTCGTGGGTTTCAAAATCTCAAAACTTAAGTTGGATACCCTGAGACCTCCATCAAAGCCAACAAATGTCTTAGCTAACAAATGCCAGCTATGTAATGACCTTTACGAGCCACTCTATCCCCTTCGAGACCCTAAAGGATGCATGTTCAAACTGTAGTTCCTCTGTGCAATTCCACCGCCACCATCAGTAGCTCATCTTCTAAGTTTCCTTTAACTAGTTCTTTATTTCAGTTAATAAATTGTAGAATGAGAAATTCCTTTAGTCATAGGATTAGTTTACTTTCAGTTAAGTTTTGTTCTCTTTTGTTTGTAGCTTCATTTTTGCCTAATAAACTGCAACATCTTTCAGTCTTAATTGATGCATGTCTTTTAGGATCTAGCTGAGTTCTTCTTGATTATCTCTTTCATTCTTGTAGCTGCTCCTTCTTTTAAATGTAATCCTCTCCTTGATTTCAAGCAAAGCGAAGGAAAAGAAGACAGTTCTAAGTTGAATAAAACAGAACTTTATTAGCCTTGTTGTTCGCTCACTTTGTGAGCAGATTTACTATTAATTTTGTGTGTTTTTTTTGTTTTCCTCATTGTTCATAAAATATTCAGTATAGTATAAGTCTTTGAGATTTTATAATCTTCAATTGGTATCGGAGAGCTGGTTGCAGGACTATTTTTTTGCAAAAGTTACGGAGTTAACGGTTCTCTCAAGAATTACCCGAATGTCAAATGGTGGCAATTTCTCATTCCGAGCTTCCATTTGTTTTACGGAGACAACTACGATTATTGGAGTATAAAGATGAAGACCCTACTATTATCCCAAGATATCTGGGATTTAGTAGAAGGAGGATACACGGAACCTGCAAATCAGAATGCTTCAAATTCTTTAACGAGAAAATCAATGAACGCAATTGAAAGAAGACAAAAAGAAGGACAATCGAGCTCTTTTTGCTATCAATCTATTGGATATATCAATTTTTCCCTGTATAGCTGGTATGAAAAGTCAAAGGAAGCATGGGAGGCCCTACAAACTACATACCAAGGATCTAACAAAATAAGGTTGGTAAGACTTCAAACCCTTCGAAGAGATTTTGAAAGTTTAAGTATGAAGGACGCTGAGTCTATTCAAGAGTTTATTACTAGGGCTCAAAGTATTGTGAACCATCTTAAAACTCAAGGGTAAAGTGTCATAGAGCAAAAAATTGTAGAAAATATTTTGATATCTCTTCCTCCAAAGTTTGATTTAGTGGTCATAGCCATTGAAGAAAGTAAAGATCTAGCCACATTCAAAGTTGCAGAGTTGATAGGTTCTTTGCAATCTCATGAGGAGCGTATGCAACGTTCTATAGTGAACCTCGTTCAAGCCTTCTAGTCTACTGTAAGAATTGAAGAAAAATCTACAACCCCTTCTCAATCAAGCAAATTGAAGGGGAATCTTCTACATCTAGAGGACGTGGCAGAGGAAGAGGAAGAGGAAACAAAAGAGGTAGAGGAAGAAGTTCAATGGATCGGAGAAGCATCCAGTGCCAGTATTGTGAAAGGTATGGACACTATGAATCTGAATGTAGAAAGAAAAAATCTGATTTAAATAAGTCAAGAGCCAACTATACTGAAGAGTCTTTTGAAGAAGCAAACCACTCTACATTCTTCACTTGCAATTTGGCAAAAGAACCTCAAAAGGATGTTTGGTTCTTGGATAGCGGTTGCTCAAATCATATGACAGGTAAATCTGATCTCTTTGTCAAATTAGATGAATCTGTAAGGAGTCAAGTAAAATTTGGTGATGATAAAGAGGTTGATGTAATGGGAAAAGGTACCCTTGCAGTGAAAACTAAGCAAGGAGAAACTACATTTATTCATGACACTTTGCATGTGCCCAAATTACAACATAATCTTTTAAGTATTGGGCAGCTTATAGCAAAAAATTACAAGGTTGTGTTTGAAGATAACTGCTGCAAAATATTTGATAAATCAGCTAATCATTATCTTGTAGCAAAGGCTTGTATGACAGAGAATCGATTATTTCCTCTCACTTTGGAGTCCAGTAAGATGCATGCCCTCAAGGAAACCACAGATGATTCATGGTTATGGTACCAATGGTATGGTCATTTTCATTTTCAAGGATTAAGTTTGCTTCATAAGAAAGGCATGGTGAGAGGACTTCCTGCAATTTAGGAAAAAGAAGAAGTTTGTTCAGAGTGTGCACTTAGCAAGCAACATCGAGACAGTTTTCCAATGAACAAATCATGGAGGGAAAAATATCCTCTAGAGCTTGTGCATAGTGACATTTGTGGTGACATGCAAGAGGAATCTTTGGGTAAGAATATTTACTTTCTGACATTTATTGATGATTTCTCACGCCACACATGGGTTTATTTTCTTAAGTAGAAATCTGAGGCATTTGAATGCTTCAAGAATTTTAAGGCTATGGTAGAAAATCAAAGCGGGTATTATCTCAAAATACTCAGAACAGATAGAGGGGGAGAATTCACTTCCAATGAGTTTGCTGATTTTTGTAATACTCATGGAATTAAGAGACAACTTACGGCAGCTTATACCCCACAACAAAATGGCATTGCAGAAAGAAAGAACCATACCATTATGGAGATGGCACGAAGTATGTTGCAGTTCAAAAACCTTCCTAATTGCTATTGGGGAGTTGCAGTAGCAACCACAACTTATATTTTGAATCGAAGCCCAACAAAATTGCTTCAGAATATCACTCCCAAGGAAGCTTGGAGTGGACACAAGCCCTCAGTAGCTCACTTTCGTGTATTTGGTTGCCCTACATATGTTCATGTTCGGAAAAGAAGCGGAAGAAGTTGGATGCAAAATCCCAACTTTGTATCTTTGTGGGCTATTCAGATTTCACGAAAGGATACAAGTTCTATAATCCTGACACAAAGAAATGGATTATTAGTCGAGATGTGGTTTTTGATGAAGGGGGAGTATGGCAATGGCAAAAAGGAGTTCAACAAACTACACCACTCATCACGGGTATAGAAGATGTTCAACAAGTTCCTCCTCTCCCCGCAAGCTCAAGTGGAAGTTCAAGCCCCAGTTCACTAAGTTCACCAAGTTCCTCTTCAGGTGATAGTTCTAGTCCACAATCAAGTCCAAGCTCTTCACGAAAGGTACGAAGTTTAAATGAAATTTATCAAAGGAGTTCTAATTTGAATCCAGTTTCCAATTTTGCTTTGTTTAGTACCATTCAAGTTGAACCTTCGGTGTATGAAGAAGCCGTGAAAGAACAAGTATGGATTGATGCTATGAATGAAGAGATGCATGCAATTGATAAAAATAATACATGGGAATTAGTGCAACTTCCTAAAGATAAGCAAGTGATTGGTGTCAAATGGATCTATAAGGTGAAATATCATGTTGATGGTTCTATGAATAGACACAAGGCAAGATTAGTTGCCAAGGGATTTGCACAAACGCCTGGAGTAGATTATTTAGAGACCTTTGCTCCAGTTGCAAGATTTGATACAATCAAGATTATATTGGCTATTGTTGCACAACACAAGTGGCCAATCTATCAGATGGATGTAAAATCAGCCTTCCTAAATGGTTTTATTGATGAGGAAGTCTATGTGGAACAACCTATTGGTTATGAAATTCTAGGAAAAGAACATTTGGTTTACAAGCTAAAAAGGGCTCTTTATGGGTTGAAGCAAGCACCTCGTGCTTGGTATGCGAGATTGTGATTACTTCTTGAAGAAAGGATTCATTCGAAGTTCCTCAGAGCCAACCCTCTATATCCAACATCTTGGTAATGATATTCTAATTGTTTGCCTTTATGTTGATGATCTCATTTATACAGGTAACAGCCCATCTCTCATGGAGAAATTTCAAGCAGAAATGAAACAAGAATTTGAGATGTCAGATCTGGGACTCATGCATTATTTTCTTGGAGTGGAGGTGCAACAACAATCGGAAGGTATATCCATTTCTCAAACCAAGTATGTGGCTGATCTATTGAAGCGGTTTAGAATGATGTCATGCACTGCAGTTGCCACTCTTGTTGCCCTTGGTGAAAAATTAACCAAGGAAGATGCAAGTTCCAAAGTAGATGCCACTTTATACAGAAGTTTGGTTGGAAGCCTCATGTACCTCACTACCACGAGACCTGATATTATGTATGTTGTGAGCCTCATCTCTCGGTTCATGCAGGATCCACATGAGTCTCATTGGCGTGCTGCAAAAAGAATTTTAAGGTATGTGAGTGGTACACACAATTTTGGCATTCATTATTCTCCCACACATAAGTTTGAGCTATGTGGTTACATAGATTCTGATTGGGCTGGTTCAGTGGATGATAGAAAATCCACATCTGGTTATATTTTCTCACTTGGTTCTAGAGTTGTCTCATGGAGTAGTAAAAAGCAAGCAACCATTGCTCTCTCTTCCGCAGAAGCAGAGTATATTGCAGCAAGCCGACTAGTTGTCAAGCCATATGGATTAGACGGATTTTGGAAGATTTGCAATTGGTTCAGGAACATCCAACCACTATTTACTGTGATAATGTAGTACCATTGCAATGACAAAGAATCCTGTGTTTCATGCTAGATCGAAGCATATTGAGATTCGACATCACTTCATCTAGAGACTTAGTTCAAGATGGGACAGTGGAATTATAGTTTTTCCCTACAACGGAGCAAGTTGCTGATATTTTTACCAAAGCTCTACCTATATCCAGTTTTGTTGCTTTGAGGAATCAGTTGGGACTCATCTCCATTTCACATGCAGGGGGAGATTGAAGGATGCATGTTCAAACTGCAGTTCCTCTGCAGTTCCACCGCCACCACTGCAGCTCATCTTCTGCAGTTTCCTTTAACTAGTTCTTTATTTCAGTTAATAAATTGTAGACTGAGCAATTCCTTCAGTCATAGGATTAGTTTACTTTCAGTTAAGTTTTTGTTCTCTTTTGTTTGCAGCTTCATTCGCTGCCTAATAAACTGCAGCATCTTTCAGTCTTAATTGATGCCTGTATTTTAGGATCTAGCTGAGTTCTTCTTCAGTTATCTCTTTCATTACTGTAGCTGCTCCTTCTTTTAAATGTAATCCTCTCCTTCAGATTTCAAGCACAGCAGAAGGAAAAAGAAGACAGTTCTAAGTTGAATAAAACAGAACTTCATTAGCCTTGCTGTTCGCTCACTTTGTGAGCAGATTTACTGTTAATTTCTGTGTGTTTTGTTTTGTTTTCTTCATTGTTCATAAAATATTCAGTATAGTATAAGTGCTGAGATTTTATAATCTTGAACCCCACTTAAAATGAAAAACAGAGAAAAAGACAAAAACAATTACCGATCCTTGAAATTCAATAAAAATCAAATGATCAATATATTTGACACATGCAGTATTTGTATAGTCTTATGCAACTGAATATTAAACCAACAGAGTAAAATATTGCGTATCTTTATTTGCATGCACAACAATTCCAAATTAGAAGTCCAAATCTTACCGCTACAAAGATCCCAGGTTCGATTCCTATAACGCACTCTTCCGATCCATAGAAAAACCAGCGGATCTGTGAGCCCGTCATTCTATAACAGGATTTCACAATAAGAGAAGCTAATTAATGTATAGGGAAAATTCTAATAGATTGTTATAATATTTAAATTTCAATAGAAAATTGCAAAGCTTGTTCATCTACAAAATATTAAGTTTTGAAGAATCTGTAGGTTGACGTGGCCAAAATTAATGTTTCCTTTGATGAGAAAGAAATGCGTTCAATGATGGAGACCTTCAAGGATTTTAAATAAGGGAATATTATATGCATGTTCATATATTTGTCCTTTTGGGCAGCTTGTTAAGTTTTTTTTTTTAATATTTCAAAGAACAATACACCCCAATAAGTTGAGAGTTACAATAAACATGAAAAACAAATACAACAGTGTGCAGAGAGCAACTTAGCACAAACGTTTTTTTGTTGTTTAGATATTTATCATTATCTATAAGATATTTCAGCTAAATTATGATAACCATCTTTTTACTCGGAATATCCCTTTCACTCATAGTTAAAATAAATTATTATATAATTAATAATATAATAAGTTTGACTGTAAATTAAGAGACTCTCGAAAGTATAATAATAGTTTTTGGCTGGAGAGATCTAGTTAACTATTTCTAATGGTGGTGGTTAATTTGTTTCTTTTTTCACAATTTAAAAATGAATAACCGCTTGAGTTTTTATATAATCAAAATTTTAAATATAATAAAAATTTGGAAATAAACATGTTTAAAATTTTATTTAATATAATGTACATATTAATGTCCTCATGGCCTATGGGATTCAATGGGACAAAACATGATTCCAGCATATAAAGAGAGAATGTCCAATCATCTCTTTTAAAAACTAGCAATCGCATGTGTTCAATGCAATGTGAGCGCCGAAGCGGTATATGTTATTTGATTTAGAGGTATAGTGTTTACTTTTGTAATTGATGTTGATAAGGGGTTTGATTGATTTTGTAAGTGTAGAAATATAGATGGGCCACTTAATTTTAAGGTTGTTTATACATTTCAAACTTGTTATAAATTCGTACATGAATACATTTGATACCATTTTCAATAGTTAATTAATTTTATAGTTGATGTTGTATGTATTTAATTCGGGTTTATTGTGTTAGTTGTGCATCGGTTGTTCGGTTGGTGTTTTGTTGGAAAAACATTTATTATACAATTGATAATGTGTGTGATTGATAGTTGTGTAGGAATTTAATTGAAACATTACATTGAAATGTTGTATGTGTACATCTAATTATGTAACAGATTCGTGCATTTAAAGTTGTTTTTCATATTTCAAAACACATACACATAATGAGACATGTATACATTTGCAGTATTTATATTATGAATGGTAGCCTTTAGTGGGCGATTTCAGTTTCGATAAACATGATTACATTTGATACCCCTTGAACGACATTGTCGTTTTGCATACAAGTGTTGAGTATAGTAGTAGTGGAGGTGTTATCAAAGCGAGAGGGTAGTATTTATGATGAGTTGAGTGATAGTAGTCTTGCTTCCTCCTTTATTTTTGCTCTAAGTCTTTGTACGTGCGCCATATTTGAGTATCTCTCAAATGAGAAAGCAGGTGAAATGCCCGATTTGCAAGCGAGGGAACTCGGAGAAAGGCTGTGAATGTCAAACCCCGCCTTTCGGTGGTTCCGATGTCGATGGTTGCTCTATACAAAGTAAGTCCTTGCGACTTGTGGATAGTTAATCCCAGGCCATTTTTATCGGCAATTGTCTTGATTCCCTCTCGAAATAGGGGTATGGGAATATGTAATGGGTTGGAGGGATCCCAACATGGGCCGTTATATCTATCGAATTTTACAACAACAAATCAAAGGTAATGTTGGTGGTTGCATTAATGTGTCGTAGACAATGTCGATGATTGTTCTGTGGCACCATTCACAAGGCCCGCATCAATCCATAGATTTGATAAGCATGATTTTTGTTGTTTGCGTAACTTTGTGTTTGTTTGATCATCATCGGGATTTCTGGTCGATCTGCTATTACTTTCAATAATGGATTGGACAATTAGAGCGTTGATGCCTTCAACATCGTAGGTTGTGGAAGTCCACCAAATCATTTTTGCAAACAAATGTGGTGTGTTCTTAAAAATGTTGAGCTCTTGTTGAGTTAGTTGTGTGTGCGTGCGAGACATTAAGAGTTCCCAATCCTCGATTAGAGGGGTTGAATCTCACATGATGAGTAGTAAATTCGTAATGAAACATGTGCATTGGTTGTTCCTTGTTGCGAAATATTGTTTCTGATGTAATGGAAGGCGAAATCCCTTCCAAAGGGTTTCTCGTAGGAATTACTTGCATAAAGAGGACTGTCCAAAACCGGTGGTAATTGGCCGAGGTCACCAAGGAGGATGACTGATTTGTTCCCAAATTCAGATGTTCTTAAGTGTGGGAAAGCTTCACGGAGCCTCACAATCGATTTTCTTAGCAACTTTGGCCCGATGAAACTCATTTCATCAATAAGAACAGATTCTATATGTTTTGACTCTTGAAAATATGATAATGCACCGCCTTCAAGGTGTTTTAGTTCTTTGATTGGAATACGTAGGCAATGTGGATTGTGGATCCAAAGATGTTGAATGTTGAAACACCGGTAGGGGCGAGCACAAGCAGAGGTTATTTTCCTGTGCTAGCCATTCCTTGAATTATCAATCTTAGTGGAGGTAGAAGGGTTTTGTTTGTTGAATGGTGTAGTATGGTATCAAGAGTTATTTGTTGTTCTGGAGACAAAGGAAGTGTGGAAGATGGTGGTGTGGCGTGTATGATGTTGTTAGTTGTGTTTGCCTTTTGTCTCTTGATGAATGATGAACCAATTATCTGTAAATCATGGGGAAGCGTCATGTATGCTCCAATTATTGTGTATGTCGAAATATTATTTTTTGTGCCACGTTTGTTGGCCCATCATTTGTTGTTGTGCGGTGGACGTGATCATGTCAAGGTTAGCCAACTTGGTCAGTGGGACATTTAATTATCTCTTCGACCTCTTGCATGAATATCACCGACATAATTGCGGATACGAAGGGTGTGATATCGAGAATGAGAACATAGTTTCCTCTGCCTCCTTCAAGGGTGATGATGATATGTCGGTGTTGGTTCTGAGGAACTCTCAACCTATACTTGCAAAAAAGTTCACAATTTGAAGCTCATGTAAATATATCTTGTATATAGCTTGGAGTGGGCTGTAATCATCTTCTTTGCAATAGTTCAGTGAGGAAGGCACATGAAAGAAGGCTGGATGGAGTTATGTTAAGAGTCGAGGGTGAGTGTTGGCTTGAAGTAAGGCTCAGATTCTCAAATCAAATTGTAAGGGTTTCAATATCCAGTTTTGCTATGTATGCACAATCTTATTTAGCTCACAAGCCCACACATTATTATCTTGAACACTACTAAAATGGAAAGAGAGATAGGGGTATGTTATGTTAAACTTGAAGTCCTTTCATTAGTTCTCACCTACATATCCCCCTTGTCTTGAGCATCACCTAGAGACCTATAGGGTGCCATTTTAGACTTCAATTAACACAATACATCATTGAAACCCTCTCCACATAGCTTTGAATTGTTTTGCACCCTATCCTTTCTATGACGCCACAACCCCTTGGACTTAATTTAGTTAACTATCATCTCATTTCTTTGGAAATGATCCCATTTATTGCTACTATGATTCTAGGATCTCTGAATTGTGTTTGGAAACATATTGCCCACAATTGTTTTTGGTTTTGATCATAGAGGCCAAGCATGACAAATAAGAAGTTTATAACAAGAGGAATAATCCATAAAATTGCAGGTACTTCTGGAGAAATCCTTTCAAGGAAATAGTTTCTTTGAAGAAGAGGATAAAGGCATTCAGGAGTTAACTATTAGTAAGTCATTGTGCGGTAATGACGGGGCTGCTCTCTGGGTAACTAAAGGAATTTTGCAAAATAGATCAAGTCTTTTGTCAACAACATCTGCCCCCATAAATCATGGGCATGATCCTTCTCGATCACATGCAATCTCCTTAGGTGAGCAGGTGTCTATAAATATTGTTAATTCTTCATATCGAGTATAAAAGAGTAAAATTGTCCTTAGGTGAGCGAGGGTTTTGTAAATATTGTTAATTCTTCATATCGAGTAAAAAAGAGTAAAATTGTCCTTAAGTGAGTAGGTGTCTATAAATAATGTTAATTCTTCATATCGAGTAAAAGCGAGTAAAATTTCTCCGAAAATATCAAAGCTTTATACAAAACACTTCTACTGCTAATTCATCAATATGCGCTTGAAAAATAAGTCGTTTGTGTATAAGAAATCTAAAAAAATAAACTTTAAAGACAAGAAAAATGTTATTTACCTAGATTGACAAGACCTCGATGGAGCAAGACTTCGATGCAGCTGAATGTAGAACAAAACAGAATGGACCTCGATGCGATTAAATGCGAAGGAAACCCAATGCAGATGCGAGTTGAATGCAAAAGGAAATCGAATGCGTTCGGTTAGTTGTTATTGGGTATTTAAAGACAATTTAGCATGTAGAAAAAGCCAATCCAAAAATAGGTTGTTAAAAATAGAAATTAAAAAGCCATGGTTAAAAATTGCCTGCAAAAGTGAAAACGATGTGCAAATATTAAATATGAGAATATTTTTCACAATTTTTATTAATTAAATATAGTTAGCACTATGTTGAGTAATTGAATAATTGCATGTTCTTTTCATTTTTAATTTGTTAATAACGCAAGAGTCAATCCCAACCACATGAGGTTTTTTCCAAAATTAAAAAAAAAAAACCATCAAATCCATCTCCGATTTGAATTGTTAACATCAACAAATTAGTTTAAAATTTCAATATTTTAAAGAACCATGAAAACGATTATGGTAGTAAAAAAATTAAAAGTTTTTGAAATGAAATTTATATTGATAGAATTTTCTGTGGGGAAAAGAAAGAGAGCTGGACACGAAGCAAACAACAAAAGAGGGCCACGTGTTTTTGCATGGAGCCTCGAGGCTTGTCCCTTCACCATACAGACAAGTCACGAAACACCCTTCCTTCCAATTCTCCAAACACATACAATATTAGGTACTAAGTATTGGCGAGATGCATTTATTGCGGTTGAGAGGGGGCGAAGAAGCTTGGGCCGATTTCTTGAGAGGCTTGACAATTTCCCAGGTGAAGTCAAGGTCTTCCCTTCTGAAGTGACCATATGCAGTAGTCTTTGAAACCTCCCATTTCCACCCCTCTTCAAATTGAGATTGATGGCAATCATCAGGGCTGAAATCAAATATGCATAACATTACACATTATGAAAGACACTTCTACTGCTCTTGCTAATATAAAAGTAAGGACATTAGGAATGGTGCCGAATGCATAGGTGTCCACAAACACAAAGAGGGACTCGACACTCCAATGGTGTTAAACACAACAAAAAAAAATGAAAAAGTAAACTCTTAAAATTAGCGAAAAAATAGCGAGTTAATAATATGTTGTTAAACATATAAATTAAAAAGCCACGATTAAAAATTGCCGTGAAAGATGAAAACGACGTGCAAGCGGCCATCAAATTTAACATCTTTGTAGAAAGCGTCAGGAGGACCTTTACCATAGGGGAATGCCTTGGCGTAAAAATTAATATATAATTTTTTTTTAATGAGCATTTATTTTAGTATACGATATAAATAAAGTTTAGAACTAATAATGTGTCGTCTTGAAACAAATTTAGATTATGTTGTGTGGATATTAGTTTTCATTGTTTAGATAGAAGGATGAAGTGATAGAAGTGAGATTACCAAAATGTTAAGGATTTAATTTGAGTGCGTTATGGTAATAGGTAAATAAAGTTAAACATTCCTTGTCATAATATTGAATGGAAGTCCTCAAGGATTCATGAGAATCTCTAAAAATACAATAGTATCTTCTACGAATTCCACAATATATAAAACACCTAAAAATAAAATATTATATTTTTTGAGGGTCCTAATAACATAATTTACATACACGCTCAACTTGTGGGAGGTAAAATATGACTCCATTTGGAGTAATAAATGAGACCAAACTCAAAACTAAGCTAAAGGGATCCATAAGTAGGATGAAATTATCTTCCTCAAGTACTCAAGAAATTGAATTCAATCTTCATGTAAGCACAAAACAAAATGAAAATAACTAAACATAAATTTGAAAATTCTTTGAATGCGTGTAATTGGTGAGAATATCACTTATGGTTGACCTCACTTGCTCGTAACTTGTCATTTCTAAACTTTTCATATCCAAACTTAAGAGCATATTGAATTTCCTCATCTGTAGGGAGCCTTCCAAATTCAACTACCTATAAATTATAAAGAAAAAATAATTAGGAAATGATAAAATATATATTATTGATTGGAAAAATTCTATGAATACTATAATAATATGAAAATATAATTGAGTTTAGAAAAATATTACCATAGAAGCTCTCAAGGATTTGATGCTGCCTTGTCCCAACTTATGGCTAGCCTTTTTCTGTTCTATTCTATCTTTTGTTACATCCTTCAAGTGCTTATACTTACCATTTTTTATTCCATTGCGTTCCCTCCGCAATTTACTCCATGATTGTTGTGAAACTAGAGGGTCTTTAGGAAGATTTGGTTTTTTTCTTAAAATCCTTTTTGTATAGTTTCTTTTTCCATGTAGACGCTTTCTAGCTTCTAAATACAGCCATTTCCTATCAAAAATATGCCCATACATAGAAACCATTAAGGAAAATAATTTATCTTTCTTATCTTTCGGTTGTTTGACCATAGTCATATGCAAGCTATCTCAAAAATATTTTCTCTATATGGCTATTTAAGATGGCATAAAATCCATTTCCTACTCCCTTAATATTAAGTACCTTACATTTGTAGTCTACTTTTAGAGTGGCTTCTCTTTGACCTATGGAAGTAACATCTAGCACCTTAAGCGTGCTCTCAAAAGTTGATACAATATTTTCTTTTTCACCATGAGAAGGAAAACTACTACAAGAATTTTGTTGAGGGTTTATTGGAATGGAATTTATCAAGGTACTATTATGGTTGTTATTCGTGGAAGATATTGAGTTATCATTGTTTTGTTGAGGACCTAGAGGAATGGAATTTGTCATAGTACTATTAGGGAGATTAGTTTTGGGGGATATTGGGACACCATAAAATTCATTATTTGTAGGAATATTTGCAGAAATTTCATGCAAGGAGAATTCATTTTGTATGGAATTAATCCTCATCTCACGCTCTTTAAGTTCCAATTCCTTTTCTTGTAGCTCCAAATTACTTCTTTTAAGATGCATTAACCTCTCCTCATAGTCTGAATCTCAAGAATGAACGTTGGTCCCCTGATAAAATAATATAATAAATTAAACATGAAATTATGCCTATTAATATAGAAAAATAAAGGACATATGAATGACAATGCATAAACTTTTAGTATTACCTAATTTATTGTCATTTGTTATGAATATTGGAGAAAACAATAAATAGTTAAATGGTTGCTAAACTAATTTAGCCACGTGTATCCCCGAAATACATATAGCTTATTTGATAATACCATATATATAATATTAGAAATAATTATGGAAATATAATTAAATCATATTAATATTTATTTTTATTTCAAGAGCATACAAAACAAAACAGTTTATACAGAAGAGGAATGATAGTTTTTATTTGATGGAAAGAAAAATATTATTTTAAAGTCAAAATTATAATAGAATGGAAAAGGATTTTTAATTTGAACAATTACATTAAACTAATTCAAAATGCTGAGAAAAATTATCAAAAATTGTCACCACCCAAAAAAGAAAACTTTTTCCAGCCAGCCATTTTCCATTGTTACTGTATCTTTCTTGCACATAAAATATGAAACCAAAAATATTTGTTCATTTCAAACATATAAACTTAAAATCCATTAAAAAAACATTAAACCCAAAAATTTTCATTATTTTCATTTCCATAAAAAAATGAAATAGAAAATTTGTGAACATACCAGAGATTAATTGGATTTTTGTTGCTGAATAGCTGCTGCTGCAGAAATTTTCCAAACAGGAAAATGCAAAGCCAAACAAATTTTCAGTTTCAAACTCTAAATAAATAATAAAATCATTTTTCTTGAAATTGGCGCCATATGAAAACAGATTTGCCATGAGGATTTTTTTAATGAGAATTTGAAAACTTTAGGAAAGGTCAATATTATTTGAGGAGAAATTGTTGTTAACTTCAGTTAAGCCTACGTTTTCTCCAACAATATTTGAAAATGCCAACCATATTTGAAAATGTCATTACTTTATTTTATGTTCTCTAAAATAGAGGAGTATATGTGGCAGTATGTGCACCCAAATCGGTCCCATTTTGTTATTCATTTAAAAACATACCTTTAAATATTTTGAGTTTAAAAATATTTTAATCAAAATTTATATTTTTATAATATTAAATAACCTTTGATAACGATAAGGATTTATTGTATTTTTATAAGTGCATTCTTTTTTTGAACTCTATTACCGGTTTATTATTATAACTATATTTTATTTTATGTTTTCTTTTATAACTCTATGTTAGAAATTAAGAAAAAAATTGTTTGTAAGTATATTGTTTGTAAATACATGCATCTTCAATTCATCTTGGATTCACTCATATCAATATGAAATTATAATAAATTAGAGAAAATATGCTACATTATTTGGTAAGATTTGTTCACGAGAAACATATATATTCCAATATACCATGATACTTATTCTAATAGGGTTATTACATAATTAAAATGACCCTCCTTTAGAATAATATTTTATTGGTGTTGGGATGTCTAAGTTATCTTGCACAACATTTCCATTCTCTTCTATGTGGCTACATAATATCATAAAAAACAATTCAATTGCCTCTAAACACATGTCATAGTACCCCAATCCATATATCATTTTGTTATGAATCTTATATTTTGTTATACAACTCTAACATTCTCAATAATAAAAAATATTAATCCCACACTATCAAGTAAACATGGTCCATGGAAACATATAAATCATAGTAAGGCATTCTCCTTACACATGTGAAAGTGACATCACAATAGAAGTGGACTCCCTACTAATATATATTTTTATTTATCGTAGGGTTATAAAAAAATCCTTAAATCCAAATTCATTCCCTTAAATACCATGTTAGATAAAATTATTTTGTATACCTTTGCAATGTATCTACAAAACTATAAAAAATCTCAACCATTCCATAAACAATTAATATTTCCTTGTTTAGTACAATTTGTTTGCAACAATATATAAAACGTAACATGCTATTATTCATATGCCTAAACTAAAGAAATTTTGTAATGTAAATATCCATCCTACCAATAGAAAAGTTTCATTTATTAAAATCTTTAAATATTGTTATCTATTTTATTTATTATCTCTTATTTTGGATGTTTATTAATGTGAACTTTAGGTTCTCTAGCTATTTTCACAATATTACAATCTATTAATATTAAATTATGTTAATTAACATTAATTTTGAATAAAATGTAGGATTCTAAATGACTACAAGCTCTAGTGATAGTGAAGGATGTGTAGCTCCTGAACCTTACACTTCTGAATGGTACGAGGAGCTTGTGTATTGTACCTGTCCAAAATGTGGAGGGTGTAGATGATGTGAGGCGTAGAATAGAGATTCAACATTTAGGAAAACATGGTTCTATGCAAGAAACACCTATGGTATATGCACATAACTAATTTATATCAATTTTAATACTGATTACTTTGCATTTAAATATTAGTAATTAATTATTAATGTAAAATTATTTTTCTGAGTACTAGTTACGATGCCCCTTGTAATGAATCAAATGTGAATATGGAGAGAATGAACCAAAATCAAATGATGGATGGTCAAATGGGAATCTTGGAGCACAGGATTAAAGATATGATGCATGAAATTTTCACTCATGAAGAATCTAACATGAAAAACCTTACGAGTACAAAGTTATATGAAGGTGCATGAATCTCGAGTCTTTGGTGACAATATTATTACTTCTAAATTTGAAGGCTATTTTTGGATGGTGGATACTAGCTTTACAACAATTTTGAGGTACATTAAATTTTATCATATCATACAATTCATAATATATTTTTAATTATTATATAAGAAAATAAATATTTATTGAATTAGTTGTATTGTTCAAGTTTCTGGTCGATAAACTACTTCGGAGGGAAATCGATTACCTCGTACCTATAGGGAAGTGAAAATTGCTTTAAATGATTTGGGAATGGATTATAAAGTTTATCATGCTTGTCCTAATGATTGTATGCTATTCTATGGAGAAAATGAAAATAAATAAAATTGCCATGTGTGTGGTGAAAGTCGATATGAACATCGGGGTGTTGTTAAATCTATTAAAGTCCCTTGTAAAGTACTTTGCCATTTCCCATTAATACCACAACTAAAACGTATATTTCAATGTAATGATATTGGAAATCTAATGAATTGGCATTCAAATAATAAGAGGATAGATGGAACAATGCGTATTGTAGCATATGGGAAAGCATGGAAAGAAATTGATGAGCGATGGCCAGATTTTGCAAGTGAGCCACAAAATGCAAGGATTTCAATAGTGATGGATGGTTTGATCCATATTCAATCCGATCCTCAATGTACTCCATCGGCCAATTTTTGCGGTTGTGAATAATCTCCCACCTTGGATGTCGATTAAAAAGGAGCAAATAATGTTGACTTTAATAGTTCCCAGTGAATTAACTTATACCTTTGATATAATAAATATTTTATTTTAGTTTATTATAGTTTTTACACTATGTACTTAATCATGTATTTTTTTACAATTACATTTGGAATTTATTCACTCACGGGAAAAGACCAAGTGAAAAATATGGATATATACTTAAGACCAATTATTGAAGAACTTAAAGAGTTATGGCAAGGATTTCAAATGCATGATATTTCAAGGACTCTTTGGTTGAAGGGACTTTTTTTTCGAGGAATTATGTGTTGGGCGATTCATGATGCCCCGGGATTATCTGTTTGTTTTGGTAAGTTTCTAAATTTCAATATTTTTATCATAATAAGAGTAACATAGATCTAAATAATCTACCTCTAACCATTAACATCCTCAACAAATTAATTATAGGTATTAAAAAAAAGGTAAATTTGGTGCCCATCATGTGGAAGTCAAACAATAGCTAACACTCAGTCACCTCAAAAAGGCTATCTTCCATGAATATAGGCAATTCTTTCCCATTAATCATCGATAGAGAGTACATAAGTGAGGTGAATTCAATAACAAGGAAATGAAACTACCTATTCCAAAGTGTATGACACCAAATGATTGGTATCGCATGTCAATGATACTCTAGGTAAGAAATTAAACATATAATTTTCATTAAGTGTAATTCTATTACTTTGATTTTATTACATCTCACTATATTATTACATGGATTTTTAAGGTCAACTCCCTCGAGGAATGAAGAGGTTTTCAAATTTTTATGCGCTTCCATACTATAGATATTTACCGATTGCACACCTTCGTGATGTAATGCACATTGGATGCTGATGTGTTAATATCAATATGGTATCTTATCAATCGAAAAAGTTGATGGATTAAGATTGAGAAGAGATCTTGAAAATAATGTCATGCCTCATCTATGGCTAAATCCTATTGATGATTCATATTCTATCGGTCCTTGGAGATTAATAAATGAGGAGAAAAAACAAGTTAAATCTACAATGAAGGAGATAAAATTCCCTATAGGATTTTTGTAACACTTAAGAATGCATTCACTAAGAGGAAAGGATGAAGATTTAACGGGATGAAGACACATGATTGGCATAACCTTCTAAAAGTGAGTTATATTAGTAGCATACATATATTACAATGTATGAGTTCATATCTTCAAAATATATTATATATATAATTGATAAGAAATGTTTTGTAGGTTATTCTACCGGTGGTTATTCCAAATAGCTTTGACAAACATATTAGACATGCGATTTTTGACTTATCGGCATATATGAGGTAAATTTAGTTTTAATTTTTACAAATAATTATCTATCATAAATATATATGTTTATTGAATATATGTACTTATGATTTATGTTAGGTGGTTAAATTCAAAAGAGATCGGGATGGAGGATCTAGTTTATTGGAAAAAGCAAGCACCTATACTACTATGTACAATACATAAGCATCTTCCACTAACATTTTTGATTCACAAGTTCACTAACTAGTACATATGCTTAGAGATTGAATATTGTGGTCCTATTACATCAAGGTCTATGTGGCTTATAGAGCACTTATTGAAGGTACTAAAGCATTTTGTATGACATGAGAGAGCCCTCACGAGGGATATATTGCAATGGGGTATACAACTTTCAAAGCAATGGTATGTGTAACACAATATTTACCAAAATTTCATTTAGATACGCCAATTTTTTGGAGTAAATGTCAACGAGGATATGCTTATCGGTGAAGTACTTCAGATGAGGTCAAAGTTGAGAACCATTCGAGGTATGTACATAAATTTTCATTTGATATTTTTTATTATAGCAATAGTATACTCATTTCTATAGATAAATAAAATAACTTCATTTTTCTCGGACTTACAAATTCATATGAATGGGAGAGAATGCATGTTTTTGTTTCCCATCACATAAAATACATGGAAAAGTGGATTGATATTTATAATACAAAGAAGGAAGAAGCTGATAGAAGTGTGTATGTGAATTTATCTAGAAGGCTAGGCTCTATGATACAAGTCATAAAAGGAAGTTACCACTTGAACATATAAATACATGTCCAGATAAATGTACTTGGAGTTGGTCGAGAGAAAATATTATATTTCAAAATAGTAAAGATCCTACATTTGTTTCTAGAGAAGAATTAGAAATTGTGATTGGGACACATATGAGAAAGGTATATGTTTATAATCTATACTAAAAACTTAGGTAGTTTTCTACATCTTTTTATATCACATTCTTTACTTTTTAAAATAATAGAATCTAAATGACATTTAAAATAATTTATTTTCTATTTTGTAGGTGAGACATTACAAAGCAATGTGGGCATATGGTAAACATTTCCGTATTGAGAAGACTAATGAATTGAGGAAAATTTTTGATCGAGGTATATCAACGTACTTTGAGATGGATGGTTCAAATAAGTCTGCGAGGAAAAGATAATATGGAATATTGCAAGACATTATTGAACTTGATTTGGGACCTTCAATAAGGTTATATTTCATGTCAAGTGGTACCCAATGATTGAGGATGGAACTCATAGAACATTTAAAATCCATTGAAATGGTTTTCCCCTTATCAAAACATCAAGCTTTTTATGGAGACAAATGAGCCTTACGTATTCCCTAGTCAATGTGAGAATTATTTTTTTCATTAAAGATACTAATGATAGAAATTGGTCATTCATCATCAAACACAATCCAAGGAGCCAACGACATCCATTATTTTCAAGACGTATCCCTTGATTCTAACTATAGTACTAATAGTGATGAAGATGAAACTAGCAATGAAATTGTGAATGAACAACTTGGTTGAAGGTGAGGATCATGTTGAGTCACAAGAGTCTCAAGAGGAATATCATGAATTTAGACATTTTGATGATGGCACACTACAAGAAGGAGGTATAGAAGAAGATAATATTACAGATTACATAAGTAGACAAGATTCAACAATGATATTTAATAATCTTGTTGATGATGATATTGGATACGAGGGAGAAGATGTCATGATTAATTTAGTTGTGGACTTAGGGGAATTGGAAATCAATACAAAACAAGTTCAAGAGTTGGTTCAAGATGATGATGAATTCAATCAAGATGACATGAAAAATGAGTTATAAAGGTGTAGACATTTTATAAACTTAGATTTTTTTAATACCTTAAATTCTTTCCAATATATATTTACTATTGGAATTTATATGTCTTAAAAATATGAAGTAGAAATTTAAATTTTCATGTATCATTCTTTTTTATTTGATGTTATGTGTTTTAAATGTATTTATACAATGTAATGTTTTAGTATTATGCTACATAAATGTAATGGTTTTAATTTTCATTTTCAATTTGTTTAATAAGGATATTGTAGATTATTCACAAAATTATTATTAAGCTAATGTAATTTTCCAACAATAATTAGTATAGAATTACGGTGAAATTATTAACGATATATATATATATATATATATATATATATATATATATATATATATATATATATATATATATATATATATATATATATATATGTAGTGCTCACTTCCCTTTGACACCTTTTTGATACTAATCATGATACATTGATTATATTATGAATATGATTATGAACTTTATTATATAGTATGATGTTAAATGTTAGATCATGGATTATTGTTGACTTGATTCAGTTATGATGCATGATGATTATTAGAGGCATTTTATATGTCGATGATGATATACTATTGGACGTGGCTATATGATGGATGTTGTTCGGACTTGTGCTATTTGGATATTGTGAGTAGACCTAGAAATAGAAAATTATTAGATGATGATATAGTTGTTGATAAAACTATAAATGATATTGTTAGATTTATTTGATGTTGTTGTGATTCATATATCTAGATGATTTTGGAATTTTAATTATATTTATATTATTTTAGACATTCTAATATGGCCATGAGGCCGAAGGAGGTATTTGTGTTTTGCAGGTTAAAATATCACAACAAACATCGGGGGATTGGAGACCAACCACATTGAAATTCTAGATGAATTCAACAAGGTCACCATGGCAACTGTATTTGTTTGTGTGTGTTGTTTGTGTTAGGGATTCCCATGGGGGATCACCTTTAAATGTGACCAAGGGATTTTATGTTTTTCTTTTATTTGGTCCCTTTTGTTTAAATTTTGCATGTGTTTTATGTGGTGCACTTACCCTTTCATTATTTATTTAATGTGGTGTTAATATTGTGAGTAATCATATTGTTTAGTTAATTAATTAAAAGATGTCATAAGAATGTAAAAAAAGATGTTGGCCATGATTTAAAGTGTTGTAAGAATGTGTAATTAATGTGTAAGTGATGTGTAAGTTAACTCTTGAATGTGAAACACTCCACCTTCTTAGAAATTCAAATTTGTCCTTAGAGGCTGTTTTGGAGGCTTGTGGAACAAGTTAAACTTGTCCCATACCTCTTAAATTTATTTACCAACCATACCTATGATTGGGGAGTTGAAATTAGAGTTTTATTATGCGTTTTTGGGAAGACTTATTGTAGGTTTTAATTGCAATTTTCTTACATATATTAATTTCAATCCTTTGGGGTGTGGGTTGGATTTGAGTGTGTAAGTAAAATGTCATATTATTCACCCACTTATTTATTATTCATTGGAGAATGAAGTTGACTTTTGGGGTTAGGTTGAGGATGTGTGATGTGGCATCCTACATGGATCCACCTCATCCTCTTCTCTTCTCTCTTCTATAAAATTTGAATTGTTTGCTTTGTTTTGGGTTGCATCACTTTTGGAGACTTCATTTTGGGTGAATTTTTCTTGTTGTTTTGGGAGCTCTTGCTTGGAGAAGTTTTGGAAGATTGTTGCATGCTTGTGCTCGAATGTTTTGGATTTCTTGCATTGGGATAAAGCTTGCTATTTTGGAACTTGGAACAACTCCATCATGGAGAGGTAAGAGCTTGGCTATTTGAAATACTCTTCTTGTATATATGTAAAATTTCTTGTGTGAATGTTTTGGTATATATTGTGGGTTGTTGGGTAGATGGCCTAGGAATGGTGTAGGAGAAGACTATGGGGTTATTTTGTGGGAGGCACAAGTGGTTTTAGGGAGGTATAAGGGTGGAGGAGTTGGGATTTGGGTTCCACCACCATAGCTTGCATTTCTTTACTCGTTATGGGGTGCCATAAGAGGTTGGGGAGACATAAGAAAATGTGAGGAATAAGGGGTACTTGGGGGAGGCATAAGGGCATGACAGGGTTTTGAAATGATATATATATATATATATATATATATATATATATATATTGGTGGGTTGTTCTCAGGTGGTGATACCCATTTTCCCCTTTGGGAGGCATAAGCAACATCCCCCATAGCTTCTTGCTCCTTTGGCTTGCTTGATGAAGCCTTTGTATTATTTGTCATGTTTTAATGTAGTTGTAAACTACATTCTATTTGAGACTGTGTTTCTTTATGAAAATGTTGCTTGTATGGTTTGTGGAAGCCTGTTATTGCCATGAGTTGGATCACATCTTTTATTGCTTTGTGGTTGGGGCTCGGGGGCCAATGAAGAAGGATGAATTCTCCTCTTCATTAGATGTCTTGGTTGGGTGGAGAGCGTTGCCTTTCCCCTACTCCTGTTGTGATCAAATTGGAAGAATGAGGAGTATGCATGTTGCTGTTTTGGAGCTGAGAAAAGATAGTTTGACAGTCCCTTGTGAAATGAAATCTCATTGTAACCTTTCCCACTTGAAGTGGATGAACTTGTAAATGGTTGTAATGGAAAGATGTTGTACTTGATTGCAAGTTGTATATTGAAATGTAAAAGAGTTATACTCTGTTTTTACATTTTGGAAAGAATGTGAAAGAAAGATACATGTTTTTGTATGTTGCATTTTGAAACCAAAGGGAAAGGAAGTTGTAAGAGTTCATTTAAATTAATGGAAGTGGTTTTTCCTTGTCCATATGTTGTTATTCCATTGGAAATATGTGTTTAGAATTCACTATGAAATACTTGTTTGAAAAGTGGTAAAGTGAAACACGTGAGAAGAAAATGTATTATTTTGTTCGTATATAATATATGTTTTGGAAGGAATAAAAGAAGAAAGGTTGTAATGTTGTATTTTGGAATCAATAAAGGATTGCATTATCTTTTTCAATCTGTATTGTTGTATTGAAATTGATCATCCATTGTGTTTTGAAATCTTTGTTGAAAAGAAGAATTGCATGTGAGGAAAAATATAATGCTCTATTCTCCTTGAAAAATGTTAAGACTGGAAATCAGAATTGTATTTTGGCTTTTGAATGGTTTGATTAAATCAAATAATGTGTTATATTGGAATTGGAACGTATTCTAAATACTTGGAAGAAGAAAGTGGCAAATAGAACCATTAAAATTTGATCCCTTTTTTTGTAATTTCAAACTGGCAATTATCAAAACAAAAAAATGCATAGTTCGAACCTACAACAATAAAATAACAAATTAAATGATTAAATTAAAGTGGTATGCCCTAAAAAATCCAATTAGACAAATACACTTAAAGGAAATACTTCAAAACCTGGCAAAACCGAGTTCAAAGTTTGAAAGTCATTTTGTTGTCAAATTTGTAAATTTCGAATTGGAATTCAATCAAATAGATCTACCTCACAAACTTATCCTAATTCCTCCTAATATCAAATCTCCATGTCTATTTGACATGTTGAGAGAGGAAGAAGATCAAATTGAATAAATCTCACAAGTTAAAATTTACCAGTTCGCCATTGTAAAAGCCTACAGGCCGTTTTCTTAAAATTGACCCCTTAAAATTTATCAAAATAAAAAATTAATGATTTCTATGCAAAGAGGACGTCGATAGCTTTCCAGAAAGTCCTTGTTTTCCCAAAACTAAGCTCTCTATCAAAAGTTATGGCCTTCTGAAGTTTTTCTTCCTTGGTGTCAAAAATTGGGAAAAATTCCTTGGCGGGCCCACGGCCCGAATTTTTCCCTTAGAGCTTAGGAAAATTTTCTAAATTTTCCCCGCCATCCCGCCAACCACATGCCAATCGAGGACTACCACGTGGCACCATGGGGTGTTTGCAGGGGCGGACCCCTTTTTAAACTTAGCGCTCCCAGAAAATTTTGGGAAAATTTCCAAATTTTACCCACCGGCCCACGACCAATTAGGTGATGCCATGTGGTGTCATGAGGCATTGGCAGAGGAGCGGGTCCCTTTTGCCTTTTTGTGTTTCAGAAAATTTTAGGAAAATTTTCCATGTCTTCCTTGCCATTCGCCGACCTCTGACGACCAATAGAGTTGCCACGTGGTATCGCGAGGTGTCGGAAAGGCATGAGTCCTTGTTATCCTCTTAGCCCTTTGGGGTGATAAGAGAATTTTCTCCCCACCACCCTACTTTCCTCGCATTGGCTTAGGTGACGCCACCTGTCCCTTGCGGCTTGCGGACTTGCGAGCGCCATGTGGGATTTTCACCCCGCGCAGGAAACTTTCCCAAACATCTCGCCGCCCCCACTCTCCCCGAGCATTGGTTTGAGAAGTGCCATGTGTCCCTTGTGGACTTGTGGACCCAGGGTGCGCGGGCGAAAAGTTAGTTTTTCGCCCCACATGGGAAATGATCCAAAAGTCTCCCGCGGCCTGCCAACCTACCCTTTGGGTAAATTTTCATCCCTGGCCCTATAGGCCCACTCTTCGGGAAAAATTTCACCCCAAGGCCTGCCGGCCCATAACTCGAAAAATATGAGGAGTTAGGAGGACTTCTTTATATCAGTGGAAAGGTGAGGGAATTTCTTATCCAATGGGAATGATTTAGGGAATTTTTAATGCGTTAAGTGTGAGAAAAATCAAGTTGAAAATTTAAGCTTGTTAGAGAGTGGGTATGGTGATGATTTACCCTCTGAACCTAATTGAACCTTCTAACCCTAGATTTTGGACCTTATGACCTATAATAATTGTTAATAAAAGAAAATTATGTTCTAGAAGGATTAGAATGGTTCTAGAACTTGTTAGTGACAACTTTTGCCTTGTAACACAGTTGTAGACTCTTCTTATTAAAAAAATATTCCATAATTTTTCCTAACTAATCCTAGGTTGTTTCTTGGGTTGCAGTGGGTTGTTTTTAGCGGGCGTTATATATATATATATATATATATATATATATATATATATATATATATATATATATATATATATATATATATATATATATATATATATATAACCTAACTAGTTATTTGTAGTTGTGTAAAATATTCACAAATAATATTTGTAATATTATGTAGATTATCCACAAATAATATTAAAATTTAGGATAGTGTGCATAATTAAGATTTACGTATTTTGTATTACTCATTATTATCACTATTTATTTTAGTAATGTAGATTATCCACAATAAGAGTTAGATTAATTTTTTAATGTAGATTGTCAACAAAAAGAGTGAGTTGAGGATAATACACAACTTAAGTTTTAATGGTTTCAAATTTATTATTAACTTAAAAAAATCTTAAAAATTATGTGGCTATTTATTTCTGATTACAAATGGTTCAAAATACTATAATCATGATACATTAATATATTTTTGTAGATTATAAAAAATTGGAATTAATTTGTGGCCGCATTGCATATATTTTGTATTTTTTAGATAATATATAATCATAGTTTTAGTGGTGTAATTGTTTTTGAATTTTAGAATAGTGTGGAATTTAGGTTTTTGATATACATTTTATTTAGACTATTGTTAATTGTATTTTTAGAATTTTTTAAAAACATATAGAGAAATTGTGATTTTCTACAATAAAATTATACAATTATGAATATTCCACAAATTAGATTTAACTTTCATGAAATTGTGAAAAATCTACTTTGTATATTATAAAAGCATCCCATTTAATGTTGTTAATCCACATTTTTTCCACAAATTGATTATTAATTAAAAAAATCTTAAAAAATATGAGATTATTTATTGATGATTACAAATGGTTCAAAATACTATAATCACGATACATTAATCTATTTGTAGATTATGAAAAATAAGAATTAATTTGTGGCTGTATTGCATATATTTTGTATTGTTTAGATAATATATGATCATAATTTTAGTGGTGCATTTAAAAAAAAAAATTAGAGTAGTGTAGAATTTGGGAATTTTGATCTACATTTTATTTAGAATATCCTTAATTATATTTTTAGAATTTCAATGTATTGAACATTGAATATGCACAACAAGTTGATGGCTTTGGGTGCGGCTGCATGGCGGCTATGGTGCGCCCCTAATGGTGATGACTCGACCTCGACGCGGTTGGTGGGTGCACGACCGTCTCAATCCCAGCAAAAATACCTTTGTCTACTGTGTTCGGGCTTTGGATGGTAGTTTGGACATAAATGGGTTTTACCCTTCCTCACGCTTAGATCTGAAGCCTGTCGAGTCTTTTTCCAGATCGAAACAGGGTCGTGTAGTGCCTTAGGTGCTTGGTGAAGGCTTGACTCTCATAGATTGGGTCTATGGGGAAGATGAGACAGGAGTCTTGCTATTTCCAATGGCTTCGGGGGTATGGGTGGAATTTACTGCAGAGTCGAGCCATCTCATAGGCGTGTGGGGTCGTGGGGTCCCTTGTTTCTAGAAGTAAAGGTCTAGATCGGGGTTTGTGGTTCCTTTCGAGCCGGTGTCCTTCCTGTCCATAGTGAAATCTAGTGCTCGCCCCCTTCCTAAACCGATGATCCCTGTAAAACATGTGCCTGTGGTGTCATTTGGGGAGGAGGTTTTTGATTCTGTTGAGTTCTTTCAGGACAGGGGTCTCATTTGTAGGCTTGATGGGTTATGCGGGTCTCCCTGCCTTGCACAACTAGATTACTACGCTATGGAGGCCCCATACTGCTGGTAAGGTCAATATTTATCCCTTTGCTCGGGGTTTTTATAGCTTTTTAATTACTACTTGGATAAGGAGGCCATTTTAGGAAAAGTATGGACTTACCAGGAGCATCTTCTTCTTGTAAAGCCTTGGTTTCCCTCCTTCAATCCTTTGACTGAAACTTTCAATATTAGACTAGTATGGATAAGGCTACCCTACTTGCCTTTGCATTTCTGGAGCGAGGATTGTTTTAAGGCTATGGGGGATGCCTTAGGTAATTTTGTTGTTGTGGATCCCAAGTCGGATTCCTTTGATCATACTACGTTTGCCAGGATTTTAGTGGATATGGACTTGTCTTCTGATTTTCCTGCCACTATGGAGCTTAAGGTCAAAGATTTAGTATGGACTCAAAATTTAGATTATGAAGGATTTCCATTTAGATGCAGAACTTGTTTTGCTCTTGGACATCTAGCCTCTAATTGCTCCATCATCAAGAAACCGATCAAGGGTAGGGTTTCGTGGTGGAAAGATTTTAAATCGAGAAAATTGTGTGGTACATGCTCCTATAGATAGTGTTAAAGTGACTCAAACATGTCCAGGGATAATCATGAAGTAAAGATGGGTGAATTTGTAAATCCCCCTTCTAAACCGATTTATGGGAAGGAAGAGGTATCAATGGTGCAACATCCCGGTCTCATGCAGATGCAAATCTCTAACAACAATGAGGCCCTTGAGGTATGTATTCCTGTCCACCCGGATGAGAATGTAGATCCTAATAGGGGGATGGATGGAAGACTATTTCTAACAAGAAGAAAGGAAAAGCTGATATTTCTCCTATGAGGATGAGCCTTAGATCCCATCGGGAATCGCTCATGGTTTTTAGGCTGCCTTTTGTTTGGATGGTCAAGACATTTTGACTATCTTTACGAGTCTTTCTTCCCTCTAGGTTTTCTTTTCGGTTGGTTTTTGGTTATGTTGGTGGTGTCTCTCCTGGGGCGGTGGTTGGTCATGGTTCTTTTAGGTTTCTACTTGGTGCTTTGTTGCTTTATCTTTTGTTTTCTGTTCAGGGTTTCTAGAGCCCTTCAAAACTTGTTTTTTGTCTTATCTAATAAAAAAATTAGAATTTTTTTCAAAACATATAGAAAAATTGTGATTTTTCTACAATAAAATTATACGATTATGAATATTCCACAAATTAGATTTAACTTTTATGAAATTGTGAAAAATATACTTTGCATATTATAAAAGTCACCCATTTAATGTTTTTAATCCACATTTTTTCCACAAAATGATTATTTTGTGGATAACATTGTGGAAAAGTATCTCTCTTTCTAGTAGTGATGGTTAGGGTTAAGTTGGAACTCCTAGATCTAGTGTCCATAATGGATTTGATCCAAGGGTGAAGAATCAACCCTACAATTGTTAGGTAAGAATAAATATTATGGGTTAGATAATTTAAAGGTATGTGTAAATGGGTGAATGGGTTCATTTAATACCCTTGTATGTTAAGTTATTTATTTAGTTCCTAGTATGTTTTAGAAATTAATTCTATGTGCATTAAAGAAAATAATTTAAGTGAACTAAGGTAACTAAGGATAAGGGTTTATTTAATACGGGCTAAAATACTAATTTCCAAGAAGGAAACTATTTAACCTAGTAAGAGAAATTAATGGACACTTATCTAATAATGATAATTAAATTGACATTTGAACTAGATTAAGAATACTTAATTAATAATCCAAACCTAATCTATCCTTGTAATGTGGCAATTGCTGGTGGAAAATTAATTAAACGTATATTAGGGTTTGACACCCTTGTAACTTAAAGAAAAAAAAATTGTCACAACTTTCCAGATAATTGTTTAAGGATTAATGTGGTTTTAGAACGTCGAAATTACAGGGGTTACAAAAATCTTCATTGCTTCACACGATCAAAAAGGTCTTGGAGGCATAATACTTTCCATAATCCAATTGAAGCCCAGTCCCCATATCCATTTTCGGATCATCTGTAATAAATGTCTGATTAACCACATCATACGTTCGAATTGCATAATAATCATGCTTATCATCATCAAAGCTCACCTTCAACACATGTTTAACACCTGCCCCAGTTGCAGAAGTGTTCAAACCCACCTCAGTTCCAGATGCATTAACTGGATAGAAATCCACACATTCCCACATGCCAGTTCTAGGCACCTGATGTAGAATTACCTCCTCATCATACTGGAAAAAATTCTTAGTCTTATAAATCAGGGCCAAACCTGTTTTATTCAGCTTGGACCCTATAATAATCCTCCAAACACCATCTTCTATTACCCAACCCGTGGTGGGATCTCTAAAATCAGTCAGACCAATACCCTGGGGTGGAATTAAAACTGGATTAGCATCTGATTTAATCCATTTTGGAGCAGAGGGTCCTCCGGGTCCTCTGGAACAACCAAATTTAGGACTTGAACAGAATCATTGGTGGATCCAATGTAGAGCATAACAAGTCTCCCATCTGGCAAAATTGTAGCAGAGCCCGTCCACACCTCGTTTATGTCATACCATTGATCTGAAACCATGGCAAGGCTCAGGAAAACCAATGAACAAGGTCTCTAGAGACAGCATGCCCCCATGTTATGTTCCCCCATACTGTAGAGTCTGGTTTATACTTATAGAACAAGCGATACCATCCTTTGTATATGAGTGGAATTTCATCACACGAAGAGTAAACACCACTCAGTTTCATTGAGAAATCATGTATTATAATAGTTAAAAAAAGTGTATTTCCTTGTTGAGATGCAGAAATTTTGTTCAGTTCAATTCAGAGCTCCTATTTTTGATACAAAGCCATATTATGAAGGAAGACATTTTAAAAACAAAAATAATTTGGGGTATTTTTCTGTTGAGGTGCATTCAGTACAACTCAAGGATCCTATTTCGAAGACAATACCAGCTAAGGGAGGAAAAAATTTCAAAGAGAATAGAAAACGAGTACTTTTCTAATAAGATGCACAATTTTTGAAATTAGCGTTGAAATAGAGTAAGAAAACACTTTTTGGGAGGATGACAGTTTATGGAGGAATACATTTTAAAACAAAAACATGTAGGCTGTATGTATGTTGTGATGCATCACTCCGAAACGGGCACTGTCATAGAACAACAAAACACAACACAGTTCAATTAAGAGTGCTTATTTTGGGGAGAATGGCAGATTATGGAGGAAGATATTTTAAACAGAACATTGGTGGAATTGGGTACTGCAATAGAAATAATAAAATAAAGTTCCGTTCTATTAAGAATTTTAAAAATGGGATTTGTCAGTTTAAGATATGATCCAACAACCAACTTTTACTCCTACAAGAATCACCTTTACACTTTAAAGATCTCCTCTACCCTGATTTGTTTATTCTTTCTCAGTGTATAGTTTCAGGAAATAGAATGGATTGAAAACTGGGATCAACCCATGATGCCTATAATTAGATTTTAAAAGACTAATTTCAATTTACAATAATTTCTGCTTCTATTTTGTGGTGGAAAAGGTAGATAGATCCCTCTCAAGCTTAATTTTAGTCTTCAATACATCATTTTTCTTACATCTGCATAGAGAACAGAAAGATTAAAGATAAGGAAATATAAAATTGAAGAATTTGGTGATCATGGTTGCTGCATCAAGACAAAAGTTTTGAAATTGGTATTGTAATAACAAAAGAAAACACAATTTATAGTTCAATTTAGGGCTCACAAATTGAAGACACCCAATTCAAAAACGTGATGAATTTGAACAATTCAGAGCTCACACATTGAAGATACCAAGTTCAAAACAAGCCATGGATCTAAGCAAATTATAGTTCACATACCAAAGACACCCAATTCAAAATAGATGATGGATTTGAACAATTTAGAGCTCAGATATTGAAGACGCCCGATTCAAAATAGGTCACGCATTTGAACAACTCAAGCTCACATATTGAAGACACCCTATTCATAACTCAGATCAGTAACTACTAGAAGCACCCTATGCAGTGTAACTCTAGATTCTCTGTAAGTCTTCACTTGAGTGTCGAGTTTACCACGCCATTTTTACAGATCAGGGTCACTGATTCCACGCCTGCCCAACAAACAACAAATTCTACATATTCGGTATTGCAACTATATCTATTGCCTGACATGTGAGTAACAACCTTCTTGAGCTTACGCTCACACCCATCACAGTCCATCTGGACCTTGAGCTCCACATGAGTCTGTAGATAGCCACCCAAATCAAACACCTTGAACTTGATTTTCCCAATACTGAGTTCCTCAGATAGATATATACCCTGCAACATGCAAGTGCTAAATATATCCCGCATTGCTTAAAAAAACCTGCTAAAAACAACCAAAAAAGCCAAAAAGAAAAAACATCAAAATGCCTGTCGAAAATGCCCATCATTTTTAATAACGTGGGAAAAAGTCAAAACGACCGTCAAATTTAGGACAGTGCTATAAACAACCAGAGGTCGTTTATCCTCTCTAATACAACCTTTGTTTCGGATGTCTTCCATAGATTCTCTCCTCTAGTATCGTTACAAACTTCAATTTGATCAGATTCAAATTTCTGAAATACTTTAAAACATGTTGAAGTGGATTCCAAAAGTCTTTAAGGTAATCTTGTTCATAGAATTATACTACATCGACATCCTCGACATCCTCAACGAATTGTCTGATGAATCATCATAAGAGCTGACCCACAAGATGAAGTATTTGGACAGTACTAAGAAAATTGAATAATATATTGAACTTTATATATGCCGCATATATTTTAGCTTTTCACATCCTCTAGTCGTTGGGAATGGCTTCTAAGGGTTATATTCTTTGAATGATCCATAAGACTATGACATAAAGCTCCAGATTTTGCTTTAGTATGCCCTCTTTTTGAAGTACTAATTCTCTTTCCTCCGTGAAATCATTATGAGGCTGACTTACATAATGTACAACTTAGTGCACAAGGCATTAAAGATACGACACACTAATATGTTACACCAGTCACAACTAAAATTCAAACCAAACATTCAACTGGATCACCTGCAAGTTTAGTCACCACTCACAACTTGAATGTTGTCTAGAATTTTGCTTTTGGACCGGCAAGTTTGGCAGGTTGATCTTTAAATAGGCGAACATCTTAATTGCTCTGGACACACTTGAGCCCTTTTTCAAGCGAATTGTACAGAAAATGGACAAACACTTTACCTTCACTGCCATGTTTGTATTCATTGCAGTAATAACTGGTGGAGCGTTTTGTTTATATGAGATACCTGATTTGCCAGCACTGGTGGATGGTCTTTCTTGGACTTTTTACAACAAGAGTTGCCCCAGCTTGAATTCCACAGTTAAAGCAACTCTTCAGCCTGTGCTCAATAAAAACATCACTGACGCCGCCGGTTTGTTAAGACTTCTTTTTCACGACTGCTTCGTGCAGGTTATATACTCTCAGTCTCTTTCTTTCCAATTCTTTTTTAAGTGTGGTTTACTTACAGGAATTCAGTCCTCGTTTGTGTTACAGATGAATGTGAATGCCTCATAAAAAACCACATTGATCAATCAAAAAAATATAACACGGATGTTTTTGTAGGGGTGCGATGCATCTATCTTACTAAATGGAACAGGAAGCGAGCTGGAAGATGCTCCAAACCTAACTATCAGAGATGCGGCATTGGAGATCATCCAGCTTGTCAAGGATGCAGTTGAAGCCAAATGCAGCGGCGTTGTGTCTTGTGCTGACATCCTAGCGTTGTCAACGTCTTATGCAGTATACATGGTATTCAATAATTAATTCTAACATGGAAAACAATTTATATACACATTATCTAAAGATCACACACTTAATTTACGCTCAACCCAAACATCACATATATTTGCAAGGATATAGATAACAATATACCATCTTGACTGTAGATCAGGAGACTAACCAAAAGTGAGTAGGTGGATGATGGATAGGAGCTTACTCTATATGCAGCTACTTTTAAATATAAGATTAGTTTATTCTTTGATTGCTTTCCAAAATGGTTGCTTTGTCAACATAATTTTATGGAAGCTCACAATAGTTGTTAATTCTGAACAGGCAGGAGGGCCAGAGTTTCCAGTACCACTTGGGCGCAGAGACAGCCTTACTTTTGCTAATGAGAGCGTAACAGTGGACAATCTCCTGGTCCAACTTCAAATGTATCTGTATTAATGGCTCTTTTCGTGGAAAAGGGATTCACGGACTACGCCGATCTTGTTGCACTCTCAGGTATGTTTTCTTCTGTGTTAAAATTTCTTAATTTATCATTAAGATAAGAATAATCGATGATATCCATCCTCTCAATGACAATATAGTAAGATTCGTATATTTTATTGGGATGATGGATTAGTGTCATTTAATCATTGATAAAAATGAGTCATAAGATTTTATCTATATAGATCGTGGAGATGTTATATCACTTTACTATGAATCATCATAAGTTGCCGGCATGTTCTAAGAGAATCAAACCTGAGATCAGTCTTTTATGTTAAACATAAATCCAGATTGTACATATGTTAATTGCTCTCAAAATTGTCGAAATCTTGAACGTGGCTAGATACCGCCTTCCCTTAAATATATGTTTTTACAATGTTGACAACATTTTACAAAATTGATTAATTTTTGTGAAAATGACAAATATAATATTTTCACAATGGAAAAGCAAGTTATGTTTTTCTTGAATCGACATTTCAGATCACACTCTCTTACACTTTTAATTTACAGGTGGCCACACATTTGGAATCGCCCACTGTGCGTCGTTCGTAAACAGACTTTATCCAACACAGGATACCACTCTGAATGCGAGCCTGGCCAAGGAGCTTTACCTCACTTGTCCCTCTGTTTCCACTGTAAACACCACCGATCTCGACATTCGCACACCCATTGTGTTCGACAACAAATACTACGCAGATCTTGAGAATGGAGACGGCATTTTAACATCTGATCAGAGCCTCTACAACGATTCCCGTACTCAGGATATCGTAAAAACCTTCGCAACGAATCAGAGTTTATTTTTCAAGAGATTTGTAGTTGACATGGTGAAGATGGTTCAGCTTGATGTGTTGACTGGAAGCGAGGGCGAGATTCGCCAAATCTGCTCACAAGTGAATAATGCTTCTACTTCCTATTCCATTCAAAATGAAGGAGCTGGTCACTCATCAGCGACTCTTTAAAATTTCCTGCATAAAATTGTTATGATAATATTAATCTATGTTTAACATATCAAACATGAGATAAATAAATATTTCGCTTGTAGGCATTCACCTTTGAAGATGGCTTGGCTGGAAAGTGTCAAATTCTAGTGGCTCCAATAGTTATTGTCTTGACTTTAATGTAAATTGCCCGATTTTAGATATTTTCCTACAGTCCAAGATATTTACTATGGTAGATATCCATAAATTTTAGATATTTCCTATAATAATATCTAACAATCTTATTGTATCTACTTTTTGGATTGTATGATCACAAATTTTAGATATTTCCTATAATAATATCTAACATTTTGATTGTATCTACTTTTTGGACTCTATGATCGTGTGCTAAAGAAAATATTAAATTTGCTCTCTTTGCGAATGTTGCGATTTATTTATTTATTGTCGATTAAAGAGGATGACAGATTGTTAAGGTTAGAAAATGTTTCTTATATGAACAACAGAAATACGATTGGTGTTACCCATGAATTGCAATTGAGAAGGATGGAAGAAGGGATCCTGTGGCAGCTGGTAAAGATGCAACCCCTCATGTGACCAGGGGCCTATTTCTTCGACATAAGTGTTTATAGTTGTTTTGTAGTTTACCGTCAGCTGACTGGCGTTTGTCCGTCACAGAGTAATAATGAGGAGCATAGGCCAGCTCAAAGATAGAGTGAACTGTTTGGCTTCCTTATCAGTTGGCTAATCTACAAAAATATCATTTGAAAGGAATGTTGTTACGTAGTAATGACAATGGTCTGTAATGTTTACGAAAGGCCATAACAGATTAAAGGCTATTTGGATGCTTGGCCAACAAGTTAGCGCATGTCAACCCATGCAAATCAATTTAAATTGGAACATTCTACAATATTCTATGCACCCAAGAAAAGGCTAATTGGGTTTGCAGTGCCAAGTTGGATATGTTGTATGGCAAATCTCTGGGCACTCAACTTGGATTATTGTGATTGTAGTAATTATCTAGAATTATAAACATTGCCAAATTCAATGAGTTGGAACTTTTATGGTGATCAATTCTGTAAAGAGCTGCCAAAGTCATTTGGAAAGTTGGGAGGATTTTCAAAGCTCCTAGGGAGAACTGCATCAAAACTGGAGTGCCCATGGGAACGGCCAAAACCAGTCTCCCATCGATATATTGGTGATTATTGAAATATTGATTTTTGTGATTAAGGATTTTCAAAGCTCCTAGGGAGAACTACATCAAAACTGGAGTGCCCATGGGAATGGCCAAAACCAGTCTCCCATCGATATATTGGTGATTATTGAAATATTGATTTTTGTGATTATTGAAATATTTTGGTGATGTGCAATCAGATAAAATGGACAACAGGTGGTGGCATTATTGAAATAGAGGGGGAAATATACAAGTTTAACCAAGGCCACTAACACACCCCCACCTGAGCACACCATCAACAACAATAGGTATTGTTATAACATTTCTATTCGAGTGATGGACATTAATGATAAACGCAGATCATCGTTTCAAGATTTGTAATAGTTTGTATCTAATAGTATATTTTTGGAAAGAAAAAGTTATAAAAAATGGTAGGTGGGTAACGTTTTTTTGGATTTTTTAAGGAATAAAATGTTACATCACGAAGCCTATCAAAATGAGGGTTTTTGGAACAAAAATTTAAACCATGAAGCTCATTAAAAATAAATATATAAAGTTAGAGTTCATTCAAATTAAAAGTTTTATTGTGAAAAGGTGACATTTTTCAAGTTAGAAATTGTTTGAGTATTGGATTTCATATACGTTCTAATACAAAATTGGTAGTGGTTGTTTATCTTTTTATTATTAATTTTGGGTTCATTTTATTTATTTATTGATTTATATATTTAGTTTTGTTATTTAAAATATTAGTGGAAAAATCTTACTTTACGAAGTGATTTTGATCTCGATTTACATTTCCTACTCCTCTATGAAAGGGATTAATAACATGCTGTAATAACTTGCTCGACAAATGCCTCTCCCTAAACCTAAAAATGCCTCTCTCGAAAAATACTTCGAACCCTAAACCTAAACCTAGTTTGAGTGGCGATGGCAATGGCAATGCGCAGGGATCCATTTCTTTGCAGGGTGATACAGTGGTGCGCGGCGGCCTACGTAGACTGATTGGCGGTGACACAAGGGTTGAATCTCCCTTTGAAACATTACGTCCAGATCAGAATGGGGAAAGGCCGGGGCAGAAAATACCAGTGCACTGATGGTGCGATCATGAACAAATTTGGCGGAAGACTTCCGAGCAAGGAGGCAAATGCATACAGAAACCTAGCTGGTGTTGGTTGAGACGAGTTTGGCATTGGTATTTCATTTGCTTCCCTGTTCGCTTGGTTGTAGAAAAATCAAGCCCTAAAGGAGATGTGGTCACTTGCTTTGTCCAGGAAAACTTGGGTTTTGCGGAGCAACTTTGCGACAGGGCAGAATCCCCTATTCGTTTTGTTGAGCGGGCAAGAGCTTTTGATCATGCAAATACATCCTTTAGAGAGGTGCTGCAGGGGAGGAGTGATAGGTCCACCAAACCCATGATGCCTGCTGTAAATATCCCTAGTGTTTCATTTGGTGACGAGGTGCTTGAATATGAGATTTTTTTATCAAGACCACGCCCTAATTTGCAGATTCAATGTTTTTGGCCCAGCGTTCTTGTCCTACATGAATGGATCACAAATTAACGTTGGCTTTCTCTTCTAGATAGCAGGTTAGACATTTACCCTCCTGCAAGGGGAACTTTATTGTTTTCTTTACTTTGATAGCTGATAAGGATGTCATAGCTGAAAATCTTTGGGCATGTCAATCCCACTATCTTGTCATGAAACCCTGGTTCCCCTCATTCAATCCAACCACTGAATATTTTTCTTGCAAACCAGTTTGGATTAGATTTCCACACTTATTGCGAAAATTTTAGGACCCTTCTTGTCTTGTTTTTATCGTTAAGTTAACACTCTGGAAAATATATTAAACATTGATTCTCATGCCACTAATTTTACACATACAACCTATGCCCAAATTCTGGTTGATCTTGATACCTCAAAGAACCTACTTGCTAACATTGAGCTCAAAGTTCAAAACAAAACTTGGACTCAACCTCTTGACTATGAAGATTTGCCTTTTAGATGCAGAATATGCTTTGCTTTGGGACATATCGCTGCTGATTGTGTAATAGTAAAGCACAATAATGAGAGAACCACATGGTGGAAAAATTCTCTCTTAGATCATTTTGTCTTTGATGTTCTGGGGATATTTAGATATAAATACAGATATGGAGGACTTGACCAATTCGGTTCCCGAAACTCCACTAAGAGAAATTTTAGTTGAAGGAAATAAAGAAAACGTAAATGTTGAAATTTAGCTGAACATTTTTTTGAACCAACTTCTAGTGAAGCAGCTAAGGAAAATGTTCCTCATCTTTTTCCTTTAAATGATAGTATATATCGGCCAATCGAAGCACTCAAAGTTATTCTTCCTATTCAAGACATCTTAGATGGGTGGAAAATAGTGCATAGAAAGAAAAATCCTTCCCAAGAAAACCTTTTCTCCTTCCTAGTTATTTCTTTTCGCTTCTAGTTAGCTGCTCTTCTTTTGTTTCTTGTTGTGTTTAAGGTTGTGTCTAGAATTTCATGCCTTTTTTGTTCTTGGGTATGGTCCCACTAAAAACCAACTTGTACCCTTTATATAAAAATCTTACTTGATAGAGCCTCACTAAATTCATTAACATCATACTTGGTCATATTTTTCAAGGATAAGGTATCTGCTCATAACTATCTTGATTTATTGTAAACATCAAAATTGGTTTTTTTGATTAAAAATCTTTAGTCATTTGAAGTCTTTATCCGAGGGATAAAATTGGTCCACATGCTAACATCACATAGCCCAAAATCATGTGGGATCACAAAAATATAAAAGTTGTAGCTTTCCGCCTGTGAAATGAGATGATGCTACTTGTCCCTTCACTAATCTTGAAGCATCACCATTTTCAATTTTCTCATTGTTTAAATTTGTTATTTATTTTATTTTTTGATTGATCAAATGACCGTTTGATTTGGTAGGGAAATGAAATAGAGAAAACTAAAAAAAAAAAATAGACATTTAATTTGGATCAATTATGTTATTTATTTGGGACTCTTAAAACTTGCTTTAATTAAATATTCTTGAGTCATTATCTAAGGGACCAATTTTTTCCCCATGTTAACATAATAAATCATTGAACTTGAAGGGATGAACCAATGTGAAAATTAGTGACTCTATCATCCTCTATGAAATATAATGATGTTATGTACACCTATGTGTATCTTAAAATGTTTCTCTTTCTTTTTTTTTAGAAGTTATTGTTTATTAGGGTTGATTTAGGTCATTTAAAGTTGTTATAAAATTAAGTGGTAAAACATGAGAATGATGATATGTACATCAAACGTATCTCAAAATTCTTTCCTTTCTTTTTGTTTAAACTTATTGTTTATTGGGTTTCCACACAATGGATTGGGATATTTTTTGCTCTCCCAAATATGCTGGGGGTTTAGGGCTAATTGACATTCTGCTCCAAGGTATTGCCCTTAGTGTCAAATGGATCATTCGGGGTTTAGAAGGGTCTGAGGCTTGGAAAATCTTGCTTCACCACTGTATTTGTCAAGGAACTCCTTTTGGAAAACAAGCTTGGAAAACTTTTGGGTTTCAGAGCTTATTGCTTTCTCTAGTGCTTGTTAAAATTGGGGAAATTTGTTATGCAGAGTATTTGGAAGGCATGGGAGTTAGTCAAACCCCACTTGATATGGGTTGGGGATGGATTTAGAATGGGGCTTTCCATAAACTCTCATTCCTTATGGTGGTCTTATGTTCTTAATTTTAACAATATTCCCTTTGCCATGGTGCCATGGATTAAAAGTATTTGAATTTTTAAGCATGGTATCAAGTTGATAGGTGATTTATTTTGCAAAGCCACCCATTCTTGGAAACCATGGGTTCTCATTAAAGCTCAATTCAATCTCAACAATGGAGATAAAGAATCTATTCAAGAAGTTCAGAATGCCATACCTGCTAAAGTGCTTCATAAGGTGGGAGTCTCTCCTCCTGCTCATTGGTGGTGAGGCGGCACTAGCCTACGACGAATCCTTTTAGTCGGACAAACCCCAAGCTTAGTTACTAGCTTTTGGCACTGGTCACATTCCTTATGAAAAGTTGAATAACTACTAAAAGATTAAACCCCCACAGGGTTTGGAAATGCAAGTTAAATCTCATTTGGAAGGCTCACATTGAACCCAAAAAGGCCCATTTCCTTTGGTTGATTTATATTGGGGTTTGTCGGTTGGAAACCGTCTTCAACATTTGGGAGTTGCTAACCCCTTGTGTCCTGCTTGCCACCAGCCTAAGACTCTTCTGCATTTGTTTTGGTACTATCCTTTTGTGTAGTCGGCTTGGATGTGGATCCATTCCATCTTCCAACCCTTTCTCCCTAAACCCTTCACCTAGAAAATTGTCTTGTTGGGGGACTCGGCCTTGCTTCCTGCAAAATACAAAAATTTGGCAAATTTTGTGTAGAAATTTTATTTCAAATTTGGAAGATTAGAAATGACTCTATTTTTAATCACACTATTCTTAGCATGGAATTTTCTATGACTACTAAAACAGGTATTATTTCTCATGTTTTTGTTCGGATCTAGGTCAAGATGGAGAAATTCCGCTTGGCAGTGGAGCACTTGCAAAATCTCCTCTCCCCCGGAGTAGTGCCCCCTTCTTGGTGATAATGAGCTGGTTTGGAGTTTCTTTTATTGATAATGATGAAAATAAAAGCATAAATAGTCTCGGGAGAGAGTTGAGACATACAATTTTCATCTAAGGAATGTGCAAGGAGTTTAATTACAATGATATGTATTCTTTTTTAAGAATACTCATGAAATTTATGATGAGGAAGATGGATTTAGTGAAAAAATGAACATATCTGGAATATTAGAAGATCTTAATTACACTTATCTATATGAAAGTAAAATGTTTTCCCATGTAAAAAAATTAATAAAGGATTTATGCCATTACTATGAGGAAATATTTGGGAAATTATGTGTGCACCAAGAACTAAGATAGTTACAAATATGTCTAGTTTTATTATCTAACAAATGTTGAGTTTACCATATTTGGTCTTTAATTTTACCAAATAATAGGAAGATGCCTTGTATACTAGTCATATATGATTTATACTCTATTGAGAATCTAGCATGGAAATCCTAATTTATGGAAAAACATATGAACAATTTTTTAATTCAAAATTCTAATTAGAGAAGTTATGGTTTTATTGAAACATTTGTTTAAGAGTACATTAGATCATGTGGACATGGTTTGGGCGTCATTGCAAAATAATCCATCGGAGGAGGGAAATTCTATGAATGGGGTGAGGTTGATACCTCTTTATGCTCTTCTAGATCATTTTCTCTTGATGCTAAGGGAGATTTAGATATAAATATTGATTTGGTGCACTTGGAGGATTTAGTTCCTGAAACTCCACTTAGAGAAATTTCATTGAAGGAAACAAGGAAAACTTAATTATTGAAACTCAAATGAAAAAAATTGTTGAACCAAATTTCGATGAAGCGACTAAGAAAAATTTCCTCGTATTTTCCTTTAAATGATAGTGCATATTATTTGATTAAGGATATTTGAGTGATTCTTCCTATCGAGGATGTATCAAATGGTTGGAAAACGGTGCATAGCAAGAAAAATCCTACCCCAAAAAACCATTCATCTTACCTAGTTGTTTCTTTTCACTACTAGGAAGCTTCTCCAATATAATTTCTTGTTGTGTTTAAGGTTTTATCGAGATTTTAGGCCTTCTCTATACGAGTAGGATCCCATCCAAAAAAACCACCTTTTACCCTTTATCTAAAAATCATTTCTTATATTCGCAATATTTATAGAACATTCCTATTGTGTCAATGATCTTATGATGACATATATTTGAGAATTATGTGGAGATGAACATGTAGGAAAACACTTGAGGATTTGGTGAAACAAAGAGAATGAATGGGAAAAGGGTGCAAAAGAAACTTGAACACATCTTTTCTATAAAATTAGATGTTGATTTTTTTATTTATTATTGACTAGGTACAAGAAAGAAGAAGAAATAAGAAATCAAAGGAATGCGTGCAAAAATTCTATGGAAGAAAGAAATCAATGTCTAGAGTTGAAGGTATGTCATCTCTTCCAAATGAATTTGAAATTGAAAGAAATCCTCAAATAAATGATTGCATTAATAAATAATAAAACAATGAATTATGATGCAATTCTATATTTAGACATAGATGTTATGCAAAATGATCAACCTATTTAAAAAATAAAAAAATAGAAAATTATGGCAATGAAAAACATATAGGAAATGAAAAATAACTACCTAATCTTCAACCAACATTACCATTGAACTCACTAGTTAGAATATTATGTAAAACACCATGGATTTTAATTGAAGATGATAAAGATAATTTTTACCCAATGAGTGATAATATTGCTAAAGGCACTTGAGGAACAAAATATAATAAGATATAAAGAGAATTTTTAACAACTTAAATGAAATAGGATGTTGTCAATTGTTTGTTGAAATGATGAAAAATATTAAGTTTAGATCCACTCGAAGATCCTTGTCTTAAGAACATCCAATGAAATATCTGTTGTAAAAACATATAATGAATGCATACCAAGCAATAGGTTTGACCTCACATGCTAAATATAGTAATACTTCCGGACATGTTATTACATAAACTAGAATAAGTAAAATAACAAAGAAATATGGTTTAAATAGTAAAAAAAGAAATATATCTTGAAAATAAATAGAAAACCACTATTGTAATCTATAAAAGATGTGAAAGAGTTAAGGGTCACAACAACAATGAATTATGCGAATTCTCTAGTAGACTCCAATGGAAAGGAAAACATAGTTGTAGACATATAATCTAAAATTGAAAAATCCTAAAAAAATAAAGACTATGGTTTCAACTAATAAAACATAAATTTTAAAAATAAGAATTGATTATCAAAATCATGAATTATATCCTAAATAGTTTTGGATATGAAACAAAAATAATTTTACAATGAGTTTAAAGAGACTTATCTTGAAATAGGAATTATTTAAATGTATTTAGAATGGACAAACCTTTTCATGTTAATATATATTACTTGTTCACTTCATCTTGTTGTAGGGTCCATTTTGAATTGTCTATGCTTTATGATTTTTAACGGCATATATGTGTTTTTTTTTTATTATTGGCAAATAGTTTTTTGAAAGGGACTATACCCTTGAGAACAAAAGAAGGCCTAAGAGCCGGAATAAGAGTGAGAATCGGAGAGAATGGATCAAGATCCGAATGCTACAATGAAGCTCGAAGTAGCCCGAAACAACTACTCAACCGAGACAAAACAACAAAATTCGCAAAAAGCAGTAAAGAGACCGCAAAAAAATAGCATAAAAACAAACAGAAACAACAGAAGCAACCAATGCTACTTCTTGGTAGCTTTGTCGATGCTGGTCTTGACTCTCTTCCAGGCGCGAAACATACCCAGAGTTGTCATGTGGGTAGCATCAGTTTTGTCAAGCTCCTCAATGGTTCTTTTGCTCTCTTTTTCGTTGCCCCAAAGTGCAGCCGGGACACCGCTGAGGTTGGAAACACTTCTGGCATGACCCTCAATGAACTCCTCGATTGCCCTAAAGGTAGCAATGCTGTAATCATGTCTAGTTTTGGCCATCCCTAAGCGGGAGTCCAAGGAAGTCAGCTTCTTATAAATGTCCTCCATCTGATTGCTATCAATGTTCCCCTCCCCCTCCATGCTTTTCTTTCCTTTCTGTTTAGGAAGGTTCTTGACCTCATCCTTCAATAGTTTCAACTCAGCCTCTAAGGCCTCCAACCTCTTTGAAGAGCTATCCAACTGTACTTCCCGGGGACTGGCACTGCTGATATGGAGAAGGTCATGTGCAATCTCTAGCTCGAAAGGCTCCTTCTCCATAGAAAGAGCCTCAAGGTTGAGCTTCCTGGAGGCCCTGGTGACCGGTCTTTTAGAGGTAGAGGCGAGGTGGGTGGCGGGAGTAGTAGCAGGGGGAATGGATGGAGAAGCTTGAGCAAGGCCCGATCGGGGGTGGCAAAGCGGTGACGAGGGGCAACAGGAGGAACAAGGCTGACAGCAGCAGAGCCCATCAAAGGGGTAGCCGGGCTAGGAGAGGAAGGAAGACCAGGGTATTTTAGAAGGCAACATTTATGAATCAACAAAATAAGTCCTTGATGCAAGGGAACCGCCCGGGTGTGCTTCTGAAACTCCAAAATGGAGCGTTCAAGGGAGTTCAACAGATAATGGGGAAAGCAAACCAATCGATTCCTACGGAAGTGGTTTAGAAAGATAAGATGTTTAGCAGGGACAGTGACAAACCTACCTTCCAAGGAGATGAATCGAATCATCATGCGAGTAACCTCATCATAGGGTGGAGGGGTGGTGCGACAAGCGAGGCTCATTGTACCAAATGTGAGCTCCTCAGATCCCTCCACAAATCTTCTTTCTTCAGCATCTCTATCAACCCTTTTGTTGAAGAAGTGGTATCCCTCCAAACAAAGACCGGTCGCTTCAGCAATAAGATCTTCATTGACTGATATCTTCTGTCCCCCGTAGTCGACAGTCTGTTCCTTCCATTCCTTAGCAAAATGCACAGAAATGCTTTGGTCATGCCCCTGCACCTTTTCCATGAAGTTGGTGAAACCACCTTTGCTGAGAATGTTCCAAAGCTCGATATTTTCCTTCCAGTCGGGGTCCGCGCATGGTTCAATTTGGCAGGGAGGTCCTCCCATCTTCTCGGTGATAGACTGATTACAACAATTTCCCAGATGCCTGTGTGCGTAGAGACCTGTCCGCTTCTTGCTTATTGAAAGCCGCACAAAATGGAAACTATAGCCGTTGCTCTTCCACGAACTGCGCGTGATCTGCTTTAACCGAGCTGCGGGAGGTCGTGTGTGTGAGTAGCTCTCTTTCTGTCAATAATCACATTACAACTCCCATCGGTTTTCGAGGAGCTATGAATCCGGATTTTAACAGCTGTAGTACATCCCGCATGCGTGATTTTCAAATCAACATAACGGCATATATGTGTTAATTTTCATACTTATAACATTTTACAAGAGTGTATGATAAATATTCCACCTAAATCAACAATAGATTAAATCTCAAGTGTTTTTATTGAAAGAACTATTTTTTTAAGAAATCATGTTTGGATATAACCCTTTAATAGTTTTGGTGGTTTGACATTTTTCTAAAATTGTATACACACAAAGAATACACATGAAATTGGAAATGAACTAAATAGTTAAGAAATATAATTCGATGATATACACTTTAAAATATGGAAAAGAGGGAGAGATGTGTGAGCTCAAGAGTAAATAAGAAATTGTATAAAAATTTAATGTTATATTTTGATAGAAGATAGTCTATGACTATCAAGGAATACACATATATCTTTATGAATAAATGAGAAATTAAGGTTATATAATGACACATTTCCTTTTGATATAATTGTTTGATTGATTTTTCTTTGAACTATATGCTACAACCAATTTTTTTAATTCCAATCAAAATACTACAACTCCATTTAGGTTTCCATATTTGTGCATATAACATTCACTCATGCTCCTAAAAATATAGAGGAATAAAAAAATATCTTGAGGGAGTATTATTTTTATAGTAGTTATTATCGTACACATTCTATATAGTTTGTGTAAGGTTTCTTTGTGATTTTCCATGGTAATGTGAGTTAAAAACATCATATTTGGTCAAAAATCATATAGTTAAATATTTGTACATCGCCATTCAAGATTTCCCAAATGTTATATTTTTTTATCAAGATGCATAACATGCATGGTGCTTGATATATTTATAATTTTTCTACAAGAAGACATGGAAAAGGGGAGCATTATGGTGTAAGATGATAGCTTAAAAACACCCTAGCATGAAAAGAGTTGAAGTACAAAGATGGTGCAATATTGACCAATGTAGCATCCATCATGAAATGGTGTGACTTACAAATATGTTTAGGTAATGATGGTAATTCTATAGTTCATAGAATTTTTTTGGTTGTTATAAGAAGATAACTTTACACAACATGAAGTTTTATGCTAACATGATCTAGTTAGTTGCACTCTTTTATAATTTTAAATTCAAGTTCATGTACTATTCATACTAATCAAATGCCATGCTTTTATTCTTCATGTATGTATTTTTTCGGGATGAGAGTTATTCTAAAGAGTGGGTTGATGAATGGCGTTGTATAAATTTAAATACACTTGTGATGTATTAACCTCCACGAGAACTAAAAGTCATAAATATAAAATCATCATTTGAATTTGACAATATATAGGATCTAATGAAATTAGGTATTATACATTTATTTAGTTAACAAAAATATAGTATCTCATTATGTATTATATATGAATCATTTATTGATTTTTTTTTGTAGAATGGGTGTAAGCGATGTTTATGTAGTTGTTGTACAAGAAAATACTAAATAATGAATAAATTATTGTTTGTCTAGTCGTGTTAAGGAAAAAGCTAAATTGAAAATCCCTAAAAAGATAAAGGAGGCCAAGAGTATCCTATGGGGTTTGTGGTTGTTACTATAACATATTATTCTTTCTAACAACAAGCTTCTAATTTTGATCTTAAAACTAACTCTCTACGCTTTCTAGAGAAATATTTTCTATATACTATAAGAATAAAAATAAAACATATTATCAAATACTTGAGTCATATTTGGAGGAAAATGCATCTAAATACTCCCCCTTCATTCCTCCTACTTCTTCATTGTAGTGAGATCAAACACACTCTAATACCAAATGTAAAAATTGGTCAATGTGCAAGGAGCTTAACTACATAATAAAACTATAAATTTTAATTCATACGGGATAACTATATAATTATATAGGGATGCAACTCCTATAATTAAGGAGGTTGCTTTATAAAAATCACCCTACAAAATATTCCCTTAACCTATTTATGGAATATTATTATAACCGAACAATATTACAAACAACCCAAATAACAATATAACCGTAAGTAAAATCTACTCTTGATAAATACCGATACCAATGTGAATGGTAAATTCCTAATACATAAAAGCTCCATCCAAAAATAGTAAGTGTCTGAGGCTTCACATGCCCAAATTTAGTAATTTCATGAAAATGGAAAATTTTCAACACATGTGCACTCTAAACAAGAAAAAACCATCAAAAATTTAAAATCAGAAAAATAAACTAACATAGTTGTCCTAAATTAGACTGTTAAAAATAGAAAGTATTGAAATTGGGATCATATCACTTATATTGAAACTCACATTCCATCTATATCATTAAATTTTTCCATAGTCACAAGGATGGGAAGTTTTCTTGTGGTTAAAACAAGAGAGAAATCCCCCATTGGCTCCCAAAACATCAATCCTAATGTGAATCCTGAATGGAACATTTTGATGCATGAAGTTGGATGATTCAAAATTGTCACATAAGGGATTCATCATGGTTGTATTCATTAAATAAGGAGATGTATTCATCACTAAGGTGAATCAAAATCTCCGAGATAAATTTTATGTAGGATCTAGATCAAAAACATAGGAAGCTTTGAACAAAGATATTAATGAAGTATTTCAACCTCACGAAAACATAAATTGAACCTCTAAGGTGAATAAAAGTGATGTTTCTACATTATATACACTTCTCCCAATGTTCCTCAACCTAAGACTAGTTTACAAGACCAATCTCACAACAATGTTCCTTATGATCATTCAAATGGCCTTGTAGTGTGCCTACACCTCAAAAATGAAGGAGATTGCAACCATATTGTTTCTACCCAATAGGAAGTTAGAGGAAAATGTTTCATTAAGAGATAAATTGATATACTTAAAGGAGAAGAATTATGAGGATTACATAAGCAAAGAGATGTCCAAGAATCGAAGTATGTTTCCATTCAAAAAGGTGAGATATTTTTCACAAAGGTGAATTGTGAGGTTCAAAAGGGTCATCATGTTCAAGTGATGTGGAAAGTGATATCAAACAAGATCTGGTATGAGAATGTATTTGATGATTATAATCGTGAATGTAGAGTATCCTCTTTCCCCATTTTTATAATAAGTAATAGATGAACAATGAGGTATTTAAGCATCGAGGTTGTTTCCATTCAAAAACATGAAGTATTTGTCACAAAGATGAATTGTGAAGCTCAAAGAGGTCATGAGGAGGAAGGAGATGATCACCATATTGTAAATATGACCTTATGTTCAATTTTCTTTGTAAAAGGAAGGGAAACATCTGAATCACACCATGGAAAAAACCATGTTAGAATTAACCGAGTGTATAGAAAGGATATTCATTTTAATAAAGGGATACCAAGGTACCAAAGATAATCATATTTGTAAGAGTAGAAAGTTATCATAGGTTGACGTAGTGAAATTTGTCACAACTGTGATTCTAAACACTCATTGAGGACCGTGGAACATGTTCACATCTTGCAAAAGAAAGAACTACAATCTCAATATTCTAATTGAATAGGTGGTCAAATTAAAAAAATTCATTCAATGTTCATCAAAGGATAGTTATTCATCTGCGCAGAGGATTCATCGTCATTAGATCCATCAACCCTCATTTTCTCTCTTCTATCTTCTATCTCCATGTTCTAATTCTTCATTAAGAATGTATTTTTTTTCTGTATTTTGTCTCACTCACCTAAATGACCTTACACTTAACATTGTAAGAGTCTTTTTGATAAATATGAAAATAAATTACTTTAATTTCCTAGGAATAGAAAATGTCATAAGCGATGAGGAAACGTGAAAATTTATGTGGGGGAGATGAAAAGACATTTGTAATACTATAAATTGGAATGGATTAACCATTATAAAGGGTTGGAAATTATTGATTATTATAAGTTGTTGGATTTCACTTCTACTAAAAAAATAAGCTACAATATTTTATCTCCTTTCCTTTCCTATGTTAATCCATACTCTCTTTTCTAATTTTTCAATCATTGTGATCTTGTAAAACAAAGAAGGAAATTTCGCCCTTGATTAATTAATTCATATAAATTTATTTCTATGATTTCTTAGTCTTACTATTGATGTAATGCCCACTAAAAACAACCCACTTGAGACCCAAGAATAACCTAGGATTAGTTAGAAAAAAAATGGAATAATTTTTTTGTATTGTTTTAAAATAGTCTACAACTAGGCTACAAGACAACGGTTGTCGTAAGTAAGTTTCAAAGAAAATATACTATTAATAGCTTATAGCTATATTAATATGACAATTATAAAATATAACAAGGTCCAAAATTAGGGTTAGATTAATCAATTAGGTTAAGAGGGTAATTTCTCAATATACCACTTTCTAATAGGATTAAAAGATTCAACTTGATTTTTCTCAAAGTTTATGCACTCAAAAATTTCCAAAAACATTCCCATTAGCTAGGAAATTTCCTCACCTTTCTGGTGATATAAATAAGTCCTCCTAACTCCTCATATTTCTCAAGTTAGGGGTGGCGGACCTTGGGAGGAAAATTTTCCCAAGAGCGGGTTTACGGGCCTACGGGAGAAAATTTTCCATGCGTGGGCCTACAAGCCGCGAAAAGAAATTTTTCGTGTGCGCGGGCACGTGTGGGCAAAAAGAAAATTTTTCCCAAAGGTGTTCGGGTTGGTGGAGTGGGGAGGAAAGTTGGATTCTTGGCGCTTGGGGCGAAAAGCACACTTTTCCCCTACGCGCCCATGCGTCCGTGATGGGACTTTGCACCCAAAACGATATTATACCCGGAGCATGAGGACACATGGCACATTCTAAGCCAATGCGGGAAGTGGGTTAGCGGGGACAAATAGGCATTTTTGCCTTAAGGGTTAAAAAGGTGCATGGGATTAAAATCCACCCGCACCTCCACCGGTGCCTCACGACGCCACGTGTCAGACGTTCATTGGTTGTGGATCGACGGGTCGGCAGGGGAGATTTGGGAAAAGTTGAATTTTGAAGTGTAAAGCTTTGGGACACTTTGTGCCTCTGCCGACGCGTCGTGGGGACACATGTCATCCATTCATTGGTTATGGGTTGGCGGGCCTATGGGAGAAGTTAGGAAAAATTGCCAAAATTTTCTTTTGAAGCGCTAAGGTAAAAAAAGATCCACGCCTCCGCCAACACCTCTCTAAGCCACGTGTCAGTCAATGATTGGCTACGGATGGTGGGGATGTGGGGAAAACTTAGAAATTTTTCCAAAAAAATTATTAATTAAATTTAATAGTTAGAAAAATTTTGAAGCCAAAATGAAGTGAAAACTTCAGAAGGCTATAACTTTTGATTAGAAACTCAGTTTTTGGAAAATGAGGAATTTTCAGAAATCTCTCAATGTCCTCTTTGTAAAGAAATACATAATCTTTCATTTTTATAGTGTTTAAGGGGTAAATTTCATGAAAACCATCTCGCATGCTTTTAAAAGGCAAAGCGGTAAATTTTAACTTATGAAATTTTAATCAATTGATCTTTTTCCTCTCTCAACATGTCAATTAAACATGGAAAATTGTTATTAGATGGATTTATGATGGATTTGGAAGCTAAGTTTGTTTGATTGACTCCCAATAAGAAAAAAATACAATTTTGACAACAAAAACGACAAAGAAAGCGGTTTGAGCCCGATTTTGCTAAGTTTCCTAAATAAATTCTTAAGTATTTTTGTCCAATTGAATTCGTTTAGGGCATACTACTTCAATTTAATTGTTTAATTTGTTATTTCCTTACTGCAGGTTCAAACTGTGCATTTTTGGATAAAGTATTTACTAGTTTGAAAATACAAAACAAAGATCAAATTTTAAAGGATCTATTTTCCATTTTCATCTTCCAAGTATTATAATTCGTTCCAATTCTAATCTAATACATTTAGTTGATTCAAATCAAACTATTCAAAACCAAAATGCAATTCTAATTTCCAATTTTACACTTTTCAAAAGACAAAGTTATGTATTTACCTCACACGCATTTCTTCCTTTCAAACAAAGATTTCAAATACATTTCAAACTCAGATTTTAAATAGAAGTAGTTCCAATCGTGGAAAAGAATGCAAATTTTATTCAAAAGAAAAGATTTCCTTCTTTTACAACTTCTCTTTTTGTTGATTTTCACAATACAATATACAAAATACATCTCTTTCTTTCAAAATAGAAATAGAGTATATATCTCTCCTTTACATTTCAAAATTACAACTTTCATATTCAATACAACATATTTCCATTACAAAACATATACGAGTTCATCCACTTCAAGTGGGAAAGGTTACAATAAGATTTCTTTTAACAAGGGACTCATCAAACTTTTTTTTTTTTTTTTCCTTTGCTCCAAAATAACAACATGTAGTTTTATCTTTCTTCTAATTATGATCACAACAAGAGTATGGGAAAGGCAACACTCTCCACCCAACTAAGACATCCAATGACAAGGAGAAGCCATCCTTCTTCATTGGCCCCGAGCCCCAACCATAATGCAATAAAAGAAAAGTTTCAACTCATGGCAACAACAAGCTTCCACAAACACACATGTAAATTTCACATTTAAAACATAGTCCAAAACAAAATGTAGTTTGTAGCTACATTAAAGCATGAAAAACAACACTAAGGCTTCATCAAGCAAGCCAAAGGAGTAAGAAACTATGGGGGATGCTACTTATGCCTCCCAAAGGGGAAATGGGTATCACCACCGATTTCAAACTACCAAAATATATTGTATCAAAGCCCCGAAATTCCCTTATGCCTCCCCAAGTACCCCTTATTCCTCACATTTCCTTATGCCCCCAACCTTTTATAACACCCCATAACGAGTAAAGAAATGCAAACTATTTATTTGTAAAGTAGAACTCAAATCCCAACTCCCTCCTCACTTATACCTCCCTAAGACACTTATGCCTCCCACAAAATGAACCCCATAGTCTTCTCCTACACCATACCTAGGCCATCTACCCAATATCCTACAAACATGCCAAAACATTCACAATAATAAAAATTTCATAAACAGAAAAGAAGCATTACAAGAGCCAAGCTCCTACCTCTCCATAATGGGGTTGTTTCGAGTTTCAAAACAACAAGATTTATCCCAATGCAAGCAATCCAAATCATCCAAGCACAAGCATGCAACAATCTCCCAAAAACTTCTCCAAAGAAAGAGCTCCAGAACAAAAAAAGAATTCACCCCAAAAGGAGTTTCCCAAAAGTGAAGCAACCCAAAACAAGGCAAGCAATTCAAATTTTATAGAAGAGGGAAGAGAAGATGATGAGGTGGATCCATGTAGGATGCCATATCACACATCCTCAACCTCACCAAAAATTCAACATCATTCTCCAATGCATAATAAATAGGTGTGTGAATAACATGATAGTTTACTTACATACTCAAATCCAAAACACACCCCAAAGGACTGAAATTAAACCTATGTAAAAAAAGTGTAATTAAACTTACAATTTGTCCTCTCAAGAAGCATTATAAAAGTCTAATTTTAACCCCCAAACCATAGGTATGGTTGGTAATTAAATTTAAGAGGTATGGGATAAGTTTAACTTGTCCCACAAGCCTCCAAAATCAGCCTCCAAGGACAATTTCGAATTTCCAAGAAGGTGGAGTGTTTCACACTCAAAATTTAACTTACACATCACTTACATATTACTTACACATTCTTACAACACTTTAAATCATAACCAACAACAATATTAATTACATTCTCATGATATATTTTAATTAATTAACTTAACAACATGATTACTCACAATATTAACACCACATTAATTAAATAATGAAAGGGGTAAGTGCACCACATAAAACACATGAAAACATTAAACAAAAGAACCAAATAAATAAATACACATAACCCCTTGGTCACATTTAAAGGTGATCCCCCATGGGAATCCCTAACAAAACAACCACACACAAACAATACAAGTTGTCATGGTGACCTTGTTGAATTCATCTAGAATTCCAATGTGGTTGGTCTCCAATCCCCCGATGTTTGTTGTGATATTTTAAATCTGAAAAACAAAAATACCTCCTTCGGCCTCATGGCCATATCAGAACATCCAAAATAATATAAATAAAATTACAAAATCATCTAGATATATGAATCACAAACATCCAAGCAACCAACAAGATCATTTGCAATTTTACTTAACAACTATGTCATCATCAAATAATTTCTATTTCTAGGTCTACTCACAATATCCAAATATCACATGTCCGAACAACATCCATAATATAACCATGTCAATTGGTATATCAACATCAATATCCAAAATGTCTCTAATAATCATCATGCATCATAACTAAATCAAGGTCAACAATAATCCATGATCTAACATCTAACATCACACTATAATAAAGTCCATAATCATGTCCATAATATAATCATGTCAAATAGTATTTAATGGCGCCCAAGAAAGTTTATTGATTGCTATATGAATTAATATAGAAGTGCACGCCATTATATAGGCTGCGTGAGGGAGGACGGAGGAAAAGCTGATTACATAACTGTTTACTAACAACTACTAACAACAATGTATTAACAATGTGCTAACATTCCCCCCCTTAATACATTGCTCTTACAAATGTACCCCCTAAACAAATCAAACTTCACCTTGCTGAGAGGCTTGGTGAGAATATCTGCAACCTGAAAATCAGTAGGGCAGTACTGGAGCTGAATTTGGTGGTTCAAGACCTGTTCATGAATGTAGTGACATTCGACCTCAATATGCTTTGTTCATTCATGGAAAACAGGATTCTTCACAAGCTTCAACACACCTTGATTGTCGCAGTGAATGATGGGAGGTTTCTCTTCAGGAATCCCTATATCTGCAAGAATGTGATGTAACCAAATTACTTCGCACATAGCTCTCGTGCGGCGCAAAGATTCACCTTAGTGGATGAGAGAGAAACAACAGTTTGCTTCTTGCTAATCCATGAGATAGGTCCAGATATGAGATGAAAAACATATCCTGAAGTGGATTTCCTATCATCAACAGATCCTACATAGTCCGAGTTTGTATATCCCTGTAAGAAGAACTGAGTGTTCTTCTAATACTCCAGACCAAAGTCAACTGTACCTCGGACATATCTCAACACATGCTTTGCTGCTATCCAATGACATTTCTTTGGCTCTTGCATAAATATGGCGAGATAGCTCACTGCAAAGAAAAGATTTGGTCTTGCATAAGTCAAGTAAATGAGACTCCCCACAAGTGCCTATAGTGAGTGCCATCTACTGCGGTGAATCCGGAATCTAGATAATTGCAAACCTTTTCCATAGGTGTGGACATCGGTTTACAATATGACATTCCATACTTTTCCAGAGTGTCTTGGCATATTTCATCCGAGAGACGAAGATATGATTCTTCTTCGCCATATCTCTAAGCCAAGATAGTAGTGAAGTAGCCCCAAATTGGTCATGTCGAAGGATTTTTCTTGAGATCATTCTTTACATCATCTACAAGATTTTCAAAATTCCTGTGATCACAAGATCATCTACGTACAAAACCGTAATGACAATCTCTGTTCCTACCTTCTTGATATACAAATTTGTATATGAGGGGCTACGAGTGAATCCATCTTTGCAATAGGTGATCATTTATTTTTATATACCATGCCCTAGGTGCTTGTTTGAGTCCATAGAGAGACTTTATCAGACGACATACCTTGTGTGGTTGATGCTCATCTACAAACTCTTCGAGGTTGGGCCATGTAAACTTCTTATTTTAGATCACCGTTTAGAAAAGCACTCTTGACATCCATCTGCTGAAGTTTCCATCCATTTTGTGCTTTGTCGGTACGCACAACTCGATGGTTTTGATATTCGTAGTGGGTGCAAAGGTCTCGCGTCATGGTCAATTCCTTCTTCTTGAGCATAACCCTTTGCAACAAGTTGTGCTTCGTGTTTGTCGATTGAACCATCTCGCCTTATATTTTGTTTTGAAAATCCATTTGCAGCCAATGGATTTCTTACTTGGAGGTAGATCGAAAAGTTCCACATTCGATTCTCAATTAGGGAATCATATTCAACATCCATAACCTGTTTCCACTTTGTGGTTGGTCTAATACCTCACGAACAAAGTGTTAGGTTCGGTGATCTCAACAACCGAACTCATGATTGCAAAATTTACCTCATGTCTAGCTTGACTTCGTGTTCGACTCTCGTAGAAGTACGGAAGTGAGTTCGGTGTGCATCCTAATATTATTATGGACCCATTTTGGACGTTGGTGCTGCTGCGATGTGAAGATGTGTTTTCCATTGTTCCAAGATCAACGAACAAGTCTCCACTCAGCTCTTCTTCTCTATGAGAAGAATCATCTTGACCATCATCTGGATGTGTGAGCAATCTATGTGACGAGGTTGGTCTTTGGATCTCCATTATGTGGCAGGAGTCAAAAGATGACTCATCACATACCACATCTCAACTCTCATAGATCTTTTTCGTCTCAGGATCCATGAGATGATATGCCTTTGAGGTAGTACTATACCACAAGAAAAGACATGGCAGTGTCTTTGGATCAATCTTCTTCCTTCTCTTATCTGGAACATGCATATATGCAAGACAACCCAAAAATCTCAAATGATGAATAGAAGGTTTACGACCAGTCCATATCTCTTCGGTGTCTTGTTTCGCAAGATCTTCGTGGGTGCCCCGGTTGAGTAGATACACTATTGTGCTGGACTTGCTTTACCCAAAACCGATCCTCCAACTTGGGGTCGAGAGCATACAATGAGCCATCTCCATGACAGTCCTGTTGCGGTGCTCAAAAATCCCGTTCTGTTGGGGCGTGTAGGGTGCAGTCAGATGTTGCTAAATGCCATGTTGCTTTAGGTATGCTAAGAACTTCTTTGACACAAATTCCCCCCCTCGATCTAAGAGGAGGAGAAGAAGAGGCTTCCTGACTAGCCTGGTGGCTTGCTGGTAGAAGGTTTGGAAATTTGCAAATGCCTCACTCTTCTTCTGGAGGAAATATACCCACATTTTCCGTGAGTAATCATCAATGATGAGCTGGAAGTACTCAAAACCTTGGAAGCTAGCTGGCAGGGGTCCACACAGATCGGTGTGAATGACCTGAAGATGCTCTGTAGAATGATAAGAGCTCTGTTTGAATGGACCTCTATGTTGTTTTCCCGCAAGACATCCCGAGCAAATAGGTAAGGAATGGGAGAGTGGAGGAAGCCCTCTTACCATTTCCTTGGCACTGAGCTGATGCAGAGCCCCAGCAGAAAGATGACCATATCGAAAGTGCCATAGTGCAGTGGACTCATTGTTGAAGCAGAGAGCAATGCTAGATGAAGTGACCACATCTAGTGCAAATAAACGACCCTTCAGAAATGCTTGAGCAATTACTGAATCTCCTTGGGAAATGATGCAGGACTTGACCCCTTTCTCAACAAAGAATTCAACTTGCATCGATGGTTAAGAAGTTGACTCACAGACAAAATATTTGAGGTCAAACTGGAACATATAGCACCTTTGTGAGTGTACATCTTCGTGTTCCAAGAGGAATGATGACATCACTAATCCCCACCACAATATACTCCTGATTGTCTACGATGGTGATCTGATCTCCAGTGGGCCGGTCACTCAAAGTATGGAACAACTTCTTATTGCCAGTCATGTGTTTGTTGGCACCTGAATCAATCAACTAGACATCTTCTGACGAGTGGAAAGTCTCGTGAGACTAGAACAATGTCAAAATGATTCGTGTCTTGAACCTCTTCATCGGAGGTGGCATCCTGCTGAGTAGCAATGTGACCCTTCTGCCTCTGATTACGAGCACGCCATCAAGATTTCTTGGAATATCCTTGGCCAGAAGTGCTCTCTTCGCCAGAGTTGCCATACTTGCGACCGTTGTAATAACAGTTCACAGTTGTGTGCGTATCCATGGAGCAAATGTGGCACCATCGATCCACCTTGTTGTTCTACTGCTTCTAGGGTGGCCACTGTGGTGGCCACTTTGAGAAGATTGTCTTGAGGATGCCGCTTCGATTCTCGGGGCTAGCTTCCCTTTTTGAGGCTTATGCTTTTTCCTCGTGATGAGAGCCTTATCTTCGAAGGCTTCTTGAACATTCTGCATGGCTTCTTCCTGCTGGAGATAATTCACCAGGGTGGCAAAACTCACCTCTTGTTGAGTGATGGTCAACATGGTGATCAGTGTCCGAAACCGGGAAGGAAGAGCTCGTAAGGTGAGCGGGACTAGCAACTTGTCATCCACTGGTTCACCGAGAGCAGAGAGTTTTGCACGTAACTCAGCCACACACCGCAAGAAGGCTTCTACTGATTCGCCATCATGCATACTCATCGTGTGAAGCTTTTTCTGAAGATGTAACTTTGTCGTCAGATTCTTGGCTTCGTAGATGGTACATAATGCGGTCCATGCCTGAGAGGAAGTGGTTGCTTCCCGAATGTAAGGTTACACCTCATCAGAAAGGCTCAGGGTGATAAGCATTAGTGCTTTTGCATCAGCCTTTTCATATTTAACCAACAGATCAGCATCTATGGGAGGGGCATCTTTGCCAGAAACGATCCCCCAAAGATCTTCGAACTGAAGAATCATCCACATCTTGGTTTTCCATGTAGTGAAATTTGGCCCTTTCAAGAGTTGGGCATTGGATAGCAGTATTTTTGGAGCAAACATTTAAAAAAAAAACTCAAAATTGTATTTTATTTATTTATTTTTTCAAAAATGGCTACAATGCTTACTTTAAGGAATCATCCCAAAGATGGGCTCTCTATAGGCTCGTGCAAAGTGAGACGTGGATGCTCCTGTGGGCGTTCTACTTCGCGTTCATCATCTGCATCATAACCACGTTCAAGTTCTACATGAATCCGCCGTGCTTGACATCGAATGTCAAACAAAAAATACTCCAATAGTCCTTGGCGCACAATCTCGTCAAAGAGAATATTCCCAGTGTTGTGGAGCTCGTTGACCAAGGAAAAGAACAGTCTAGTGGTGTCTTCATTATCACTCAATGCCCAAATATTTGGTGCATTTCTTGTGGTGCTTTGTGCATCCAAAATTTGTGACATACGCGCACACACGGTTTTGCAATTTGCAGGCTTTCTTCCACTTGCCTACACAGGTTGTATGTCTGTAGGATTTTCTCAGCCAAATCCACACTTCAGCCACGAATAGGTCGCTTTTGGTTGCTATCCACTCACAGTTTAATGGAGACTCCACGTTTGGCTTTATTCTCCATGCACATCATACACCTCCACGCTAGCAAGTTATCCTTGTCTTCCACACATGCAGTCGCCGCTAAATAGGTCGCTCTAGAATTTCACGCTTCTCCAGAAGCTTGCATGCAAATACTAATCTCCACTCAGGAAATTTCTTTCTAATCTTTACGCAGGTAATTTCTCCTTTGGTTCTTTCGCTTTGATATGCCAACATCTACACGCTTTACATGGGCTCTCATATTGGTGCTTTCAAGTCTTTGGCTTGCCTCCTTCACGCACAACAATGTTTTCTCAACCAATTTTCTACACACAGCAAATTCTCCACGCAAGAAATTCTCCACGCACGCAAGCGAGAGATCAACGGGGCTCGATACTAATGATTGTGCTCCAAGAAAGTTTATTGATTTCTATATGAATTAATACAAAAGTGCACGCCATTATATAGGCTGCGTGAGGGAGGGAGGAGAGAGGAAAAGCGATTACATAATAAGTTTACTAACAACTACTAACAACAATGCACTAACAATATCATGGTCGGTATAAAAAAGGTGTCAAAAGAAAGTGGGCACTATAGTTGATTGCATATTTGAATTATTCTAATTTAATGTGGACCTACTCTGGTTACCATTGGTGAGAATATTCTAATTCCTACTCGCAACATTTTACCTCTATCCCTATTTTTCCTACTTCCCTTTACCTCTCTCCAAGCTAATTCTTACCTTGTACATCAAAGGAAAATTTCCACAAATGTCATTAAATATTCCTTTTTTCTCCCTATCCTAATGACCATCCCATGGTTTGAATTAGTTTATATTCAATAACGGTGTTTGAGGTGATAAGATTTGGGGGGTGAATCACCCCCAATAAAATCTTTTTCACACTTACTTCAAACCCTAACCACACAAACTCATGTAGAACACATCAAAGCATAAAAATTTTTTCAATGAAGTAAAATCAATGCAAGGAACACAATATAATATCAAAGACACATATATTTATAATAAAATAATATCCACACACACTTATATAGATGCTCAAATCAGATCACAAGGTGTAATGTCTTCAACAATGATCCACAAGATATAATAAAGTGCTCTCAAGACAATCAATGTCTCATGAATACATATAAAGAAGTAAAAATATGAGAATGTATTCAACCTTCAATATCATATCTGAAAAATAATTAGAAACCTAAAAATAACATCAACATGATATGAGGATAGCATCCAAACACAAGAACCTAAAGCTTCCCTCCTTCTCCAACTCTCTTTTGAAGAAACAACACCAACTTTGCACTTGCTCAAATTCTCATCAAGAAAACTCAACCAACTGCTTTCCTAGAATGGAATTCCAAGAGTTTTTGGATAGGCACAAATGTTTTTTATTTTCAGAAAAAGGGTTCTTCAAAATAAGATAAAAAGGGGTTTCAAAAAGCTAGAAACAATATACCCATAACTTCACTTTTATAGCATCTCCAAGGCCCAAATTCAAAATCAAACATTTTTTCCCATATTTGACTCAACCCATACATCATAGAAAAATTATAAATTTGTAATATAATAGTCACAAGTGACCCAATTAGGTTTTCCTAGCTCAAACCATCATTTCATGTGCCAAAAATGACTCAAAACCCCATGGGCACAATCTTAAAATTGCCCTAACATTAGTACCATAATTTTTCATGACCCATAAATCATCACACATGTTTAAATTAAAATTTAAACATCATACATGGTCGTAATTAATATCATCCAATAAAATTATTTAGTTTACTGGGCCCATTTTCCTTTGTAATTCTCAAAACAATTATTTCCTACACCCTTCAACACCACGAAACTTCATAATGTCACAAAATAACTTATACTAAACCAAAACATGCCATGTGACCACTAAATGTAAATGGAAGAACTTTATAACACTTATAAGAAATTTATAAGCTGAAACATCCATCACTTCAAACCACAACTACTTTTTCTTCACCAAATCAACCTGCCAAAAAAGTTGTTTCCAAAGGTTAGCTCATAAAATCATTATACAAAAATTAAATACCTAAAAATGGATTAATTGGATGAAAAATTCATCCCTATTCACATTCTAGGTGATAAGAAGTATCACACAATCCATATCATGCTTCAAACAACATCAAACTTTCATCAAAACACAACCTATCTTAAATTTCCAAAAATATTCTGCTCAAAGAATGATATGGAAGCCCTATCAAATGACCTCATCATGAGTAAATCCATATATCAATGTAAATATATATGAATATAATTTCCAAAAAAAATTGAATCATCTCAAAATCCACATATAGCTCAAGTTATGCTCATTTTACTGGACCTTGCTATTTGAGATCCCAAAACTGCCCTTTGACCAGTCAACCTGTTTGGACCTAAAAACACCATGAAACTACATAAAAATTTCTGAAACATTCATGTAAATCAAGAAAACTCCCAAACATCATGCACCATCAATTTTTTCATGCTACTCCTTTGGAACATTGTCTTAAAACCTTCTTTTCGTAAACTACTATTTTTAGGTGGGGCCCACTCATCACCATGACCTCAACCATACATTTATGGAAATATGAGGAGAGTCCTAAGTAAAATCCAATCTTTAATTTTTATTAAAAATAAAATGGGTCATTATAGTATACTTCACTTTTCTACAAATTGCTCCTAGCTAGGGTTTAACTAGGGTTTTATAACACTTTACCTTCTTAACATTCATTCATAAAAATGTGATGATCAACCGACCTCATTATTTTTGGGAAACATTATAAAATCACCATAGAATCTTTCCTAAAATCCACAAGGTCCATGCAAATCAAACTTTTCACAACGAGCATTTGAAGTTGCATTTCGAGTTGGAATTTGCCTTGTTTTTCACCCTATCTCACAAAATCAGTCATATCTATGGAAAATACACATCATGGGAACCTTAAATTTTTCTAAGATCAAAATTAATCATCCCTATAAAATCTCCAATAATCAAAATGTGAATTCCATAGCTCAATCTCTCCATTCACTAAGACTTACCTATTGCTTGCATGTTAGATCCTCACTGTAGAAGTTAGCGTCAATTGAAATAATGCAATAACTGAAAAATAAACCTCTAAAAATGACCAAAAATACCTCATATTTCATGATACACCTGATTTCATTATTCCATGAGCTCATATATCTCCAAAACCACTCTCTCACACTCCAAAGTTGTCATATACCTACTCCCAATGAGCACCTGTAACAAGGTGAACCACATGTATATGTACTCTGCCACCACTGTGAGTTATCAAGAACCCTCAAAAGATGCTAAAAATCATGTCAACATGCTTCCCAAGCATCCAAGAAGCTCATACCATCAAGCTACATCTTCTAGGCACTGTATAGGCTTGCAAGAGTAAGCACATCTCACTGAATCCCATTGTATCAACTGATATACATATGAAACATCATGTTAGCACCATGAACAACATCATGTAACCTCATACATCATTCAATTTTTCATTAATGTGGTTTTTCATCAATGAAACACTTATTAGGACACCATGCCAACAATCTCCCCTTTGTCATTGATGGAAAACACCCTGAACTTCTCCCCTTTTTACATTAATGACAAAGGCATACCTATAGCTCACATACTTCACCTATCTCAGCTTCATACCATCATGATTTGGTTAGAAACATCAACCAAAGGTCTTAAACAAGCTCCAAATTCTTAATTTTTTCACAAAAAACTGATTCTTAGCCTCATTTCAAGCATGCAAAACAACATGCTCCCCTGGAAAAAGCACTTCAACATCGAAAAATCATCAGCAAGTCATGAAAAAAAAAATCATACCTTGTTAGGAGCTACAACATTATATTCCACCTCTAGGCATGCAAAAACAAGTAATTTTATTCTTCACCCTATTTTTCTCCTCTTGAAACACTATATCAAGACTAATATCGAGCTATTCATATCTTCATTATGCCAAACAATGTCACTTCCATACTAATCAAGGAATTGAATCACGTTTATTGACAATAATACATTATTTCTAGGCCTAAATCATGCAATACAAGCATTATATGCATACTCTTCATACCGAGAACAACATCATGAGCCCAAAAAACTTCTTAGAGCATTTTTGACCAATTTCAACATCCAACTATAGGTCAACCAAGGTTTGAATTGACCAAATAACACTCCCCCTAGACACAATACCTCCATTTCTAGCTCAAGTGTACAAATTTGAGCTACTATCCTTGCTATCATGCCTTAAAATCAACTTTACAACTTTTTCAAGATAAAAACAACATTTTCAGGTCTAAAACTATCATACTTGAATGAAATAAGCATTCAATAGAAAACACCATATAACCAAAGAGATAGATTCTCATACCACATCTCATTTGTCTAGGTACCACCATCATCACCTATCTTCAAGAAAGATTATTCAAGCTCCCCATGTCATGAAGAGCTTATGCACACCTTCTTATACCTATAGGAGCACCTTTTACACCATTTAAGCATCTGTCCCTTCAAGAAGTCCATCTTATCGAAAATCTAGCTTCATCTTTGTATAAACCATATAATTACCCAAGATACCTGCATGAAGAGCACATGTATACTCCCCCTGTCATATTTATCCCTTTGCAATCATGAGTACTTTCAATTCTTCATATATTGCACTATGTTCACTTACTACTCTACAGAGGTCTTTGATGATCCATAAATTTTGACCAAGATTTGGTTTCTATCTTCTTGACCATACTTTATTCCTAATAAGCAACTAGTGCCCTTACCTTTCACATAATTGAGTAAGTTAACATACTTAGCCTCCTTTGAGTTCAATGTAAACTTATTTTTATTCCTTGACACCCTCCTAGATATAAAAGTCATTTTGACCAACATTTGAGCACCTTTAACCACTTTTCAAATTGCAACATTTATCATTGATGACCATCATACATTTTACAGAAAAATGCATATAAAGGGTCTACATGTCATGAATTTTACTCGCCACCTAAGTGATCATAGAGGTAGGGTTTCAAGTTATAAACCCTATGCTCTATTACATGTAATCATTCCAATAAGTAATCTCTTATGCAAACAACCTTTTTTATCAAAAAATGAACCTTTTAGCCTATTACTCTATGATTTGTGCATTGTAGCCAAGTTTGAAGGATCAACCATACTTACATTATTTCCTCTATTAAAACAGATCCAGAGTTTGCATCATTTAGCCTTCATGTTTCTATACTCTGTATAGTTATGAATTCATTCCTTTGGAGCATACTCAAACTCAACATCTTCATGCCAAGAAATATCAAGGCCATTATAGATCTGAATAGAACCTTTAGAATCACTCACTTATTAGAGACTTGAATTTGATCTTTATTATGCCACAAGTCATTGTAGTTCACTCAAATTTAGGATTCTCATAATGCCTCTAACCATTTGTCACTGTACTTTATGATTTCAACAACTTCTCACACCACCAAGCACCTTTTGAATTTCACTATAAGGAATCAAAAATTCATTGCCACTCGTGATTGAAGATCCCAAACACCATTCCATTCATCACGGCTCAGAACACTTCAAGGTGCCATCTTACGGATTTACCCATCTTCAACAACTTGAACACAACTAGTTGACATACAAATTTTTTAACAACATCTTTTGGAGAGGCTTGAGCCTTCATATTACTTTAGAGTGTGGAACTTCATAGATCACCCAATTACTCTTCAATTCTAGTGTCATCTCTTTCATGCCTTAGGGTTTTATGATCATAGTAGATTTCCTCAATATACCTTCAAAAACACATAGATAAATCTTGCATACAATCCTTCATTCATGACATCTTGACTTCAATTAGGTTTAGTCATCAAATCCTTTTCATATCATCAAAGCCCATTCACACACACACACAATCTACAAACCATAATGCAACACATTAGAATCATATCTAAATCTTGATGAAGACATGTTCAATAATAAATCATACCTATTACAGACACCCATAGGCCATACTATATTCTCTTTGACCTTTGAAGACACATCCCAAAGAAATCATGCCCAGTTAGCAAAAATGTAACCTCTTAATTAGGCCTTCTTAACACTAAACTTTCAACTTCCAACACTGTCATGAATTCATGAAAGTGTGTACACTTTTATGACTTGAAATCACTTTAATCCTCTTTTCCTCATAGATTTGATGATATGCAAAAAAATTTAGACCTAAATTCTATTATTTAGACCACCAAATCTTGGTTTTCATCTATACCACTCATGATACTTTGAAAATATAGTTAAGAACATAGATGCCTCAAGTTACACATTTTTTTTCTCTTATGATCTCACAACTTGATCACATACACTATAAATAACCCTTCAAATGATCTCAGCACCTTTTTAATGAAGTGAAGAAGAAAGAAAACCTAAATTTATACCGTGAAACCTTCTTTTCATTCCTTGGATCACACTTATTTTGATCTTATCTAGGCCATTGTCCATTTTTTTGAAGAAATTTTTAATCAATTGATTAAGCTATCACTTGAATACTCTATTCAAATTTTTAGAGAATATTTAACACTATCACAATCTCCAAATTTTATGACACATACATTTTCTATGACTTTTATGCTCGATGACTTCTTGAAATGACTTATAATTATATTATACTTATGAGGATTGAGTACACACTTACTCATGATGACCTTAAAGAATGAACTTCATATACACTTTCAAAGCTTATTTACTCATCAAAGACTACTAGACACACACTTGACAGATGCATTTGCACTTCATGAAAAATTATCATGACACCACAAAGCTCGAGAAAAAAGACACCATGATATTCAAAAACACATACACACACATCTCTATCAAAATTTGACACATGATGGACAATGAGCACACTCGTGAGAGGTTATAAAAACTTTACACTCCTTGTAACACATAAAAATGAACTCACTAATCTACACAAATATCTCAAATGACCACATACTATAAATATGTAAACACATACATTAAGGGCTTTAGACTTGTATATTCAATGACCATAGAGTTGAGAGATTGAATTCTTACACAAGAAATACCAAATAGAATAATGATAATAAACTTAGAGACAAAATGACATACTTAACATCAAAGAGAGACACACACTTGAAAAAGAAAACTCCCCCTCACTCCAAATGCTTCATTTTCACCTATACACCTCTAAGAAGCCTAGTAGAGGCATATGTCACCATGGAGGAGCTTGATGAGAGACCTAAGTAGGTCTCAAGCCCTCTTCTTGGAACTTTAATATTTCCTCTTTATCTGATTCTACATTTGTTTCAACAGATCCCTCCTTTAGCTTAGTCACATCCTTGGAATCTTCTTAGCACTTTGACTAGTCTCATCCTTATTTTTGTATGCTTGAGCTTGTGGCTTAGGTATTTGAGTCTTTCTTCAACTGACCATACATTACAAAACCTTGCAATGTTCCCTATCTTGTGGCACCTAAAGCATTCCACTTTCCTTCCTTTACACTCATAAGCCCTATGTCCATATCCATTACAAGCATAACAATACCCATTGAATTTTCTTACATACCTTCTTGTGTTTGATGGCCCATTTTTGCAATACTTTGCAAGATGTCCCTTTTCATGGAAATGATAACATTCAAATCCATATATTTGACCTACTCTTTTTCTCCTTCTTGTCTTGACATTCCTCTTCCTTCTTTTCTTCACAATGTTCCTTTCCTTTTCCATCATCCTTCTTTTCAACCTTAGGACTACAAAAACTAGCCCTATGTCCATAAGCACCACATTTGTAACAATTACCATGAAAGACACCATACCTATATGCATTTGGTTTCCTGATAGGTGATCTTCTAGGAGGTGGAAGCCTTGAAATTTCTCCCTTGCTTGGCTTCCTTCTTTCATTTGATCCTTGACTTGACTCTTCTTCATTCATTCTTCTGATTTGGATGGATTCTCATTGAATCCTAGACCTGTTCTATCACCATATGCCTTTTGATTTTCAACATCTTACTTAGATTTTCTGAAATCCCTTAAAAGGATAATACTTTTCTTGTCATGGTGCCTAAATCTTTCTTCAAATCCTCTGTTTCTTTCCTCTTGATCTTTAGCTCAATTTGTGCCTCCTCAAGTTGATTCATTAGAACCTTGATTATTTCTTCTTTTTCAACCTCATGTTTGATACATCTTTCCATCTTATTGACCTTTTTTAAAACTTTAACTACTTCTTCATGATACTCAAGCAACTTGTTAAGCCTATCAACATTCACACTTGTTGTGTTCCTTAACATGAAGGTATTAATCTGAATTGTCTCCAAATCTGCAGGTGTCATCTTGTCACCAAAGATCTCCCTTAGCTTTTAGGCTAATTCTAAGGGCCTAATATGATACCAATTTTGGAGGTGACAAGGAATTACAGGGGGGTGAATCAGTCCCTAATAAAATCTTTTTCACACTTACTTGAAAACCTAACCATACAAAATCATGTAGACACACATCAAAACAGCCACACAAACTTTTTCAATAAAGTAATTTCAATTCAAGGAACATAGTATAATCTCAAAAAAACATATATTGATAATAAAATCATATCCAAACACACTATATATATATGCTCAAATCAGATCACAAAAAGTAGTGTCTTCAACAATGATCCACAAGATACAATAAAGTGCTCTCAAGACAATCAATGTCTCATGAATACATATGAAGAAATACAACTATGAGAATGTATTCAACCTTAAATATCATATCTGAAAAATCCTTAGAAACCTGCAAATAACATCAACATGCTATGAGGATAACATCCAAACACAAACATCTAAATCTGCCCTCCTTCTCCAACTCGCTTTCAAAGAAACAACACCAACTTTTTACTTGCTCAAATTATCCTCATGAAAAATCAACCATCTATTGTCCTAGAATGGAATTCTAGGGGTTTTGGGCTAGGCCCAAAGTGCTTTTTTTTTTACAGAAAAAAAGGTTCTTCAAAAGAAGATAAAAAGGGGTTTCAAAAGCTAGAAACAATATGCCCATAACATCACTTTTATAAACTCTCCAAGGCCCAAATTCAAACTCAATTTTTTTCCCTCCTTTGGCTCAACCCATGCATCATAGAAAAATTATAAATTTGAAATATAACATTCACAAGTGACCCAAGTAGGTCGGCCTAGCTCAAACCATCATTTCATGTGACAAAATGTTTAAAACCCCATGGGCACAATCTTAAAATTGCCCTAACATTAGTACCATAATTTTTCATGATACATAAATCATCACATATATTTAAATTAACTTTAAAACATAATACATAGTCTCAATTAATATTAACCAATAAAATTAATTTTTTTACTAAGCCAATTCCTTTAGAATTCTCAAAATAGTTGTTTCTTGCACCCTTCAAACACCTGGAAACTTCATAATGTCACAAAATAACTTATAATCAACAAAAACATTCTATGTGACAACTAAATGGAAATGGAATAAAATTTAGAAGCACTTCTAATAAATTTATAAGACATGAAACATCCATCACTTTAAACCACGACTACTTTTTCTTTCACCAAATCAACCTGCCAAAAACGTTGTCTCCAAAGGTTAGCTCATAAAATAATTTTTAAAAACATTCAAGACCTAAAAATGGATTAATTGGATGCCAAATTAATCCCTATTCACATTCCAGGTAATAGGAAGCATCACCAAATCCATCTCATGCTTCAAACAACATCAAACTTTCACTAAAACACAACCTATCTTAAATTACCAAAAAATCTTCCCTTCAAAGAATGACCCTGAAACCTATGTGAAATGACATCATCATGAGGAAAGACATATATAACTGGAAATTTATTTGAATATAATTTCCAACACAACTTGAATCATCTCAAAATCCACTTGTATCTCAAGTTATTCTCATTTTACTAGACCCTTCTATTTGAGATCTCAAAACTGTCCTTTGACCAATCAACTTATTTAGACCTCAAAACACCATGAACCTGCATGAACATGTATTTAAAAATTTATGGAAATCAAGAAAAACTCCCAAAAATCATGCATCATTAATTTTTCATGCTACTCCTTTCGACCATCTTGTCCTAAAACCTTCTTCTCCGAAACTACTATTTTTAGATGGGTCCTACTCATCACCATGACCTCAACCATACATTTCGGAAATATAATAGAGTCCTATAAAACATAAAATTATTAATTTTTATAAACCAATAAAAAATGGGTTAGTATACTTAACTTTCTTCCAACTACTCCTAGTTAGGGTTTAACTAGGGTTTTAGACTTTTTTACCTTCTTAATATTCGTTCATAAAAACTTGATGATAAACTGACCTCATTATTTTTGGGAAACCTTATAAACTCACCATAGAAGTTTCCCTGAAAGAAAAAATGTCCCATGCAAAACATACTATTGAGAACAAACATCCGAAGTTGCACTATGAGCTGGAATTTTCCTTGTTTTTCACCATGTCTCACAAAATCAGTCTTATCTAGAAAAATACACATAATAGGAACCTCAAATTTTTCTCGAGAGAACAATGACACATAAGTATGACATATAAGTTCATCATAATGTGAATTACATATCTTAATATCTCTGGTCACTAAGATTCACCTATGCTTGCATGCTAGATCTTTACTATAGAAGCTAGGGTCAATTGAAATAATGCAATAAATGAACAATAAACCTCCTAAAATGAGCCAAACATACCTCACATGCCATAAAAAAATTATTGCATGCTTCCATGAGATCATATAGCTCCAAACCACTTTGTCACACCTCCAAGTTGTTATACTGTCCCCCAGTGCTGTAACCAAGTGAACCACATGTACTGCACCGTGCCACCGATGTGAGTGCTAAATAACCCTCAATACATGTTATAAATCATTTCAACATGCTTCCCAAGCATACAAGAATCTTTTACTATCAAGCTACATATTTTAGGCACCTTTATAGGCTTCTAAGAGTAAGCACATCTCATTGAATCCTATTATATCAGCTAATATACATTTGAAACATCATGTTAGGACCATTACAAATATCATGTAACCTCATACATCATTCAATTTGTCATTAATGTGTTTTTTCATCAATGACAACACCTATTAGGAAACCATGCCAACAAATGGTAGCCTCCCATACCCAAGAAGGAGAGTCCTAGCTTTGTGACCATTGGTGGAAACCAATAATCTTAACTTTGACAAATTATTTTACAAACAGCTTTTAGAAACTCTACTAGGGAAGATCTTCCCTTTATGTACCCTTAAAATATCTTTGAAAATACGAAAAATTGGCTATTTTAAAATCATAAAATGAAAAAACCATAAAGCTAAAAATTCATTGCTGAAAATTTAGTGCTAATTTATTTTATAAAAATGTGATTTCTATTATCTAAATTTCCACTTACACGTTAGAAAATGTTTTACAATCTAGAAATAAAATATTCAATAGAGAATACCAAGCAAGTGAAAATTTGGTATTTCATAATCCCACATTTGAGTTACAGGAACAAGATGATTTCATAATTTCTCCCATACGGATTCCAAGGAAAGCACTTGAGTCTTCACCTCTTGGATTGGTTAAATCTCCACTCTCTCTTTAAACATTGAAAATTATTCCCTTAGATATGGCTATAATTATACCATGGTAAAAGAGCACGTATCCACTAGTGTTGGTTCCACCACTTCATGAATTACTAAAAGGATCAAGAAAGAAATTTCACAAATTATATGGAGATGGAAAGTAACATCCGGATGACCAAATTACAACTTTCATCACATCCTATGGAATTTTTAGAGTTTGACATGAATTTGTTTCAATCAACTTTTCTTAGAGTCATTAAAAGATTCCACTAAAGAATGGTTTTACTACTCAACATCATATTCAATCATTGATTGGGATGACATGCAGAGCATGTTTTAAGCAATATTAAATACTTTTGGAGATTATAATGCCCTCATTGATCGAGTTATCTTAGAAGAAGAAAGAAGCTGCAAGATCTCATGATAAATTTTCAGAAAAATTCAATAAGTTAATAAAAACATTCCTTATGGTGTTTATCCTACTATGGATAATCACAAGAGGTTCTTCATGAATTCTCGATTACGAAGTTGTGTTGGAAGTGTGTGTCATTTTTGTTATCATTGATGTCTAGTTCATTGATTTCACAATGGTCTCAGTGATCTAGGTTTGTTGGCTAGGTGATCTAGGAGTCTCCAAAGGTGCATATGTGTGTTTTTGAGTCTCTCAAAGGTGGTATGAAGGTAAAACAAGGCCCATGTTGTGAGTAAGATGTGTCAATGAGTCTGTAACATGTCTAAATGGTCATGTCATGTAATGTATGGGTCAAGTCAAGTCTTTCCAGGCCTTGGTCTAATGCAAGTATATGGTGTAAATAAAGAAAATGTGTGAATTCTCTAAAACCAAAAAAGGGAAAACAAGTTTGGATCATCATGATGTGGCATAAGTGGTGTAGAAAGAGAAACAAGAGATAAACTAGGTGAATGAGATTGAAATAGGTCAGTATAGTGTTTTTTAAGCTCTTCCACAAGCAAGAAAGGTGTGATATGATGACCCAAGGAATGAAGATGAAAAAAATACATGGTGTAAGCATGTAATGGTATTTTATGAGATTTACAATGCTTCATAGGTGGTCAAACATATGTTTTGGGCACTTATACAAAGTCGAGAATAGTAGGCATCTAAGAATTAGAGACCAAAGGGTACATAGATGAGATGGAATGGAAATATTAAGGATGAAACAGATAAAAAAATCAGTTGGAAGTGTTACAGGGATGTGTCATTAAGGTATGAGAAAAATTTCAGAAGCCAAGGATGCATATTTTGCAAGTTATACAAGTATTTCCAAAACCGGATTTTTCAAAGTATGTAAATTGAGCACCAAACTTCTTAGTAGTCAAGAGAAATTGTGAATCCTCCTTTAAATAAGTCATAAGATAAAAAAATGGATTAAATTGGGATAAAATTATGGTGCAAAAATTATTTTGGTGATTGGCTGAGTATTTTAGAAGTTCTATCCATTTTTGTGAGCATGTTTGTAGTCCTTCAAAACTCAGTGTGGACTAGTTTTGGAAAATTGAGCTGGTTAGGTGACCAAAATCAATTTTTTTCTTGAAAAAATATTGGAACATGTAGAGGACTCCTAACAACACATTTACATGGTGATTTGGCTTCTTGAAACTTGGTGGGCCCCACTCCAAAACATGCTTTTAAAGAAGATTTAAGTGTACAGGTAACTATTGTAAAGGAAAATATGCTCAAATATGAGGTGAATTATGTTAGGGATGTATAAATAAGATTCATGAAGTTACCTGAGTAACTAATTTGGAGAAAATTGAAGTATTGGGTGCATTTTTGAGCTTACTGGAAAAAGGTGCTTGTTTTGAGAAGCTAGTGAAGGAGAATGAAGGTAACCATGTTGAATTACATTGTATGGATGTTTTTTATTTCCTTGATAATTATTTTTATGTTTCATATGATTTATTTAAGTTCATATTTCAGTTTGGATAAGTCATTTCTTGCTTAAAGGTGATTGAGCCAAAACTGCTCTTTTAGACCTATTTGAGAAGTATGTCTGAATGGGCATGAAGGTGAGACTTTATCCATTTGAAATATGGGTATGAATGATTGAAAATGTTTTATACATCAAAATTGAAGTGTTAGAGGTGATAGGGAGCTTTGAAAAGTCCTTTGGAGGTGTTTGATCACATTGTATGGAAGACTAGTTTTTGCATCTTCAAGATCAGCCAAGACCAGTTGCAAAGATCCAAGTTTGTGGAAGTGTTATGCCATGAATTGGAGAATTATGAGTAGTGTTTGAGATAATATACTTCATTATTTTTCCATTTATATGTTACTTGCATCATGATGAAGATATTTGAGGTATGTATCAACTCAATTTTTGAAGACCAAATTCAAAGATGATGAAACCAACCAGGAAAGTCTTGCAAAGTGGTGTTTCTTGGTGTGTTAAGCCTTAATTTGGATCTTGATGTTAATTTTTAATGAAAATTAGACATAATAAAATTAGTTTTTATCTATTACTTGGGTCATGAAGTTGATTAGAAGAGATCCGGATAGATGGTTTTTCAGATTGTTTTTGTAGAGGTGATTTAAGCATACCTATAAGCCTAGATGGATGTTTTAGATAATGTGGAAAGTTTATAAGCATACAAGAGAATTATTTGAATTTGTGGGACCATGTACCATGTGAATAAAAATATGTAATACTTGTAGACAAGTTTTAAGAGCTAGAAGACAAAAATATGAGTGATTTGAAGAGTCATGGTAAGTCGAAGATCAAAGGTCATGTCTAAAGAGGTATATCTATTCATGTAAGATAATTTGTGAATAGTTTTTATAACACCAATTATATTTTGTTGAATAAATATTTTTGCAAAGAAAATCTCTTGGGCATAGCCCAAAACCCCTGGAAGTCTCTTCTAGGTTTGTAGCTGGTTGGAGTTTCATGAGGAGGATATGAATGAAGAAAAATTGGTGATATCTTTGTTGATTGTAATATGATTTGAAGAGTTGTAATCTGATTTGTATTTCAATAAAGAAGTTTTATTGTGTTCTTAATATACATATGCATCTCTTGATGAGTTATATTTGATCTAACACCAATGTATAACAATATATTCTTGATGTTTTGAAGTTAAAAGTGAAATGTTTTTAAAGGACTGATTCACCCCCTCTCGGTCTCTTGTCAATTCTAACAAGTTGTTTTCATATTGCAAAGAGATCAAATAAATACTCTAGAGAATACAAAATAACTTTCCATTGGATTTAAATATGCTTTTATCATGTTAGGGAAGATCAATGACTATTTAATGAAGAATAGGGACTATAATTCTAAAGATGAAAGAGTTGATCCATTGCTACAAAGATTGGCCAATGATTTTACTTCATTGAAGAAGGAAATTTCTCAACATGCCTCATACAAATTTTTTAGTAGGAATTAGATTATAGGAGAACATTGAAGGATTTCTTTAGAAGCTCCACTAGTTAGTTTAATATGTAGAACTGTGAAGATGAAGGAAATGGAATTATTTAATTAGAAATTGAAGAAGGAAATTGAATTAGTAAATTAGAAATTGAAGAAGAAGAAGGATATAGATGTGCTAGTATTGGGTATTTTGAATAATCACCAGATGAAGGCTCAAGAATCTGCAAGAATGACATGAATAGTTACTATTGTTGTTGAAAAAGTTTCCTCGCTACCTGTTTTAGATTAGTGAAATCACTAGAAGAGAATTTGAAATTCCAAGTATGAGAGAGTTTATGATACCTCTAGATATGATGATGATGTATACGAGTGCGGAATGAGAGATCCTCCTCCTCACAATGAGCTAGATGACCTACAAATAAAGAGAAACTCAATAGAAAATGGATTAGTAGATAGATGGGTGGGTTACCTAACAAAGTCAATCTTGAGAAGTTAAAACTTCATAAGATGGATGTCAACCCATGTTATGATAAAGATAAAATAAAATATTTATAAACTCGACGTAGCAGATCCTAAACCGTGATAGAAATTGAAATGAAATAAAAGATGATAAAATGCATATCTGATATAAGAAAATTAAATCAAACATATGCAAGTCGAATGATGACACGAGACTAAGGGGCCCAATCGACGGTGACTAGAGTAGATCAACTAAAACATCGATTGAAAATGCATTTCTAAAGGCTTTGGAGGTAGATCTCAAGTTGATGATGAAATGAGATGAGGAATATGAACCTACAAGATATTTGAAGCTGGATATGACAAAAAGCATTCAAGAAAATTATGAAATCTAAAGATAGATGTAATGAATATTGATAAGGTCAAAGGATACTTGGTTGATTTGGCGGTGAATAGCAGCTATTAGAATAGATCTAAGACAACAGAGAGGAAAAATGGTAGGATTTGAGGTCCGAATGAATGTGAAATAAGAGAGGGAATGACCTGGGGATCCGGATTATAGAGAAGCTAACAAAATGGAAGTTGGGTCAATGGTGACCAGATGGGGTTTACGACAATTGAAGATGACCCAAGGTTGGATAAAAATATATGGAAAAGAATGAGGATTACGGATGGAAAATGATGGTTTGGGGAGACAAATGCAAGACTTATGGATGATAACTAAACCTACACAAGATCTCGATGAATAATATGATAATAAAATTGTAACAATAGATCTAAGCATGTAAGGAAGAAAAGACCAAAAATATTTGAAAGGTGGACAAAATATCTCCAAGAGAGCTCTAAGATGGTTGTAATAGCTCAAAAGAAACAAACAAACGAAGGAAAGATCACAAGAAATCTTGAAGACTCTAAATTGCATCCGAGAAAAGGATTGGCAAAGGAGGTTTTATAGGGTTGATGACAACTGGATGGGTCATCACCAATCATGGAGACATGTCCATTTGGGTGGTGGAATGGTGACAAGCTCAAGACAATGAGCCCATAAGAGGTGAGATTAGGGGTTTAGATGATAAAGATGAGTTAGGGTTACTTAGAAAGGATAAATGGATAGGTGGAGGGTGGAAAACATTAAATAAAGTACATGGGGAGGTGAAATCATTAAATAAGGGACTTGAAAGGATAAAATGGAGGTTTTAGGGAGGATTAATGAATTAAAAATGGATTATAATAATTAATGATGATTAATTAAGGGTGGGATTTAAGGAGGAATTAAGGTGTGAAATAATGATAAGTGGGATAAATTGAATTCGGGAAGGAAATGAAAATTTTAATGGGAAGAAAGGTATGAGTGTGAAAACAAAATAGAGAGAAAACTTGGGGTGACGAGTAGCAATACAAAAAATTGGTGTCTACATTTTCCCCTTTTTTGAGTGGTTTGTGTTGGGCAAGCCATGAGACAAAAACAAGAAAATATGAAAAGATGATTGATGAGGTGCTCCCCCTCAAACTATGGATTGACAACACGAAAGGAAGTCGATCACAAGTTTGAACGAAATAGATGAAGGAAGAAAGAGTGGAAATGATGAGATAAGATATATCATATGAGGATAAACAAAAACTAAAAAAGTAAATAAAAATATGGCTGTAATTTATGAGTCACTTGAAGTAGGGAACAAAGTTTGGCTTCAACAGAGATGAAAGTAATGTTCTATAGACTTGTGAGTAAGCAAAAAACACCGTAAAGTGGAGGGAATCTAATGGGAATACAATCAAAAGGATGTGCAAGCCGTATGACCAATGGGTCAATGGAAGACATCAAGTATTCACAAAAAAATGTGAAAATGGTCGAGAGAAGGGTCCTGACAAAAAGCAAATGGGATATCCTCCATATAGGATTGATAGAAAAGATGTGTCCGAGTGGGATGATGAAAAGGAGAGTAAAAGAATGATGCCCCAAAATGGAACACATACATGGCAAAAAGGAAAGATATCGAGAGAAAATTAGGGATGCATCAAACATCAAAGCCTAGTGGGAAAAATAAGGGATTAGTGAACATGCGTTCGGGTGGGATTGAAAATAAGAAATGGCCACCAAGACGGTCTTTTAAAATGGTTCCCTAGGAAGGAAATGAAGAGAGTATCATTACGCAAAGTGAGCTACCGTATTTAATGAGAGAGTTAGATATAATCTCGGGGGTCATATAGGGTGTGTATAAGTAAGACAAGGAAGAAGTGCAAGAAGGAAAACATGATTTGAATGTAAGGATTGATCAAGAAGGGACGTTGATAAAAAGATAGATTCAGGTTGATGGTGACTAGGGGAGGTCGGTTGCGACTAGGGTGAAACGAAGGTGACCTAATAGGGTTGGAAAAGACTATGGTTGGTGGGCTATATAAGCCCCAAAGTTAGCTAGGCTCATTTGCGTCGTGTGAAGTGATGATTGAGAGCTCGAGCTAAAAAGAGAAAGTGAGATTGTGATAGAAATGGAGGTGGAGGAGAAATGAGGAAGCACTAGAGGATGCGTAGGATGGTAAGTGCCTAACCCTTAGCTAATTTTTTACACATTTCATTCTATTTATTATTTTTTTGCATTTTTTTTTATTTTGGGGTTGGCTTAAAGGGACGGTCACGGTGGTTGGGTACGGTTGCCATTGATTGGGCCTAGTAAGGTGTTGACCCTAGCCAAAAGGTGTTGAATGAACTTGGGTTGACGTTGACCAGGGATAGGATGTTCATTCGTTGATTTTTGATGATGGATTTTTCATGCAAACTGATGATTTCTTGGTTTGATTGGATTTTGTAGGCTCGAAAAACTTTATATATCGAGAGATAGAGTGCCCAATATATATGACTAGATTAGAGGAGATGTTACTGATATAGAGTGGGACCACTTGGTTGTGCAAGGGTTGGGTGGATTCTGACATTACCAGAGGATTCCATGAGATGTGAAATTGATGATACCATTGGTGGATGGATGGGATGTGTGTACTAGCACATTTTGGTTTAGGCCTGGAGAGATGACAAAGTGACTTTGGAGGATGTATACCACATGCTCAAGCTATCAATACATTATGAGCCGATAGATCCTATCACTACAAATAGTAGATTGGGAGTGTTGACACATCTATTTGGAGCTGATGCCACACATATTACCTTTACATCTTGGGCATTCCAAAGATGATACTAGATATGATCCTAGAGTGACATGTAGTAGATTGACATGTGTAGTGATGATGGCTAGTTCATGTTATGCACTTACGGATTTTAGGGGTGTAACGTTTCCTCGGACATTGGATGGAGTAGTGAAAGATATTATAGATCACATGAGAGTGTTTGCATTTGGTCCTACCTTACTAGCGCATGTATATCACAAGTTATGAATGTATGTGACCGAGAGGAGGCCGAGGTTTAGATGTTGGATTTTTATTACATTACTAAGCTTATAAACACATTGCAATCATTAGGCCACCAAGGCTCCCATGGGTTACTGAGGGATCACATTGATTTGTTTTCGGGTTTCGAGATGGCGAGCCGATCAAGATCATGGGGATAGGAAAGAGAGAGAGTAAAGGAGTGTTACATCGAGAAACTAGTGAAGTTAGATGTGGACCTAGTTAGATGGTAGCCATACTGCGATTTTCCTACATTGCATGGGGTGGATGTAGAGTTGGTAGGGATGAGGAGGATTAGGTGGGTGCAGGGAGGAGACACGAGATGGTGGAGGAAATGGAGTTTCCACGTGTTATACAACATGATTTGGGGTAGTTCGGACTATACCTGGGTACGTATTAGATATATGTGAGATGAGGCTGAGAGGGATTTTCCTAGTCCGAGATGGCGAGACCCACTAAAGGTGGTCAATTTTCATGTAGGATTTTACCCACGTTGTGGTTTTACCTCAATGATCTAATTAGCTTGCTTAGGTTAATCATAGGTTATTAGGGGAATGCACTTTAAGTCATTTTCTAATTGTGAGTTGAGTTAGTTACCTTTTTGGGTGACCTAATTTCTCACTATATAATGTAACCTCCTATGCATATTTTTGGCTAATTGGATTATGCATGAATGAATGAAGAGTTTTTTCTTCTCTTGAGTGTTTTTGGATCTCACCTCTCCACATATATTTCTACTTTGTGCATTTGATCCTATCCAATCTCAATCCTCGATTGTGGCCCACTCCAACATGGTATCAGAGCTGATCTAGTAGACAAATTATATTGACTATGTTGGAAGATACAACATTCTAGATCATTCAGTCTTTTTACTTTTTCATAGATTTCAGTTTTTAAGGGTTTGGTGGGATTTTAAGGAAATCCATGCAAATCTCTTCTCCTGAGTCTCTGCATGAAAAACAGACAATACCGTTGAATTTACAAGTGTTGAAAACCTTGGGTTCAGTTATAAAGTTGACCTAGTTCTATGTGACAGGTATTTTTAACCTTTTTGAGGGTTTGAAGGCATTTTTTCTTCAAATTTAGCAAAAATGTGCAAGTTTGGGCTCAAATAGAAAAATGCCTTCTATTTTTTTAATAACTTGGTGGGTATTTGTTATTTTGTATGAAAAAATTATGATTTTCTTAGATCTGGAGGTTTTCCCCTCATTTGTAGTGTTTCAGTTTTTACATGTGCTTGACAAGTGAAAAATCCACCCAAGTGAAAATAAAGTTTTCAAGTGTGTTCGACAAGTCAAAATATCTACCCAAGTGTAAATCAAGTTTTCAGGTGTGTTTAGCAAGTCAAATTATCCACCCTCAGTGTGTTGGGTTTATTACCCTTCTTTACACACTGTTCGAGTTCGCCCCTACTTTGCACCTATCAAGTTTCGACTCCTTCTTTACACTGTCAAGCTGGACATCTGCTTTACACGGATTGTGTTTCGATACCCGCTTTACACTTGTCGAGTTCGACACTTGCTATGCACCTATTGGGTTACGATACCTTATTTACACTGTTAGGTTTCGACACATGCTTTGCACTTGTCGGGTTCTAAAACCTTCTTTGCACCTATTGGGTTCGACTCATGCTTTGCATCACCTAAACCCTGACACACTACATTTTGGGCCTTTGGAGGTGTCTAACAAGGTCAAAAATCTGATTTGGCATAACTTTCAATTGGCTGCTCCGTTTTAGGTGTCTTTTTTTTAAAGTGCATGTTTTTTCGTGTTCTTTGCATTGGAGGTATCATCATTCTTTAAAAAAATCACTTATATAGTTTCAAGGGGGTTACATACTTAAGTCTTTTCAACACATTCAATTTAACCTACAACCACTTATTGCAATGGATTCGCCACTTGTTCTAATTCTTACACCGATCAACTATCATGAGTGAAAAGTCAAAAGAAAAATCATCTTGAGGAGTAAAGGATTACACTAGATCGCCATAAGTACAAAAATAGAACCGACACTAGATGGAAAAAGGTGAAGTGGTACAACAAAAGTGATGAAGCCTACGGTCTACTATGCATGTTCATGTATTCTGACTTGATATTTCATATTGAATTTGCATATACTCCTAATGAAGTATGGAACATTTTGAAAGGAATCTTTAGGAAGAAATACATAATGAGAGGTCATAAGTTAGAAAATAAGCTCATCAATTTAAGCCGTGTGACTTTGACAAAATACAAGACTTCTTCAATAGATTTAAATAACTAAGGTTCATAGATTAAAGCTGTGTGGCATAGAAAAAACAAATGATCAATTGGTTCTTTCCATCCTTTCCAAATTGGGTTCCAACTATTATGTCTTCGTCTCTACCTTTCACGCCACCAGAGCACCATGGGAGCTACATGGACCATGCCTTCCTTGGAAAATTTTGTTGCTAACTTAACTTGGGAGCAAGATAAGCTTATTCAAATGGGTGCATTGAAGTCCTCTAAACCCCATGCTCTACTTGTTGGACATGAGAAATTGAAGGCTTCAAACAAAGAGAAGAAATAGAATAATAAGGATCATGAGAACAAGAAGGATCAAATTGATCCCACCTCCAAATCAAACTCCGAAACTTCCTCTTCTAGTGTTAAGTCCAAGAAAGAGAGGATCAAATGTGGGTATTGCATAGGAAAGCATGATGAGAGAAAATGTATGAAGAAACATATTGACCACCTCACAAGTCTTCTTGAGAAGAACAACATAGGTTTCTTGAGTATTTTAAACTATCTTCATCAACCCATGAATCCTCCAAGGTAAATGACCATGGAAAAGAGAAAGAGAAATAATCAAGAAAGGAGAAAACAAAGGGAGAGCCCTAGTTACAGTTGTACCACCAAATCCTACATGGGTAATTGATTTTGGTGCATCACATCATATGGCCTCTTCACACGTGGAGTTCACTTCTTTGGAGCCATGTGACATGTCCTCTATATGATTGGGTGACAAATCTTCTACACAAGTTTTGGGAGAGGGTCTGTTGAAGTGAGTGGAGGAACATTCAATAATGTTCTCAATATTCCCTCATTGTCAACTAATCTCCTATCAGTCTACCAGATTACTCACCTTGGTCAGGGATTGCATGTTGAGTTCACTCAAATTCAGTGTATGTCAGAGAGTTGCACAATGACACTATCATTGTAGTGGGTGTAGTTGATCATCAAACTCGTCGTATTCCTTCTCTCACTTTGTCCCTCTAGATTCTTCTTTAGATTCACCTACACTTGATGTCATTTCTAATCCTGAGCACATTTCTAATGATGAGGAATTATCTTCTAGCATAGATGAGTATAGTAGTGATGGGGACTCACCTCCATCATCTCCTTATCACCTTCAAATCTCGAGGAGTTATTTCTTGATCCACCTACTTCCGGTCCTCTGTTGAATTTTTAGGGAGCAGGAACCTTGATTAAAGACTCATCAGACATCGAGAAGTCTAGTACATAGTTACAAGTCCTTCCACATTCCTCTATACTATTGTTTCAGATACAACATCCCTTCATGGAGTAGTTGGCTCTTATACTTTGCATGAGGATAATATTTCCTTGTCTAGGAAACACATCTTGGATAGAGGTCCATTAGCCACTTGGAATAATCATTCAATTTTCCATGGTGATCCAATCCTCATTGCATCTAATTCTTATCCTTGTACCTCTCAAAAAACATATCAATGTTGTCTTGAAAGGCCTTGTGATCCAAAATGCAATGATGTTATGTCTTGGAACATAATTCTAGGCTTTGGAAAATATGACACATTCTTCACTACTCCTCCTTCTAATCCACAGTCACTTGGGAGGCTCATTTGGTAGATACAGGGTGGCTACCTACTATTGTAGCTTCAAGTGGGGCTTCTAGTCCTACCTTATTTTTCTCTCTTTTAGGGAGGAGTTTTTTCCCACTAGGTTTTCTCCTTTTCTCCATTTTATGAGAGATTTGCATTGTACATGGGTACCTCATCAGGCCTTGTTTTGGGACCCACCTTTCTTTTCAACCCACCTAAGCTATGCTTAAGGGGGGATGTTGGTGTAGGATTTTACCCACCTTGTGGTTTTACCTACACGGTATAATTAGCTTGCTTAGGTTAATCATAGGTTATTAGGGAATGTACTTTAAGTCATTTTCTAATTGTGAGTTGAGTTAGTTACCTTTTGGGTGACCTAATTTCTCACTATATAATGTAACCTCCTATGCATATTTTTGGCTAATTGGCTTATGCATGAATGAATGAAGAGTTTTTTCTTCTCTTGAGTGTTTTTGGATCTCACCTCTCCACACAGATTTCTTCTTTGTGCATTCGATCCTATCTAGTCTCAATCTTTGATTTTGGTCCACTGCGAGAGTCGAGCACCATGGGATGAGGACGATGATGTAGGAGTTGGAGTGGGATTCAAAAAGTGGATAAAACAACATGGGCATCATAGGAGGTAGAGGAGAGGGCTGAGGTATGGTTATATGTTGAGTAGGAGGAGCTGCTAGGTGGTGATGAGGATGCAACAACTATGGGTGACGAGGGTAGAGATGCATGGTGTGATATAGTTGTCATCCAATTTTTCCCCTCAAGAAAAATTGGACAAACATAACCTCACAAAGAGAAAATTGAGGGATGGATTCAACCATAGGAGATTGCATTGGCAAGTTGAGGCTCGAATCAATAGAAGAATGACAAAAATGATCACATGAGGGGGGGGCTTGAGTCGAGTAATGACCCATTGAGCCAAAGACATAAGGATTTGGCAGTGTAGAAATGGTCGAGCTATGGAGGAGAGCTCAAAAGGGACTCACCAAAGTTGGGGGCTATGTCAGCCAAGTGACGAAGGAATGAAGGCTTAGGCTCGAGCAAGAAAGCAATTCAGAAAACACAAAGGCCCAAAGTCTGAATTTTTGGACTTCGGGTATTGAGTGATTTGGATTTCTCACCGCATAAAACATAAAAAATGAACTGAAATCCCAAAATTTTGAAGTATGAAATGGCTTGGGGGTTTTCAGGTCAACTCCCCCTTTCGCGGTCAACTTTGAGTTCGTAATTCAATGGTGTAAGAAATTTGGGGACTTGGCGGAAGGAAGTGCGAAAAAAGGGGGAGAACAAATGTCCAAAACCCGAAGTCTTCATTATGGACTTCGGAGGTTTGGTATTTCGGAACTCTCGAGCGAGATCGCTAAATGAATAGTGGAAGCTATCTCTCGAAGTATAAATGCCCAAAGCTCTAAATCCCGAAAGTCCAAAATTTTAGATTACGGAGGGTGTGATGCAGGGTCGAGGTCCTAAAAATTAGATCAACCACTCAAATTTATTGTGGTATGACACCCTCATCTTCAGATGGCCATAAATTTTGACTAGGAGCTCAGATTTGCACAAAATCAGAATTTTTGGAAAGCTTTGTGTCCTCTGATCCGCCATTTTAGAGGAATGTTTCCAGATTTCTCACCTACCAAAATGATGAGGTATGGGATTCCTTTCTTCCCTAATAAGAAAGGTACAATGGAGTATGGGCTTGGCAGACTTGCCCATCACTCCTACAAGGACAATGATGGATTTTGTAGGAGATTGGGGTACATTTTCATATTTTCTTCCCTCTCTCTCCTCATTTTCTTCCTCTATAAAATGTAAGGGGTTTGCATGTGCAAAGGGTTGGTCATTTTCTCTCCTCCCATGCACCCCATTATTCTTGGGGCTTTAGGCCTTCCTCCAAAATTTGTAATGGCTTCATGCCTTCCTCTACATGCAATGTACTATGTAAATCTTAAGGAGCAATAAAATTGTGTTCTGTGTTGATTGTTCTGACCTCTACATGATTTTACTATTTTTTATTTCCTCTCATTGCAAATAGATGGTTGTGTATATCCTTGTTCATTACATATTTGGGTGTGTTGTGCTCATTTTGGGAATGATGTATTGGGTGTGATCTAGTTTTTGGTGCAAGACCACCCTTTCTAGATTCATTTATTCATCATTATTATAGGTTGGGGAAGTGATCAACACTCCTTTCTTGGTGTATTTCCGTATTGATTTTGGATCGGACTTGCACAGTAAAACATAGAATAATTATATTATATCTCTATATTTTTTCTACATCGATTACACAATGAATTAGGCTAATTTATAGCCATTACAATAGACTAACCTGTACCCTATAAAATAGGAACCCATACAAACAAATAACCCGTTAATAGATTTACGGGTATAACAATAATAATATGATCTAAGTATGTAATATTGTTTATAACAATATTACTAACCACCCAAACTATAATGTAAACATTAATATTTATTTCCTAACATTCCCCCCCTTAATGTTTACATGGTAACATTAGAACTTTCACACTTCCTTTGCAGCCTGCCGCCTCTGCGCGCTCATGATCTTGGCACACACTCGAACTGAAGGTAGAAGAAGGAACACAACAACTTCTTATCGACCAAGCAACTGCTTTGTGGGAACACATCGACCGACGAGGATGGGAACACACTCAAGAATCATCTACTTATCAACCAAAGTCACTCTAGGGAACACATTGTTAGGATTTAATATCATAGTGCTCTCATTATTATATTGTAATATTATTAATATGAGTTATATTATAACTCATTATTAATAATACAGGTTTGTTATATTGTTTCAACAATATATTTTTTTATACCTGTAATGATATTAACGGGTGTTTTGTTGTGTGACTTCCTGGTTTGTAGGAAGTCAGTTTTCTATTTCCATGGCTATTTATTAGCCTTAGTATTATTTGTAATCTATTTATGTTGAATAGAATATCTCTCTTTGTGTATTGAATATCATTTGTAAAATGCTTGCAGTCTGATCCAAATCAATATTTGGTATCAGAGCACATTTCTTTGACCTAAGCGGTATGTCTATTGGAGGCAACGGAGGCAGGAGGACAATCAGCGTCCTCGAGTTCGTCACTACCTCAGAGGTCGCAAACTGCTTTAGTGACATCTTTTGTGTCTTGTGTGATGAATAAGAACAGATGAGCATCCCTGTTCTTGTGTGCAGTGCAGTGCTTGTGTGTCCCCCGTGATGATAATGATTTGTACCATTGATACTATTGCAGGAAGTGTTCTTGATCAGACTGATTTGATGGTTGATGTGATTAGGTTGAACGGTCCCTGGATGATGTAGTTCCCATAGTCAGTGTTGAGGATCGAGACCATGTGCAAGCTACGGAGCGGCATGCTGCTTAGTTGAAGATGGTGTTTTCCCCATGTTCGCACTAAGGGGGGGAATGTTAGGATTTAATATCATAGTGCTCTCATTATTATATTGTAATATTATTAATATGAGTTATATTATAACTCATTATTAATAATATAGGTTTGTTATATTGTTTCAACAATATAATTTTGTTATACCCGTAATGATATTAACGGGTGTTTTGTTGTGTGACTTCCTGGTTTGTAGGAAGTCAGTTTTCTATTTCCATGGCTATTTATTAGCCTTAGTATTATTTGTAATCTATGTATGTTGAATAGAATATCTTTCTTTGTGTATTGAATATCATTTGTAAAATGCTTGCAGTCTGATCCAAATCAATACACATCGACCTAGAAGTGTGGGAACTCAAGCAGAACACATCCGAACAACCTTCAATGGTTTTCAAGAGGCTAACCACAACCCTAGGTACGAACAGGGAACACATCCGACTATTCTACCTCATCAAGCCTCATGATGCTGCGTTTCCTTTGTGTTATTTGTTTTGTACTTATGTTTTTGCATTTGGGGAAATAGGAATAGCCACATACTCAATTGAAAACTGAAAATGGAACATTGGATCATGTTGATCATGTTCCCCCTCAATGTGAACATTTCACTTATTTAATACAAAAAGGAACTCTGAAAAAGAATCACACAAAGCTAAAATTCACACCACACAACTGAATCGGAACACTGCAAAACTCAAAAACAAGTACTCACACTGCACACCTGTGCCACCAAATCATTCCATGCGGCCCCATCGTTGGTGGTCGACGAGAGGTCATTGTCGACCTCCAACCTCGATGCCTCCATCCTCCATTTGCATGTTGCTAACTCAGCGGAATATATCTTTGAAGCTCATCAAGTTTCACATTGTACTTTATTTTGTCACTCCCCCGCAATGTGAAAACAATTATTTCAGACGTCGGATAACACCGAAAATGCGTCTGTGAGGCAATTTTTTTTTAATTTTCAGACTTCTACAATTAGACGACTCTAACTCTTGACTTTGACAATGACTATTTTGAATTGGACAAAAAGACTTGACTAAATTAAAAAGTAATAAAATGAGATTACTTTTTAAATGAAAATGAGTATTAAAAATCCTAAAATCACCTATATGACATTGAAGGACAATAACACTAAATTGACACAATGACTCAAAATTTATAATGACCTCTTCACCTTCCAAAATACGACTCTTGAATACAATTTTATGATGACTTTATTATTGCGTTGACATATGAAAAATGATGAGTGATAATATTCAAATATTTAAAAAGTAATGACACATTACTTTTTACTATAGACTTATCTAATGAAGAACTATGACACACTATACTAACACCCAAAAACCTATATGGATCTATAGACAACTTTTATTTTTAATAAGTCAATGATAATGACACTTTAGACTTTATACACACAAAACAAAATCCAAAGTAGATCTAAACTCACCACGTGGACAACATGGTGGTTGCATTCCCGATAAATATGAACATAGTCTCCAGTAATAGAATCGCATCGTAATTATAAGCTAGATAGACGGTTTGTCGTAACTGAATAGCCCCCAGAAGAAAATTCACACGAATTCAGAGTGTAAATGGTTATCACTATCTTTCTTCTGAATGACTTGTGGATCGATGATACAACACGCAGCTGATGAGATATCTTCTACAGGCGCTCCATTACAGGATGAGATGTCACCAGGAGCTTGTCGCACGATCTAATTTGTGCATGCAATAAATGGATAACTTCACTTTGCATGTAGATCATTGAATAGGAGATGCATGCATTTCCTCCTATCAACATGTAGATTGCAGGTGTATGGGCTCCACTTGCAAAACATATGATGTATAACAATTTTCTTATGGCGCCAAGTACTGCATTCATCTTCCTTTCAACAAACTAAAAAGTGACATCAGTTTTTACATCAGACCCTGAACCACACCCAACAATGATCCTGATGCATGCGCCGACTTTATATAGAAATCACGTGAGAAAAAAAAATCTAGTAAAATACGGCTGCCACTGCAAATGCGTGAGCTCTGAATTCACCAACCGTGTGAATTTCAATGCAAACTCAGGTCTCTCTATACGGGAAATGATCTCGATGGATGTTTCACCAATCTGCAGGTGTCAAATCTTTGAATCAAGAAAGACAGTGAACTAATAATGCCAAAGAATCAGAAGCTTTATCTCACCGTCTCACAGAAGATTATGTGGAGTTTTTCGTGGTTTCAACAAGCTTTGAATGAAGTAAAACAGAATTAATCCAGTGGACGTAGAAATAGATAAGCGCAGATTTGATTATCAAAGCCATCACTTCATCTTTCCTAAACTGTGCACAACAAATCTTTCAAACAGAACGTAGGCTCCAAGAACATGAAAAGCGCTATCAGATCTCCCACTGTCTTGATCTACACAAAACGTGAAACTCACCCATATGTAAAAAATGAATTTTCACAGCGATCTTCTTAAGACTCTCATTGTTCACAGGGACATGACCATTGACGCTCTGATACCAAATATTGATTTTGGATCGGACTTGCATGAGTAAAACACATAATAATTATATTATATCTCTATATTTTTTCCATATAGATTACCTAATGAATTAGGCTAATTTATAGCCATTACAATAGACTAACTGCACCTATAAAATAGGAACCCATACAAACAAATAACTGTTAATAGATTTATGGGTACAACAATAATAATAAGATCTAAGTATGTAATATTGTTTATAACAATATTACTAACCACCCAAACTATAATGTAAACATTAATATTTATTTGCTAACATTCCGCTCTTAGTGTAGGTTTCCATTCCATGTATCTTTCTCCTATCCTCTTGGAAGCATTAGATTGATTAGTTAAGTAGTTTTGCATCTATTAGGAGTAGTTAATGGCGAGGTAGGTTAGGAGTAGAAACCGGCCTTCTCCGAGAGATTTTCGATTCCTAATGTCTCACACTTCATGATAACTCAATGTTTGGCAATCACACCGAATGCCCCATCTCAAACTTGGACCATTCAAGGGGTGCTATGATTGCACCATAAAAATATCTCATTAAGAGAGGGATGTAGCCATTCAAAAACGGGATAAATATAGGACATAGAGGGAGGCCTACATGATCATATTTGGAGACCTCGCTCTTATATTAGCATCATAGTTAGAGAGTGGTGCACCATTAGCATCACGGGGATCTAGGAAGATGGCACCACTGAGTATTGTTCCTCTATAGAATTACTAGCAATTAGTATTAAAGGCATGCTATTATGAGTGCATTGTGACAATGAGGCTCTCATGAGTGCCGCGATATGCAATGTATCTTGCAGAGTAGTGAGGAGTAGGGGGTTCGGGATGACCCGGTGCCATCGAGGATTACAATAAGCATGCCATGGCCATGGTGAGATATGGGCCACAATGGAGGAGATTGTGGCGAGATCGATGTACATGAACTTGCCCTGTGGGGTGATATTTGAGACTATCGATGTACAATTTCTGATTTTGATGATATATCGGCGTTGAGATAGGACCTTTAGTGGCATGTTATGGATGTATAGATGTTTTTGGATTATATATATATATATATATATATATATATATATATATATATATATATATATATATATATATATATATATATGTTTTTTATCTTGATTTATCATGTGTTATGCCTTCGATTTATGGATTTGACTATGTGATGTTTAGATGTTATATTGAGTTGATGTAGATGTTGTATGATGATCATGGATGGATTATAATGTTATTTTATGGTTTTGAATTTGGCATAGAATATGGATGTGATAGATGAGAAATATATGTGATTTGAGTTAGATAGATAGTTGTTAAACATGATTAAATAATGGATACAAATGATGTGATGGATTTAGAAATATGTTAAATATAGATAATATGGTATGATACTTTTGATATAAAAACATGACTAATGTTATAATTAAAAATATATACATAAACATGGATGAGATGGTTAGATTAGGAAGAATATGATAGGATAAAATTAGATGTGAGAGAAAGGATTTGAATTTGATAGAAGGTGACCATAAAGAGGTGAGTGGAACTAGATTGATTGTACTAAGGAACACACAAAAAAACAATGCTTTGAACCAAATTAGAGGTAAACAAGAAAAGGAGACAATCAAGGAAATTTTCTTGCAACCAATAGTAGGTGTTAACACATAACCATCGGTAATTAGTAATTCAAAAGGGTCACAAGGAAAGATAAGGAAAATGAAATTATAGACCTAATATAGACATGACATAAAGGGGTTTAGGTGTAACTCGTACGCGGGAAAATAAGATCTCCTTAAGTGGGTGTTCCTAGGTATATGCCCCAATTGTGAGAAATATGACGTAAAGCGATCAATCAACGGGAAGCCTTTTCTGCTATGATATGAGATGGTAGTCATCATTTGAGGGATTGGTCTACATTTTACTTTTTAAGCTTTTAGATTTTAGATTTTTGCTTTTATAAATGGAAGGATAAGATGTGCATGATAGTTATCCTTTGAGGGATAACTATTTACTTTTTGATATTTTTATTTTATGAACAACTTTCCTTTGAGGGAGAAGTCTATTTTATTTTGGGTAAGATAGCTTTTAAAATGAGCATCCATGAATTTTTGAATTTTTATGGAAGAGTTGGGGATAGTTAGGTAGACCACTTAGGAGGGGATAAAGAATGTACAAGTGACACCTATGGACCCTTAGCATGGTTCCAATAGGTAAATAAGGAGGTGGATGTAATGATTGCGGGGTTCCCACCTAGAAGGAGGAACTTTTACATAAGGAATATGCTATGAGAAGAGCTGTGGTGCCCATATTTAAGGTCATAAATAGGAAAGTGACGGTAGACCACATAATTCCAAATCATTATGATGAAATATGGAAGAGGTTAATGATGGATGGATGACCACTAAGATGACTAAGTTCACATTGGTAGATATGTTAATAATAAAAAGGTCACAAGTGAAATGCGTTAAGATGTTATGTTTCAGGTTTACCATTAAGAGAAGTCAAATGGTAGGCTCCAAACCCATACTTATGTGTGATAATATAAGGTCCAATCCAGTTGGGAGAATTTTTTTGCGTTGAATCCCTTAGAGAGTAGTGACGTTTTGGTTTTCTTTAAGAATAAGGTCACCGATATTAAATTCGCACTCCTTGAGATGTTTGTTATAATCACGTTTGATAAACATGATGATGTTCAAGAGAAATAAGATGACATTCATTTAACAACTTGAGATGTGTTAGATGCTCTTGATGACACTCTTCATCAAAGACGAAGTCACAAAGGAAACACATAAAGAGGGGATTTGGACTTCTAGAGGAAGAATGACCTTGGAGCCATAAATGAGAGAGAAAAGAGTAGCGCTTGTGGAGGTGTAGATGCTAGTACGATAAGCCAAAAGAGAAAAGGGGATATGAAGATGCCAATTACGACCTATTTTATCAATAGTCTTGACAAGAATATTACGAAGAGTCTTGTTAGTGGATTTGAATTGGATGTTTTCCGAGGATAATATGGAGAATAAAAGTTAATATTAATATTGAATGAATCAAAAATATTCTTGAGATTTTTATTTTTGAATTACTTTCTATTTTCTATGATGAGATTATGAGGAATGTTAAACCGGAAAATGATATCTTTGGTAGACAAAATTAACGTTTTGATTATCCTTAGTTGATGTGATTCAAATGGATTCCACATAGTTGGTTAAGTACTTAGTAATGATAATGATAGAATGATGGTGCCAAGAGGAATGCGGATTGATGAGACCAATGAGGTCGAGTCCCCATTTTGAGAAGGGCCAAAGGTCCCGAGTTGGTTCATAAGGCTTAAATAGGAATGCGGATTAGATTGGAATGTTCTTTGGTTCTTGACGCATTTCTTAAGATACCCACAATAGTCTTGGTTAAGAGAGGGCGAATAATCACCCACGTGAGGAACACACTTGGAAACAACAAGACTGCTAAAATTGCCACCATAGATACTATCGTGGAATTCTTGTATAGCTCGAGTGGATTCGTGAGATTTAAGGCAATGAAGAAATATGCCATCAAAGCCACACTTGTAGAGGATTCCACAAAGGATGACATAGTGATTAGAACGTTTAAGAAATGAACTCCCACCATTATTAGATAGGTCGGAGGGTATGATGGATTGAAAAATATAGTCAATAACTTGAGAATACCAGAGATCAAGAGGATAATATTTGATGATGTTAATGCAAAGAGCTCACTAAGGTGAGCAGTGGTTTTCAAAACATTGGAAAATGATGGAGAGTTTAGATTCTTACGTAAACCAAGGGATGAGATATATAAGAGATTCCATGGTGTCTTCAAAGTAGTTAGATGACTAAGGGATGGTTTAAAGGGTGTAGAAATTAAATGCTCCAAGAAGGAAGTCAACAATGTCCTTATACATTTGAAGGAATTCATTTCTACGTTTCCTTTGACTTGATTAATGATGATTTGGGAATCCCGTGAATATCAAGGATCTGGAAACCAAGTAGGACAATGGTTCCAAGGCCTAAGATTAGACATCTTATGTATTTTATATTATATATTTGAGGCATGGGGATTCCCCCTAATGATTTTTTTTTGTGATTTAACGAAAATATTTTTTTTGTGAAACCCTAGATATTTTAGAGTCACATATGATAGATAAAAATAAATTACAAATCTAACCTAAGCAACAAGCAAGTGGAAATTTAAACCCTAAGTGCAAGAGAAGGGATATAATACTTACATGATTTCGAAATTGATCCTGAAGTATTTTGGAGTGGAAGGATGATGAACAATAGGTTGCAACCCCACCTTAAATTTTTTGTAATTGCCAGATCTTCCTGTACTAGGGTGCTTGGAATGGGTTAGGGGCACCTAGGGCGTTAGAGACTACTACTGGGCACTTGTGAATGTGGAAAACCTCATAAAATGATTTCTTATGTGTCACAAGATGGTCGTTGGTCTTCATTGTTGATCACCTTTGTGTCACACTATGTCTGCATAATTCACCTATAACTTGAAAGAGAAAGAGCACTGCTAAACCTAAAAACACATCAAATCCTAAAAATAATAAGATGCAAAAGGGGAGTCAAAATGACCCAAGGTCACCTAACCGAGTGAAATTATGACCAAGTTTTGCACTACATTTTCAGAATCCAAGTAGTTCTCATGTGTGTGTGCAAAAATCATGCCCTAGGTGGATCTTGTGCAAGATGCGCTTGATAGCGAGCAATAGCTATATGTAGTAATGTAAGTAGATGTGTAGATGGAAAAATTAACTTTGCCTCTTATGCGTGTATGCATAAAACATAGTCTCTTGTTCCTTGAATGAAGCTAGATGGATGCTTTGATGCTCTTGTAATATCTTTAGATGTAACCTTAGGTGGTGATAGTAAATTCTTAGAGTTTTTCCTTCATAATGGTTGCATAGCTTTATATTTATATGAATCCATTTGTTGGATTTCACAATTAAAAACTAAAAGGCCGACCCATAAGAAAAAAATATGAACAAAAGATAAAAGAGGCCCAAAAGGGGTGAGTAAGATTATAAAGAGGTCGGGGAGCCTAGAAGGATGAGGGCACCTAGGCATTGGCATCCTGTCGGGCGTTGGTGTAAAAAAAAGAAAAGATAAAACAATAAAACATCAAATGGGTTGTAGGGTGTAAGAATACAAGAAGGAGACATGAACAAAGATAAAAAGGCCAAAGACAATTGTTAATCGCTAATTTTCTCACTTAGGAATCATATGAATAGTAGTATGTGATTAGGACCTAGAAGTGTACCCTAAGTGTCCACATTTTGTAACTTTGATTATGGATTTGGGATATATATAGATGAATGCATTGATTTCTTATACGGTATTGACTACTATTGTCTACTATATGATGGTGATTATATACATTTGATGGTTCTGTGTATATTGTTGGCATAATTGTTTTTATAAATATTGATTATTTTAATTTGTTATGATGTATAAACAGGGTATAACAATCAATTGTATCTAGAAAAATAATGAATTAATATATTATGTAATGATGTAGACGGATATGTGATGGAACATAATAATGAGTAATAAATAAATATATAAAGAGTGATGCAATGAGATAATTGCATAGGAATGTATGTTGGTGAAATAAAGATGCAATGATAAGTGTATGATATTGAAATTTTTAATGACATGGAGAATTGAATGTTATGAGAATAGAGGGGGAGTACGATTTCCCCCATGTGTGATAGAAAGGTTCATTTAACAATGCCCAAAAAAATCATGTATGAACCTTGAGATCATGAGTGCATCATTGGATAATCATATGGAAATGTGAATCATATACCATAGGCATAGAGGTTGGTAACGTACCTCAAGAGCATGCGAAGAAGTGAGATCATGTGGGCATGAGCCAATTGTTGAACCCTAGTCATTGGTGTTGTCATTGATGTTAAGTGGCATTGATGGCAAAGGTTTAAGTGGTGAAGTGAGGCTCACTTCAGGGACATGAATGTTGATTGGTAGTGCCTTATCAATGGTGTTTAGTGGTCTTAAGATGGTTTATTGAGCATTCGGGATGGTTTCAAAGTGCATTACAAGCTTGAAAAGGTGAGGTAGAGCCCACCGAAGGTATGGAGATGCTTGGTCTACTTGGGTCGGGTGTCCCATAGGTCGAAATGATGTTTTTATCATATGTAAGGTCATTTAGAGTGAACATCAAGAAAAGTGTTGAGAATCATAGTTGAAATAGGCTCATTTAGGCCTAATTATAGAGCCTAATGAGGTGTAAGAGCTTAGTGTAGGTCTTGAAAAACCTAAGGAGTTATGGTAGAGCCTAATATCAATTTCTAGAGCATGTAAAAGAATCTACAAGGTTTAATTTAGCTCTTGGAAGCAAAATTCAAAGTCTCCCCAAAACTACCTTTGAGAACTAGCAATGGAAGCTAAGGTAAATGAGATTGGTCTAAGATGTACATTCATATTTATGAAAAAAACACTATATAATGTGTAGAGGGATGTGTTTTAGTTCTTCATGTAAAGTTTCATCAAGTTTCAAAGAATATTGTGAAAGCTATTCAAGTTTTTCCGAAAGCTGGTTTCTTGAGAAATGTAACTTGAATACCCTATCTTCTTAGTATCCAAAAAAATTATCGAGTCTTATTTGGATAAATCATAGAATATTTTTTTAATATCACTCCAAGCCTGAAATTTCTCAAAAAAATTTAGGACCAAAGGTGGAAGAACAAGAAAGTTCTCTTTGTTTTTCTAATGTATTTTTCTCTCTAGGCCTCTTTGAATTAATAGGCATAAAATGGGTTGTCTTGACTACAAATATATTGTGCAAAATATGGAAACCCCTTAGGAGTTTGAAATACCTCTTATAATTCAAAATGGTGGTTTTTTTTTCTCGAAGTGGATGCATCGTATAATTTCTAAAAAGACTAACTTAGTTTATGTAGGATAGTCATAATGATTTGTGTTCTCGAGCATGAAAAGTAGCATTCTCTCCTCCTAATTCATTTAATATTTGAATCAACATGTTGAACATATTATAAGTGAAGTTTAGGTGAGATGAATGGTTATGATTATGAATATTTGATAAGCAAGCTTCCTCAAAATCAAGGCTTCTCTGTAAGGACTCAAAATTAGTATGTTCGATCTTAGATCAAAATGCTTAATTAATTTTAATACAACTTGAAATGATAATTATCCTTGTATTTAAAAGTTTCCTAAGGCATGGTGATCCTCAAGTTATTATCTATATGCCAAGAAAATTGTCTTTTACATGCAAACCGGGTCCAATTTATCTCTTTGTGTGATATGTAAACTCGTGATTGCACATCTAAATTCATGAAGTTCCTCTTTTAAAAAATGAAAGAAAATGCATGAAGGATAAAGTGTGAACCTCAATGGAATGTTTCATACATCGTGGTGGAATAAATTTTAAGAATGAAGTGATTTATTTCACTTGGTTAAGAGTGTGGCTGTTTTTCTATGACGATCAAGTGGTAAGCATTCTTAGACCAAAATCATGAATTTGGCATATCATTCAAGGAAAAATAAGATTTGAGATGGTTTTAGGGACTTCTAATAGAGCCATCCCTCATTTTCATTGACCTAACAATGACTAAAAACATGTGTAAATCCTTAAAATGCTTGACTATGGTTTGAAGCTTTGAAACCGTCACTATATACAAGTTTAGAAAGAACACGATAGTTATGAATCATTAGCAAAACAATAGATAAATTCCTAATATGAAAATATGTAAATTTTTATCCTCCTTTACAAAGAATGTAATTATAGCTATGGTTGACTTAGATTGCATGTGCTTCATTCAAACTTCTTAATGGTTGAAAAAACAATGAGTTCCCTATCCTTAATGCTACTTCATGAAGAAGACTAGTGAGGTTTCATGCTCTTGAGGGTTGTAGAGGATGAAATGATTCTAAGTCACACTCATCAAGGTATTAAGAAGGTTAATAGTCTTCCTCTATGGTATATAGAGTCCTTCCCCGATTGTAACCTATTCTTCATAAGTGGGTGCGGTATAAAGTATGTTGATCTATTTGAATGATCTTAAAAAGGCTTCGTAGTTAGAGAAAACATCTTGCACATTCAACACTCAAGCATACATAAAATGATCTAAGATTATAAACCTCTCAATTCATTCAAGGATCAAACTGTCATGACTGGTTCCTACTCTTAGTGTTCTCACCTTTGTTGTTCAAAGTGAAAAGTGAAGCTCAAATGGCGAAGAAGATTTTTTTAGATAACGAAATTAGGATTTGGTTTTGAAGGGACCAAAAACCTTGTACAAGAAATGAATCCAGGCCATAGAACGGCCACAATTAAACAAGAATGATTTTGAAGGGATCAAAAACCATGTACAACTGAAAGATAGGCATCAAGGCATAACAAGGTACAAAGTGAAGCTTGGTCAAAGACCAGAAAAGTAGACCCATGAATACCTTAATCCAACACATAGACTAGGAGAGTACAAGAAAGAAAAATAACCTCCAAAGAAACAAGTCAAACAAACTTGACCATCCTCAAGGAGAACACTAAATCCCTAATTAAGAAGCATATCCAAAGGAAATGAAAGGATTACCAAAGAGGCACCCGTCCATGAGATCTTAAATTCATGTTAAGAGGAGCAACATGGTTCTTTCCTTTCTTTTTTCTATTCACAATTGTCCAAACCTCACTCTTATTAGGATTTTTATTTTCATATGAATGGATTGGGATCAAGACCTCCAACATATCATTTTTCCCAACATTTGAGTCATTCATCATGGTTTTTTTAGAGTCTATTCTGAAGGAAGTTGTTTATCCATGATAGGATGAGAAGAAAATAATCCATCTTGCTCCACCTTCCCAACGAGAATCGAGTCTCAACTTCTTTAGTTTCTGAATCCTCTGAAAAATAATCAAAATAATTTTCCACAACCAAAATATTAGGTCTGAGCATCCTTCCACCAAGAAACTTTCCCATTCACCTTGTATTTCACACTTTTATCTGAAGCTAGGTGACCTATGCCAAAGTATTTCCTACATATGAAGGGCATCCCTTCATATTCCAAAGGTTGGGACCAAATCCAATCCAACACCCTAAGTTCCATCAAATCCGTAAGGAGTCTTAAAATAAAATGAAAAGGATTCTTATAAGCTAGTTTGGAGTTCTTGTAATGTTTTGTATGAACATTAAAACCTATCTCGTATCTCTAACTTTCCTATATGCTAGATAAGGAGACAAGTAAGGGTATTGGAATTTACAAGTTTTTGCAGGGATAGAAGTTATAGAAAACTATAAGTCAAGGTGTTTAATTTGATAATTTTCCTCCAATTATCTTGAATATACTTGCAATTTTAAAAGAATATGACAATTTTATGTCATGTGCAATTATGAATTCTTGTGGTTGTTTTCAAAGACCCTCACACTTCCTTGTATGAGCTGATATGAAAGAAAGATGAAGTTTCAATTTAAGGAGTGGAAGTGAAAGAGGAATTAGTGGGTGTAAATTAATATAGTATAAACTCTATGGGTAAAACAAGAAAAATGTATTTTTGATGAATGAATAATACATATTAGGAAACAATTGTTGAAGCCTTAGTTAATAGTCAATATACATGCGTATATATAGAAGATATAGAATGTTTTTAATGAATAATTTTCAATATAATCATCATGGAGGGTCAAATGAACGTGAAAGGAGAATCTTTATGAAGATGTGAACATGATTTTGTGTATGTGTGTGTAACTAGGTAGATTAGATATTTGAGAGGGAGTGATAATGTATCAATAAGACCAGCTGATTGAAGAGAAATTTGTATCAAAATTAGGTGATGGTGACTAGGTCTTCAAGATGCTTGAAAACATGAAACAATGGGAAGATCAAGGTAAAATTGATATGTTTTCATTACTAAAGTATTTTTGTTGGTTTAATACATGAAGTGTAGAGACTTATTTGTGTTATTTAAGGTGTAGGATGTTGTTTGAAGATGTGCATGTGTTGGGCTTTTTATGACAGAGATTGAGTTCGAGTAAATGATCGAAGAGAGTGTATAAAAGAGAAAAATGAGAAGGATAATAAGCTAATCTAGTGGTCACTATCAGTTGTTTGAGACAAAAAAATTAGTGTGATCAAAATCTTGATTAAGTGTAAGTTGTAGCTTAGCAGGAGGGAGTAGTTACTTCCTTGTGAGTTGTAGCTTGTAGAAGAAATAGGTAGAAGCTTGGTTGATATTTGGGAGTTAAAGCTTCCAGGAAAGTTGAAGATTTTCAAAGAATAAGTAGCAGCTTGGTTGAATTTTGGAGTTGCAGCTCCATGTTGAGTTAAAGCTCAACTATGAAATCAATGTAACATATACATGACATTCTTGTCCTAAGCTAGTTCTTGGTTTCAAAGTGGGTTTTTCTCCTAGTTTGGGTTTCCCACATTAAATCCTATCTTTATGTACTTTCTCTCATGTTAGTTGCTTATGGATGTTGATATGATTTTATTATCACAAAGTGGCCATTAATATAGTGGAAATTACAAAAAGGGAAGTCACAATTACGATGGAGCTAGTGAGGCGAATGATGTTGGTTGGAAGTTAGAATGATCAATCACTTTTCAAGTAAAGTGCGCAATACATCATGCGCTTTAGCATTATGTGGGAAGCATAATGGTTCATGAGTGGAAGGTGGGGAAGATCTAGATGGAGGCCAATGTGTTGGTAAAGGGTAAGGATGCCTATGCGGAGTAGGAGATGGTGACCATGAAGGGGGTGCAATAGGTGGTAAAGAAGGTGTTTTTGTAGGTAGTGTAAGAGTAGAATAATTAGAAGTAGGTGCTATAACATTAGCTGTAATTAAGTATTTTCCAAATTAATAACCTTATAGCAAAGAGGACTGAAGAAATCACATGTGTCATATAATAACGTTTCTTTTAATGGAGGAATTAAGACAAAACAAAATATATATTGCATTTCTAGATCAATAGGCTAAAATAAAAAATGGTGAATGCAAGAATTGAAGAGTAAAATATAATCTAAGATTGATTTTGTTTCTCCTCGATGAAAAGAAGGTAAATGTTTATATGTAACTTTAGGTTTTGTTAGAAATAAAATGTCTAGTAAAATTATCCTTTATATCATAATAATTACTAATAAATCCATTAGGTAAGTGAGTATACCATTAGAGAGAGATATCAACAAGGATATGATGAAAGGATTTTAGTAACAATCTATCAATGGAATAGGAAACCATAGCTAGGAGGAAATATTTTAGATGTAAATAAGGATTTCTCATGCCATAAAAACATGAGAAAGTAGGCATAATGAAACCCTTGGGGAAGGAGGAATTGTGAATCTTCTTAGGAATGGGGTTTTAAAGAGTATTATGGTAAAGAGAAGCAAAATAGGCTTTACTTTCTAAGGTAAGGTTATGGAATTCTATTTTTAAATCACCCACAACATGCATGAGGGAAAGGAAATATTGCTAAGGAATGGTGTGAGTAGTAAGAGGCACATTGAAGGGTTGAATTTTTCCATTATGAGTGATCATGGGGACTTGAGGAGAGGAATGGGATGTAGAAGGAGAGGATGTATGTGAAGGCTCTAAAGGTGTAGTAAGTGGGGATTCAATGGGTGTATGAACAAAATTAATAGTATCATTAGGTTTAATATGGCAAGCTTTGGAAAAAATGTCAAAAATTGAGTAAGTATGGGGTGTAGGCTCACTTTCAATAAGTTTAAGGCAAGGAACATTTGTATTAACATGTTAGTTTTCATTAGCAGAATAAGAGTTATTATCATCCATATTGTTACAAGGAAGGGTGTCTTAAAGATATCAGTAGGTAAAGAATCTATAATAGTGCTATTATTTACCATAGTACAAGGGAAGAGAATTTGGAAACAATTATAGGAGTAGAAGAAACACGAAGACAAGATTCAAAGTCAAAAATTTTAATGCAAGAAACATCATTCTTGACATGTGAAGTATCATTATCATAATCAAAATCACTCTCATCCATATTTTTGCAAGTAGGAATGTCATGAAGAAAAACATCAATATGCAAAGAATGTACATTGGTGCTATCATTATATGTAGTACAAGGGTAGGAGGATGGGGCATCATTCATGGATGGAGTGGATGGTGGAGAATCTTCGTGAAGACTTTGGATAGGGGAGACAATGCAAAAATCATAAGTCAAGATTTTTTTAGGAATAAAGCCTTGGAGTGCAAGGAGTTTCTTAATGATGAGGAGATTATATTTGTTATTGCGGGAGATCAAGAAAGTCAAATTATTATTTAGGGTTAGAAAAAATTGGTTGCATGCCTATGAAATTCATAGGGTGATCTCGGAGAGTGATGAGGGTCGTCAATCCTCGCCATTAATAATGTCAATCCAAAGTGGTATCCGATGGTTGTATGTATTAAGAGAATAAGATCTTTGAAGAATAAATATTTTAAACACAAATCAAATTTGCATGATATAATTCACACTTGCAGAAATATAAAAGCACAGTTGTAGAAATGTAAACACACTTACATAAAGGAAATCAAACTTACAGGAATATAAAGGCACGTTTGCATAAAAGAAATCACACTTGAAGAAATGTAAACACACTTTCATAAATGAAATTTCTGAATTAAAAATAAAATAAAGAGGAAAAGAAATGTGCGGAGTTCACAAAAGAAATCACATAACATAAAAAAATAGAAATTTACAATAAAAGGAAAACTGCAAAAATAAAGAAAAAAACATTAACACATTGATCCATCTTCTTTAGAATGAGTGGCTAGCTCATTCCTTGGAAGAATACTTAATTCATACTTTTAATTCAAAACTTGCAGAATAACTTTACTTCAAAAGATTGGAAAGAAAGAATAAATCTTTATTTCTTGAGAGAAAAAGTACATATCTGAGTGTGGAAGGTTACATTTATAATTTATGCATTGAACCAACTCCTTATTTTTGTAGATACAATATGATATTATCTTTATTCTAATCCTAACAACTAAGATCTCCATCTCCAAAAATATGGAGAGAGATATATTATTAAAGTAAAAGTCTTATCTCACTTATTTTAGGAAGATTTACTCACAAATCTTCTCCTTGCTTTTGTAACAAGAATCACAATGATTTTATTCTCCTACATTATGGAAGGAGGTTTTTCTTCAAAAGATGATTTTTACCAAATACCTTTCTCAGATTTTCCATTTGAATTTTCTATTTTTGATTGTGGAACTTTTGACGCTTGCATAATACACTTTTTCCTCGGACTACGAGTTCACTAAAAGATAGATATATCTTCATTGGTAAAACCTATAACATATCTGAATGAGGTTTATGTTAAAAACATTTCTATGAACAAAAACCTCTCTCATATTTTCCATATGACTTTTATGTTTCGTTTATGGAACTTTAGTGCTCGTATGATACATTTTTCCTGACCGCAGCCCACTCGAAGTTAGATTTATATTTATTGGTAACACTTGTAGAAAATATGAATGAGTTTTTGTTAATCACATTGCTATGAACAAAAACCTCTCTCATATTTTTATTGGATTATCTGATTATTCACAGTTCCCATTTTATGCAAGTTTCAAAACTAAAACTGTCATTCCTTTGATGCAAGTTCCGGAACTAAAGTTGTCATTCCTTTTATGCAATTTCGAACTAAAGTTGTCATTCCTTTTATGCAAGTTCGGAACTAAATTTGCAAGTTCTGGAACTAAATCTTCTTTGTCCATGAATTGCAAGTTCCGGAACTAACTGTCATTCTATACCTTGCAACTTTGTCCACTATTTTAATTGCTTGAAAATATAAATATACAAATTGCAAGTTCTAAAACTAAATGTTATTCGATTGATGCAAGCTTTAACTAAATCTGCAAGTTTTGGAACTAAATCTATGAGTTTGGAACTAAATTTACAAGTTTTGGAACTAAATCTATGAGTTCCAGAACTAAACCTGCGAGTTCCAGAACTAAATCTATGAGTTCCGAAACTAAATTTGTGAGTTCCGGAGCTAACTTAAAACAACTATAACTTTTGCATGTGATCTCAGATTGAGATGATTATTTTTTTTAACTTTCATAATTTTTCAAGAGGAATCTGAATATGAAATCATATTTGAGTTTAAATGTACTGTTCATGATCAATTCCACTTTTCCCAAAACTAGCATTATCTTTCCTTTATGGCTTGCATACACAAGACTTTGCATCTTTTCCCAAATAATCAATAGGATTAGTCAAAAAAATAGATAACAAATTTTTCTTAAAAATGAACAAGATATATATCCTATATTATATCTTAAACAAACTATAAGTTCCAAGATTATATTTAAATTCACTTTCAAATGTAACTTGGAAGGAAAAAATAATGGTAATTTATGGCTAATTTATGGCCTCATCATGACCCAAACTTAATCTTATGCATGTCCTCATGCATTATAGTATCATCTTCTTTTCTTAGAGTATTCTTCATATTGATCTTATGCATGTATACATTCCATATATAGTTTAAGGACATGTTCTGTGAATCTCCTTATGTTGTTTTTAATTTTTCTTTCTTTTACAACAGGTTCTTGTGTGGATATCCTTCTTTTGTTTTTAATTTTATTTGTTGTACAACATGTGTTCTTGTTTGGATCTCCTTCTGCTGTTTTTGATTTTTTTCTTGTATAATAGGTTCTTGTGTGAATCTCCTTCGCTGTTTTTAATGTTCTTTCTTACAACAAGTTCTTGTGTGGATCTCCTTCTTATTTGTAAAGATTGAATGATCATCTATACTTTGGTTATTTCCTTCAAAATTTTAATAACAAGTTTGTAGAGGTTATTAGTATTGCAGTTCTCCATCATTTTGTGCATAACTAGTAAATCATTTTCTCTAAAAATGGTTATTGAAACTAAAATTGTAGATATGTATGCATACCGGGATGTATTTTCTACTACTGTGATCTCATCAATTGACAATGCGATAAAATTCACATTTTTTACCTTCTCTCTCAAATCAATGATTTCAATTTCTCCCATACACTTTTCCATTTCCCATGCATTAGTATCTGACCAGTGTGTTGTTGGAATATTTGGAAACCCATTAGATTGAAACAATATCTTATAATCAATGAGATCGAAATTGGTCCCCTTTTTAAAAATGTGAAATATTGTTTCAATTGTATGATTTTTTCCCAAATACTTGCATAATTAGATTTTTCAAATTTAGTCTTTATTAGTCTTCCTTTCTCAACTAGGTCTTGAATATGTTAATGATGATTTTCATATCTTTTTACATATCTCATATGTAAACAATATTCCATAGTTTTCCACCTAGTTATTTTTATCATTGTTCCATCATCTTGCTTTTTAGACTCATATACCTTCCCACAATTCTTCTCTATTGTTTCCTCTCCCTAGTTTCCAACTACATATAGTACATCTACATTTTGTAGGAGTATCAATACTATTTTCTGGTTCAACATGTTCAATGAATGGATATTTTGTTGACCATTCAAATTTATAAGTCCTTCCTATAGTCCACTTCCCACTCTTACATTTCTGATGTGTGTTTTGGAATGTTTATCAGAAGTTTGAGTTGGATGGAAAATGGGATTATCAGTACTATCAATTTGAATTGAATTACTCTACTGATTGGGAATTTCATCTGGAGTAAGGTCATTGCTAGGTTTTTCGCATTTGAAATAAATTGGTTTGCTTACAACATCCTTAAGTAAATCAAAAATAAAGTAACATTAACATAATAAGAGTCAAAATTACCTCTTGCCACTAGGGTTATTGTTGGCTGACTAAAATATTTTGAAATGTCCATGTCACATTTTATTTTTCCTTGAGTTATTTTCTCATTTGTAATAGGATCAATTGTATGGGTGATTTTGAAGTCTGCACATGCAAAAAAATATAGAAGTTTCAAATATGAATCATGATCTCGTAAAAAATAAATGGAAGACTTTCAAAATAAATATCATGCTATGGAACGAAAACACATCTTAATGTTATTTTTACCATACGATAACACAACCGAATATCTAGCAATAACACAAAATGAATGTTACATGACGGTAACATGGTAAAAAAAATTGTCGGACAGAAACACAAAACAATGTTACCTGACGGTAACACATACAACTGTTACCATCCAATAACATGTTCTTGTTGTCATTCGACATCATTGCACATTAACATTAACTTATGGTAACTCATTAATTTTTATGATTGCTAAAATTTTTACGAGAAAAACTTGTGAGATAGACAGTTCAATTTTTCACTTACCTCTTTCGCTTATTCCCTGATTTTTGGTAACTAGCTTAAACTTTAATATTTTTCTGTAATTTTGCACTTATACTTTTATAGTTTTGAAAGTAAAATGTATTACTACATCATGGTAAATTAATCCTATATATCATATATATAATAGTATGTTATAACATCAAGGTGAATATACTAAAATTGATCGAACCTAAGTGGAAACACGAAGGAGAAATTATATTCAAAATATTTTAGCAACCATAAAATCTTAGCGAATGCACTACAGTATGGTAGTACCGATGACCGTTTTTGGTCAATCATCGAGAGGGTACTAGAAACTTTAAATTTCGGTCGCCTGTGTACGTACGTCAAGGGATAACATTTAGCAAATCAACAACTTAAAATCTTTCCTAGGATACAATGCCCAACATATGCAGCCTCTCCAAGATGTTATCTTTAGTAAAATAGTGTAAAGCGTAGCTGAAAGACCGCCACATATCTTTGGTGAAGATTAGAAATATTACAGATACTAGAGAGTGCATTTTGAAACAACATTTTCAAATGCTGACTTATAGAATTTAAAGATTAAGTTTACATCATCATGTTACTTGTTTTCTTGAAAATCAAATAAAGTACAAGTGCAATTAATTTAGATTATTTATTTATGTTTAAGTGAGATTACATTATGTGTTGAGTTTTTTAAGTTCAATCCACATTACGATTACAAAAAAGAAATGCAAAAGGAAATAGACAACTCATAACATAAGTAATTTCATTTATTCATAAAGAAATAATACGATCCCACACAAGTCATGGGAAATAACTTATGAGTACATACAAAGGAAATACATGTACATGAAACTATAAATAAATGAGAAGGGAGGAAACCCATGATTTATTGGAATGAAGTGGATTTCCTTTTCGAATCCTTAGCTTACAATTGTTTCATCCTCATCCTCTTCTCTTCCAAAGCATTGCAATACCTATGAAAAAAAGACAATTATTTGTTAGAGCTCCGATTTTTCTCACTTCTCATCCACTTATGGCTTCAGGTATATGAATTTTTGTTCATAAGTATAGGAAAATTAAAGCATAAATGGATGCATCACAAGAGATCGAAATAGAATAAGAAGTAAAAATATCCTCATTCAAAAGAATTTAAGGATTTTCAATACTATACCACAAAATAAATCAAGGAAAGAATTAAAGAGGAGAGAGGTGGTAGCCTCACTATTTTCTAATTTTTTCTTAATGTGTAGGTACAAGTACCAAAGACACACTTTATCCATGTTCTATTTATATCCGAAAGGAGTGAATTGAATACCCTATGAATAGAACCAAAAGTGTGCATAAACATATGCCAAGGTCATCGAATGATTAGAATATGCTATGCATCTTCCTCAAGATATCAAAATTTCAAGGAGGATATACACTCCTCATAACACATACATTTGAGAGAGAATTGAATCCTTCAAAGAAGAGATTTGTACATTAAGAACATACGTGAGAGAATTCTTGTTTGAAGGAAGGAAATATGCATTAAGAAGGTCTTAGTTTCAACATGAAAGCTACAGGTTTAGACCCATACATGCAAGGAAAAGAATAAAAATTTCAGATCAAAAGTACATATTTCATCCTCATTCAAAAGTGTTTATTATGCTTCTCAAGTGTTATTAAAAGGGGATACAAATTGGAAGAATCTTCATCGTGGTGTAAAAGATAAAGTAAAATTCTAGCCATACTTTGTGAAAATAAATGCAAAGTAGATTTTTCTCGCATTAAAGGATGGCATTTTCAAATATACATAAAACTAGGAAAATCAGATTTTTTCACTATAAATTGCAAATAAATGAAAGATTGCAACCACTTAAAAGTCACAGTCTCATCTTAAGATCAAATTAGGTGTGTAATTTTTGAAGATTTAGATCAATGCCGCACATGATATGGAGACTAAGAACCTCAAAGATGCATTCCATGTTTCATGATGACAAATTACACCCATGATCTTATAAAGGAATAATAAGAATTTTTTTCAAATTTGTTACAGAAGTACATTTCCAATTTCTAGGTTCAAATTCAAATCAAACAAATGAAATGCAAATCTCCAAAATATTAATTCCATACTTTCTTAAGAACAAATAGCCCTTCAAGTGAAAATATTATACTACATAATAATTTCTTCAGACATACATTGTTCACAACGAAAAAAATGTGAGTTACATATCTAAGTTGGTTAAGTAAACATGGAAAAAAGTGAAATACAAAGCTCAAATCAAACTTCAATGAGAAAAATGAGAGCTTATCCACTCAAATTCAGAGATTTCTAGCAAATAAAAGGCATGAAGACAAACTAAATTGCACAAAAATAAAACAAAGTCACATTTCTCAAAGGATAAGTAAATGGGAAGTAAGGAAGAATCCTCCATGAAACCCTCCAAAACATCAATCATAACATTTAAGAATAATAATTGTAGGAGCATTGTGAAATGTCTAATTAGACCAAAAATATGGTGCAGAGAGTTGGCTCGCAAATTGGGAATCAAGTATGCAATGATTCTTGGTGAAGTGGTGGCTCTATTAGGTTCACAAGTTACAAAAATTCATCATCTTTTTGATCGGGCGTAAAAGTATGATAAAGACTTACCTTTTTATAAGGAAAATGCCCTTTTATGTGAACGTAATAAAGCAAGAGGAGTGACAATTAGAGAATGGAGTAAACCAACCAGCTAATGTAGAGTATCTTACAAAAATGAGCCAATAAATGTTACTATCAAGCTAAGCATCCAACATTTCAAAATAATGGTTGAACCTTTAAGCTTCCAACATGAGGTCGATTTGGAAAAGAATGAGACACGATATATAGAGATAAAATCTCCAAAGGAGAACTCAAAGATAGAAATGAAACACACAGTCGGAATGTAAGGTGAAATAACTTCCAAGCAAGGACCAGTAAAACCATAAGGAAATAGGCCAAACCCAAAGCAAAGCCCAAATGAAGAGTACACAGTAAGGGAAAACACTAAGCTTAAAGTAATCAAAGAAGATACACAACTCGCTTAGCAAGAAAAATGGCCATGAGATTTAGGGTTCAAGCTCAAAAATTATACTGATTCATGCGAAGCCATGGAAAAATGAAACAAGAACAGGGAATCCATCATTGAGCAAGCCACCAAGTTAAAGAGAAAAAACAAAAAAACACACCTGTAAATGGAATGACTGAGCCATTATACTATGGAGAGATATAGCATGAGTGTGAGGTAAACAAAAGATCACCCATAAGGGTTCTAACATCAAGGAACTAGAAAAAAGGTAACTGTGAGCTAAGGACTCAAATAACACCAAGCGGTCATGGATTTAAAAACCCAAATCTGAATCAGTAGAAAAGGGAGGAGGAAATAGAGTTAAATGGAAGCAAAACTTACATTTTAATAGAAAACCTAGATGTGAACTCAAATACTAGGGAAAAAAATGTTGAAATGAAAGTCACGAGAGCTCAAAAGCATAGAAATCGTAGTCATGACAGAATTTTGTAAGAGTTCACCCACCGAAGCTCCTCGAAGGCCAAGCAAATATGTAAATGAAAGAAGCTCCATGTTCAAGTCATTGCAACTTGGGTTAAGGATATGCCATAGATGTAAAGTTTGATTTATCATTTTTGTAATGATTAATTGCATGGGTGGGCGAGTCCCTTTTTTATTTATTTAATTAGTCAAACTTTTCTAGGTTTGGGTAAATTATGCACCTTCCCAAAGTCAAAAGCTAATGATCACCTTTTTGCATAATCAAAGGGAGGGGGATACTAATTTAATCCATGCATGATTAGCCTTTGCCATTGTCAAAATGTATTATTAGCCAATGCTAAGACCAAAATTATTCCTTTTAAAATAATTATACATGTGAGGAAAAATTATACCTTTTTTGCAGAGGGGACAAAATCAACTTTACCTCAATTTTTCCAAATTACCTTAATTTATGCAAAGGAGGGCCCGTACACATGTAAAGAAAAAGTTTTAAGGTCAATCTGTAATTTGAATAGAGGAGATTTATTATCACATCCGATATCACCCTTGATTTATTATAATTACCATTTCGCAACTAGAGTTGAGTTGACATGTGGCATTGACTTTAGAGTTAACTCAAAGGTAATTGGATCTTTGTGGAAAATTTTAGAGAGTTCAAGAGGGGAAACGTTTCCTATATATACCTAGTTTTTACATAAGTGCAGGGGGCTTACATTTTTTGTAGACTTATGCTATATGATTATTATATCGTGTACCTTGGTTGAGCAATAAAGACTTTTTTTCCTCCAAATTGAATCTTTTGACACTTGTGTTTACAAATATTTTTAGTGTGTTTTAGTTATTTTTTTCTTTCCTTGCATGCTCATAATATTTCAGCACCTCTATCAAGATATTTTACCGATTTTGAAATTCTTTCAAGTGTGCACAAACACATTTTGAGTGAAGAACTGTCAAATAATCATTCAAGTGAATTATTAGTCTATTATTAGTTTTTAAGTGTTTTTTTGCAAGCTTATGTCTCAAAAATAATTTGGTGTATCACCTCCTTTTAAGCTTTCAGCTTTTCCATTCAATCCTAACCCTCAACCTAGTCATTTTTAGTAGTTTTAGGTGATCCATCAAGGGAACCAACCTGCTCTGGAGGTTCTCCTCAATTCGAGGCACCCATAACTCGGTGGAGATCCCATTGTACCATTTGAAGTTAGAGTCAAATAGCCCATCCATACTAGAGGTGTACTTTCGACCGATAACAATTTCACTAGTGAAAACCAAGTTACTCCTACCAAACACATTAGAGATGTTGCAACCCTTTTTTTTGTACATAATATCACTCATGAAGATGTTTCTTTAAGGATATTAGTTTCTTCCTTTAAAGGTCAAGCCCTTCAATGGTATATGAGTTTGGTAGTAGGATCAATCACTACTTGGGATGGACTAGGTGAAGCCTTATACAAACAATTTGAAGATAAAGATGATCATTTATCCCTTATTGAGCATCTTACTACCATTAAATGTGTACCCCAAGAGTTCATGACGACTTTCAATTTGAGATTTACTATGACTCAGGAAAATATTCTAATAGTTGTTAAGCCTACACCTAAACATACCTTTTTTTTTTATTTGCATGCATTAAATAGTGAAATTGTTGTTATGATTCAGTCCATGGGTGGTACTACTCTTCTCAGTAGCCTTTGACATTGCAATAAGAGCAAAAAACAACCTTATACAAGCTAGAAAATTGGCTCCTAGACCCTCTACGCCCATTTATCCTGAGCTAGCTCCTACCCCACTAATTAAAAAGCCACCATTAACTTCTACATTTCATCCTAGTGAGATAGATGATTTGAAAGGAGTTGTTAAACCCATGGGAAACAAAATTGTGCAGTTGAAAAGAAATCAAGCTCAAGTAAACATGCCATATCAGCCACCTTTTCCAAATTATAATAACTACAGGCCCTTCTACTCATGGTTATAGACCATACCAAGCATAACCATCCATTAAAGAAACTAAACCGCTTGCAAAAATTATCCTAATGCCCCTACAACTTCAAGAGCCTTGGTTCCCTTGCAAACAAACATGGTTTAAGATGCTAACATGTAGCCTAATGAGCCAAATGTAGCCTTAGATATCATACCGTAAGGGTTTTCTATGACACAAATGACTCGAAGGAGGCACTCCATTATTTTCAGAAAGGTGTATTTCTTGTAGCACAAGGAGACCCAAATTTTTCACAAGAACAGTAGGGGAAGCCAGATGCAACAATGTTAACTTTGAAATAGGTTATCATGTGGTTGTAAATCAGGAAATCGGAGCCAAGGAAAAGGATGAATTTTTTTGTAGCTGTTACAAGGTCAAGGAAAAGGGCCATGGAAGCAAATTTAGGTGATCAAACTGTTGTACCATCTCATGAAAATAAGAATATTACTGCTAGTAAGAGTTCTTCTTCACCTAGTACTCAGAACAAGTTGTTTTGAAAAATTAGATTAAGGTAGGAGTTGTTCCATTCAATATAGTTGATCATATGAATAAATCTAACATTACTATGAGCATGTGGGACACATTGTCTATTTTGGGAAAAAAGGACTTACTGGTCCAAGAGCTTGCATGGGTCTGAAATTAACATTAAAATAGGTTTCATGTGCGGAAAACACAACCAACATGGTGATGGAAATTACAGACCAAAAAACTAAAGGTACAAAACAACAAGCACGTAAAGAGGTAAAGGTAGTTGTTAAAGAGGTAAAAGTGGTTAAACCACCTCCTTTTTATCTTTTTATGATTATTGAAGATTCATTAGTTCACAATTACATGGTTGATAGTGGAGCTAACAACACTGTTATGCCCAAGTTAGTTGCTAAAAAGCTAGGCCTTAAGTATGAACCAAGTACTAAAGGAGTATTACAACTTGATGGTTCATCAACTAAGACCATTGGAATAATCAAAGATATGAAACTAACTTTGCATGCTTTTCCAAGTGTTACAATCTCATAGGATGTGATGGTGGTGGATCTACCACCTTATTTTCTATGTGTTTATCTAGAGACTTCACATCCAAGATTGGTGGCTATCTTTCAGCTGATTGGACATATATTATCTTTAGAACCAGGTATGGGGCTAAAGTGACTGTTAATTCATACCCTTTTTCAAATTTCCACATTGATCCTTTCACACCTAATGTCATAAATGCAAATTATATTTTAAGGGAAGAGTAGCTAAGTGATTCTAAGGCTGAAACCTGGATATGCATTAGAAGGTTTTCCAGATTTATTCAAGGATCAAAGAACTCGATGAAGATCATGAGTATGACCCATGTAAAATCATTTAAGAACATGGCCTTGGATTCTATTGCATTCACGAGGACAACACTAAAATACCATCTATGGAGAAAGAAAATCAACAAGATCATGGTTTACAGAAACTTTATTTTAATGGCTCCAAATACTAACATGGTTCAGGAGTTGGTTTGATGTTGATTTCACCTTAAAAACAACAATAAATTTCTCAGCTATTATTTTTCACTTTTCTTGTTCTAACAATGTTTCTGAGCATGAAGCACTTATTCAAGGTTTGGTGTGGGAAAGGAAGAAAGGAATCAAGAATTTCCATGTTTTTGGAGACATCAAGCTTTTCATTCATCAGGTGAGAGGTTCTAATACTTTTAAGAACTCATTAATGAGAACCTATAGACATAGAGTGTGAGACATGCTTGATGATTTTCTTGTTGTTAATATTCAATTTATTTCTAGATATAGAAATTAAAATGCCGACAGGCTTGTAGCCATCGGTTCTCAATTTGATATACCCGCCGATATTGGAAATACTAAATTATATCCTCTTATCAAGGTTATAGTGAGGTCATCTATTCCAAAAATAACATACATTGGCAAGTTTTTGATGATGATGCACACATAATCAGATTTTTGTAGGAAGAGGAAGAGTTTTCTACTCAAAATCATGGAAAACTACAAAATAGATACAAAGATCAGATTATGCAGCTCAAAACAAACAAGATCCCAAAAGGTCTTGTTACTTTGGAAGCCATGTTTGGTGAAAATGATGAAATGAATCATGAGAGAGTTGTCTTGATGTAGGAACAAATCAACATGAAAATTTCACCATTCTTGATGGTAAGAGTCTTAATCTTGGTAAAATTTGTTCACAAGCTGAAAAAGATGCATTTATTGATCTTTTTAGAGATTATGCAGATATTTTTCTTGGAAATACAATGATTTAAAAGTTTTTATCCCTCTTTAGCTCAACATATTATTGAGTTAGAGGATGATTCAAAACTGGTTAGAAAAAATCAAAGGCCAATCACCTTGATGTAGATAATGCTTTAAAAGCTCATTGAGTCTTCCATTATCTTCCCCTTTAAGCACTCAAATTGGGTAGCTAACCTTGTACTGTAAGGAAGAAAAATGGGGAAATTGGAAAAGTGACATGCGAGCATGGGAATCTACAAGTACCTCTTCCTCGTACCCGACCTCCCGAGGTCATGCCGAGATAGCCGGTGAATGTTGAATATGAATGGATATAGACAAGCTAATCAGGTAATCTTATATCCTCAATACATAATAATGGAATCTGTGAATCTAAGGAAAAGAAGGCCCTCCTAACCTGAATTGGTGTAATGGATCATTCGGATATAATAGTTGTTCGGAGGCTCCAATCAATGTTGAGCTCTGCCGAGATCCTGTTTCTTGGTTGTTGGATACGTGGGAAGTGACCTGTGGGAGCTTCGTATATATCTCCAGACAAGGTCATGAAAATGGTGGTAGGAGGCTTAGTGGATTTGTAGTGAACTATGGGTGGTTTTCTGGTCTAGCCTAGAAAATATTAGATTGATTAGCTTCTATATTTAATATAGAGAACTGTGTTATAATATCTGGTGGGAGTGGTGAGGATCTAAATACTAGCGTTCGTAAAGCCGGTGTTAATACTTAACTGATTTGTAGGCCCATTGGGTTGTGGGACTTGGGGATCACAACCATGAGTTTGTGGTTGTTGTGGACCTGTTATGGTCATGTGAAGAATCAATCCCTTCTTCCGACTATCCAATAATCATACGCCTTTTCAGCCTCTATGTTTAGAACTAGAAGTTGTGTAATTTTCTCATAATACCTTACAGGTGTTCTAGCAACTTGAATGCGTAAGCTAGTATCTATGTCAATGAGGAGGTCTCCTGCATCAAGTTGTGGAACTAAAGGATCGCAACCAAATTCTTTTTCTTTCGAATCCTTGACGGTCATTGGGTATTTTATCAAGGCAATCTATAGTTAGGATGGTTTGACCAAAATGTGTATGCCTTGTCGTCTTCGATATTTAACCCTCTCAGTTGTTCACTAATTACTTGTAGGTTTGTTGTTGCTCGAAAGACCTGTATCCTAAGGTCTTGATCTATATCAGCTAATGTTGTGGGTAGATTTGGTTGAGGCACTATGGGTTCAAATATATATTCTCTAGGCTCTCTAGGTCCTGTGATTGTCATACAAAATGATTCAAATTTTAAAAAATTAATAAACTGATTACGAAAGATGTATTTACACTATGCAAGCATTCTTCTATTTTTGTATTTTCGATGATGTATTTTAATGAAATTAAAGAGCAACTATTCTAGTATATTTAGAAAATGAACAACTAATCTAGCAATAGAATTTAAAACAAACAAAGTAGCCTGGTGTGGCTATTTTCCTATGCAGTTGTGATTTTATCCTAAATATCTAAGCAACTAATTATTTTAAATTGAAAGACTCTCGATCCTACCTCAGAAGTGAGGAATGAATCACATTTTCTCATAAACTATCAATCCCCATAGCTTCCCGGCGATATCGAGAGTGAACTTTTGACTGAAATAAAATAATTCACTACTCTATTTGATACGTTGTAACTAGAACTTTGATAGCTCAAACTTGGCATTTACAAAACAGTGGTAAATCTAGTTGTGTGTGATTTCATCCCCTCAGTGTGATCTCCTCATTCCTTTGTGTCCTCATGAATCTAGAAAAGCATGTATATGATAGTATCAACAGAAGATGGTATTCGAACAATGGCAGCTTTGGATATAGACCGAATACAATGCGAGTAGGAGAGGGATAACACAAGTGAACAGAGCTTGACTATGCAATTCCTAGTGGGATTTATCATGGGAATACAACAAATGTACCGAGAGTTTTAGAATCTATCCTTGTGACAAAACAAAACCTGTAACTTTAATGGATTCTAATCTAGAAATGAAACTATTCTATGCTAAGCTGACTTGCATGGCACAACAATGAAGCAAGACTAAAACAAGAAGATCGAATGACCTCTAAAAGACCAACAATGGAGGAAAAACATGAAACTGATAGAATTCTAAGCAAGAAATTCAAAGACTGAATAAGAGAATTGAGAAGGTGAGGGGCCATTTGTTTGAAAACAAGCTGGCTATTTATAACAAATGCAATTACTAGAGGGTAACTCCCAATTGAACTCTTTTACTATAAACAAAGGGAAAACACTATTACAGGGAACCAAAAACATTAATGCAAGCCAAAGTGGTTGAAGAAAGTAGGTGAAATTGAAGATTTACATTTGACACGATTTTAGAAGAATCTGAAAACATACAGACCGCCGCCTGTGTAGGGTGGGCGGCATTACATGGGACCGCCGCCCCCTCCCGGGTGGCGGTAATGGGACCGCGCCAGATATGGTGGTGATTTCATCACTAAAGAAAAAATGCAAGAAAAAAAGGGGGAGAGGGAAAAAAAAAGCATGCGGAGGCCGAGTGGGGCATGCGGGATATAAACGTATACTTGGCGAGCTTTTCGGATTCCGAACACCTTGCAAGGAGACCCGTATCATCATTGGGGTATGTGTAACATCGTTTTGGTGGTGCAATACCCTACAATTTTGGGTACATACATATTGCCCCCGAGAAGCGTCTTAGCCATGAAGAGGCGTAAAACGGTGGATCCAAGTATGGCGGTCCCGAAATGGGGAGTTAGGAGTTATACCTGACATGCCCGTGTGTTGGAAAGTCACCATCCAAGATCCCGTTATCTGCAAAAGTATAAAAAAAAAGACTCAAGTGCAGCTAGATAAAATAAATTGAGAAATAAGGATAAATTGATATGAAAAGAGGACTTACCATCTACGTGGGGTTTAGAACTTACCTCCATCGACGCTCTAACCCTGCGAAAGACATTCAAAATCAATTTAAAAGGTTATATATATATATATATAATATATATATATATATAAAACGAGCTCATTTCACTATTCATTTACATGGATTGATTTGATAGTTTTTGAGCTCTGGGACCCACGGTGATGGTTTTTGACGAGAGTATAGTCAAAACGTTTGTGGTGAGATAGCGATCATGCCTCCGAGAGTAGAACATCGACCCGCAAAGTCTCAGGTTAGTTCTTCTCAATTTATTGTTTTTAAACCTAAAATGTAGAAATGATGAAATATTTGTCTTGGGGGTTATTTTTGAAAATATTAGTTTTAAATGAGTCTCTAGGGGGCGCCCATAGGGTAGGTTTTTATTTTAGTTAAAATGGTGAATTTTGCCTGTTTTTAGGCATTTTTAGGGTATTCGAATCATTTACATTTTCGGGACAGACCGCCCCTATGTTGGGTGATGATTACGGGACCGCCACCTTAGAAGATGATGGTTATGGAACCGCCACTCTGCACAGGGTGGCGGTTCACATGTAAAAAGCCAAAATAATGCTTTACTTAACTTATTTTTACATTTTTAGCATTTTCACATGTTATTGATAGTTTTTCCAATTGGATTTTGGTACTAACTTACTCCTTTTTGTGTTTTTGGGTGTATGCAGAAGGAGGAATACATTAGATGGAGTCGAGAGAGGGAGTGTGATTGGCTCCCAGTAGTGTTAGAGGCACTCACTCAGGCAGAGCGAGATACACTTCAGAGGGCTGGCATTTGGAGGATTGCACAGGTCCCTCACGTCAGACCTCACCACCACATACTATGTGACTTATTTTCATATTGGGATGTGGATCGAAAACCTTCCGACTGCCAGAGTTAGGGGTGAGTGGACCATCACCCTGGAGGATGTTTACTGATACTGGGGGTTCCGATCCTTGGGTGGTGGTTGTCTCTTAAGATAGCAGTATCGAGATCTCAGGTGGTTCAGTGGGCCACCTATATGGGGGATGCAGTTGTTTCGATGGGGTCGAAGAAGGGAGTGAGGATCCACTCCATTATTGAGTCAGACATTCCTGTGCTCCGCAAGGCCATCATGGGCATCCTTGCTTCGAGACTGATTGGGGACAAGGGAGGGGACACCCTCTTATATTGTTGGGCCCCCATTATTACACAGATTGAGGGCCATGGATGTGTCTATGCTTGGGGAGCAGATATCCTGGGACCACCTACCATGATTTTTATACAGGTGGTCCGATTACAGGACAAGTCACTGAGCCACCCCACTTGTCATGAGTTGGGTATATGAGCATATCACTCCGTATGGGAGAGGTGTAGAGGCAGAGGATCCCGGGCCATCAAGGGCAGTGAGGTGGATAGGGATGACTATTCTTAGAGCACCCCACCAGCCAAGTGGCCTCTTTGACCACTGCAGATATGGAGGCCACCCTTATCAGGCCATGGTAGGGCTATGGGGAGAGGAGACCATTACATTGATTGCTTGTCAGACTACCAGTCAGCTAGTAGACAGGTGGGGAAGTTGGAGATCCACCCCTTTGATAGAGTACCACAACAGTTTGGCCTCCCCTATATTGACATGTTTCCTCCAAGTGGGGCCAGTGTATAGATCTATTTGTGAGGCTCAGGGAGGTCCTAGAGGCCGGGGTTGGACCATTGTTACCCCTGGTGTTCCTATCGTGGCCAGGAGGGTGGTACGTGCTCGAGGGAGAGCCGGTGCTCCTCAGGCACCTTTACTTTGGATTACCGCCGGTCCCACCCATAGCAGCGATGAGCCCATTGACATGGACTCCAAGTCTGAGGAGTTCACTGGGGGAGAGATAGAGGAGGAGACAGAGGAGATGGAGATCGGAGAGATGGGTGGGGAGGATGATAGTGATCCCGAGTGGCATGACACTCAGGAGATCCTACGGGCCGAGAGGGTGGAGCGGAGCAGCAGAGAGGGTGACTATGGTCTCGAGAGGTTTCTCTCTCAAGATTTAGGGGGAGATGGCAAGTCCGTTCATTGCAGGCCATCACATTGCCCCAGACGTGGGAGAGGGACACCGCCAGCTGGCGGCGGCATCAAGTGGGTAGGCGCGGATCCTAGAGATCCTTCCTGGAGGCCTAGCGATCCGAGTGAGTTGCCACTCTTCTCTTGACATTTGTTTTAGTTAGAATTGTCTTAGTTGTTATTTCTTTTTGTTTTGTTTACTCTTGGTTTTATCTTTGATCATTTTCTAACTTTTTTTTCTCCTTTATTTGCAGTGACTATGATGAGTGGCGAGACTTGATTCACCGAGTATGCACAGATACCTTGCTGCTCCCCTCAAGAGAAGACTCGTGTTGAGCTATCTATGGATGTGGGGGAGCCTTCAGTAGCCGGTAGGCATACCAATGTTTTCACGCCTCTGTCTAGCATGTGGATGAAGATCATGACTTCTCTCATGCTGAGGTAGCTGGATATAGGACGGCTAAGCACTTGATGAGGAGGAGTCATTCTCATAAGTGAGATGGACAGCTACTCGGGTCATGACCGCGAGCCCTTAGTGCATTAGAGCACCAGATAGTAGCCGGAGTCCTAGACGTGGTCATGCGCCTTCTGAGGGATCCCATAGGGATTGAGAGGCCACTCTTGTAGTATTTTGTCGATATTTATATGAGTGTTTTTGTACTTTTTGGGCTCATTGAGCATTTTGACCATGCCTAGTGCATGATGGCATTGTATACAAAACTTATATATATATATATATATATATATATATATATATATATCTTTTTGGATCTAGACTCTTGGTACCTAGAATTTTGTGACTTGTTTCTACTAGATGTTTTTAGAGTATTTGTTTTCATGTTTTTCAGTATGTATGCAATGGATGACAAATGATAACAAATGTTGAGTAGAATGTTTCTCTTTTTTATGCTTTTGTAATGTTGATATGTGATGATATAAACATATGGTAGCTTTGAAACTTTGAACCTCTTTGGGAAATGTCTGTAATTTCTTCTTATGTTGGAAAAACATGATGAATGTATAGTGATAAAGAGATGAACTTGCCCCATTCCCAACTCCACGCAACTAGTAAGATGCGAGGGCTCAACACCAAGAGTTAGGAAGGGCACAAATTGTATGAGTTTGACTGAATGGAATGATGAGAGATAGACAAACCAGTAACAAAAACCAAACATAGACCTACACACCTACCCTACTCAGAGCTACCACCAAGCTTAGAAGGCCACTTACTTTCTAGTTTATCTAGACTTAGATTTATAAATGGCAACCTGGTTGACAAAATCTGGTTTTGAGGATTTGATCTCTTTGGGATTTGGACATTTGTTTTCTCTTAATAGAATTTGATTTGTGCTTCTAGCATACCAAGATTTGTTAATTTGTGTGAATGGACCCCCCACATCCTGCCTCATGCCACTAGTAAGAAGCATGGGTTTGTCACCAAAGGCAAGATATAGGTGAGTAAGGGCACTCCTTTCCTTTCCCAACCTCACACCACCAGTAAGAGATGTGGGCTTATCACCGAAGGTTGATGGGGCAAAGAAGTGTGTAAAATAAAATATTTTGTTTGCTTGGTGCTTTTGATTCCATTTGATTTTGACATTTCTGATCTATGACTTTGGGATATCCTTTCTTTCAAAGAGATTTTAAGAGGGATAGATGTGACACCAAGAAGCTTCTAGAATAGACCGTAGGTAAGGACAACTTCACTTAGTAGAAAGAAAGAGCAAAACCAAGTATGCAGGCCTTGGTATGGTTTTCATCAATACTTGTCTATCGAACTTGATGAGAAGATTTGAAAATAGTTGATGATGTTTGAAGAGATGTGTTTTGAATGCTTTTGCCAATATTTTCAGAAATTTGTAATAAATTGCTTAAGAGTAAGTTCTGGACTACCATTTTTATGAAATGAGTGGACAGAATGAAACAACTAAATGACTAATGCAATGTAGGTAGCTATAATGTACAAGTGGTGATTCTGATTTCTTATGCGTAAAACCGTTTAAGATGCAAGGAATTGATAGTTTCATTGAATTCCTCACCTTCTAGTGTGCACAAAAGATATGCACCATTTCCGTAGTCCTTCATGACTCGGTATGGGCCCAACCACTTGGGCTGGAACTTCCTTCCTTCACTAGTTTTCTTATCGATCCTAGTTGTCTAGCCTTAGAACTAGATCTCCCTCATATATTTCTCACTCATAGACTTTTTTGTTATACTGCCGCACATCCGGTCAGCATAGGCTTTGTGTCATTGTTCGGCATTTAGCCTGGCCTCGTCAAGGCTTTCCAATTGAGAGAGGCGTGCCTCCCTATAAGCTTCTTCATCTAGAATCCCTTGTAATGAGATGCGGAGACTGGGTATTTCAACCTCAAGTGGGAGAATTGCTTCTGCCCCAAATACCAATGAGAAAGGGGTTGCTCCTGTTGGTGTTCTTATTGAGGTTCGATGGGCCCACAAGGCCAGATATAGTTTTAAATGCCAATCTTGCTTGTTCTCCTTGACTATTTTGAGGAGAATAGCTTTTAACATTTTGTTTGTTGCTTCGGCCTGCCCATTGGCTTGAGGGTAGTAAAGAGAGGCCGTGTGATGGTTTATCTTGAATTTTCTACATAACTCATGGACTTCATCATTTTTAAAGGACGTGCCATTATCTGAGATAATGACTTGTGGGACACCATACCTGTAGATAATTTGGTTTAGAATGAATTTGGCAATTACCGAACCTAGTATTGTGGTGAGAGGCATGGCCTCCACCCATTTGGTAAAATATTCCGTGGCTGTAATTATAAAATTATGGCCATCGGTTGATGAGGGAGAGAACTTCCCTATCAAGTCCTAGACCCCACGTGGAGAAGGGCCACGGGGTCGCTATTGGCTGCAGGATTGTGCTAGCATGTGAATCTCATGAGAGAATTCTTGGCATTTGTGGCACTTACATACAAATTCCACTGCATCATGCTCGAGAGTGGGCCAAAAATAGCCCATCCGATGTATTTTGTGAGCAGTGGCGTGACCACCGAAGTGGCCTCCACATATCCCACTATGGGATTCATGAAGAATCTTTTGGATTCTTTTGTGTCGACACATCTTAGAAGCATGTCGTCGAAGGCTTTATGATATAGTACTTGTTCTAAAACAACATATTTAGTAGTGATAATGCATAACCACCTTCTTTTTTGTGATGTGGCACTTTCGGGTATGTATGGTCTATGATAAAATTGATGATATCAGTGTACCAGGGACATGTATAGATGGGGGCCTGGTTTTGATGAAGTATACACACTCATCAGGAAAGTCCAGATTTACCAAATCACCTCCATCTAGTGGATTGTCAGCCAACCAACTACAATGATTTGTCCCTTAACGGATTTTTGGTTTACGAATGTCAACTCAAATTCACCCATTAAGGTTATGAAACGTCCAACCTTTTTAGACAAAGACCCTTGCGTGAGAAATGTTCGTAAATGATTTGTCTTTACAATGACCCTTGTTTCTTGGTTTAACATGTAATGTCTTAAACATTTTGTTGCAAAGACTATGGCAAGGCATTCTCTCTCTACCTATGTGTAACGTGTTTCATAATCAAGCAACGTTCGGCTAATGAAATAGACTGCACGTTCCCATTTATCATTGTCTTCTTGAGCCAGCATGCAAGCTAATGAGACATGAGTGGCTCGTGAGTATAGGATCAAAGGGCGGTCTGGTCTGGGAGGCATTAGCATGGGTGGAGACAACAAGAAGCGTTTAACTACTTCAAAGGCCTCGTTGCATTCTTCAGTCCAATTAATGCTATAATCTTTCTTTAATAGATTGTTGATTGGATGAATGGCAAAACTTAAATCTGGGATGAACCTTCGGATTGCACCGAGCTTCCCAAGAAATGACCTGATTCTAGACTTGTCCGATGGTGGGATCATTTCGAGAACAGCCCGTATTTTGGTTGGATCAACATCAATCCCTTGTGAAGATATAATGTAGCCCAGAAGTTTTCCTCCTGTCACACCAAACACGCACTTCTCTGGGTTTAATGTGACGCCATATTCAATTAATCGTGAGAGGATGATACGAGCACTTCTGGATGATCACAACATTTCTTGGCCTTGGCCAACAAGTCATCCACATAGGATTCCACAATTTTATGGATAAGATCGTGGAATATATAAGTCATTGCCCACTGATATGTAGCGCCAGCATTCTTAAGACCAAATGGCATGACAACGTAGCAATATGTTCCCCAAGGAGTTATGAATGTAGTTTTGGCTTGATCCTGTTTAGATATTTTAATTTGATTATACCCTGAGAACCCATCCATGAGGGACAACAGTTCAAATCCAGCTATTGCATCAATGATAATGTCAATGGATGGTAATGGGAAGTCATCCTTGGGACAAGCTTTGTTAATATCCCAAAATCTATGCAAATGCGTATCTTCCCATTCTTTTTTAGAACATGGATGATATTAGATACCCATTGTGAATAGTCAATGGGCTTGATGAATCCCACTTGGAGAAGTTTTATTACTTCCTCTTTTACCATGAGAGCCACTTTTGGCTTCATTGGTCTTGACTTCTGTTTAATTGGTTTTCATCTGGTTTAGTGACAAGATTATGTACCGCGACATGTGGTGCAATGCCCATCATTTCTTTATAGTTAAATGTGAAATCCTTTTGATGTTATTTGAGGATTTGGGTGTGTATTTCTATCTCCTCTCGGAGTTAACGAGGATCCCAACTTCAAAATTTTTGGTTCTTCCTCCGTTCCAATGTTTATGTCAATGGTTTCTTCTATTAAAGAAGCATTACCTTCTTCAAATTCAGGTGGTGCTGGAGGTAGTTCCAAGCTTTCTCCATTTTCTATCTCATAGATATCGAGATCCTTCTATGGAGGAGACTCTACCATGGGATTTCCAAAATAGGAAGAGGAATGTGGTATTAGGGAAAGATCAACTATACGGTGAGCAAGGTGTAGCTCGCATAGGCATTTAGATATTCGAGAGTGACTCTATCATCATCAAAGTGATCCATGATAGAAAAATCATCCTCAGCTTCTCCATGAGTCAGGAGTGAGTTTTTGATATTTTATGCACTAATGGTTTGGTATGAAGTGATACTGTGAAATTTGTATCTTCCAACTCACTTGTTTGGAGTGAAACGGGAAGCTGAGGTTACTATCAAGTCTGTGAGAAGGTTCTTCTCATGGGATTGCTTCAATTGATATGAAGTTAAATCCCTTGCTTAGATCTAATACCACTATTTTGTATAGTTGTAAATGTTCAGCCCTAGTTTCATATACCTCAGAGACTTGGTTTGCAACTAGTGCATGAGTCTCCTAGCACTCTAATGTCATCGACACCCATTCTTTTGGCTAGGATGAGGCCAAGGAGGAGAGCTTCATACTCAGCCCCATTGTTTGTACATTCAAAGTTTAATTTAAAGGTGAAAGGTAGGATCTTTCCCTCGGGTGAAGTAAAGATTACTCCCGCCCCAACTCCAAAGTGACATCTAGCTCCATCGAAGTGGAGCATCCAATACTTGCTTGGAAAAATGGATGTTGGGATATCTTTGTCATATCTATTTCCTTTGCTTTAGTTACTTCTATATAAAATTTGTCTCGATGGAAGAGAAGCAATTCCTAGGGTGTGTCCATACCCATAGAATCAAATGGTAGGAGAATAGGTAAGTCCTTCTCTAGCAACTTGACAATTTTTGTGGTAGTCCCTAGTGACACTATTTTTATAACATTGGTCTCATTTTTGAGTGTTGGAATGTCCTCGGCTGGATTTGTAATTTCTAATTTGTGGTGGGTATCAACTCTTCTTTTGGTTTTAAATTAATTGGTTTGATGAGTTGATTTGTTGGGAGTTCAAACTCGGAGTGAATGCCCGGTCTTTTCTTCAAATCAGCTAGGTGTATATCGAAGGGTTTTGGGTCACCTTGTGCCACAAATATTTTCCCTAAGTGTAGAAATCTTATTTCTTGGAATAACGTGGAAGGGATTGCCTTCATACGGTGTATCCATGGCCGACCGAGGATCATATTATAGTTGGTTTCATCTATAATATAAAATTCGGTGAGGACCGTCTTGGGTCCTAAAGTGACTGGTAAAACTATGGTTCCAATTGAAGTGGCCTTGAGGCTATCATAACCTCTTAGCGTATTTCATGTTGTGGAATAGTTTGTCTCTCCATATCCTAACTTTTGAAGAAAATTGAAGGGGACTATGTTAACTGCTGCCCCATCATCAACCATTGCATGTTTAACATAATTATTGTAAATCCATACTTGAAAATGTAAATCTGGGTCACCTCTTCATGCAATCTCAACATCTATTGGCATTTTCTTATATCAAATATAAATTCAGTATCCCTATCTGGCTGCCCCGGAGGATAAACGTCAAATTCTACATGGTTTACTTGTGTTTCCAGAGGAGGAGTGATGTTGATTAAATGACCAAGGCCTAATGCTTCTAAGAGGGCAGCCTGTGGGTGGGAGAGTTCTTTAACAAATCCAAAAAGGAGATGTGAGAGAAGGTTTTAGTTAAATTGTTAATTAAATCATAGGCGCCTATGGGTTTTACCAATGTTTTTTGACTATTGTCTGGTTCCAATGGATAACTTGGAGTAGGTTGAGAAGAATAATCCCGTGTTCTTGTTATGGTTTCTATGGGTAGCTCGGTGTCTAACTCTACCAAACCAACTATCTTAGTTTGGGGTCGAGTTCCTAGTTGGGGTGCGACTGGTGGATTTAATGAAGTTGAAGCTTCATGATCATTGTTTCTGTTATAACACCCTTGTTTTTTCCGTTAGGATCTAACTTGTTATTGTTAGAATGGTTTGGGAGTGGATCATTAAAGATCTTGAGGGGTGCATTTTGAGGGGAAATTGCCCCGTATAAGTGTTTGGCGTGGGTACTACAGAATTTTCTAAAAACATATCTATAAAGAGTTGTTTTTGATCTTTTGGAAAACGTTGCATGAATTTATTGTAGTCACGACAAGTCCTAGTATCATGGCCTTGAATCTTGTGGAAGCCACAATACAAATTGGGATTATAATTTGAGGTTGTTGATTTAAAACCTATTGTGGCCCAAAATTCTGATAAGGTTGCTGGTTGTTAGAGTTAAAATTTTGAGGTTGTTGCCTTTGGTTTTGACTCTGATATCCAATTGGGTTTTGATTTGGACCTTGTGTTTGGATTTTTCATTGTTGTTGTTGTTGTTGTTGTTGTGGTGGTGGATGATTAAAATCCACCTGCGTTGATTGTTGGAGTAAAATTGTTATTTCGTTGATTATTAATAGGTGGTGAAATGTTTACAATGTTTTCCCTTTTAACTTGGTCAGTTACTCCATCTGTTGTGACTCCGTGGTTCTTGTTAAGGATCTTAGGTCCTTGATTAGCATTCCGGTATTAGGATAGGCTGCGGTGTTTTGATTGGGAGTGGTTAATTTCCCATTTGTTCCATATGTCTTACGACCACTATCTATCGCTGCTTGGTCGATTCGGAGAGCACTCTCGAGTACTTCATCATAAGTTCTTAGTGGGAACTTCTGGACTTCTTCCTTTATCTCTCTATTGAGAGAATTAAGGAATAAATCGCATAGTTCCATTTGATCCATGTTTGGAGCACTTGTTGATGAGTAGAGGACCGTATGCCACCTTTGAATAAAATGAGCAACGGATTCATTATGTTCTTGTTTAATATGCAAGAACTCCCTGATTCCCATTCTTAACAATTTGTTCATGTCAAAAGCTTTGATGAACTCTGACACGAGTTGTTTAAATGAGTGTATCGAGGCTTCAGGTATTCTGTAATACCAATCAAGGGCAATACCTTCTAAGGTCTTAGGGAATATTTTAGCGACAACCCCGTCCCAAGGGAGTAACTCCCGTATGGCTGTGGCATAGGCCTTAATGTGTGTTTGGATCCCCTTCCCCTTTATATTTGGGAAAATCGGGAAGAGGTCTTGGAAGCATAACACTTGTATGGTGAAGTCTAGGGGCTCTTTTAAATATTTTGAATAAGTCCCTACCGCATAGGCCTCGACCATCGATGGTGCTCTTGAGGGGGTGGGGGTGGCATGGTTTGTTGATATGGCACAACATATGTATTGGTAGGGGTATAAGGGAATCCCTGTGGTTGAATGAACATCCCGGGAGAAGAGAACATGTCTCCTTGTGGTGACTTTGAATAAATGTTTAAGTAAGGAGGAGCAATGTTCTGGTATGGGTTGTTTGGTGCCAAGCGGGAGGTGTCATGTTTTCAACTGGAGTGACATTTGAAAACGTTGTCCTAGTTGGTGTTTGTTGTGGATAATTATACGGATGTTGAGGAGGCATGCCTAATGTGCATGTTCCTGTAAGGAGGTCAACTTGACTAGGATGATAGGAGGTTGGGATCCCTGTTTTCCCAAAATATGAATTTTGATTTTTTGGGTGAGTTCCAGCCCTCTAACCTTTTCAACCAGGGCTGAAATGACCTTTGTTGGTGAAGACACAATGCTTTGCCTTAACGGAATTTTTTGTATACCTTGAGGTTGTAAAGGGGTGTGAGACCCTGCAATGAATTGATCATTACCCGCCAAGCTTCACCGAGGGTATTTCCCATAGGTGGAGGAATGGGGGTGTTTTCTGGAATAGGGTATCAGATTGTATTTGTAAACTCCCTATAGGTGGATACATATTTTGGAAGCGTTGTTCACTTTTAGCAAAGCGTGCTAAGTACTCCTCATCCAAAAAGGGGAGTGGGTCTGATTGTCTACTGATCTATGGTCTGAACAAGACCCGAGGAGATGAAGTGGATTCTCCAAGTAAATGTCATTTTATTTGAGCCGAGGGCTCTGGCTGTTGTGTTTGTGCAAGTTGATCTAACTCCTCAATTCGGAACGAAGAACTTGAGCTAGTTCTTTGAGGGGGAGTTTGAGATGACAAGTAATTATTTGAATAGTTATCAGCCCATGCAGAAAGTGAGGGTGATGGTTGTCTATTTGTTTGACTATAGTTTGTTTGAGACCTGAGAGAGGTCTGCCATATGCATCATATCCCGACATATTCGGGGGTATATGAATACCCGCAGAATAATGGGAAAGAGCGAAGGTGGATGAGAGAAATGAAAAATAAAAGAGGAAGAATTGTTTGTTCACGTCGGGTTCACCAATTTTGTACGATGGAAAAGTGACATGCAAGCATGGGAATCTACAAGTACCTCTTCCTCGTACCCGACCTCCCGAGGTCATGCCGAGACAACCGGTGAATGTTGAATATGAAATGGATACAGAAAAGCTAATGGGTAATCTTATATCCTCAATACGTAATAATGGAATCTGTGAATCTAAGGCAAAGAAGGCCCTCCTAACCTAAATTGGTGTAATGGATCATTCGGATATAATAGTTGTTCGGAGGCTCCAATCAATGTCGAGCTCCGAGATCTGTTTCTTGGTTGTTGGATACGTGGGAAGTGACCTGTGGGAGCTTCGTATATATCTCCAGAAAAGGTCATGAAAATGGTGGTAGGAGGCTTAGTGGATTTGTAGTGAACTATGGGTGGTTTTCTGGTCTAGCCTAGAAAATATTAGATTGATTAGCTTCTATATTTAATATAGAGAACTATGTTATGATATCTAGTGGGAGTGGTGAGGATCTAAATACTAGCATTCATAAATCCGGTGTCAATACTTAACTGATTTGCAGGCCCGTTGGGTTGTGGGACTTGGGGATCACAACCATGAGTTCATGGTTGTTGTGGACTGTTATGGTCATGTGAAGAATCAATCCCTTCTTTGACTATCCAAGTAATCATACGCCTTTTCAGCCTCTATGTTTAGAACTAGAAGTTGTATAATTTTCTCAGAATACCTTACAGGTGTTCTGGAAACTTGAATGCGTAAGCTAGTATCTATGTCAATGAGGAGATCTCTGCATCAGGTTGTGGAACTAAAGGATCACAACCAAATGCTTTTTCTCTTTCGAATCCTTGTACGGTCATTCGGGTATTTTATCAAGGCAATCTATAGTTAGGATGGTTTGACCAAAATGTGTATGCCTTGTCGTCTTCGATATTTAACCCTCTCAGTTGTTCACTAATTTCTTATAGGTTTGTTATTGCTCAAAAGACCTGTATCATAAGGTCTTGATCTATATTAGCTAATGTTGTGGGTAGATTTGGTTGAGGCACTATGGGTTCAAATATATATTCTCTAGGATCTCTAGGTCTTGTGATTATCATACAAAATGATTCAACTTTTAACTAAAATTAATAAACTGATTACAAAAGATGTATTTACACTATGCAAAAATTCTTCTATTTTTGTATTTTCGATGACGTATTTTAATGAAATTAAAGAGAAGCTATTCTAGTATATTTAGAAAATGAACAACTAATCTAGAATGTAATTTAAAACAAACAAAGTAGCTTGGTGTGGCTATTTGCCTGTGTAGTTGTGATTTTATCCTAAATATCTAAGCAACTAATTATTTTGAATTGAAAGACTCTCGATCCTACCTCATAAGTGAGGAATGAATCACAGTTTCTTAGAAACTATCAATCAACCAACTTCCTGGTGATATCGAGATGAACTTTTGACTGAAATAAAATAATTCACTACTCTATTTGATACGTTCAGAACTAGAACTTTGATAGCTCAAACCTAGCATTTACAGAACAGTGGTAAATCTAGTTGTGTGTGATTTCATCCCCTCAGTGTGATCTCCTCGTTCCTTCGTGTTCCTCGTGAATCCAGAAAGAATGTATATGATAATATCAATAGAAGAAGGTATTGAACAATGAAAAGCTTTGGATATAGACCAAATACAATGCGAGTAGGAGAGGGATAACACAAGTGAACAGAGCTTGACTATGCAATTCCTAGCAGGATTTATTACGGGAATACAACGCAAATGTACCGAGAGTTTTAGAATCTATCCTTGTGACAAAACAAAACCTGCAACTTTAATGGATTCTAATCTAGAAATGAAACTATTCTATGCTAAGCTGACTTGCATGGCACAACAATGAAGCAAGACTAAAACAAGAAGATTGAATGACCTCTAAAAGACCAACAATGGAGGCAAAACATGAAACTGATAGAATTCTAAGCAAGAAATTCAAAGACTGAATAAGAGAATTGAGAAGGTGAGGGGCCATTTGTTTGAAAACAAGCTGGCTATTTATAGCAAATGCAATTACCAGAGGGTAACTCCCAATTGAACTCTTTTACTATAAACAAAGGGAAAACACTATTACCAGGGAACCAAAAACATTAATGCAAGCCAAAGTGGTTGAAGAAAGTGGGTAAAATTGAAGATTTACATTTGACGCGATCGTTGGAAGAATATGGAAAACACGTACAGGACCACCACCCTGTGCAGGGCAGCAGCTACGGGACCGCCGCCCTATGCAGGGCAGTGGTTATAGGACCGCCGCCCAATGCAGGGTGGTGGTTACGGGACCACCGCCCTGTCTTTGGCAGTGGTCACGGGACCGCCGCCTAGGAAAGGTGGTGGTTTCTCACTAAAGACAAAAATGCAAGAAAAAAGGGGGGAGAGGGAAAAACAAAGCATGCGGAGGCCGAGCGGGGCATGTGGGATATAAACGTATACCTAGCGAGCTTTTTTGGATTCCGAACACCTTGCAAGGAGACCTGTATCATCATTGGGGTATGTGTAACATCGTCTAGTAGTAAAGAGTAGCCCTACAATTTTAGGTACGTATAATACCCTTTCCGCAAATTTATGACATATCATAAATATCACACATTATCTCTCGCTTATCGTCGTTAATTAATTATATTACGTTAGTTAATTAAGCTCTTCTATCCAATAATGATGCTAATTAACAACCTTCGTTAATCATCTCCTTTCTATCTAGATTAATTATTTATTCTTAATTAATTAATTCTCTCTTCTATTTAATCAATAAATCGTCACTTATTTGATTAAATTCCTCTCATAACATAAATCATAGTAACAATTCATCTAAAAAGCTTAGAGAAGCTTGCACACCTATCAATTAATCACTTTGGTTAATTAATAAATCCCCTCAAACCCCATGAGTCACTAAATGACAAAATAAACTCTCCTAAGGTTGACTCAACCCTTTCTAAACCTCCCTTATCCAAAACTAACCCAACCTCTCCATTTATCCCACATGAAGAGTGATGTAAAGATTCCTCTATCCATTAGGCTATATAAGGAGCCCTCCTCCTACCTTTCTATTTACACCTACACTCCTAAATGAGCATAGACCATACACTATAGCCATTTATAATCTTTGAGCATTCTTCCATTAGAAGAGCTTGTCTTCTCCATTTCTTGTATTCATTCACCCAAGTTTTGAAGTCATATGGTGATATGTCAAATGGTATTGTAGCCATGATTTGACAAGACTCCATTCTTAGAAACCTTTGGATTTCAAGCACATAATAAACTCTTTGATTGCTAGAGATTTACATAGGTTTAATCTCATCTTATTTTAGCATTCAATAAGAGAGAATTTAATTTGTTTAGCATATTAGCTTGAAATGTTCATTTCATGTTTAGTGTATAAATGTTGATAGGTTAGCTTTGCTTAAGCTATTAGCATGATGATGCATAGGTTTTAGCTTAGCATTGTATTGAACCTACTAGGTGTTAGTTTCAACTTTAGTTACATTAATAACTATTTCATGTATACATATGTCATGTCGGTGGGAATTGAACCATTGTCCTTTGCACTTAATTTCAAGTTTTTGTAGTTTAGTTTCAATTTTTTGGTTACTGTACGTACCCAAAATTGTAAGGTATGCATCGCTGCAATAAAAGTATAACAAGTGTCCCAATGATGATACAGGTCTCCTCGCAAGGTGTTCAGGATCCGGAAAAGCCCTCGGAGTATGCGTTAACATCCCGCATGCCTCGCTTTGCCCCCGCACCCTTTATTTTCCCCTTTTTTCCCTCTTTCTTTGGCTTCTTGACCTGACGAAACCGCCGCCACCGGCAGGGAGGCGGTCTCAACAGGGTGGCCGCCGCCTTGCTCAGAGTGGCGGTCCTGTGCGCGTTTTCCAGAATGCTCTTTTGACGTGACCCGCGTGAAATATCACGATTTACCAGCTTTTCTTTGCCAACTTGAGCATGCATTAATGTTTTTGGTCCCTGGGCAGTGTTTTTCCTTTGTTTATTGTTTAGGAGTTCAATTTGGTTTTGATTCTTGGGTGTTTGAATTCCTATAAATGCATGGTTTGTATACATGCAAATGGTCTGATTTTGGTCTGAATTTGGGCTGAGTTTTGTGAAGAATTTGAGCTGGAGTTTTGGCCACCATTTTTCCTTGTTAGAGTCTTCTGGTTTTTAGTATTTTGGGTAGCTCACTTAGGATTGATAGCATAGTTTATTTCATACTTGGTTAGTATTGCTCAGTTGTTGGTAAGCCATGAGACCCATCTTTGTGCAAAAGGTCTTTGTTGTTCCATTCAATCCGGTTAGAAGCTTGCCTCTCAATTCCTCTTTCTTTGTAGATTTGTTTTTACTTGTGACTTAGAATTCTTAGCTCAATTCATTATATACCTGGTTAGCTTTATTCAGTTGTTAGTAAGCCACATATCCAACTTGTGCAAGCAGTGTCTTTATTTTGGAACAAAATAGCTTAGGAAGCCATTAAAGTTGCAGGTTTTGCTCTTCGTATAGGATAGTCACATGTTCTCGGTCGCTTCACATTGCATGACTCGCAAAGTAAAATCCCGCTAGGAATCGCATAAGCCAAGCTCGTACTTCTTGCGCTATCCCTCTCCTACTCGCATTCTCCCCGCATTCGAGTGTCCTTGTCCCAAAATCTACTCCTATCGGTGCTAGCATTACACGCTTTTCTGGATCCAAGTGAACACAAAAGAACGAGAAGATCATACTGAGGGGACGAGATCACATACACCATCGGATTCGCCACTGTTCTGCGGAGTCCAGGTTTTAAAATTTCAAAGTTCTAGTCAGATTTATATCAAATAGAGTAGTTAATCGCTTTATTTCATTTTCATTCTATTCTCGATATTGCCAGGGAAGCTGTGGGGATTGATAGTTTCTGAGAAACTATGATTCACTCCTCACTTCTGAGGTAGGATCGAGAATCTTGCAGATAGATTAGACGAGCTATTTTACCTATTTAGAATTCTACCAAATCGCACAGGAAAATAACTACACTCGGTTATCTTGTCTGTTTTAATTATTGTTTAGTTATTATTTCTAGATACGCTTAAAATAGTTTGTTTTTCTTAGAATTGTTAGAATATTTCTTAGAAGGATAAAGTTATATGCAGTTAGATTTATTTCACGTAGTTAGAATTTATTTCATTACAGTTAGATTACATTTTGTTTCGTATGACAATAACGGGACCTCAGGAGCCCAGGGAATATATATTTGAGCCAATCGTGCCTCAACCAAACCTCGCCACAGCGATAGTTGACATAGACCAAAATCTCAGGATACAAGTATTCCGAACAACCATAGATCTCCAACTGATCAGTTCACAGTTAAGAGGATTAAACATAGAAGACGACCAAGCACATACATTTTGGTCAAGTCAGCCAAACTACAGATTACCCTAGAAAACATCCACATGACTGTAGAAGGGCTCGAAAGAGAACAAACATTCGGGTGCGATCCTCTAGTTCCACAAATGACATTACGGAGACACCCTAGTAGATATAGATACCAACTTAAGAATCCAGGTTGCGAGAACGCCTGTAAGGTATTCTGAGAAGATCGCACAACTATTGGTTCTAAACGTAGAAGCTGAAAAGGCTTACGATTACTGGATACTAGGGATTAGAACTTGATCTCGCGTATGACCATAACAGGACCGCAACAACCAAGAGTCTATGGTTGTGATCCACAGATCCCACAGCCCAACGAATCCACAAGTCAGTTGGATATAGACACTGGCCTACGCACACTAGTATTCCAGTCTACCCCACTTCCACCTATCATTATCCAACAATTATCCTTACTGGACACAACAGCTAATGAAGCTAGGGAATTCTGGACTAGGCCAGAAAATCATCCGTAGAGTCAATTTTATTCATCATCCACTATATGACCTTATCAGGAGATATACACAAAACAATCCCAGGTCATTTTCCACGTATTCCACAACCCATAGATCGAATCACGCCAGAGCTCGATATTGATTGGAGCCTTCAAGCAGTCATCCTCGCTGATCGATCTATCACACCAGTCCAAGTTAGAAGGGCCTTCTTTGCCTTAGATTCACAAATTCCACTAGTGCGTATCGAAGACATTAGACTACCTAACTAGTTTGTCTGCATATTCTACCCCCACCGGCTATCTCGGCACGACCTCGAGAGGTCGGGTGCGCGGAAGAGTCACTTGTAGATTCTCACGCTCACTGTCGCTTTTCCGACGTACAAAATTGGTGAACCCGATGTGAACCAGACAATTTTTTTACCTTCTCTTTGAGAAGTTTCATCTTCTCTCTTTCACCTTCGCTCTTTCCCATTATTTCATGCGGGTATTCATATACCCCGAATATGTCGGGATTTGATGCATACTGGCAGACCCCTCCCGGGTCTTGAGGCATACTACGCCCAAATGAATAGGAATCATCACCCTCGATCTCAAAGTATGGGGCGACAACTATTCAACTAATCAGTTGTCAACTCAAACCCCAAGAACCAGATATAGTTTGTCTCTTCAAACCGAGGAGTTAGATCAACTCCCTCGAACCCAACAAACAGAGCCTTCAGGTTCAAACAATATGACGTTTACCGGAGAATCTGGTTTGTCTCCTCAAATACTACTCAGACCACATATTAGTAGACAATCAGACCCATACCTAGTCTTAGACGATGGACAATCGATACCTTATCCTAGGAGTGAACAACGCTCCCGGGGTATGTACCCACCTATAGGAGGTTTACAAGTACAACCCGAGACCCCTTTTCAAGAAAATACCTCTACAGGAAATATTCTTGGAGAAACTTGGCAAGATAGCAATCAGTTCATGACAGGCTATCACATGCCTATACAACACCAGGGTATACGACAAACGCTGCTCAGGCAAAGTACCGTGACTTCACCAAATGAAGTCATTTCAACGTTAGTAGAAAGAGTGAGAGGGTTAGAACTTGCTCAAGCAAATCAAAATTCTCCGTTCATGCAAACGGGGAGTTCCAATCCTCCATACCACTCTGGCCAAGTAGATCTCCTCACAGGAGTAGGCACGTTAGGCATGCCTCCTCAATTTCCTCAACAAACGCCAACAAGGCCCACCATCTCTAACACTATTCCTCCAGGTCTAGTGTCAAACAACCCATTCCTTGACAATACCCCATCCTATTTAAACATGTACTCTAAATCCCCACAAGGAGATATGTTCTCTCCCCAGTATGTTTGCTCCAACGCAGGGACCTCCCTATGCCCCTGCCAACGCATATGCTGCACCGTATCAACAACCTATCCCACCATTGCTCCCTCAGCAACCACCATCAATGGTCGAAAGCTATGCAATAGGGACGTATTCAGAATATCTAAAGGAACCCTTAGATTTCACCATACGAAGCGTCATGCTTCCAAGACCTCTCCCTGATTTGCCCAAATTCAAGGGCGAGGGAGATCCAAACGCGCATATCAAAGCTTACGCTACAGCCATACGAGAATTACTCCCTTGGGATGGGGTTGTTGCTAAAATATTTCCCAAAACCTTGGAAGGCATCGCTCTCGATTGGTATTATAGAATACCTGAAGCTTCCATACATTCATTTAAACAACTCGTGTCAGAGTTCATCAAAGCCTTTGACATGAATAAACTATTGAGAACAGGAATCAGGGAATTCTTACATATCAAACAAGAACACAATGAATCTGTCACCCACTTCATCCAGAGGTGGCGTACAGTTCTTTATTCATCAGCAAGTGCTCCAAACATGGATCAGATGGAACTATGTGATTTATTCCTTCATTCTCTCAGCAGAGAAGTGAAGGAAGAAGTCCAGAAGTTCCCACTAAGGACTTATGATGAGGTACTTGAGAGCGCTCTGCGAATTGATCAAGCAGCAATAGATAGTGGTCGTAAGACTTACGGAGCAAATGGGAGGTTAATCACCTCCACTCAAAATACTACAACTACCACAAATGTCAATCAAGGACCCAAAATCCTTAACAAAAATTGTGGGGTAACAACGGATGGGGTAACCGACCAGCCCAAGAGGGTAAATGTCGTTAATACTCCGTCACAAAAAAACAAACAAATGAACAACAACTTTACCCCAGTAGTCAATACAGAGGATTTTAACCATCCACAACAACAACAACAACAACAACGGTGAAATCCCATGCAAGGGCCAAGCCAAAACTCATTTGGTTACCAAAACCAAAGTCAAAACCAAAAACAACAATTCCAAAACTTTGGTCCTAATAGGCAACAGTTTGATCGGAATTTTAGGCCACAATACACACCTAACCAACAAAACGGGAATTATAACCCCAATTCTTATTGTGGTTTCCATAAAATTTATGGTCACGACACTAGAACGTGCCGTGACTACAATAAATTTATGCAACGCTTGCCAGAAGAACAAAGACAGTTCTTCACAGACTTGTTTTTGGCAGATCCCGTCTCATCACAACCAAATACGCTCGCAGGGGCAGTTTCCCCTCAGAATGCTCCCCTCAGGATCTTTAACGATCCGCTCCCAAATCATGATGGCAATAGGCTGAATCCAACCGGAACAAACAAAGGTGCAATAACGGGAAACAATGATCATGAAGCTTCGACTTCATTAAATCCGTCAGTTGCGCCACAGTTGGGAGCTCAACCAAGACCTAAGATAGTTAGTTTGGTAGAATTAGACGCTGAACTACCTATCGAAGCTATAACAAGAACACGAGAGTATTTCTCTCAACCGAGCCCAAGTCATCTGCCAGAGACAGATAGGAGTCAGCAAATAATTGAAAAACCCATCGGTGCCTATGATTTAATTAGTGACCTAACAAAGACCTTTTCACACATTTCATTTTTGGACTTGCTAAAGAACTCTCCCCCTCACAGAGCTGCTCTTTTAGAAGCATTAGGTCTAGGCCATCTAATTAACATCACTCCACCTCCCGAAACACAAGTAAATCATATATATTTTGACATCCACCCTCCGGGGCAACCGGACAAGGATGTCGAATTCATTTTCGAAATAAGTAAAATGCCCACAGGATGCTGAGATCGCACGCCGAGGTGACCCAGCCTTACACTTACAGGTGTGGGTTTATAATAACTATGTAAAACGGGCAATGGTTGACGATGGGGCCGCAGTTAACATAGTCCCTTTCTCTTTCCTCCAAAAACTTGGATATGGAGAAACAAACTGTTCCACTACACGAAACACCTTGAGAGGCTATGATAGCCTTAAAGCCACTTCGATAGGAACTATAATACTGCCGGTCACCTTAGGGCCCAAAACCATCTTGACTGAATTTTATATTATAGATCGGGAAACTAACTATAATATGATCCTCGGCCGACCTTGGATACATCGAATGAAGGCAATCCCTTCCATGCTATTTCAGGAAGTAAGATTCTTGCATCTGGGAAAGGTATTTGTAGCCAAAGGTGACCCAAAACCTTCGATTTGCACCTAGCTGATTTAAAGAAAAGACCAGGGTGCACTCTTAATTGAACCGCCAACAAACCAACTTAATAAACCCTCTGACCCAAAGCCAGAGGAAAAGTTGATACCTACGACAGATCTTGAAACTACCAAGATAGCCAAAACAACTCCAACCCCTAAAGGTAAAACTAAAGAAACAGATCATTAGGGACTATCTGCGAAAATCGTTGAATTGATAGAACAAGATTCACCAATGTTCTTACCATTCGATTCAAGTAGGCATGGGATTTTCCTAGGTGTTGGTTCCTCTTGCGATAGAAGATCTCGTATGGTATGGTAGAGTAGAGTGCAAATGCAGCAGATACCCCTACATCTATACTCCCGGCTAAGTATTGGACTCTCCATTTCGATGGAGCTAAATGCCGTTATGGAGCGGGGGCAGGTATAATTCTTACCTCGCCGAGGAGAAGGTCCTCCCATTCTCTTTTAAGTTAAACTTTGAATGCACAAACAACGGCGCTGAGTACGAAGCCCTCCTTCTTGGCCTCACCTTAGCTAGAAGGATTGGTATTGATAACATCAGAGTCTTGGGAGACTCGCAATTAGTAACAAACCAAGTTTCTGAAGTATATGAAACTAAAGCCGAACATTTACAACTCTACAAAAACGCTGTATTAGATTTAAGCAAGGCGTTTAACTTCATATCCATTAAAGCGATCCCGCGAGAGAAAAATCTTCTCGCCGATTCAATAGCAACCTCGGCATCACGTTTTACTCCAAGCAATGAGCTAGAAGATACTCACTTCACAGTATCCATTCGTGACGAACCATTGATAAAAACAATCACAAATTCTCTTTCAAGCGGAAGTGAATCTACCGTCCTAGACCATGTTGGAAATGATGCGGCTACTTTGGATTATTTAAATGCCTATGCATCACTACATCTCTCCTATCACACGCTAGATTTATCCCTGATTCCGCATTCATCTTCCTACTTCGGAAATCCCGTAACAGATCTTCCCTCACAAAGGGAACCTAACATATACGCAATAGAAAATGGGGATGATATAGATCTACCTCGAGCACCACCTGAGTTTGAAGAGGGTAACACCTCTTTAATCGAAGAAACAATCGATGTCAACATCGGGATAGAAGATGAACCAAGAATACTGAAACTAGGTTCTTCATTGACACCAAAAGAAGTGGAAATACATACTCAGGTTCTCAAAGAACATTAGAAGGCGTTTGCATTTAATTACAAGGAGATGACGGGAGTCGCACCCCACATTGCGGTACACAACCTCGTCACTAGGTCAGATGTAAAGCCCATTAAACAAAAATCAAGACCCATGAAGCCCAAAGTAGCTCTCATGGTAAAAGAGGAGGTAATAAAACTCCTTCAGGTAGGATTCATCAAGCCAGTTGACTACTCCCAATGGGTATCCAACATCGTTCCCGTTCTCAAGAAGAACGGAAAGATACGCATTTGCATAGATTTCGAGACATCAACAAAGCGTGTCCTAAAGACGATTTCCCATTACCATCCATAGACGTTATTGTTGATGCAACAACTGGTTTTGAACTCTTGTCTCTCATGGATGGATTCTCGGGATACAATCAAATCAGAATATCCAAGCAAGATCAAGCTAAAACCACGTTCATAACTCCTTGGGGAACCTATTGCTATGTTGTCATGCCTTTCGGTCTCAAAAACGCTGGTGCTACATACCAGCGGGCTATGACTTATATATTTCACGATTTAATTCATAAAATCGTGGAATCCTACGTAGATGACTTGTTGGCTAAGGCCAAGAAGCGTTGTGACCATCCCGAAGTACTCCGCATCATTCTTTCACGTCTAATAGAATACGGAGTCACGCTAAATCCAGAGAAATGCGTATTTGGTGTAACAGGAGGAAAGCTCCTAGGTTACATCATATCATCACGAGGGATCGATGTTGATCCAACCAAAATTTGGCTGTCCTCGAAATGGTCCCACCTTCGAGTGAATCTGGAATCAGATCATTTCTCGAAAAAGCTGGGTGCAATCCGGAGATTTATCCCGGATCTAAGCTTCACCGTTCATCCAATCAACAATTTACTCAAGAAGGACTATAGCATTGATTGGACTAAAGATTGCAATGAAGATTTTGAAGCGGTCAAGCGTTTCCTGTTATCACCACCTACGCTAATGCCACCTAAGCTAGATCACCCGTTAATTCTATACTCACGGGCTACCGATGTCTCGCTGGCCTGTATGTTGGCCCAAGAAGACGATGACAAGAGAGAGCGTGCGATTTATTTAATTAGCCGAACATTGCTCGACTATGAAACACGCTATACACAGGCAGAACGAGAATGCCTTGCCATAGTATTTGCTACTAAACGTCTAAGACATTACATGCTGAATCAAGAAACAAAGGTCATGGTAAAGACGGACCATTTATGGACTTTTCTCACACAAGGGTCCTTGTCCAAAAAAGCTGGACGTTTTATAACCTTAATGGGAGAGTTTGAATTAACATTTGTAAACCAGAAGTCAGTTAAAGGACAAATCATCGCGGATTGGTTAGCTGACAACCCATTAGACGGAGGCGATCTAGTAGATTTAGACTTTCCAGATGAATGCGTATACTACATCGAAACTCGACCTGCTATCTCTGAGTGCCCTTGGTACACTGATATCATTAATTATATCATGGACCATACGTACCCGGAGGCAGTTACACCGCAACAAAGAAGGCGGTTACGCATAATCGTATCTAAATATGTCATCATAGAGCAGGTGCTCTATCGAAAAGCATTCGATGGAATGCTCTTAAGATGTGTCGACACAGAAGAGTCCAAGAGGATTCTCCATGAATCCCACAGCGGTATATGTGGAGGCCACTTCGGTGGCCATGCCACTGCTCAAAAAATACATCGAATGGGCTATTTCTGGCCCACTCTAGAACATGACGCAATAGAGTTTGCACGCAGGTGTCATAAGTGCCAAGAATTCTCCCACGAGATCCACATGCCAGCACAAGCTCTGCAACCAATCGCTACTCCATGGCCCTTTTCTACATGGGGCCTAGACTTAATAGGGAAATTCTCTCCCTCATCCACAGACGGCCACAATTTTATAATCACGGCCACTGAATATTTTACCAAATGGGTGGAGGCCATGCCTCTTACTACCGTACCTGGCTCGGTGATCGCTAAGTTCATTTTGAATCAAATCATTTGCAGGTACGGTATCCCGCAAATCATTATCTCTGATAATGGAACTTCTTTCAAAAATGAAGAAGTTCGCGAACTATGCGGTAAATTCAAAATAAGCCATCATACGGCTTCCTTGTATTATCCCCAAGGATGGAAGTCAAGAAACAAATAAAAGCGTCAAGGCCATTCTCCTTAAAACAGTAAAAGAAAACAAGCGGGATTGGCATTTGAAGTTATATCCAACCTTGTGGGCCCACCGAACCTCAATAAGAACACCAACGGGAGCAACTCCTTTCTCGCTAGTATTTGGGGCAGAAGCAGTTCTCCCGCTTGAGGTCGAAATACCCAGTCTCCGCATTTCACTACAAGGGATTCTAGATGAAGACGCTTACAGAGAAGCACGTCTTTCCCAACTAGAAAGCCTAGATGAAACTAGGTTAGATGCTGAGCAGTGGCATAGAGCTTATGCTGACCGAATGTGCCGGCAGTATAACAAGAAGGTCTATGAACGCGACATATATGAAGGTGATCTAGTTCTAAGACTAGACAGTACCGGATCGACAAGAAGACCGGTGAAGGAAGGAAGTTCTGGCCCAAATGGTTGGGCCCATACCGAGTCATGAAGGACTACGGGAATGGTGCTTATCTCCTATGTACGTTAGAAGGTGAGGAGTTTGGCGAAACAGTCAATTCCTTGCACCTCAAGCGTTTCTACGCATAAGCAGCTAACGCTACCTATATAGCTATCTACATTGCATTTTCATATAGATTAGGATCATTTTGTCCACTTGTTCTTACACAAATTGTGATCAAGGAATCTATTCTCAAAGCAATTTATTACAAACTCGTGATGTTTCTGGCATAAAGTTCTTTAATCATACCTCTCCATCTTCGATATCATCAATCACTTCAGAATCTTTTATCAAATAAAATCAAACATGACGAAGTCTTAACGGTAACCATACCAAGATCTGCAAGTTTGTTCTCGCTTTGATTTCTTCTTAGGATTGGTGTCTTGCCTATGGTCCTATTCTAGAAGCTTCATGGTGTCACATCTATCCCATATATACATCTCTTTGGAAACAAGCATATGCGACATTTTACTCAAAAAGACAAGTCAAAAAGTGATTAAATAGAAAATTTTATTTTTACACATTTCCTTGCCTCTACCAACCTTCGGTGATGAGCTTGCGTCTCTTACTAGTGACGTAGGGTTGGGAAAGGATGGAAATGCACTTACTCGCCTATGCCTTGCCCACGGTGATAAACCCACGCTTCTTACTAGTAGCATGGGGCAAAGTGTAGGGGGTCCTCTAGACAATGCAAACATTAAAAGGTCATAAACAAATAATTCAAACTTTGAGTCAAAAACGAATGAATCGGATGTTCAAAATTCCCCAAAGAGTTAAAAATCCTAAAACCAGATTTTGTCTACTATGTGGCCATCTACGGGTCTAAGTCTGGATAAACCGCAAAGCAAGTTGCATCCAAACTATGAGGTCATTCCGGTGGAGTAAGCTTGTAGTTTTCAATTTGGTTCCACCAAAGCTTCATCTCTCTTTCATCACTATCATTTCACCATATTTCATAACTTGCGCCCTTGGCTCTTGGTGATGAGCCTCGCATCTTACTAGTTACGTGGAGTTAGGAGTGGGGCAAGTTAATCTGCATTCATCATACTTGGTTATTTTCATCACTTTGCCAAAATAATCATGAGGTATCCAAATTGCTCACGAAGCTAAGATTTAAGATCACAGTATATCTACAATATCATGTATCAAAGATCATGAAACAAAAAGAAAGCAAACATTTGCATCATCTGTTTTCCATTGCATACATTCTAGAAAGCATATAAAACATACATCGTAGTATACACGAGAAAGCTGGAAACAGAAAGGGAAAACACAAGTGACAAAGTTTTGATCCAAAAACGAATGCATATATATAAATAATCAATGTTTATATACAATGCCATCATGCTCTAGGCATGGTCAAAATGCTCAAAGAGCCCGTGATATACAAAAGAATCTATACTACAAAGCATACAAGGGCTAAGTCACCTCTCTCAACCCCTACGCGACCCCTCTCCGAGGGGCGCGCCTCGCTAGGACTCCGGCTACGCCGGCGCTCTGAATGCACGGAGGGCTCAGGGTCTCGAGGAGCAGCCACGGTCTCGCCACGAGAATGGCTCCTCATAAGACGCTCGGCTGTCCTATAGCCCGCCAACTCTGTATGGAGAGTCGACACCATCCTGGCCACGTGCCAAAGCGGGAGCGAAGACGCGTCGGTATGCTGCCGGCCTACCGAGGGCTCCCAAAGCATCTCTGAGATAGCTCCGCACGGGTCTTATCCATAGGGATCATCAGAGAATCAGTGCATACCCTACGGATTAGATCCCGCCACTCGTCAACAGTCTCTGCAAAACAAAGAAGAAGAATGAATTAGAAGCCATGCAAGAGACTAAAAGATACAATATCAAAACATAAGGAGAGATAGCAATTAAAAATCCTAAATTAGACAAACATTGAAAAGGAGAAGAGGATAACTTACTCGGGTCACCGGGCCTCCAAGATGGGTCACTAGGGCCAGCGCCCGCTGCAGATGCCGCTGCCGACTGAGGGGCTGCTCCTGTAGTAGGGGCAACATGACGCCCCGCAACGGACTCGTCCTCTCCACCACGGCCCTGAGAGAGTGGCTCCTCTGAAACTAGAGTCTCTCTCTCTGCACTCTGCTCCTCCCTCTCTGCCTGCATAATATCCTGAGTGTCATGCCACTCAGGATCGCTATCATCCATCTGCTCCTCCGACCCTCCCTCTCGTAAGCTCCTCGAATCGGAGTCGATATCTATAGGGTCATCGCTGCTATGAGCAGGACCCGTGGCAATCTGAAGCAAAGGTGCCCGAGGCACACCGGCTCTCCCTCTAGCCCGAACTACCCTCCTGGCTGCAATAGGAGTGCCAGGAGTGATCGCTGTCCAACCACGGCCTCTAGGGCCCCCTCTAGCCTCCGGGTGATCTATAGGCGGTGCCCCTTTGGAGGAAGCATGCCCACATATGGAAGGCCGAGGCGCTGAGGAACCTGCCGAACGGATGTACCTCCACCCGTCCCACACGGTCAATAAGTTGCCCTGTGGTGGAGTAAGAGATCAATGTGAGAGCCTCCTCTCCCCAAATGCCGGCCATGAGCTGGTACGGTGTGGCCTCCATATCTGCTGTGGTGAGGGAAGCTACTGGCTGGTGAGGTGCTCTAAGCACCGACATGTCTGACCATCTGGCTGCCCTCACAGCCCCGGGATCTGCCACCTCCACGCCTCTGCCATAGGGAATGAAGCGCTCATACACCCAACTCATAACTAGAGTAGGGTGGCTCAAAGACTATCCCTATAAACGGACCACCCTGTATAAGTCGTGATAAGTGGTCCCCAAAATATCTGCGCCCCAGGCGTATATCCGACCATGCCCCTCTATCTGTGCAATGATGGGGGCCCAGCAGTATAGTAAGGTATCCCCTCCCTTGTCCCCGATCAGCCTCGAGGCAAGGATCCCCATGATAGCCTGTCGAAATACGGGGATGGGCAAAGAAGGAATGGATCTAACTCTCACTCCCTTCTTCGGCCCCGTGGAGATGGCTGCATCCCCCATATAACCCGCCCACATGCAATCGTGGCTTGGGACCTGTTGTCTCTAGTGTGAGTCTCCTCCCGATGATCGAGACCCCAGGATACGGTAAACATCCTCCAAAGTGATGGTCCACTCACCACGGACCCCTGGCAGTCGGAAAGTGTTCCGATCTGCATCCCAATATGAGAACAAGTCACAAAGAATGTGACTAGACGGTGTGACATGGGGCACGCGCGATATACGCAATATACCGGCCCTCTGTAATGTATCCTCCTCATCCTGAGAAAGGGCATCTAATACCCCCGAAAGCCAATCACACTCCCTCTCTCGACTCCATCTGATGTACTCCTCTCTCACCTGCATACACCCAAAACACACAAAACAGGGCAAGTTAGTATCTAATCAATATCGAGAGAGTCATAAAAGCATATAGAAATGATAAAAATACAAGTGCAATCTCAAAAGTTAAGTTCTTTTGCATTCTGTGCAAAACCGCCGCCCTGAACAGGGGGGTGGTTTTGTAACCATCGCCTTAAAAGCGGCGTGTCGTGTGGCGGCAGCGTAACCGCCGCCCGGCTGAGGCGGTCGCGGTCCGAAAACCCGCGCAGGTTTTTAAACATAAAAAGCCCAAAAATGCAAAAATTGACCATTTTGGCTAAAAACAAAGCCTACCCAGTAGGCGCCCCCCCTAGGTGGACCTTTTGAACCTAGCATTTTCAAAAATACCCCCCCATTGCAAAGAATTTACCATTTCAAATTTGAAGGGGGAAAAATGCAAAATTAAAGAAAACCAACCTGTGATCTTGCGGGGTGGCGTTCCGCACGTGGGGGCATGATCGCTATCTCACTCCGGACGTTTCGACTCTATTCGCACAAGAAACCGTCACCGTGGGTCCCAGAGCTCAAAATCTATCAAATCGACTCGCGCAAATGAATAGGAAAATGGGCCCACTTTCATATATATATCGTTTTGTTTTGTTTTAAAATGGCTTTTCGCGAGGTTTGGAGCACCGATGGAGGTAAGTTTCTATCCCCGCACAAATGGTACGTTCTCTTTCCCTATTCTTTTAGTGTTTGTTTTCCAAATTATTGTATCTATCTGCACTTGAGTTCTCTTTTCATTTTGCAGGTAGCGGGAATTTTGGAATGGCGTCATTTCAACACACGGACGTGTAAGGTATAACTTCTAACTCCCCATTTCGGGACGGCCATACTCGGACCCACCGTTTTATGCCTCTTCATGGCTAAAACGCTTCTCCGAGGGGGCAATATGTACGTACCCAAAATTGTAAGGTACTGTACTGCCAGAACAGTGTAACAAGTGCCCCAATGATGATACAGGTCTCCTCGCAAGGTGTTCGGGATCCGGAAAATCCCTCGGAGTATGCGTTAACATCCCGCATGCCTCGCTTTGCCCCCGCGCCCTTTATTTTCCCCTTTTTCCCTCTTTCTTTGGCTTCTTGACCTTCAGTGACGAAACCGCCGCCCGAACAGGCGGCGGTCTCTGAACCGCCGCCCCGCTCGAGTGGCGGTCTGTGCAGTGCGCGTTTTCCAGAACGCTCTTTTGACGCGACCCGCGTGAAATATCACGATTTACCAGCTTTTCTTTGCCGACTTGAGCATGCATTAATGTTTTTGGTCCCCTGGAACAGTGTTTTTCCTTTGTTTATTGTTTAGGAGTTCAATTTGGTTTTGATTCTTGGGTGTTTGAATTCCTATAAATGCATGGTTTGTGTACATGCAAATGGTCTGATTTTGGTCTGAATTTGGGCTGAGTTTTGTGAAGAATTTGAGCTGGAGTTTTGGCCACCATTTTTCCTTGTTAGAGTCTTCTGGTTTTTAGTATTTTGGGTAGCTCGCTTAGGATTGATAGCATAGTTTACTTCATACTTGGTTAGTATTGCTCAGCTGTTGGTAAGCCACAGACCCATCTTGTGCAGGCAGTGTTGTTGTTCCATTCAATCCGGTTAGAAGCTTGCCTCTGAATTCCTCTTTGCTGTAGATTTGTTTTTACTGTGACTTAGAGTTCTTAGTTCAATTCATTATATACCTGGTTAGCTTTATTCAGTTGTTAGTAAGCCACATATCCAACTTGTGCAAGCAGTGTCTTTATTTTGGAACAAAATAGCTTAGGAAGCCATTAAAGTTGCAGGTTTTGCTCTTCGTATAGGATAGTCACAGGTTCTGGTCGCTTCACGTTGCATGACTCGCAGTAAAATCCCGCTAGGAATCGCATAAGCCAAGCTCTGTACTCTTGCGCTATCCCTCTCCTACTCGCATTCTCGGTCTGCATTCTGAGCTGTCCTTGTCCCAAAATCTACTCCTATCGGTGCTAGCATTACACGCTTTTCTGGATCCAAGTGAACACGAAAGAACGAGAAGATCATACTGAGGGGACGAGATCACATACACCATCGGATTCGCCACTGTTCTGCGGAGTCCAGGTTTTAAAATTTCAAAGTTCTAGTCAGATTTATATCAAATAGAGTAGTTAATCGCTTTATTTCATTTTCATTCTATTCTCGATATTTCTAGGGAAGCTGTGGGGATTGATAGTTTCTGAGAAACTATGATTCATTCCTCACTTCTGAGGTAGGATCGAGAATCTTGCGAATAGATTAGACGAGCTATTTTACCTATTTAGAATTCTACCAAATCACATAGAAAATAACTACACTCGGTTATCTTGTCTGTTTTAATTATTGTTTAGTTATTATTTCTAGATACGCTTAAAATAGTTTGTTTTTCTTAGAATTGTTAGAATATTTCTTAGAAGGATAAAGTTATATGCGATTAGATTTATTTCACGTAGTTAGAATTTATTTCATTACGGTTAGATTACATTTTGTTTCGTATGACAATAACGGGACCTCAGAGCCCTGGGAATATATATTTGAGCCAATCGTGCCTCAACCAAACCTCGCCACAACGATAATTGACATAGACCAAAATCGGGATACAAGTATTCCGAACAACCATAGAGATATCCAATTGATCAGTTCACAGTTAAGAGGATTAAACATAGAAGATGACCAAGCACATACGTTTTGGTCAAGTCAGCCAAACTACAGATTACCCTAGAAAACATCCACATGACTGTAGAAGGGCTCGAAAGAGAACAAACATTCGGGTGCGATCCTCTAGTTCCACAGCCAGACGCTGGAGACACCCTAGTAGATATAGATACCAGCTTAAGAATCCAGGTTGCAAGAACACCTGTAAGGTATTCTGAGAAGATCGCACAACTATTGGTTCTAAACGTAGAAGCTGAAAAGGCTTACGATTACTGGATACTAGGGATTAGAACTTGATCTCGCGTATGACCATAACAGGACCGCAACAACCAAGAGTCTATGGTTGTGATCCATAGATCCCACAGCCCAACGAATCCACAAGTCAGTTGGATATAGACACTGGCCTACGCACACTAGTATTCCAGTCTACCCCACTTCCACCTATCATTATCCAACAATTATCCTTACTGGACACAACAGCTAACAAAGCTAGGGAATTCTGGACTAGGCCAGAAAATCGTCCGTAGAGTCAATTTTATTCATCATCCACTATATGACCTTATCAGGAGATATACACGAAACAATCCCAGGTCATTTTCCATGTATTCCGCAACCCATAGATCGAATCACGCCAGAGCTCGATATTGATTGGAGCCTTCGAGCAGTCATCCTCGCCGATCGATCTATCACACCGATCCAAGTTAGAAGGGCCTTCTTTGCCTTAGATTCACAAATTCTACTAGTGCGTATCGAAGACATTAGACTACCTAACTAGTTTGTCTCGCATATTCTACCCCCACCGATTTGTCTCGGCACGACCTCGAGAGGTCGGGTGCGCGGAAGAGTCACTTGAGATTCTCACGCTCACCTGTCGCTTTTCCGCGCACGTACGATTCTACTAACCCTATTTTTGCATATATTGACATAACTTTTTTTTCTTAACTTGTTTAGTTGAGTTTGAATGTGTTGAGTCTTCCTCTTAGGTATAAAGTGTTAGGAAATATAATATTTACATCAAGCTAAATTAATTGAGTTGTAATAACAACTCATATTACGAGTTGTTTATAATATTATTGTTTAGAGTGTGTATTGTTACGTGAGTAACAATAACAATATTCTAGGAGTATGTTGAGAGTTGTATTAACAACTCATCAATAATAGTTGAAGTTATAGGAGGTTTCCTAGATAATAGGAAAATGTACTCCTATATATATTTGTAATAGCTCGGATGATTCTTGAGATAGTGTGAATGTAATTCAATAGATGCCGAATACAATATCATAATATTATTTCTGTGTGACAATATTATTGTTCAAATATTTGGTATCAGAGTTTTATTAGTCCTCTTCCTGTAATGTTTTTTGAAAGTATCCAAGGGGAAACCAGTATTATTCATTTCCCCATATAATGTCTACAATCTTGGCTGTGTAAGATAGCATGGTATATATTCATTCCATGCGCAGCAACTGCTCCAGAAAAATTAGCGCAAACGTCCGTAGTAGTGACCGAGGAAAAGCGTGTAAAGACAAGTGAATAAATCGAACCCGAGGAGGAGGTAGTGGCGAATCTCTCCCCCAAGCGTGCATCATGAGGATGTCCAGATCTACATTGAGAAGCCTCGGCATGAGGAGGAGAAATCCATCGCACCATCATTGCCTTTGTTGTAACTCATACCAACTCGCCTACTCTACACGCACAACCCACGAATCACATGCTATCAAAGATCATTCCTGGTGCTTTGCAGACTTGTAGGGAAATTGGATTATGGCCGAATTGAATGCTTGATTCAACCCATCCGTAGAACTCACCACGGTTTGAGTGAGAAGGATATCTTGAATTCTTCATTGTTGGATCAATCTTGACGTACCGTATTTCCATGATTTACTTGATTTAGAACAAAGCGTGTGTATGATATTATTTTGTATATTTCGGTGATCTTGAGAATAAAAACTTTGATCTCTATTTTTTTAACATTGGGACTAAACTTGGAAATTTGATTATTCATTTTGCTTAAGGGAATGAACCTTTACAAAAGATTTTTCAATGGTCCTTTGATTTGAAGTTTTCCATTTCTATATAGTTGGGATAAAGTTTGTGTATTCTCTTCTCTTGCACCTTAGGGTGATCTTGAGAATCAAAAGAAACTTTAGTCTTCATTTTATAACATTTGGTAAATTGGAAACTTCATATTTCACTTGTGGTTTAAGGGAATGAACATTTATCAACATTTTTGTATGATTCATTGATTGCGAAAAAAATTTCTTTACTTTTTAGTTGTATTAGTTGTTGTGTATGCTCTTTTATTGCATAAGTGGATGATCTTGAGAATCAAAAGTAACTTTTAATCCTCTTTTAAATGATGTGATTTGCTTGGAGAACTACTAATTCTTGAGTGCAGGACCTAAAAACGCTTGTCAAAGAAAGGAGTTTGAAAGAAATTTTTCTAACTAAATGTGTGTTACAGTTGCCAAAAGGTGTTCAAGTAAACCGCATCCAATTTAAAAAGGATAAAAAAACACACCACAATCAACACACTATATTTGCAAGTTCGAGATAAGGGCATGACCATCCTTTAAAACTAGGACATAACCCCTTTGGCATAATCCTTAAGCTACAACAATGGGGGTGGTCCTAGGAACCCCAAAGTAGTCCACACAAGAGGGAACCTTTTGGACAAAATGGGAAGTGCTTCACACAACCTACTTGACTAGTATTACCATTTGTGAGATTTAGCGTCACAATTCATCCGTATCACGACCCTAGTGAGAGTACATGATGGATGCATTTATTGCCATTGTGCTTGAAGGGGGTAAATTAAAGCTGAGATACTCCAATAATTAGTTAGTGCAACTTTTCTTGGTAAATAGAGCTCACTCTTATATGACTTGTGACACCTAGTTGAGAGAACTACCTAGGAAGCTATCTTTGACCAGGAGCCAACTTGGACCACATCAAAACCAATTTGAGTTGAGAGCTATCGTTCATCACAAAACATGTGAAGAATTACTTTTTCTTAGTTTTTCACTTGCCCTAAGGTGAGGTGAAACTCTTCCAAAGTAAGACAACCATTTTTCAATCCCAATTGATCTACTTCCTTCAATTTCTTTTGACACTTTATTGATCAAAAGAAGAGTGACTACTTTTGCATTATCAATTGATTGTTTTCACCACTTTTGTGTCCATTTACACCCATCCATGTTTGCAGCCGGGTTGTTAAACGTCTAAAGTGTGTGGAGACATTTTTATATCATTAGTAGCCTTTTTGATCTTGATACCAAAGTCAAGATTATCATCGTAGTTAGGCTTGGTTCATCACTTTTATTATCCTTTGAATGTTTATCTTGTTTATATCGTGTTACTACAATTTTGGTATTTATGTCTTGTTTCTTATAAACTTGACCTAAATACCTATATTGTAAGGCTACGCTATATATACTTTAACAATTCCTAGGTATACTATAGCTTTAGTTTGATTTCAATTATTATCTCAATTCTGAAGAGTGTTAAGTGTCACCACTTGTGCGTGTTATATCAATATCATCTTGATATCAATACCTTACTTTCTCGCAAATTTTGGTTAACATATCTTGGTGGAATTGTTGTGTCACTCACGATTATAACTAACTCCTTTGGAAAATAGGTCTTGACTGAATTTGGGCTTGCTTCTATTATACTTTGTTTGGAGGTCTTGTTAACTTCTTGTTATTACTTACGCCTTGTTCATTCCTTTGAACTCAACATAAGTAGGGACATTTCGTTAATCATCATACAACACTAAATACCTTTCCAAAAACAAATTTAGGAAGTACTTAATTTTATTATTTGGTTTGAAACTCAACATTGTGTGTGATTCTTGCTTGGCTCATTCATTTAAGAGTAAATTATTGTGTCACGTTGGTTCTTTGACATTCATAACATTCATTAATTTCTTGACGTTCCTTCTTTTCACTTAGGTTTGATAAAAATATTTGAACACATTCATAGATACCTTAGTGAACCTATTACACGTCATGGATCCTAAAACAAGATTAGGAATAAAAAATAAAGCTTTGTAATCAAGACAAACAAAAAATTGGGAAGCCTCAAACAAGCAAGGGTTAAACCCTTTTATTGGCCATGATCTTGGGCCTTTATTCTCCACGGAGAAAGAAGTAGAAGAAATAATAGATCATTGCGGTGACAAGTTGGAATCACCACATGTACAAAAAGAAACAAATAAGAATGTACAAAAGACAAAACCTAAGGTCAAAATTAGTGAACTTAAACTCCGACAATCAAGGAGAAGATAATATGGAACATCATCATGTATATATCCCTATTTCTCCTACCAAAGAACAATTACTAGCTCAAGAAATGCAATCTATGAAAGCGACACTTACAAGCCTAAAAGAGAACACTGTGGGGAAAATATCAATATGAAGAGTTATGTCCCTATCCATTTGACAAAACTATGACACTTCAACCCTTCCCTAAAAATTTTGACATGTAAAAATTTGACAAATATAGAGGGAAAGGTGACCTGCAAGACCATGTAAAATATTTTAAATGACATGTCACGAAGTGGCCTACGGTGACAATTACCTCATATGACTCTTTGCAAAGAGTCTAGGGGGCCAACCCTTGGAATGGTTCACTCACTTACCTCGTGGGTCTATTTTCACAACGCTGAGCTAGAAGAAAGGTTTGTAAGACACTTCTCGACAACATGAAAGTGACATAACCATGTCGGACTTGTGTGGAACTAAACAACATCCCAAATAGATATTGGATAGCTTCTTGCAATGATGGAGAGGGATAACCAGTCACTTCCTTGTGCATTCCTTGAAAAATAACCTGGTGAGTAGCTTTTGCCCAATCTCAACCCAAACATCGCTTTTCATCAGAATTCATTGCATTCGCACCTTGAAGAGGTTATTGAAAGGGAATTCAAATAGAGAAAGCCCTTATTACCAAAGGAACCAAGTAAATCACACTCTAAGGATAACCAAAATGCAAAACCCACGGAAAAGATGAAAATATTTAACAAGAAAAAGAATGTGGTGGAAGATAGAATCATAGATTCCAAACGCATATAAACGGTTCAAACTGGTCAACCTTTTTAACTCGACCAACGGGCTTATTCAACCACCAGCTAAACATAGAATGTTCACTCCTCTCAAGTAAGCCTTTGTTGGCCATATTGAAGCAAGTTGATGCATCTCACATGGTGACTTATCCCATGACACAACCCTTCGATGAAAATGCTTGAAACCATCATAGTATAAAGAGCATGACTATTGTGAATTACATCGTGTCAAGGGATACAAAAAGACAAATGTCTATGACTTCATCACTACATCCAATATCTCATTGACGATGGGGAGATAGAAGTGGACACCCCATATAAAACTCGGACACCAAATGAAAAGATGGGAATATTCAAGGAACAATTCCCTAAACATGGTAAGTCGAGATGAGAAAATGTCGGATCAAAGTGAGTCATCCTAGATTTACAAAGCAACTAATTATCTATATACCAAGAAGGAAAATAATCATTACGATTCATTCATTGGATACATCTGCTCTCCTAGTGACCATGTGAACACCATTAAAATCAAAGGAAAGGATCAGACCGCAAAGAACAAGGCACGCCCGCCTCATGATTCCCGAACCCCTCCGTCGAACCCACAAGATGGTAGGTACAACCTATTAGAACAACTTGAGAAGATGTATGCCAAGATTTCAATCTTGGATCTTCTCAAAATATCGAGTGTACATAAGGACATCTTGTAAAAAACTCTTCAGGGGTCAGGAGTGCCACTAGAATTTGACCATTCACATCTTGAGAATGCGGTGCATAACATTGTACCAACTAAGTATATATATTTTAATCACGGGGATATCCATATTAAATATCCAACACATAATCTCCCCTTATATATTGAGGTATTTTTACCCACCAAAAGATAAAACGGTGCTTGTGGACAATAAATCGGGATTTGAATATATGCACGTTGAAATTAATTAAGCAATCGGGACATACGAGAAGAAGATCTAGAGTCCCACATATTTACCATAAGCGCTTATGACAACGCGGAGTAGGAATCAGCAGTACAATCACATTACCCATGGAAGTAGGACACACTTATCATTAAATGAAGTTTCATGTATTGGACTTGGAACTCCCATACAATATGCTTCTTGGTCGACCATGGACCCATGCCCATGCAAGTCGTGTCGTCTTGTCAACGTTCCATCAATGCATCAAATTGATACATGAGGGGCACACTATCATGATACAAGGAGATCAAGAGCCTTTTTCTCACTACAGAGATCTCAATAGTTTTACACGTAAGGGTGCTTATACATGTCCCTTTGCTGATATAATTTTTCCTCTTCAATCGAAGACATGGAGTCACGAGTAGATTCAGATTCCATAATTTCTTGTACCCATGAGGCTTCTACATCAACTTATCCTTTTGATTCATGGAAGATTAAGGTTACGGAATACATTTTTCAAGAGTATAATGTGCAACAAGCTCTGTTGGTTTCGGACTATTGTTGTCGCTAAAACTAGAGGCCGACCCAATGATCATTTCAAATGGTCTAGAGATGAGCGAACTATTGGGTCATTTTTACTTGGAGAGTTACTCATTGAAGATAAATTTTGGACCCACCGACGACTTGGGTCTGGAAGATACTCAACCAAATTGTTACCAAGTCCCCGAGTATGATAAGTCTAGCCAAATGACGTATTCCATGGGCTATAAAGGTTTAGGATGGAAATAATGAGCAAGGACCGAGAGAATCAGTTCCTCTTCCACATTTCAAGATGGAAAGATATGACATCGGCATTTGAACCTATGAATCACACCCCAATGATCAAGATTCCACCTATTCCGAGTGTGAAGATAGCTTTGATTATTTAGACAACGACACAAATTCCCGTTGTAGACAATACAAGGATCTTGCCTCAATGAACCTATTCATGGATATTGTTGTCCTTACCATAACCCTTATTGAACCTAAAATTGAACTCATTTACCCTTGCCTTGTTGAATGGGATCATCAACATCATGTACCACTGGATCTCTTTGAAAATGATGAAGCCATTGTAGAATTCATTGGCATTCGAGATATAATTCGATTGAAGACCATAAGAAAGGTTTCTACATTGACTTAGATACCTATGCGTACTTCGGTGAGGAAGTGAGCTTTGTGGTTAGTAAAACTTGAGAAAAAGAAAGGGAAAAATTTCAATGAAAATCCTCGGTAAAAACAAAATTCCAAGTCACACAGTGAAAACCTCTTTGAGGCGTTGATTGAAAAACAAGTAACAAAATCAATGGAAAAGAAAAGTGACCATGTAAAGGGTGAAAATATTATAGAGACACCCTTGGAAGAAGATCTCAATCTTCCTCTCGATCCTATGCGTATGGAATATTTGTCAAAAATCCTATTAAAAGAAACCATTGATGTGAATATTGGAATAGAAGACATTCCAAAGATAGTCAAACTTGGAGCTTCACTCTCGATGTAGTGCCCACATTTTTATAGCTCCAGTTGTTCTCGTTGGTTCCTTTATTTCTAGACATGTTTTGATTGAGACTCGATAGACTTTGGACATTTTACCATGATATTTTATCCTCATGGACATTATGGCATTTTGGGCGCGTAGCGCCAATTGGATTAGATTCGTTTATTTCGATATATTTCTTATGATGTTGATGACACTAACGGTGGTTATATGATAGACTTTTGGTTAAATGTTAGTCTCTTGTGGTTGATTTGATTAATGATATAGTGTTTTAGATTTAATGATGGTAATTCTCATGCTAACCTAAGTGATATGTCGTCAGCAATTTTATTTATGATTCATGGCCAACTATGTGGATAATTGTATGCATTGCACTATCAATTGTAAATTATGTTCGGACATTATAAGTTTGATTAATATTGTGATGTATAGATGATGTTTATTATATTGGACATGGTGTGGTTAATGTTTTGCAATGAGTGTGCAGGTGACAAGTATAGGAGAGCATGGGTTTTAGGGCAGCTACGCAATTGTGCACAAGCGGCCCAAGGGCTGAGTCCTAACCATGCTAAATGTTTGAGGCCTTAGATTAGATGTATTTAATTGGGCACCATGGGTGAACCCTCAATTGTAATGTAATTATGTCTTGTAAAATTAATTAGGTTTAGGTGTGTTTTATTAAGTAAACTAGCTTAGGGGTTTGATGATCTTGTCTTAAGTTAAGTGTTGGTTTTGGGAAGTATGTGTGTGTTGGTAGAAGGGATTGGGGACCACATGTGAACCTTGGGTGGACCCCACACCCTCTACCCTTGTGCCCAAGCATGTCAAACCCGAAATTGGGTTATTTTGGGTAATTTTAGGGACCCCTTTTGAGTTTGGGGTTCCTTAGCATGAAAATGGGCCCTTGGACCCTACCTAATAGGTAGGGGGGCCTATTTCCAAGGTTTGGAGGGAGTTTCCCTCCCATTTAGCCCTCTTTAGTCACCATCCATGTAAGATGGTTGGGTTGTGTGAAATTGTTAAAAGTTGCTCCACTTTGTTTTATTTTAGTTTTTAGTATTTTGGGTGAAAAGGGATAAAATGTGAGTTTACTCTTTCTTATTTGGTTTTGGAATCTTTGACTCTTGAGAGGAGAGGGGTGACACTTGTCACTTTTCCATTGGTGAGGAAACTTTTGGGTTTCTCTTTTATTCTCCCTCGTGTGGGAGGAAGGGTCTTCTTGGTTCATTTTTTTGGAGCACTTGGAGAATTTTGGAGCTTGGAGGGAAGCTTGGATAAAGGGGAAAAGCTTAGAGTTTTGGAAAGCATATTAGAGGTAGGGTTCTTATCCTTTTTCTTCTTAGTTTTGTTATCTTGTATGTATGCTTGATCAATGAGATAATGTGTGTGAAATATGTGTTGAGAAGTGTATGATGAATGTAGTTGTTGTTTGTTCTTGTGGTTTTCTTGTTTTCTCTCCACCATCATTTGGATTGATGGTTTTGGAGAATGTAGGGAAGAGAGAGGGATTTCCCTCTCAAACCTCATGGTTGTTGGTCAAGCCATGAAGGTCCCTTCTCATCCCCTCATATGGTTTGAGGTGGGAGAAAGGTTCATATGGCTTGATCCTTTCCCCATTCTTGGTGAGGAAACCCATGTGGGTTTGAAAATCCTCCCAAGAAGGATTTCTATAGCATAAGGAGGAATAAGGAGGATGTATGATTAGGAGGTATAAGGAGTTTTTATATATATGTATTTATTGGTGCTCCTATGGTTGGACACCTTGATTTGGGCATCCTTCTTCCTCTCTTCCCCCTTGTGAGGTTGACATTGTTCTCCTCATGTGTGGTTTTCATTGTATAGTAGGTCTAAGTAGTTGAATGGTCTTATGTTTTCTCTTGTTGTGTGTTTAAACCCCATTATTACTTGTGCACATTGTGGAAGCTAGTTCCTCTCTCCCATGGGCTTGGGGGAGGCTAGCATGACTTCCAACCATGGAAAGGCATGTGATGATGCCTATTGGTTGGGTGGTAAACAAGCCATGTTTCTCTTGGAGTTGGATTCTTGTAGGAGTATTGGAGTTGGAGCTCAAGTTGGAGATAGTAGAGCCTCTTGTCATCTTGGACTTACTCATCTTTTGTGGGCATTACCTTCATTTTGTAAATAAATGTAGCTTTGTAAAGATTTATACTCTTGTAAAGACCCATTTTGTACTTATTGTATTTGATAAAGCATTAGTCTCTATTAAGGAAACTTTTATTTTATAGTTGCAAGAAGCTTGTAAGATTGTCATTTGAATTTATAATGAAACCAAGAACTTTTTATTTTCAATGCCTTCATTTGGAAAGATTTGTTGTTTAGAAATATGCAAAACATATAGTCATGAAATATACATTTGAAATATTTAGTTGTGCATTACATACAAAAGCTACAAAAATTTAGTGTGCTTGCTTTTCATTATTTAAAAAAATATGGCACTACATTTGGTATCAGAGCCGTGGTTCAAACACACGGACTCTTTGGGTAATCTCTGTTATAGTCATCTTATTGCCTTGTTTCAAAAAAAAATTGCCCTTTCTTTTTGTTGTTTGATTTCCCTCTTGTAGAAAACTGCATTTGTGGTTTAGTTATTACATTGTAGAAAAGTTAGTGTTACATGACATTGAATGAAAACTATTATCTTAGTTGCCCTATATCTTTCTTTTTGAAATTTTTGTAGCATTATTTAAATAAAATGAGATTAGATGTTTTCTTGTATGTAATAGTGAACAATTAATTTTATTGAGAAAACTACTTGCTCTTCCCTACAAAAATGAAAATAAAAATAAATATAGTTTCATTTGAAAAAAATACATTCTATTAAAAAAAAAAAAGAGCAACTAAAATAAAATGATAATAATAATAACATCATATTCGATTTTGTGGCGTAATATAACATACTTATTATATAATATATATTATTATATATTATATATATATATATTATATATATATTTTTATAATAAATAATAGATATATATATATATATATATATATATATATATATATATATATATATATATATATATATATATATATATATATATATATATATATATATATATATATATATATATATATATATATATATATATAACTAACTTTCTATTTATGTGTTTATTTTATTTTATTAAAAAGTAAATAAAATAAAATAAAAATAATAAAATAAAATAAAATAAAAACAAAAAAAAAAAAAAAAAACAATTTTGGGGGAAATTGAAAAAAAAAAAAAATAAATAAATAAATAAATAAACAAAAAAAAAAAAATCATGTTTGCCGTGGGGGCGAACCCCCTAAACCCCAAATACCGATCGCCCCCCGCAGCCTGTCCCCTATCCCCCAGCCCGTCCCCTGTCCCCCGCACCCCAAAACCCTAACCTACCCCCGCGCCCCGGACTCCCCGCATCCCAAACCCCGCGGACCCTCCCCGACCCTGTCCCCCTCCCTGATCCCCGTGAAACCCCCTTTCCCCACGACCCCCGCCCAGCGCCCCTTCCCCCTCCCAGAACTCGTCCCCCGCACAGCGTGCCTGCCGCCCCTCGCGCACTCGCGCCATGCCCCCGCCCCGCCTACGACTCCGACCCTTCGTGCCAAATAAAAAAAAAAAAATATATATATATATATATATATATATATATATATATATATATATATATTAATAAAACAAAAAAAAAAAAGGGGCCAAAGATGACGGAGCCTTCAAATATATTTATATATATCAAAATTTGGATTATCTTCAACAAGTTACACAGAAGAACAGAAAATACATGGATTTTACAAGGAAAAATAGATTCCATGGAGCCAATCTCTTCTAGTTCCTCCACCTGCACAAAGAGAAAACAAGGAAAACAAAATAAGAGAAATAGTAAAGAAGAATAAACAAAATGAATGAACAAAGGAATGAAAAAGAAAATAAAAACAACATAGAGAAATTTAGGGCAAATTTAGGGTAAGTTTGAAATCAAGGGCTAAGAAACATTTGATCCTAGGGTTCCTATTTAATCTTAACCCTCTTAAGTCATGGGGATTTTAAATTAAATAAATAAATGAATAAATAAAAAGGGGGAGTGTGTGTGTGGATAAACTAAGTTAAAAGGGGGAACAAAATTAAATTAAAGAGTGTGTAGAAAAATAAATAAAAATAAATAAATAAAATAAATTAATAAAAGGGGGAAGACTAATTTATGCAAGGGGTGTAAATTTTTGTTTAAAACCCTAGGAGCTTAATAGATTAAAATAATTAAATTATTGCGGGACGGTATTAATTTATTTCGGGAAAATAAATAAATTAATTAATTAATAATTATTATAAATTAATTATTAATGAGAAGGGGCATTGCATTTGGTGTTACAATGATAATAACAATAATGATAATAATTAAAATAATAATAATATAACGCTTCCAACAAACGTTTAGAAGGTTTATAAAACTTTTTTTTTTTAATTTTCGGGCTCAGGATGGCACCCAAGAGGGGACGATCGGCTCGAGGTTCGGGACGTAGTGCACCTACACGGGAGCCACCGGCCCCGATTTTGGGCCTCAGATATTGGAGACCCTGCAGCAGCTGATAGGTGTCGTACAGGAGCGCCTTCCACCACCGCAGGTGCCGAGAGAGGAGGACATTCAGTTAGGAGATGAGGAGTTGATTGGTGAGGACGCACATCCAGAGCCACCTGAGCATGACATTCCGAGACGAGAGAGGTCACGCAACCCTTCCATCCTTGGCGAGAGGGTGGCCTCGTTTCGTCACAGCCGATCACACAGCTTTGAGGGACCTTTTGGAGATATGCGACCCCTCTCACCTGTTAGACCACATCGTCAGGATCGAGACACAGGCAGTGTGATTCGAGACCTTCTTCGCCTGCAGCCGCCTACATTTACTGGTTCGATAGACGGCTTTGGGGTGGAGTCCTGGCTTCTTAGCTTGGATAGCTGCTTTGGTTTGCACTCTCATGAGAGCAACGTCAAAGCCAGGTTCGCCATACACCTCCTCCGAGACGCAGCAGGCATTTGGTGGAGGAATGAGGAGCGGAAGCTCCATTTGACTCGGGATACAGTGACATGGGAGTTGTTCGAGGAGCGATTCAGGGCCCGGTATATGTCAGAGCATTTTGTGCAGAAGAGGATCGATGAGTTTCACGACTTACATGGCAGTGGTTCTAGCTCAGTGGCACAGACGAGAGCAGGTTCTTGGATCTCTTGCAGTATGTAGACTACCTGCAAGATGAGAAGTTACAGGTAAACAGGTTCATTCGGGGCTTGAATGCAGATATAGCAGGAGCTGTTAGGATGTTATCTCCTCCCACGCTCGAGAAGGCCGTTGAGAAGGCCTACTTGGCTAAGGAGAATAGGACCAAGGCTCAGGAGCACAGAGAAAGAAACAAGAGCAAGTTCCAGGATAGAATTCAGGCATTCCAGAGTCAGAGAGCACGGGGAGCAGTACCACCCCCTAGAGGAAGATTTTGGTCTTCTCCAGCAGCATCAATAGCTCCTCCACACCCATCACAAGAGACACAAACACCGGGGACACAGCATCGAGGGTAGGTGCAGACTCGAGTTTTCAGCGAGGTGGGTCTAGAGGTGGTTTTGGTGGGTCTAGAGACAGGAGGCCGGGTACTCATCACTCCCAGCCAGCCCGCTCGCAGCAGTCTACTAGGGTTGGACCGCGGAGTTGGGATTCGTTGCAGAGCACGGGGAGGGACCCCATCTTAGAGGGGTACAAGAGGATGTTTTATTTGTGGGGCTCCAGACCATTATGTGCATATGTGTCCGCACAAGCCCACTACTACGGATATGCAGAGAGCTCCTAGATCCGAGCAGACGGTGGGTGATGTGGGACGCGCCCATCGTGTGTATGCAGCGGTCGACAACCGCAGTGAGCATCGTGCCACGATCATTGAGATGACAGTACTATCGTGGGTATTTTGTCTCAGTACTTTTTGATTCAGTGCTTCTGATTCTTTTATATCACCTTCTATAGTGGACCAGTGTGGGCTAGTGGTGGCTAGGCAGCCAGATAGTTGGCAGGTTGAGTTGGCCTCTGGGGCTAAACTCGCCGTGGACTTATATGTGGAGAGTTGTGTACTTGATTTGGGAGTCTTCTCCACTATGCTTGACCTCCGAGTTATTCCTTTAGGATCCTATTAGGTAGTGTTGGGTATGGATTGGCTCGAGGCTCATCGAGCCAAGGTGGATCAGAGAGAAGGTCATTGAGTGTCGGGATGATTTGGGTAGTGCAGTTGTGATTTTAGGGATGCAAAGACCCATTTCCTTGTGCATGATCTCGGCTAAGCAACTCAAGCGGAGCATGCGTAAGGGTTGTCACATTGTTTGCTATCACTATCGTGATCGCTCGAAAGACTCCGAGCATTCACCCCTTGATGATCACGCAGTTTTGAGGGAGTATGCAGATGTATTTCAGGAGAGCTTCCGTGTTTACCACCTATTAGAGAGGTGGATTTCACCATTGACTTAGTGCCCGGATCTCGCACTGGTTTCTAGGGTACCCTATCGGATGACGACTTTGAGCTTCATGAGCTCAAGATTCAGTTAGAGGAGTTGTTAGAGAAGGGTCTCATTCACCCTAGTGTATCTCCTTGGGGAGCGCCTGTCATATTTGTGAAGAAGAAGGATGGTTCTCTTAGGCTTTGTGTAGATTTCAGACAGCTCAACAAAGTCACAATAAATAACCGTTATCCGCTCCCTAGGATTGATGACTTATTTGATCAGATGCGGGGAGCTAGAGTGTTCTCCAAAATTGATCTCAAGTCGATATCATCGATTGCGCATTTCAAAGTGCGACATTCATAAGACAACATTTCGCACACGCTACGGGCATTATGAGTTCACAGTGGTTCCATTTGGTTTGACTAATGCCCCAACTGTCTTCATGAGCCTCATGAATGGAGTATTCAGGACATTTCTGGATCGCTTTGTCTTAGTGTTCCTTGATGACATATTGATATATTCTCGTTCCGAGGAGGAACACGAGGAGCATTTGAGGCAGGTACTTCAGGTTTTGAGAGAGCAGAAGTTGTATGGGAACTTGGAAAATGCAGCTTCTTTCGATAGAGATTTAGTACTTGGGTCATATCATATCAGGCGAGGGTATCTCCGTAGATCCCTCTAAGATTCAGGCTATCTTGGATTGGCCAGCACCCACATCAGTCACTGAGGTGAGGAGCTTCATGGGTTTAGCAGGGTATTACCGCAGTTTGTGCGCAGACTTTTCTAGGATTGCTCACCCTATTACTTCTCTTCGAGGAAAGGGAAGAAGTTTGATTGGTCGAAAAATGTGAGTAGACATTTCAGTTGCTAAGGAAAGGTTAACCACGGTGCCCATCTTAGCAGCCTGCACCAACAGAGGATTTTGTTGTTTGCACTGATGCATCACTAGAGGGTTTGGGAGTAGTTCTTATGCAGGAGTGTCGGGTTATTGCTTTTGAGTCTCGTAAGCTCAAGGACTATGAGCTTAACTATCCTACTCACGACTTAGAGCTTGCAGCAATTGTTCATGCTCTTGTGTGTTGGCGACATTTCCTTTTGGGTAGACCTTTCATCTTGAGGACAAATCATTGTAGCTTGCAGCATATCTTCTCTCAGCCGAACCTCAACGCTCGTCAACGGCGTTGGATGGAGTTCCTTTGTGAGTATGACATGGAGGTGCAGTATATCAAGGGAAAGGAAAATGTTGTTGCAGATGCACTTAGTAGACGACGGCATGTGCTTGCTTCTTTGACACTGCAGTCAGATTTGAGAGGCAGGATACTTGAGCATCTTCCAGAGGACAGGTTTTATGAGGGTGCTAGGCAGATGTTGGATTCTCAGGGTTCTTTTGAGGGCAGATATTCAGGATGCATGCTAGAGTCAGATGGTTTGCTTCGGGTCCATAGGCGCATTTATGTGCCTAAGGCAGGTGATCTGCGTAGTTTCATCCTTACTGAGGCTCATCGAGCCCCCATGCAGCACATCCAGGAGTGAAGAAGATGCATGCCGATTTGAGAGAGTTATATTATTGGCCAGGTCTTCGTCGAGACATAGCAGATTTTGTAGCACGGTGTCTTGAGTGTCAGAGAGTCAAGGCAGAGCATTCTCATCCCGCATGACTCTTATACCCTCATGATATTCCCAAGTGGAAATGGGATGTGATCTCCATGGATTTCATAGTAGGACTTCCTATGTCCTCTTATCGTCATGATGCCATTATGGTCATTGTGGATAAGTTGACCAAGGTTGTGCATTTCTCGCCAACCAAGGTTACCTATAATGCACAGGCCATTGCCAAAGTGTTCATGGAGGACATTGTTAGATTGCATGGGATTCCGAAGACGATCATCAATGATAGAGACACTATCTACACATCAGTTTTCTGGACTTCTTTTCAGGAGGCCTTGGGTACACAGATTAATTTCAGTTCGGCATATCATCCAGAGACAGATGGGCAGACAGAGAGGGTTAATCAGGTGTTAGAGGACATGTTGAGAATGTATGTCATGGACCAGCAGAAGAAGTGGGAAGACTATTTGCATTTAGTTGAGTTTTGCCTACAATAACAGTTATCATAGCTCCATTGGCATGGCTCCCTATCAGGCTTTGTATGGATGACCTGCAGACACCTTTGAGCTAGGATAGACTTGATGACAGGATTATTTTGGGGCCAGCTTACCTTCAGGATTTAGAGCAAAGCGAGTTGTTCCGATTCGACAAAGCGTCTTGAGCAAAGCTAGAGCACGCCGTGAAGGCGTATGCAGACACCAAGAGGATCGATCGTCACTTCTCAGTGGGTGACAAAGTCTTCTTGAGGGTTCGTCCTCATAAGAGTCCGATCCGTTATGGAAAGGGTTCTAAGCTATCGCCTCGTTTTGTGGGGCCTTTTGATATTCTTGAGGTCATCGGTCCAGTTGCCTATCGCCTAGCTTTGCCACCACACCTTACATGGGCCCACGACGTATTTCATGTTTCTGTACTATGTAGATATGTACCAGATGTTTCTCATGTTTTGGATTGGTCGGCATTACAGGTAGAGGACGGAGGGCAGTGGAGATTGGAGCCCGTACGCATACTGGAGCACCGGAGGTTGGCCCTTCGGGGTTGAGATTTGGACTAGGTTAGAGTGCAGTGGGATCAATACGATGAGTCATCAGCTACCTGGGAGGATGCTACACCACTGAGGGCTAGATATCCCTATCTCTTCCATTGACTTCCAGGAGGAAGTCTAATTCTAGGAGAGGGGGATGTAGTGCCCACATTTTTATAGCTCCAGTTATCTGTTGGTTCCTTTATTTCTAGACATGTTTTGATTGAGACTCTGATAGACTTTGGACATTTTACTATGATATTTTATCCTCATGGACATTATGGCATTTTGGGCGCGTAGCGCCAATTGGATTAGATTCGTTTACCGATATATTTCTTATGATGTTGATGACACTAACAGGGTTATATGATAGACTTTTTGGTTAAATGTTAGTCTCTTGTGGTTGATTTGATTAATGATATAGTGTTTTAGATTTAATGATGGTAATTCTCATGCTAACCTAAGTGTATGTCGTCGCAATTTTATTTATGATTCATGGCCAACTATGTGGATAATTGTATGCATTGCACTATCAATTGTAAATTATGTTCGGACATTATAAGTTTGATTAATATTGTGATGTATAGATGATGTTTATTATATTGGACAGGTGCGGTTAATGTTTGCAATGAGTGTACAGTGTGTGTATAGGAGAGCATGGGTTTCGTGAGGCAGCTACGCAATTGTGCACAAGCGGCCCAGGGTGAGTCCTAACCATGCTAAATGTTTGAGGCCCTAGATTAGATGTATTTAATTGGGCACTATGGGTGAACCCCTCAATTGTAATGTAATTATGTCTTGTAAAATTAATTAGGTTTAGGGTGTGTTTTATTAAGTAAACTAGCTTAGGGGTTTAATGATCTTGTCTTAAGTTAAGTGTTGGTTTTGGGAAGTGTGTGTGTGTTGGTAGAAGGGATTGGGGACCACATGTGAACCTTGGGTGGACCCCACACCCTCTACCCTTGTGCCCAAGCATGCCAAACCCGAAATTGGGTTATTTTGGGTAATTTTAGGGACCCCTTTTGAGTTTGGGGGTTCCCTTAGCATGAAAATGGGCCCTTGGACCCTACCTAATAGGTAGGGGGGCCTATTTCCAAGGTTTGGAGGGAGTTTCCCTCCCATTTAGCCCTCTTTAGTCACCATCCATGTAAGATGGTTGGGTTGTGTGAAATTGTTAAAAGTTGCTCCACTTTGTTTTATTTTAGTTTTTAGTATTTTGGGTGAAAAGGGATAAAAGGTGAGTTTACTCTTTCTTATTTGGTTTTTGGAATCTTTGACTCTTGAGAGGAGAGGGGGTGACACTTGTCACTTTTCCATTGGTGAGGAAACTTTTGGGTTTCTCTTTTTATTCTTCCTCATGTGGGAAGAAGGGGTCTTCTTGGTTCATTTTTTTTGGAGCACTTGGAGAATTTTGGAGCTTGGAGGGAAGCTTGGACAAAGGGGAAAAGCTTAGAGTTTTGGAAAGCATATTAGAGGTAGGGTTCTTATCCTTTTTCTTCTTAGTTTTGCTTATCTTGTATGTATGCTTGATCAATGAAATAATGTGTGTGAAATATGTGTTATGTAGTTGTTGTTTGTTCTTGTGGTTTTCTTGTTTTCTCTCCACCATCATTTGGATTGATGGTTTTTGGAGAATGTAGGGGAAGAGAGAGGGATTTCCCTCTCAAACCTCATGGTTGTTGGTCAAGCCATGAAGGTCCCTTCTCATCCCCTCATATGGTTTGAGGTGGGAGAAAGGTTCATATGGCTTGATCCTTTCCCCATTCTTGGTGAGGAAACCCATGTGGGTTTGAAAATCCTCCCAAGAAGGATCTCTATAGTATAAGGAGGAATAAGGAGGATGTATGATTAGGAGGTATAAGGAGTTTTTATATATATGTATTTATTGGTGCTCCTATGGTTGGACACCTTGATTTGGGCATCCTTCTTCCTCTCTTCCCCCTTGTGAGGTTGACATTGTTCTCCTCATGTGTGGTTTTCATTGTATAGTAGGTCTAAGTAGTTGAATGGTCTTATGTTTTCTCTTGTTGTGTGTTTAAACCCCATTATTACTTGTGCACATTGTGGAAGCTAGTTCCTCTCTCCCATGGGCTTGGGGGAGGCTAGCATGACTTCCAACCATGGAAAGGCATGTGATGATGCCTATTGGTTGGGTGGTAAACAAGCCATGTTTCTCTTGGAGTTGGAGCTCAAGTTGGAGATAGTAGAGCCTCTTGTCATCTTGGACTTACTCATCTTTTGTGGGCATTACCTTCATTTTGTAAATAAATGTAGCTTTGTAAAGATTTATACTCTTGTAAAGACCCATTTTGTACTTATTGTATTTGATAAAGCATTAGTCTCTATTAAGGAAACTTTTATTTTATAGTTGCAAGAAGCTTGTAAGATTGTCATTTGAATTTATAATGAAACCAAGAACTTTTTATTTTCAATGCCTTCATTTGGAAAGATTTGTTGTTTAGAAATATGCAAAACATATAGTCATGAAATATACATTTGAAATATTTAGTTCAAAAGCTACAAAAATTTAGTGTGCTTGCTTTTCATCATTTAAAAAAATATGGCACTACACTCGACATGGGAACATAAAACATTAACCATGATTTTGTGGGAGTTTGTAGATGTATTCGCATGGTCCTATAAGGATATGCCAGGCTTGGATCCAACTTTAGTAGTGCATAACCTAGTAGTACATGCAGATGCCAAGCCCATCAAACAAAATCTCAGAAAAATGCATCCATAGGTGGCTCTTCTAGTTAAAGAAGAGCTAGAAATATTTCTAGTGGCGAGGCTTCATTAGACCTATTGATTACTCAAAATGGATATCAAACATAGTCCCCGTATAAAAGAAACCGTCAGATCAGAATCATGACGGATATTAGAGACATTATTAAAGCATGTCCAAAAGATGATTTCCCATTTCCCAATATTGACATGATTGTTGATTCAACTACAGGATATGAAATGTTATCTCTTATGGGTGGATTTTTCAAGGCTACAATCAAATCAAAATCGTAGATGATGATCAACACAAGAAGGCCTTCACAACCCTTGGGAACGTTTTGTTATCGGGTAATGACCTTTGGCCTTAAAAACATAGGTGCAACCTATCAAAGGGTAATGAAATTGATTTTCCATGATATGAAAAACATAGGTGCAACCTTGAGATTTTGTGGCGTATCTTCGAATGCCTGTGGGAATACAAAGTCAGATTGAATCTAAAGAAGTGTGTGTTTGGCATACTATCAGGAAATTTTCTTGGATTCATTGTATCATGAAGAGGGATTGAGGTAGACCCAACTAAATTTACCGCCATTATTGAAATGCCTCCTCCAAAAACATCAAACAACTACGCAACTTGCAAGGAAAGATACAAGCCATCTGCCGCTTCATTTCCCAACTTGTTGACAAATGTCATTCATTCACCCATCTACTTAAAAATGATGTTTCCTTTATTTAGGGACTAGAGAAACAACAGCCTTCGCCTTGCTTAAGAAATACTTAGCCAATCCACCTGTCCTCATGCCTCTAACTCTCGGTGAGCCAATCCTGCTATATATTTCTGCTACTCAAATCGTTATTGGTGCATTGCTCACCCGATATGACCTCAGCCAAAAATAAAAAGTTGTGTACTATCTCAGTCATACTCTCATTGCTTATGAGCTTAACTACCCTCAAATTGAAAAAGCTTGTCTAGCTGTAGTTTTTTCCTTCCTAAAACTTCGCCATTACCTGTTAAATACTAAAAGCAAGCTTTTATCCAAATTTGACCCGCTTTAGTACCTATTGTCAAAACCCACCCTTACAGGTAGAATGGCTAATTGGATCATTCTACTAAGTGAATTTGACATTAATTATATACATAAAAATTCAAAGAAAAGGATAATTACTTGCCGATCAATTACCAAAACCACCATTACTAGGAACAAATCCTGTAAGTCTAGATCTGTCAGATGCTTCATTACTTTATATTGAGGAATATGTAATGTGGCAAGTTCACTTTGATGGATCTTTTACTTTTCATGGTTTGGAGGTAGGTGTGGTATTAATTACTCCTTTAGGAAAACCTATACTTCAAGATTTTTTCCTTGGTTTTCCTTGTACAAATAATATTGTGGAATATGAGGTGCTCATCACTGGGGATGAAGCTGGAAATCAAATGGGATATCCATCATGTTAAGATCGTTGGTGATTCACAATTGATCATCAAGAAAGTTAATGATGAATATAAAGTCAAGGATGAGAAACTCATCCCCTACAAGAAACTGGTGGAAACTTTGAAAGAATATTTTGTGCGTATTACATTCGAATAAATTCCAAGAGCACAAAATAGATCCACATATGCTATGGAAACCGTAGGTTCTATGCTACAAATTCCACTAGAGAGCAATGATATGTCATTCTTTGTTGAGAATCTACGCCAGCTTGTGTATGACATGCTAGAATCATGTTTGGCTTGTGAAGTTGTTGGTCCCTATTCCCCATGGTATGCACACATCTACGCCTATCTTAAACAAAACACATTCCCTCCTGACATCTCCCATTTCAAAAACAAATCTGTATCCGCCGATACCTGTTACACCCTCTTAGGAGATACACTCTATCATCATGGCTATGATGGGAATCTGTTGCGTTGTCTAGATGTAGCATAGTCAGTCCAAGAGATCAAAGAGGTACATGAAGGGGTATGCGGAACCCATATAAACAAAATGGTTCTAGCTAAGAAATTTTTGAGAGTAGGCTACTATTTTTATACTATGGAAACAACCTACTACAACTATGTAAGGAAATGCATACTATGTCAAAAGTATGGAAATTTCATCCATGCACCATCACAACCCCATGGCCATTCTCCAAATGGGGATTGGATTTAATAGGAAAGCTCACCCCTACCTCATCTAATGGTCATACTCACATCATCACAACTATATAATATTTCACTAAGTGGGTGGAGGCTATTCCTTTGACTTATGTTACAGGAGCTTAGATTTCAAATTTTATCATGAATCACCTTATCTCATTGGTATGACATTGCTATGGCCATAGTTATTGACAATGGAAAATCATTCAAGAATAAGACAGTGAATGACCTTTGTCATCGATTTCAAATAAAATTGAAGTGGTCTATGCCATATTATCCACAAGGTAATGGGAAGGCTGAAGCCACTAACAAAACATTGGTTTGAATCATGGAAAATATGGTGAGTAAGACAGGTCACAATTGACATTTACAAATTCACCTATCCCTTTGGGCTTATAGGACCTCCATTCGCACTCCTACTGGTGTGACACCCTATTCCCTAGTGTTTGGAATCGAATCCATCATCCCATTGGAAATCGAGATTCCTTCCTTGAGAATATATCTTAGGGATTACCTGGACAAGGATGAGGATTACAGAGTGGCTAGGATGGAAGAATTAGAACTCCTAGATGAAAAGCACATCCATGCCCTTAACCATCTCAAAGTGTATCAAAACAAATTATCTAGAAATTACAACAAAAGGATCATACCTCATCGGTTTGTGTAACGCCTTGATTTTTGTAAGTTATCATGGTAATTACCTTTCATGATGTCAGAATCGCAGTAAATGAAGATAAATATGTTAAGACACATCTTTTGATCTTAAGAGGAATGTGTTGTTGATCCGGACCCTTGTTTGCTGTAACTTGATACTTGGGACAAAAGTTATTATTGCTTGTGTGATTGCTAATGAGACAAAAGACTTGTCATATGCTTGATGAACTTTATTCGCTGATTGAAAGCACACCTTGAATCAATTCCATTGATCCAAGGTATGCTGTGGCCTTCTTATGATCGCTTTGACGATTTACTTTTAAACCAGATCAAGGTTGATATAAATTTTGTAGCACCCGATTTTAGGTATGAATATTTGGTACGTAGATGTTAATGAAAAAGGTTCGATTCTCGAACCACACACTATTGTAACGCTAGACAGCGTAAGACGATAAGGACCTAGATGCAAGTGGCACATGTATGTGGAATTTAGGACGAAATGTCCTGCTTAATGTTGAATATGACTCTCAGGTGGAAAGACTTGATATGGAAACTAGTTAATTAAATATTAGGGGATTAAACCCTAACCTACCCCTAAGTTTTATCTTATACCCTAACTACTATCCTATATGGATTTTAGATTTCATAAGGGAGAAAATAGATATAAATTCCATTAACCTATGAACTAGGCGAATGACCTAGATATGGACTATTAAAATCCTAGACTAATCCTAACCTAAGGAAGGGGACGCATAGACCCATGTGGATGGAAAGGATAAGGGGGGAAGGTAAGAAATTTAATGGGACAGTAAATGAAGCCCTTACATGTACAGCACCAAGTTTGGTGGGAACAAAGAAAAGTTGGAGGCGTCCAACTAGCTTAGAAACTAAATGGAATTTATATGCAAATTTGAAATTTGGAAACTCACCAACCCGAGTCGGCGGTGGCGTGAGGAATGAGGAAAGGAAGTGCATTCAATGCATTAATTATCTTGGTCTTAGCGACCAGCTCGCCTTGGAAAGAGGATAGAGGAAAAAGGAAAATTGTTGTTGCTGTGTGCATTTGGATTTTAGTTGCTCTGCATTTTGTTTCTCCATGGTTCTGTCGAACCAGCTATGTTTTGATTATTATCTCTATTCTTTGGAAAAACAAAGGCTATTCTTGAGCCTGTGGAAGTTAGTGACTGGTTGGAAAGCCTGGCCGAGGACGTCATGGAGAGAAACAACTCCAGTGGGCACAGTTTTCTTTGAGCCACAAGAAAAAAATTAACAGGCATGTTAAGCCCTTCTCCTTAAACCGCTTGCTTTTGCTTAATAGTCTCATTAAAACAACCCTGCTCTTATGATGGGGGTTTTGGTTATTTGATTTGGCTGTTACGTTGAGATGATTTTGAGTTGAGTCATTTTCTTTTGTTGTACACGGCTTGAGCATTCTTTGCATAATGATTAAGTTGAATACACTTGTCCTTGCTGTGTGGTTCGTTTTGGCAGTGTTGGGTATTCGCTTTATTACCATTTTGGGTTGTGCTAATAAATACATTAGCTAAATGAATATCACTTCTGAGTTCTGAGCATTCTTGTGAAAATGAAAAGATGAGATGATTTGTATGTCTGGTTGAACTGTCCTTAAAAGAATGAACACGACTTGGGTATTCTCGGGTGTTTGAAGAAAATGATTGTTCTTCTTATTGAAATCATTAATGAATTATGTTTTCTCTTTGCTGCTTCAAAATCTAAAGGTAATGGGAAAGAGGATTTTATTGTGCATTTTGGATGCGGTTTGATCTTCTAGTCTGAACTGTCATCATAAAAACGAACATGGCTTAGTGTTTCTATGCAAATGAATGAAACAAATGAGATTTGGCTTGCTGTTGAGATTGTTTTGACTGTACCTTGCTTTGCGATCTATTACCCTATGCGGGTTTGCATTGATAAAGGCATTGTTATGTGAATATTGTATTTCTGAGTTCAGTATGTGAAAACGTTTGGGAAAAAAAAAAAAGTGTGGTGATATTAATAGACTATTATGCGAGTTATAATTCCTTGATATTTTTTTATTTGCTTAAAACACGGGTTCCCTGGGACAGTAAGGTTATTGTAGCATCTTACTTTGCTGTACTAATTTGATATGGTATTCTACCTGTTGGTTCTTTTGGTACTAATGTTTATAGACCAGTTGCAATGAACTCTGGTCAACTTTTTGGAAAGGTAATAGTAGTTTTCAATTACTGAATATACTACTCTGAATGAATTATACTATTGGAGTATGTCTGCTCTAAATAAGAGGTATTTAGATAGACAGTAGAAGAGGTAATATGATCTTGCTCCCTTATATTCGATTATTGATTTTTGTTTATTTCTCTTTGGACTATTATCATTGATTGATATCACGTTTGGATTAAAACTTCTAGTACAACTATGAGGAAAAGAAAGAGAGTGTGAATGGATAATTTGAATTAATGATCATTTTTCTCTCATACAGTTGGAAATCTATAATTGTTATGGAACGAATTTCGTACTGCTTGGGTTAAGCATTGGTATTTAATTGCTGTTTGCTTGTTCTCTTCAGCGTTTGATTGCTTGAAATCAGATGAGTTGTATGAAGGAAGGGACAATAATTCGGTTTAGATTTTAGTTAAGATCTATCTTTTGAATTCACAACTATTGTAAGAGAATGGAATTGATAGCATTTATGTTAGAAACAATAGTTGCACAGCTTGTGTTTTTAGTTCTTACTGAGATGTTTGTAACTGAACTGTTGAAGGAAATTACTTCTTGTAATAATTATTTGGGAAAGAGGGCAGTAATCCTTTGTCTGATTAAGAGGGTTATTGGATGATTGAGTTGATATGCTGTTCATCATTTTTGGTATTTAATTCTTGAATGATGTTCATATTAACGTTTCATAAAATCAGGGTTCTTTTATTGAGACAGTTAATTAAAAGCACCTCATTTTAAAGACAAGTGCTTAATATGCTCAGTTCAATGAACTGACCCGTGCAAGTAATTTTGCAGATGAAACTTGAGTATAAATGAAGACATGGTTGTTTTCTAATACTTCTTTGATTAACTGAAGATGGATTGTATTGATAGCTATTACTCCTCCACGAGGAAATGAGAAAGGAAGAAGTTACATTCTTCTATCTTTATGAGTTGTAATGTTGTTTGATATAAACAAAGTCCAGTCGTTTGGACTGGCAAATGTATAGATTGTAAATCTGATGGATGAATACAAGTAAAAGTGTGATATTTTCAATAACTATATCAGTTTGATATTGTTGAATAAGTTTGAGAATATAACATTATTCCTTGACTTGGAATTATTCAAATGTTAATGGATGAATTTAAAAGGAAATAACATCTATTCTTTACCTGAATGCAACTTTTACGTTGAAATGTGCAATTAGTTCATACTTGGGTTAAGATGAATTTTGAATTGACATTAAAAAGATTTAGATAAACACGAAATCCTAATTGGAAGGTATTCGGGATTAGTTTGAAAGCTAAGGGATATCAAATAACTTAGGGGCAGCCAAACCTTGTATTCAGACTCCGTTAATAGCCTCGAATGTTTAAATTCAGAAAATAAAGATATGGGAAATCATATCTATTGTTAACAGACCTTAACTAAGTAAGGTTAAGGAGGATAAATGAATAAATTCATTTAGAATTAGACCTCGTTTAAATGACGTCTAATAAGATGGAATTCTGAATTTGTTTACAGTTGTGGAAAACTTGGTTAAGTTTAATATGTTAAACTTATTAGATTTATCAATAATGGACTGATTAGTCCAAAGAATAAGAAAGGAACCAAGAAGTGAATATGAAACCCTTCGGTATGAAGGAGGAGATTCGTATTAAGCCGTAAGACGGATTAAGTCTCTCTTAGCTACATACAACCGTAACAAGAACAAGGATAAATGATCAAGCATGGTCTTTGAAAGTTGATCTTAAATACTAAGATTATAACCAAATCACAATTGAGCTCGATGTGTACCCTCGATGAGAGGATTCCGTAGGACATTGTTATACGCCAGCCTATAATATGGTGTCTTCGTGAAGGCGGGGCCTTCATGACGACACAATGTTATAGTTGACATATTACAATGCCCTTCCGAATTAAATCATCAAGTTTACATAATTTGGATAATAAGTTCTCGGGTCGGGATAGAAATGTGATCATGTATACGGAGTGACTCAGGAGGACTAAAGGTAACTAGACACACAGAGTCGTCTAGGAACGACACCGTATGTCCGCATATCTTTAGTTACCATGAGTAACTTCCTATACTCGCTCATATTGCTAGTTGAGGTTAGAGTTTGACCTTAAATGGAAGGACTGGTAGAGACCAGAGAGACCATTATAGATAAATGCACGAAGTGAAGTGAAGGACGTATTCCATTGGTGTGTATCACATCTAGGAATATGATCATGCAAAGCATGTGAAAATATTTGGCCAAAGTATCGCAAGTGCTTTGGTTGCGTTGTCCTAATCACCTAGTTTAAGATGCAGATGTCGATGAATATCGAATGATATTCAGATAGGCTTCTTAAATGGATCACTTCGATAACTGGAAACGGTAAAAGAACCCTGTATATTCATTATACTATGCATGAATTAACATGAAGGATCGGTAAGTCGCCGAGTCATGAAATGAGAGATCGTTGTAACTCCCAAACCATAAAGTGGGAGGTCGGTAGTTCTTCGAGTCATTTACAACAGCATATGGTATCTGTTATATGATTGAATGACACTGAATGTGTGTTCCATATTGCAAATATGTGAACAGAGAACATTAGTTTTAAAAGGAAATTGTGTGATCCAAACTACATTAATTGGACAGAGAACAATTATTAAAACTTGAACGTGTGTTTGAATTATATAATTCATAACAGGAACGTTTATATATATATATAAAAATATTCCCTTGTTCTAGTATCTTAAAATGCAGATGTTACATCTTGGTATCAGAGCTGAAGGTTGCAGCTCTTGGACCTAATGAGTCCACAATTTAATAAGGTTTACATTTTCTTATTGAACAGAAAATGGTCAGAACAAGAAGAAATGCTGCGAACAACCCATTACCGGGTGGAGAATGAGCTACTGCTCAAATGTTGGATGAATCCTTGCTGCCCTACTAGACACGAGAGATCGTTTGACTGTTTTGGAACAAAAGTCAATGGGCAATGAAGAGGAGGAAGAAGAAGCTGATATAAATGATCAGCCACCTCCTGTGGACAACACCAATGGAGGGAATCGGGTGTTGATAATAGTAATGTGAATGCTCCTAATCATCCTAGAAATAAAAGGGCAAGATTAGTAGCTGAACTTACAAATGACATAAAGAGAATAAGTCCTCCAAATTTTGATGGAACAACCCTTGGGGACAGAGCTGAGAATTGGCTCAGTGAAATGGAGAAGTACTTTGCAATAAGAAACTTCTCCGAGGAGACCAAAGCGATATGGGGAGCATATCAGCTTTCTCATGAAGCATCATCATGGTGGGACAACCGTAAGGTTGAGTTGAATATTGTCGAATCAGACATAACTTGGGATCAATTTAAGGGTTACTTTAGGCAATGGTGGCTACCTCAACTCTATTTTGATAGGAAAATGACTGAATTTCAAAACTGGTCGCAAGGAAGGCTAACGGTGACAAAATACTGGGAAGGGTTTACTAAACTCCTTAAGTATGTGCCACAATACCAAGTTGACGAGAAGTTCAGAATACGAAAGTTCATAATGGGACTAAATCCCATCATTGGTGGTGAAGTGGATGTCCACGATCTAACCACCATGGAAGGAGTTTTCGAAAAGGCAATAAGACAGGAACAAAAATTGAGAGAAATTTCTACTCATAGGGAAGAGATAAGGAAGAAGATTCCCAATTCTTCTTCATCTCTCGCACCCAAAAGGGGGCCTTGGAAAAGGTTTGGTGTGAAAAACAAAATTGTTGTAGATAACAACAAGAAATCTGTAATGAACAAACCTGTAAATAGTGTGCGGAACAGCTTCGCAAAAGTTAGTGGCAATGGACAAAAGTCCTATGGGAGCCAGAATGATAACTTCAAAGCTGGTAACAAATTTGAGCCTAGGAAAGGGCCAGTTGGAGGATGCTTCAACTGTGGAAAGGACCATTACGTGAGTCACTATCCTCTGAAAAAGGATGATCACGATCAGCAGCATAGGATACACACTGCGGTGGCTAACAGACAAGCTGAAAAGTAAGTTACGCCTATAGAAGTTCCGGGTAAGTTATTCGGTACACCTGTAGTCATACTTTTTGATACTGGAGCCACTGAATGCTTTATTTCTACTAAACTTGCAATGAAATTAAAAAGAAAGGCTGAACGAATGGATAAGACATGGACAGTGCATTATGGGAATAATGTTGTCCATATAGTCGAAATGTGCCTTTTTGGGGCAATTCTTGACTTGCCAGTTTCTCCACCAAAGTTGACCTGTATGTCACTCCTTTAGGATCATATGATATCATTATTGGAGTTAACTGGTTGGCAGAACATAAGGCAAAGGTCAACTATTATGAAAAACAAATTTGTTGTTTTGACGACCTGCAGAAAGCAACAGTCATTCAAGGTGTAAAGCGTGAAGTTGCAGTTAGGAAACTAACAGCTATGCAACTAAAAAGGGCTAAAAATAGAGGCTGCACCTTGTATGCAGTAAAAATGACAGAAAATGCTGAGGAGGATAATGATTTCATGGAAAGATATCCATTATTAAGGGATTTTAGTGATGTATTTCCGGAGGAATTACCAGGTCTTCCACCCAAACGAGAGTTCGGCTTTGCAATAGAAATCAAGCCAAGAACTGAACCCATATCTAAGGCACCTTATAAAATGACCACCCTCGAGTTGGTAGAGCTAAAGGCTCAATTACAGGAACTTTTGACTAAGGGGCTGATAAGACCAAGCATCTCACCATGGGGAGCGCCGGTAATTTTTGTAAAGAAAAAGGATGGCACATTGAGACTGTGCATTGATTATAGAATGTTAAACAAGGCAACTATTAAGAATTGATACCCACTTCCTAGGATTGATGATCATTCGACCGCATGCGTGGAGCATCACTATTCAAAAATATATCTTCGATCTGGGTATCATCAAACCGAGAATAAAGGAAGAAGATATTCATAAAATAACTTTTAGAACAAGGTACGGGCATTATGAATTCACGGTGTTACCTTTTGGGTTGACAAATGCACCTGCCGCCTTCATGAATCTGATGAACAATATTTTTCAAGAATACCTAGACAAGTTTGTGCTTGTATTCTTAGACAACATTCTTATATACTCTAAAAATGTCGAAGAGCACCAAGAACATTTAAGGGTAGTGCTGGAAGTTTTAAGAAAGAGGAAGTTGTATGGTAAACTGTCTAAATGTTCCTTTTATGATGCAGAGGTGCATTATTTGGGACATGTTATAAGCAAGAACGGAATAGCTGTAGACCCTTCAAAGATCGCAGCTATAACCGAGTGGCCTGCGCCTAAGAACGTGCATGAAGTAAGAAGCTTCATGGGCTTGGCAGGATATTATAGAAAGTTCATTAAGGATTTTTCAAAAATTTCTGCCCCAATCACTTCACTGCAAAAGAAGGATAAGAAATTTGTCTGGACTGACAAATGTGAATCTGGCTTTAAAAATTTAAAGGAACAGTTAACTACAACACCTATTTTAACTGTACCAGATCCAAATGGAAATTTTATGGTTGTAACGGATGCATCGGGAGAAGGCCTTGGAGGTATTCTGTTACAGAATGACCATGTTATAGCTTATGAAAGTAGAAAGCTTAAGTTACATGAACAGAATTATGCTCCACACAACCTAGAGCTCGCTGCCATTGTACATGCACTTCAAATGTGGAGGCATTACCTTTTAGGCAAACCTTTTGAGTTAAAAACTGACCATCTGGGGTTGAAGTATATTTTTACTCAGCCAAATTTGAATGCAAGACAACGAAGATGGTTAGAATTTCTGTCTCAGTATGATTTTGATATAAGCTACATCAAAGGCAAGGAAAATAGAGTGGCAGATGCTCTGAGTCGAAGGAAGCACATCTCTGCTCTTATAACGTTAAGAACTCAGTTTAAGGATGAGGTGAAAGATGCCTTGGAATCAGATCCTTATTTCAGCAAGTTAAAACAGCACTTGCTGCAGATCCAAAGGATGTGAGGTATAAAGGATTTTGCTTTGATAGCGAAGGAATTCTGAGGTTCGAAAATAGGGTCTATATACCCTTGGCAAATGATTTAAGAAGGAAATTGTTAACTGAATTTCATAATTCACCTTTTTCTGGACACCCTGGCATTACGAAAATGCTTGTTGATCTTAAGAAGCAATACTTCTGGAAGGGAATGAAAAAGGATGTGGTGGAATTTGTAACACACTACTTGGAATGTCAGCGTGTTAAGGCAGAACATATGCATCCCACTGGATTATTGTATCCCCACAGCGTTCCACAGTACAAATGGCAAGTGATAACGATGGATTTCGTTCAAGGATTGCCTATGTCAAGGAATAAGCATGATATCATCCTGGTTGTCGTCGAAAAATTAACCAAAGTGGCACACTTCATTGCTGGTAATTTGAAAGACGATGCACCAGTATTAGCAAGAAGATTTGTACATGAAATTTTCAGATTGCATGGAATACCCGAATTGATCATATCGGACAGAGATCCGAGGATGACATCAAGGTTTTGGCAAACGCTTAATGCAGCCTTGGGAACTAAATTAAACTTCAGCTCTGCATATCATCCAGAGACAGATGGACAGACCGAGAGAGTCAATCAAGTTTTAGAGGACATGTTAAGAATGTATTACATGGACCAGCAGTATAAATGGGAGGAATACCTTCCACTGATTGAATTTTCCTACAATAATACATACCACGCCTCTTTAAAAATGGCACCCTTTGAAGCATTGTATGGAAGAAAATGTAGAACCCCTATTAGCTGGGACAACATAGAGGACAAAGAGGTAATTGGGCCAGAAATCCTCAAGGAAATGGAACAACAAATCAAAATGATTTGGGAACATCTAAAGGAGGCTGCCAATAGGCAAAAGAGTTATGCAGACTTAAAGTGGGTTGATAGGAATTATAAACTTGGTGAGAAGGTCTTTCTTCGGGTTAAGCTGAAAAAGAGCTCAATAACTTTTGGCAAGGCTGCCAAGTTGTCACCACGTTACGTGGGACCTTTTGAAATTGTTGAAATAATCAACCCTGTAGCTTATCGTCTAGCATTACCTCCTGCTTTATCACAAATGCATGATGTTTTTCATATTTCTTTGCTTAAGAAATACGTAACAGATTTATCACATGTGCTGAATTGGAATTCCTTGCAGGTCCAAGACCCAGGAATAATCGTGATTAAGCCCATTCGAGTGCTGGGAACTCGCCAGTTGTGCTTAAGAAATCGCGAAGTGAATCAATGTAAGGTCCAGTGGGACCAATTTAGTGAAGAAAGTGCAACTTGGGAAAATCTCGAAGAAATGAGATCTACTTTTCCATACTTGTTTGACCGAAATTGAAATTCAAAAAAATGATAATTCTACCAAATTTAGACAATTATTGGTCTATTTTACAGTTATCTTAAAACATTGTTTTAAAGAGTGAATTTGTTTTTGGTATGAACTTATGAATGGAAGGAAAATAACTGAATTTTGTCCTAGAAACTCCTTGAAATGGTTAATTTGATTATCGGGATGATGATTCTTTAAGAAGGGAGGAATGTAACACCTTGATTTTTGTAAGTTATCATGGTAATTACCTTTCATGATGTTGTAACTGCAGAAATGAAGATAAATATGTTAAGACACATCTTTTGATCTTAGAGGAATGTGTTGTTGATTTGGACCCTTGTTTGCTGTAACTTGATACTTGGGATAGAAGTTATTATTGCTTGTGTGATTGCTAATGAGACAACAGACTTGTCATATGCTTGATGAACTTTATTCGCTGATTGACAGCACACCTTGAATCAATTCCATTGATCCAAGGTATGTTGTGGCCTTCTTATGATCGCTTTGACGATTTACTTTTAAACCAAATGAAGGTTGATATAAATGTTGCAGCACCTGATTTCAGGTATGAATATCTGGTACGTAGATGCCAATGAAAAAGGTTCGATTCTCGAACCACACACCGTTGTAACGCTAGACAGCGTAAGACGATAAGGGCTTGGATGCAAGTGGCACAGGTATGTGGAACTTAGGACGAAATGTCTTGCTTAATGTTGAATATGACTGTCAGGTGGAAAGACTTGATATGGAAACTAGTTAATTAAATATTAGGGGATTAAACCCTAACCTACCCCTAAGTTTTATCTTATACCCTAACTACTATCCTATATGGATTTTAGATTTCATAAGGGAGAAAATAGATATAAATTCCATTAACCTATGAACTAGGCGAATGACCTAGATATGGACTATTAAAATCCTAGACTAATCCTAACCTAAGGAAGGGGACGCATAGACCCATGTGGATGGAAAGGATAAGGGGGGAAGGTAAGAAATTTAATGGGACAGAAATGAAGCCCTTACATACATATACAGCGCCAAGTTTCGCCAAGTTTGAAGGGAACAAAGAAAAGTTGGAGGCGTCCAACTAGCTTAGAAACTAAATGGAATTTATATGCAAATTTGAAATTTGGAAACTCACCAACCCGAGTCAGCGGTGGCATGAGGAATGAGGAAAGGAAGTGCATTCAATGCATTAATTATCTTGGTCTTAGCGACCAGATCACCTTGGAAAGAGGATAGAGGAAAAAGGAAAATTGTTTGTTGTTGTGTGCATTTGGATTTTAGTTGCTCTGCATTTTGTTTCTCCATGGTTCTATCGAACCAGCTATGTTTTGATTATTATCTCTGTTCTTTGGAAAAACAAAGGCTATTCTTGATCTTGTGGAAGTTAGTGATTGGTTGGAAAGCCTGGCCGAGGACGTCGTGGAGAGAAACAACTCCAGTGGCGCATTTTCTTTGAGCCACAAGAAAAAAATTAACAGGCATGTTAAGCCCTTCTCCTTAAACCGCTTGCTTTTGCTTAATAGTCTCATTAAAACAACCCTGCTCTTATGATGGGGGTTTTGGTTATTTGATTTGGCTGTTATGTTGAGATGATTTCGAGTTGAGTCATTTTCTTTTGCTGTACACGGCTTGAGCATTCTTTGCATAATGATTAAGTTGAATACACTATCCTTGCTGTGTGGTTCGTTTTGGTAGTGTTGGGTATTCGCTTTATTACCATTTTGGGTTGTGCTAATAAATACATTAGCTAAATGAATATCACTTCTGAGTTCTGAGCATTCTTGTGAAAATGAAAAGATGAGATGATTTGTATGTCTGGTTGAACTGTCCTTAAAAGAATGAACACGACTTGGGTATTCTCGGGTGTTTGAAGAAAATGATTGTTCTTCTTATTGAAATCATTAATGAATTATGTTTTCTCTTTGCTGCTTCAAAATCTGAAGGTAAGGGGAAAGAGGATTTTATTGTGCATTTTGGATGCGGTTTGATCTTCTAGTCTGAACTGTCATCATAAAAACGAACATGGCTTAGTGTTTCTATGCAAATGAATGAAACAAATGAGATTTGGCTTGCTGTTGAGATTGTTTTGACTGTACCTTGCTTGCGCATCTATTACCCTATGCGGGTTTGCATTGATAAAGGCATTGTTATGCGAATATTGTATTTCTGAGTTCAGTGTGTGAAAACGTTTGGGAAAAACAAAGTTGTGGTGATATTAATAGACTATTATGCGAGTTATAATTCCTTGATGATTTTTTTATTTGCTTAAAACACGGGTTCCCTGGGATAGTAAGGTTATTGTAGCATCTTACTTTGCTGTACTAATTTGATATGGTATTCTACCTGTTGGTTCTTTTGGTACTAATGTTTATAGACCAGTTGCAATGAACTCTAGTCAACTTTTTGGAAAGGTAATAGTAGTTTTCAATCACTGAATATACTACTCTGAATGAATTATACTATTGGAGTATGTTTGCTCTAAATAAGAGGTATTTAGATAGACAATAGAAGAGGTAATATGATCTTGCTCCCTTATATTCGATTATTGATTTTTGTTTATTTCTCTTTGGACTGTTATCATTGATTGATATCACGTTTGGATTAAAACTTCTAGTACAACTATGAGGAAAAGAAAGAAAGTGTGAATGGATAATTTGAATTAATGATCATTTTTCTCTCATATAGTTGGAAATCTATAATTGTTATGGAACAAATTTCGTACTGCTTGGATTAAGCATTGGTATTTAATTGATATTTGCTTGTTCTCTTCAGCGTTTGATTGCTTGAAATCAGATGAGTTGTATGAAGGAAGGGACAATAATTCGGTTTAGATTTTAGTTAAGATATATCTTTTGAATTCACAACTATTGTAAGAGAATGGAATTGATAGCATTTATGTTAGAACAGTAGTTGCACAGTTGTGTTTTTAGTTCTTACAGATGTTTGTAATCTAGAACTGTTGAAGGAAATTACTTCTTGTAATAATTATTTGGGAAAGAGGGCAGTAATCCTTTGTCTGATTAAGAGGGTTATTGGATGATTGAGTTGATATGATGTTCATCCTTTTTGGTATTTAATTCTTGAATGATGTTCATATTAACGTTTCATAAAAGCAGGGTTCTTTTATTGAGACAGTTAATTAAAAGCACCTCATTTTAAAGACAAGTGCTTAATATGCTCAGTTCAATGAACTGACCCGTGCAAGTAATTTTGCAGATGAAACTTGAGTATAAATGAAGACATGGTTGTTTTCCGATACTTCTTTGATTAACTGAAGATGGATTGTATTGATAGCTATTACTCCTCCATGAGGAAATGAGAAAGGAAGAAGTTACATTCTTCTATCTTTATGAGTTGTAATGTTGTTTGATATAAACAAAGTCCAGTCGTTTGGACTGGCAAATGTATAGATTGTAAATTTGATGGATGAATACAAGTAAAAGTGTGATATTTTCAATAACTGTATCAGTTTGATATTGTTGAATAAGTTTGAGAATATAACATTATTCCTTGACTTGGAATTATTCAAATGTTAATGGATGAATTTAAAAGGAAATAACATCTATTCTTTACCTGAATGCAACTTTTACGTTGAAATGTGCAATTAGTTCATACTTGGGTTAAGATGAATTTTGAATTGACATTAAAAAGATTTAGATAAACACGAAATCCTAATTGGAAGGTATTCGGGATTAGTTTGAAAGCTAAGGGATATCAAATAACTTAGGGCAGCCAAACCTTGTATTCGGACTCAAGTTAATAGCCTCGAATGTTTAAATTCAGAAAATAAAGATATGGGAAATCATATCTATTGTTAACAGACCTTAACTAAGTAAGGTTAAGGAGGATAAATGAATAAATTCATTTAGAATTAGACCTCGTTTAAATGACGTCTAATAAGATGGAATTTGAATTTTTTTACGCTTGTGGAAAAATTGGTTAAGTTTAATATGTTAAACTTATTAGATTTATCGATAATGGACTGAAGAAAGGAACCAAGAAGTGAATATGCAACCCTTCGGTATGAAGGATGAGATGCGTATTAAGCCAGAAGATGGATTAAGTCTCTCTTAGCTACATACAACTGTAACAAGAACAAGGATAAATGATCAGTATGGCTGCTGAAAGTTGATCTTAAATACTAAGATTATAACCAAATCACAATTGAGCTCGATGTGCACCCTCGATGAGTGGATTATGTAGGACATTGACATTCGCCACTCTAATATGGTGTCTTCGTGAAGGCGGGGCCTTCATGACGACACAATGTTATAGCTGACATATTACAATGCCCTTCCGAATTAAATCATCAAGTTTACATAAGCTAGATAATAAGTTCTTGGCTGGGGATAGAAATGTGATCACGTATACGGAGTGACTCTGAGGACTAAAGGTAACTAGACACGGAGTCGTCTAGGAATGACACCGTATGTCTGCGTATCTTTAGTTACCATGAGTAACTTCCTATACTCGTTCATATTGCTAGTTGAGGTTAGAGTTTGACCTTAAATGGAAGGACTGGTAGAGACCAGGAAAGACCATTCTAGATAACAGACGAAGTGAAGTGAAGGACGTATTCCATTGGTGTGTATCACATCTAGGAATATGATCATGCAAAGCATGTGAAAATATTTGGCCAAAGTATCGCAAGTGTTGGTTGCGTTGTCCTAATCACCTAGTTTAAGATGCAGGATGTCAGATGAATATCAGTAACAGATATTCAGATAGGCTTCTTAAATGGATCACTTCGATAACCGGAAATGGTAAAAGAACCCTGTATATTCATTATACTATGCATGAATTAACATGAAGGATCGGTAAGTCGCCGAGTCATGAAATGAGAGATCGTTGAAACTCCGAGCCATAAAGTGGGAGGTCGGTAGTTCTTCGAGTCATTTACAGTAGCATATGGTATCTGTTATATGATTGAATGTCACTGAATGTGTGTTCCATATTGCAAATATGTGAACAAAGAACATTAGTTTTAAAAGGAAATTGTGTGATCCAAACTGCATTAATTGGACAGAGAACAATTATTAAAACTTGAACGTGTGTTTGAATTATATAATTCATAATAGGGAATGTTTTATATAAAAAAAAATTCCCTTGTTCTAGTATCTTAAAATGGGGATGTTACGGTTTGAGGTTAGAGATTTAGTCATGAAAGAAAATCAGTTCAACACAAGGGTGGAAAGAGAAAGGAAAGGAAATTTCAAACCGCATTGGTTAGGACCTTACATCATTGTGGTAAAATATGGTACGGGATCATACAAAATTTCCCATCCTAATGGTGATGAGCTCCACAAACCTATGAATGCCATGTACCTTAAGCGGTTTTATGCTTAAACATGGCACAAAAATTAGAAAAGAAAACCATAAAAAGAGTAAAAATGAGAAGAAAAAAGAAAAAATGTCGCCCATATGTGAAAACCATGAAATTATGGCACGTTGGATAAGTCCCTTAGTGAAAACCAGTTTTCGGTGCCTTAGGAGGATTCGTTATTCACAAGCATCTTGCATCTGGAGGGTACTTTTACTTAGTCTAGGGATAGTTCTGTGTCCGCATATGAGATTCCCTATGAACCTATCCTGTCAAGCATTGATCTGGATTTTTCTCCTCTTGTTAATTTGTTAAGGGATGGTCTTTTCATATTCCACATCTAATGTCAGCACTTTTATGACTTTACCTTCCTATTTGTAAACATGTGGTGCCTTCCCTTGTATATTCTCTGTCTAACGTTGGGGCATCCATGTTTCTCAGTTACTTGTGCGTAGATTCAAAAAATCTTAGAAAATCACAAAAACATTCAAAAATGTTCAAAAAGCACAAAAACAATAGAAATTTGTTTCACAAAAGCACAAAAATAATAGAAAATTGTTTCACAAAAGCACAAAAACAATAGAAAATTGTTTCAAAAATCACAAAAACAATAGAAAATTATTTTACAAAAGCACAATAACAGAGAAAAGTGTTTCAGTAAAACAATCTTGCAAAAACATAACTTTAGTTTACTTAATTTATCTTGTTTCTTGCTTTGTTTGTGTACATTGTTTGCTTGTATAGTTGTTGCTTGTTTGTACATTTGTATAGTTTGTTGCTTAGACATACTTTGATAAGATTCATATTTTCTTTCTTAGATTAGATTCATTCTTACTTGTACATATGCAGTGTGTTTTTGCATGCTTGTAAATAATTGTACATAGTTGTGTTAATTCATGTTGGTTGGCACTGTGTATTTTGTTAACATTTGATTGTGTTTTCTTGTTGCATGTACATAGTTTTTTTATCACATCATCATATCTCCATCAATATCATCACATCTAACATCATCTATACATCATATATAAATAAAATGCTACGTGTACATCATACATGTATGCTATGCTAATCATCACATATCGTATCATCAAATGGGGGAAAGAGGGATCAAAAATATCAAAATCTATCCCCCACACCAATATCATCGTGTCATCCCATCCACTAATCTAGAGCATCACATGTACAATACAATTGATATCATCTATGGATCTATCATGTCAAAATAAAACACATGTGGTACAAACATCTCAACTATCATCATGATACATACAAAAGTGTGAAATCAAACCATATAACATCACACTCTAGCTCTTCTTCTTCTACTCGCCGTGAATAGTTATTTTATTTAAATAATTATTTTCCTTACTTTTTTGCCATGCCACGCATTATTTTCCATCCGTACTCATTTCTTCTCACTAGGACAATTTTATTGTTTCTAGGAAATATCCCTTCTTCTACACACTCTATCGAATAATTATTTTTTATTAAATAATTATTTTGTTAATCTTTCCGCTTTTTTGCGTAAGGGCATTATTTTCCGCATGTTGCTTCTTTCTTCTTCTCCCTGGGAATCTCTTTTCTTGGGAGATTATTTTTGATTATTCTAACTTTTTATCTATCCAAACTATCAAAAGTCTAAAAAAATATTAAAAATTAAAAAAATCAATTCAAAATTAAAAAAATTCAAAACTTTTTCAAAAATCCTAAAAAATTGTAAAATTTGCAAAAATAGGTAAACCAACTCATAACGGCTGAAATCGTGTCTTATGCATGGTATTCATTCCATATCTTGTTGGAATTTTCATGTGTTCACAAATTAAATGACTCACAGATCATCTAACTTACAACCATTTGCAAAGCTAGCCTACTTACTTCGTCGGTACTCTGGGGCACATCTAGTTTCTTGATACTATTTCATTGTGCATGAATGCTTTTTCATTGGACCCAATGTCCTTCATCATCTTCCCTTGCATGTATCCTTTCTCAGGGCATCATTTTTAACCCTTGTCATCAATCATGAACATTTGGGGATCTTCAGCTTGATAACAAAACATTTGTACAATCGTCTTGACCATTGTTGGTTTGGAATATGTGTGTTTATACTTGTTTTCCTTATTAAATGAGCTTGTTTCCTTCTCATATTACATTGCTTTTCGTATGTTGCATTGGGTGGGTGTTTTAGAAATGGACAGCCATTTATAGTATGGCTTTCCATGTCATCCTACTTTTGTCGTATTCTTATATTTTTAATAAGGACCGATGACGTAGATATTTGGCAATATGATGACAATAAAGTTGTTTCATCTTCTAAAACATTCTCCTATCGACACTATTATTCTTATTCACCTAGGGCATCCTACTCCCGCCCATTCTTCTATTTCCTTTCTCTCACCTTTTTCAATTTCCGATCGCCTTCTCTCATCACCCCATCGACACTCGAGGGGGAATCTTTCACTTCTAAATTTTTTTCTTCTATGCCATTAAAATTTTATCTCATGTCTATTATCTTTGAAGTGGTGTCACTTATGCCACCCCAAAGAGGGAAAATGTAGACACCTATAATTTAGCTCGAGCAATTTAAATACTTAAATTGCGCTAATTATACCCTTTCCCACAAATTGATGACATATCGTCAATATCGCACATTTTCTCTGTTATCGTTGTTAATTAATTACATTATGTTAGTTAATTAACTCTTCTATCCAACAATGACGCCAATTAACGACCTTCCGTTAATCAACTCCCTTTCTATCTAGATTAATTAATTATTTATTTATAATTAATTAATCTCCTCTTTCTATCTAGATTAATTAATTATTTCTAATTAATTAATACCCCCTTTCTATCTAGATTAATTAATTATTTTTAATTAATTAATTCTCTCTTCTATTAAATCAATAAATCGTCACTTATTTGATTAAATTTCTCTCATAACATAAATCATACTAACTATTCCTTTAAAAAATTATATAAGCTTACACACCTATTAATTAATCACTTTGGTTAATTAATAAATCCCCTCAAACCCCATAAGTCACTAAAGGAAAAAATAAACTCTTCTAAGGTTAACTCAACCCTTTCTAAACCTCCCTTATCCATAACTAACCCAACCTCTCCATTTATCCCACATGAAGAGGGATGTCAAGATTCCTTTATCCATTGGGCTATATAAGGAGCCCTCCTCCTACCTTTCTATTTACACCTACACTCCTAAATGAGAATAAAGAATACACTATATCCATTTATCATCTTTGAGCATTCTTCCATTAGAAGAGATTGCCTTCTCCATTTCTTGTATTCATCCACCCAAGTTTTGAAGTCATATAGAGATATTTCAAATGGTCGTGTAGCCATGATTTGACAAGAATCCATTCTTAGAAACCTTGGGATTTCAAGCACATAATCAACTCTTTGATTGCTAGATATTTACATAGGTTTAATCTCATCTTATTTTAGTATTCAATAAGAGATAGAAGTTAATTGTTTTAGCATATTAACTTGAAATGTTCATTTCATGTTTAATGTAGAAATGTTGATAGCTTTGCTTAAGCTCTTAGCATGATGATGCAAAGGTTTTAGCTTAACATTGTATCGAAGCTACTAGGTGTTAGTTTCGACTTTACTTACATTGCTTACTATTTCATGCATATAGATGGGTATAGCGATTATAACCAAATACTTTTCAAGGAAGAAGATCAAGTATGATATCATCATTAAAGTGACCAAGATGATTAAGGGCAAAGGATTATGCGAGAACTTGGCTCAAGACTTGCAAGAGAGAAATGAATATATTTATTTTGTGTAGAATGGACCTAAAAATGTAGAAAATCAATAGCCTAAAGTTTGGATTTCAGACATGATAAGGTATCTTCAGTATGGTATTTACCCACAAGGTTTTGACAGCTCAAAGAGGAGGTATTTTAGACTTCAATCTATCCCTTTCTTGATGGTTGATAACATGTTATTCCAAAAAGATATTAATGGTGTGTTCATTTGAGGTGTGTTAATCCAAACAAGTTGAAAGATTTCTTGAACAGTTTCATGATGGTCAAGGAGGAGGGAATTATTCAGAAAAAACTACATCCCTCAAGATCATGAAAGGAGGATATTATTGGCCTACACTCTTCAAAGACAACCATGCTTGGGTGAGGAAATGTCAGAAGTGTGCATTCTTTACAGAAAAGAGAGGCTTGTTGCCTTACCATTGCAGCCAATTATAATTGATAAAACCTTTGATCATTGGGGCTTGGATTTTATTGGTCTCATAAACCCGCCTTCAAGCTTGGGCCACAAATGGATACTCACCGCACCGATTACTTCATGCGGTGGACTAAAGTTGTTGTTTTGAAGGAAGATAATGAGACAAACATCTTGGAATTCTACAAAGGAATAATTACCAGGTTTAGTGTTCCTTCTACTATAATTTATGATAATGTAAAATATTTTTTAGAAGGAAAGATTGGTACATGGATAGTCTAGAATGACATCTATTTGAGCTCTTCATCCAATTATTACCCTCGGGGTAATGAATTGGCTAAAAGCAAAAAAAAATCTGCCGAGAATAATCAAAAGAACTACATATGAAAATCAACAAACTTGACACACCAAGTTGAAGGAATCCTTGTGGGCTGACAGAATAACTCATAAAAGGTCAATTTCAAACTCACCTTTCAAGTTGGTTTATGGTCTTGAAGCAAATTTGCCCATTTCTCTTGAGCTTCCACTTTAGAACTGATGCATCAAGTTGAATTAATGGAGAATGAGCCCATGGAAGTGAGGTATACACAACTTATGGAGCTTGAAGAGATCATAAATCAAGCTATGTTGTCTATGGAGTTGAATCAAGCTCAGATTAAGAGAACATTTGATAAGAAGGATAAAGGATGAGTCTTCAGTGAAGGTGACAAGACGATAGAAAATCAACACGTGACCTTCTTCTCACCCGATCTCTTGAGGTTGTGCCGAGACAACAAGTGTAGAATGAGTGTAAATGTGAGTGTGATGATGGGGATCAAGATAATTTGGGAACCTTGTATCTTCAACACGTAATGCCGGGATCTATGAGTCTAAGGAAAAGAAATATCTCCTAACTTGAAGTGGTGTGATGGCTTGGTCTAAAATAATAGCTGCTCGTAGACTCCAATCAATGTCGATATCGACCGAGATTTTTTTTATTGGTTGTTAAACACGTGGAAAATAGCTTATGGGTGCCTCGTATAGATTTCCAGACAAGGTCATGAAAGTAAGAAATAGAGGCGTGATGGATCCACAACTATTTATGGGCTATTTTCCGATCTAGTCCATAAAGTCTTAGTTGGATCGGCTGTTATGTTCAAGAAGGATAGTTGTGCAATAGTATCTAGTGGAAGTGGTGAAGATTTGAATACTAATGTACGCAAACTAGTGTCAATGTCTAACTGACTAGCAGTCCCATTGGGTTGTGGAACCTGAAAATAACAACCAAAGACTCGTGGAGGCTATGGCCCTTGAATGGTCATGTACATAATGAAACCTTGTTGCCAGGAGCATTCCAATAGTCATAGGCTTGGTTAGAAAAAATGTTTAGCGTATTGAGTTGTTCTATTTTTTTCAAAGTGAAATTTGTAGGTGTGCACAAGACTGGAAAACGTAAACTGGTATCAATGTCAATTATCAATTCTGGCCCATTGGGTTGTGGGACCAAGGGATCACAATTGTATGTCTTTTCCTGTTGTGGACCATTGATGGTCATACAAAATGAAATAAAATGATTTTTAATAAGAAAACTAATTACTGAAGGAAATATAATCTATGTTTTTGGGTTTTCACAATATTTCAGATCAAAGAAATAAAATCAAACTAATCTATCAAAGGAAATCTTTTTGTTCTTTTCTAATTTTAAGCAATGCATTCTAATCTAATAAATAAACTAAAGACAAGTAATCAGCCGGATGTAGCTAGTTACTTGTGCAAATGTATGAATATAATCTAAAGCAAATAACCTAATCTAATCAAAACCCTTCAAACCCTACCTCAGAGGTGAAGAAAAAATCATGACCTTGAAAGGGGCTATTGTTCCCCACAACTTCCCTAGTAATGTTAAAGAGGCAAGCTTACTAATGATTTGATCTACTTGTGATTGACTAATTTTATTGAAATGAATGATTTTATACTCTATTTGATATGTGATTGAAACTAGTGATTTGAAATTAACAATTCAACAAACAAGGCAAAAAAACACACAATTCCAACCGAACAAGCAAGAGCTTTGGAAAATCTGGTTGTGTCTGTATCTTTCCCCTCAGTATGTTCCTTTATTTCTCTGAGTGTTCATGTGAGTCGAAGGAATTGGGAATGCAATAACAATAGTAGGAGGATGGCACTTGAGTAATGGTAGCTTGATGGCATTCCGAATGCAATGTAGGTAAAAGAGAGATAGCACAAGAGATAAGATATTGTCAATGAAATTCCTAGCAAGATCGTAGCAGAAATACAATGCAAGATACACAAAAATTCTTGGCCCCCTTTGCGTGAATGTAAGCATGGAATATATAGGAATGGAGGATGGGAGGTTCCTTCATGCACAAGGCAAGAAGAATCAGCCCAACTAATTAAATATATTTAAAAATAGAAGGAGGAAGGAGAAACAAGCAATCAAAGCTAATTTTAGACAATTTGGCTCTGAGATGCATGCATAAAGTGAAATTAAGAATCTGCTGCATGTTAAAACATGAATAAGAGAATCTAGAAATGTGGGCAAGACCGCTACCCTTTGCAAGGTGGTTTCGGACCGCCACTCTATTTTTGGAAGCGGTTTTAGAACCGCCACCTAGGCAAGGTGGTGGTCCTAACACTAAAGGGAAAAACATGCATAAAAAGAGGCAGAAGCTAGAAAAAAGTGGGAAGCCTAAGTAAAGACGTTTAGGAAACAAATATATCTGCGAATGGAAATTGGATCTCGAAAACCTTCTTGAAAGAACTGAATCATCATTGAGGACTTTTATAACTATGTTTTCGACAACATACATATTTGAAATTTTTGGTGCGTATATATAGGTGATTAGAGGCATTATACGGTGAAAAGATTTTAGAATCGGTGGGCTTAAGTGGGTATTTGGGAAGCTAAGCAGGCCATGGTATCTACAAATTTCTTAGTTGAACGTGGGACAATTTGAAGGGTGTAATGGTAAAAGGTGGTCAAAAGTATGTCCACATGATGTTTATACTTCTGAAGTAGCTTGTTACAACATTGGTATATACCATTGACTTGGTTTACGACTAATTAAGAATCACCAAAGATGTTGATTGATTTGACATCTAGGGCATAGGCGGCTTGAAGACCTAGTACAAGCACTTCGTATTCGGAAATGTTGTTTGTACAATCAAAGTCTAATTTAAAATAAAAGGTAGGGGTTCACCATCAAGAAGAATGATGATGACACCAGCCCCACCCCCGCACCGTGACCGACACTTTGAACCATCGAAAAACAATTTCATTTGGTAAGGGGGTTCATCCAAGGAAAGAGTTGCAATTGACTCTTTTGGAAAGTAAAAATTGGAAGGTTGTTCCCGAAATAGGTGTGTCAACCAATTGGTCGGTGATATCTTGTCCTTGATGGACTTTCGATGAATGAATTTGAGGTCAAGCTTAGCTAAAAGCATAACCCATCATGTGGCACGCTGATTTTGATAAGGTTTGGAGTACATGAAGTGTAAGGGGTCGGTGTTGGTCACAACATAGGTTTTGTGGTTGAGTAGGTAATGACGGAGTTTGGTGGTAACAAAAAATAAGGCTAAGCAAAGTTTTTTAGGTGGGTGTATTGGGTTTCATAGTCCAAAAGAGTACAACTTATGTAATAAACCGCTTACTCCTTGTGTTGTTCATCACGATGAGTGAGCATGGCTCCCAAGGAATGATCGGTAGCTGAGATATATAGGTAAAAAGGTTGATCATATTTAGGTGGGATGAGTATGGGTGGTTAGAGAAGGTATTTTTTAAGGCCTCAAAAGCTTTGTGGTAGTCATCATCCCATTTAAAGGAGACATCCTTCTTGAGCAGATGATGAAATGGTTGGCACCGATCCGATAATTGTGAAATGAAATGACGAATAGACTACAATTTACCTTATAAGCTACAGAGTTGTCTAAGGTTAGTAGGCAAAGGCATTTTGATAATGGCCTTGACTTTAGCAGGTCATCTTCTATACCACGTAGGGAACTCATAAAGCCCAAAAGCTTTCCTGAGAGAACCGTGAAGACACACTTACTTGGTTGAAGGTGAATGCAATATTTAATGAGGTGGTAAAAATGGTTTTTAGGACGGTAAGGTGCTCAGAGCGGCACTTAGATTTGGCCAAGAGATCATCCACGTAATCTTCTAATATGCGATGCATGATGTCATGGAATATGTAAGTCATAGCCCGCTGATACGTGGCACCAGCATTTTTAAGGCCAAAAGACATGACTCGATAGCAAAATGTCCCCCAAGGGGTGATGAACAAGGTTTTGTGTTGATCCTTTGGGGCAAGCAAGATTTGGTTGTAACCCAAGAAGCCATCCATGAGTGATAGCATCTCATGGCCAATGGTAAGGTCAACTAGCTGGTCAATATCGGGTAAGGGAAAGTCATCTTTCGGACATGCTAGGTTGAGGTCATGGAAGTCCATGTAAATACAGAGTCCCCTTGTTGCCTTAGTGATAGGGACAATGTTAGAAATCCAATGAGGATAATCAATGGGTAAGATGAAGGAAATGGAAAGAAGGCATTGAAGTTCTTCTTTAACAAGAAGGGCAATGTGAGGGTGCATTTTTCTTAGCTTTTGTTTGATGGGTTTGGCATCGGGAATGGTTACGATATTGTGGACCACTATGGTGGGGTCAATACCGGGCATGTCTGTGTAAGACCAAGTGAAATTGTGGTTATCTCTGAGAAAAGAAGTGATGGCTTCCTGTTCAACAACATCTAAAGATTGATCGATCTTTAGGATGTACGGGTCATCCTGAGTATGAATGTTGATCTCGATAGTCGATTCATTCAACATGGTTTATGTCTCAGAAGGTAATGACTGATGAATATATGAGTCTTCTGCACCAAGGTAGGTGATTCATTTACATCTTAGAAGGTAATGACCGATGAATATATGAGTCTTCTCGCATCGATGTGGACAGAGATGAAGAGGGTCAAGTTTGGGTCATCATTTTAGTGTGATGCGATCTCTTCCTCCGAGAAGAAAAAGGAGGATACTTGGTGAATAGGGTGGGGTGAAGATGAAGGTGGTAATTTAGTGAGAGAGGCTACATGATGGGGTGTGATAATGGAGGCTACGGGTGTAGGGTCATTGGGTAAAACCTCAATAGATTGAAGAACCTCCATGAGAGCTTGACGATGGGATTTTAAGGTTTGGATGAGGTCATATAAGGAAATTTTGAGGGGAGATTGGTGTAATTATTTGAGCATGGTGCGATGTGTAACCCCATTGGAAATAGGATATGTGGGGCCATGAGATAGTGATTTTAGGCATGGGTGCAGATGGTATGTTGGGTATGGGATTAGTTGGTGGGTCAGTTGCCTTTTCTTTGCCCTTATCCTTTTGAGCACGTGTAGTGACGTGTATCATGTTGATCTAAGGGGAGTTGGAAAATGGAGAAGGTGTAGGGTGAGTGGTATAACAACATGACGGGCAAAAACCTACTAGAGGATAAAAACCCTGTGAGGTGAGCTGGACGCAATGACATTTGGGTGGTGGCCTAGCAAGTTATCGATGTGAACCATGTTAATTTGAAATCTTGGCAGTGGTTCGAGGAGTTGTGGGGGTAGAGGTTGTGGTTGTTGAGTGGGAAATATAGTAATGGGTGTCGGTGAAGCGGTGGTCCTCATCGAGAAGGTTGTCATCACAAATTTGGCTTTTGGAGGACACAATTAAGGATGGTTTTTAAGGCCTTCTTGATTCTCCACATCGTGCCCTGGTACATGATGGTAGGCACAAATTTTAAAATCATCAAACCCTTTTGGCTTGGATTTGAGAGGATCATAAGGTTTGAGCAACGGTAACGTGATGACAGAAGTCTTAAGGAGGTTGGTTAAAATTTTTGCATAAGACCCTACTAGTGGATCACAATGGGAAGTGAACGTGGGTTTGGGTGTAGGTGTAGTTGATTGTTGAGGAATGGTCCTTACAGGAGGGGGAGTAGGTTGAGTCATGATTTTGGGTGTTGGTGTGGTCTTGGGTGTTGGTCATGTCTGTTTGGGTAGGGGTATGGTGGATGAACTGGCAGGAGGGTGTGTGGTTGTTTTGATTACCTTGTTGTGGGGTAGCAAAGTTTTGTCTTTGGGTTGCACCTTCTTGGGTAAAGGTGATATGGGTGTACGAGGTCTAGAAGGAAAGGTAGATGGGGGAAGAGGACGAGTTACCCATGGGGATAATGAAGGTGCTATGAAGGTAGAGGATGTGGGTCGTGCAGGAGGTGTAGGGGACAAAGATTGAAGTGTAGTGGGTAGTGAAGGAATTGCTGAAGATATTGGAGGTATGGGTGGTAAAGATGTTGTGGGTGTGGGTGTAAGTCCCACCTGGGCATGCCAAAATGTTTCACCTAATTCTTAAACGTTTCTTTAAAGTATTGACGAAATAGATAGAGTAACAGGCGTAGGAGGAATACCTGTTCAAATGTTGGTTGATGGGTTGTTGTATGCATATGACTTCTAAATCCACAGTTGATTGTGAGAGCTTCCTTTTGGCTAGGAGGAACTACCTATAATGAAAAACAATACCACTAGAAATAATTAAACAATATGTGCAGTGAACTTCCTAGCATGTGCTAGATCCGGAAGTGTGATACTTCCTAGATGGCTATCAGTCCATTGTTTAAGAAAATTTAATGTGGGAAATAAAGTAAATCCTATCATAGTTTGAAATGATTTAGGTATCTCACTTAAAACACAATAAGAAATATCTAATCTAACAGGCTAGGTTAAAATAAGATCCAAAGGTCAAGTAACTGGTTCTGGGTCTTTACAGGTCTGTGAAGTCTTAGGCAGATCACAGGTGCATGAGGGTGATGGAGAATTAGGTGGATAGGTCACTGTTCTGGGTTGTATGGGAAAATACAAAGACTGATGCCGGTTAAGGGTGACCGATGGCGGTTGGGTGTAACCAGTGTCGGTTACTATGGAAAATTGGGAATGCCACAGAATGGGTTTTGGGTCACCTTTATGATTGCACAAAGGATTTTGGTTGGTCGAATGAGGTATTTGGTAGCTTGGGTGGGATTTAGTGAGGTTTTAATGGGTATATGGAGGGGGAGTGTTGAAGGAGGTCAATGGGTGGCTAGGTAAACAATAGGTGATAATATAATGATGAAATGAAATGAACCAGAGAAGTATAATGTTTTACTTACTTGGATTCTGGTCCTGGACGCCTGTGAATGAGGGATGGAGGTGCGTTGGTAAGAGGTTGAAGGCTGCAGGTGATCACCAATCATAGGAGAGATTCTGCATGGGTTGCATGGGCATTCCTTTTGCTTGGTAAGATCAGATCATTACTGGGGTGAGTGCTGGATGGCTGTGCAAAAGAAAATGCTTGATCTCCTTCCTTGCATGTGTGTTCTCACTGAAATTCACTCTCAAAAGATGTGATATCTCTCTGGAATGTGCTAATGTTTTCCAACTTTTTCCAATCTTTTCCAACCTTGAAAATAAGGTTGTTTTGGGGGTTAAAAGGGTAACCAATGGTGGTTCTAGCCTAACCGGCGATGGTTAGGGGTAATCGGCGTCGGTCAAGGTGGGATTTCCTAGGTTTACTAAACTAAGGAGATCCTCTTGATTTTCTCAGATCTCGTGTCATTAACCCACGGATTAAACTGGAAGCTTCTTGTAAGCATGCGGGAATGTGGTTAGAGAGAATGTAGGCATTGATTTTTAGGGTTTTGGTAAGTCTTAGTTAGTTATGACAACTTACTAAGAATAGGGTGAGTTGGCCTGATGAGGTGTCTAGGTGAGGTGTATATGTGGATATTATCTAAATTAAGATATTTAAATAATAAATATGGTGAGGATAATGAATTAATTTAATTAAATTAATATTAGTGAGGTGAAGGGGGTTATGGCTAGGTTAATGTGATGAAGAGTGTTTATTTGTCGAGGGACCAAAGGGGAGTGTGACCTAATTTTAGTGTCTACACATGAAAAGGTTAGATGTTAGAAGTAGGAAATAGGAGGGGTTTTTAAATATTCAAAAAAATTCAAAGCATGGAGTGAGGTGCAATTTCATGTCCCTGATGTACCTTAAGCATTAAGGGATGTGAGGGACATCAAATTTCATGCGGTGCTGGTTACAACACATGGCAGAGATCCGACAGTAGGGGATTTGAGCAAAAAACAACTTTAAAGCACTGAGGGGCTAGAAGCTGGTCACATGAGGAACCATGAGGCTTCTTGGAGGGGCTAGGCACATTTTTTAGACCTTGATGTCCCCCAACACAAAGGTACATTTGGGACATCAAATTGCACGTTTCTCCGAGAAGATGACATGCGCGCTTTGATCCAACAATTGAGAATGAAGGCCTAACAAACACCTAGGGGTTGGAAAACTGCTCTTGAAGGGGTCACATGGGTGACCAAGAGTCTCCTTAGGGGCTAGGGGAATTTCCCTTAGTACAAAGGGATGAGAGGGACATCAAATTTCACAATGCTCCTGGTGATGACATGTGGCACTTGATCTAACGACAGGGGATGAAGGCTCCACTAGCTCCCGGGAGCTGAACTAGCGGTCCAAGAGGTCATATGAGGATCTAAAGGGATTATAGGGGATGGGAAATTTTTTTTACCTTGATGTCCCTTTTTCTTGAGGGATTTAAGGGACATGAAATTTCACTGTGCTCCTGGAGATGACATGTGTCCTATTCAAAATTGGCTAACTCTTGAACTCGCTCCTAGAGGGAAACTTGAAATGACAATATCTCAAGCTCCCAATGGAATTTTTTGATGAAAATTTATATTATCTTGATTGAAAATTTCCTTATGAATCTAATGGTGGGGTTATCATGTCTTGATTCCTTCATTTGATCCCTAAAAAATTGGATTTTTGATCTAGTACTCCACTTATGCATGAGAAAAACTACTTGTAAACCCATTGCATCAAAGTGTTGTGAAAAAAATAATTTCATTATCTTGTAGGGCTTGGAATTTAATTTCCAATGATGTCTTTTTTTCTCCTAACTCAATCTAGAGCTCCTGGAATCACCTTCGAAGCTCAATAACTTTTTTGGCTTGTGCACTACCTAGGCCTGTGAACCTTGATTTTGGTGAAACTACCCCAACTTCTCCAAATCCTTCTCGAATCTTTCTAAATCACTTCCATGATTCTCCAAGGAATTTTATTCTCTTCAGTGTCTAGTTTTTCTTCTCTTTTCTACTCCATGTGGTTGCTCCAGTCCGAGGAAGGCCAGTGATAACCCTTCCCACACTTGCCTGAAGTTTTCTTTTTTCAATGAACTCATAAAATCACCTAGGGGTTTTGAATTGAATCTCCTAAATCACCCTGTGGGAATGAATTAAAATAAATTGAGAGGTCTTTGTCTTGACTAGTTAGACCAGTGGGTGTCTCGGAAAGGTAAAAATTGTAATTTTTGACACAAGGATATAGTTGTCATGCTTGAAATCGACAATTTCCTTGTTGCAGATTTGCATGACAACACCCCTAAAATTCCATATCCATGACACTATGAAAAGTATCTCCTACATTAAACAAACCAAAATTCTTCTTCCTGTATCCATAGTTTCACCATTTTATAGTGAAGGTTGTCTTAAAATGATCCTCTTCTTATACTAATATCTAATTCTATCTAGAATAACCATCAAGAAGTGAAAAACACTCTAAACCTGTCACCAATTGTAAGATTTGTTCCATATAAGGTAATGGTTAGTGGTCCTTCAATTAAGCTTTGTTTAGATCTCTAAAGTCAATACATAACCTTATCTCTCCATTATTTTTCCTTACAAGGACCAAATTTGTAACCCAAGATGAGTGTTTGATAGGAAAGATTATGTTAGCCTCTATTAAATTATTCAACTCTTGCTTCATGAGAGGATCTATATTTGGGTTTATAGGCCTTTGATTTTTCATAATAGGCTTGGCATTTGGATCCAAATCTATAGTGTGTTGTGCTAATTATGGATTAAAACCTTTAAGATCACCATATCACCATACAAAAAACATCATCAAACTCTTGAAAAGATAGACAAATGCATGTATTTCCTTTACGGTACATATATTTCCAAGCTTGAGGAACTTATCCTCACCAATGATAGTCTATTCATAGTATTCATGCTTAATCATCATGTTTAATTTCTCTCCTTTGATCTGATCATCAATATTGAAGATGGAATCAAGAGTGACCAAACCTTGAGGTAGTTTGTTTGACCTTAATTGGATGATATGCTCCTCATATTGATGTTGTAGTTTGTCCTGATTTTTAGCTGAGAACTTAACTTCTTCTTATAGAAAATTGATTATCTATTGGTCATTTTCAAAGAATTACCAATTGGTGCTATTATAAGGTACATATGTCCTTACAACCATCTTAACATGTTGTTGTAATTTTTCCTTTGTTATGTCTTTAGGAATGTCAATTTGTGCACCTATGACAACTAGTCTGTCAGCATGTTTGTTCTCCTCCCTAGGAATGGATTGCAAGTTGAAAGCTTCAAAATCCTCAATGAGGTCCCATACTCTATTCTTATAGGACCTTAACAAGTTTTTTTAGTTACATTCTACCCTCTTACTTGATTTACAACCAATTCATTGTCACCAAATACATGTAATTGTTTTATTCCTTTCCTTCTAGCCCATTAGAGACCATGTATAAGGGCTTCATACTCAAATGGATTGTTTTTAAAACTGAAATAAAACCTAAGGGAAAAATATTATTTTTCTTTCATTGGAGACACCAACATAATACCTCATCCTGCCCCATTTCTATTCATGGACCCATCAAAGTACATTTTCCAAACACCATCATCTTGCTCATTTGTCTTTACAAGATTGGGAATGAAAGAGTCCTCCTCATGCAAATAGTAAGTACCAAGACCAGCCTCTTCAATGTTCTTATAAGGATCAAACTCATGACTTTCAGTCCCCCATTCATCAAGCAATAAATCAAGTATACCTTCAAGAAGAGTATCTGGCTCCTTGTCAACTAATTGATCTCCTTCATCCATGATTATGTAATTGGCATTGATGTCACTTGGCACATGGGGTTCTATATGATTATTTTTAGGTTTAGACCTTATGCTAACTTTAACACCATACTTGGTTCTAAATAACATGTGAGACCAATCTGATGACAAATAGCCCCCAATATTGGCTGTGAAATCCCTAGATAGGCATAAAGCAAAGTATGGAAGGAGGTTAATTATAAAAATGTCTTGGGGAATTAAGAAATTAGGACATGCATATAAAGTGAGGATCAATCCTCTGATGACACCAATAGTCTCTACGACTATCTCATCTAGCTTTACAAATACTTTAGAAAGAGACTCGTACTATATACCAAGCTTGTCAACTATTTGTTTAGGTATGACTGAACTAATGACTCCTAAATCTATCATGTAGTTGTAGACTAAATGGTTTCCAATAATCAATGGAACATAGAAAGGAGGGTGTTTTACAATTTTACTTGATTGATAGTCCTTTGGATGAGGTGTATTGGTAAGTAAAGCTTTTGATTTCTCCTTAGATGACTCATTTAAAAGGATAAGGTTAGACAAGGTAGATTGTAAGAGATCCTTTTGACTAGGAATAGAAAAATACTCCCACATTGAAATATTCATGTTGTGTTTATTTATTTGATCAAGAATATTAAATAGGGAATTACTCACATTTTTTGTACTTTACCTAAAATGGTACCTTCGTGTGTTTGTTGATAAGGTAAAATCTTTGGGTTGTTATTGATCTCTTACATTCTAATTATTATGAATTTCTTACACATCATGAGCTAGAAGAGGACCAAAAACACCTTGAGGTATTTGAAAATAATGAATATGAAACTTATTAGCTTATTGTTCCAATTCTATGGATATCTTCTTTGACCTTGTACTAGCTTCCAAAGAGGTAGAACCCTGATTTTGAATTTATAACGATTTACTCCAAAAACATCCCCCATGCCAATTAAGAATTGTATCGTCATTCTATACTAGTACTTGAGAAGCCACTTTTTATGATGGTGTTTCCATTGGTGTGTTTTGGGAAATTGAGGCATTTTGTACCATTAGTGCTTGATTGAGGACACCATTTGGATAAGAGGTTTGGTTGTGGGGTTGGTTACAAGGGAAACACCACTCATAGTCATGTATCAAGTTATTTTGGACACAAAATATTTCCTTAGAGGTGTTAGTAGCATTGGGGTTGTATGATTGAATAGGATTAGCATTAGTGACTTGGCCTTGGCCTGGAAAACTAGGTTGAAATGGTTGATTATTAGGCTAGTAGGGTGGATAGTAAGGTCTGTAATTCTATTTTTCTACCTTTTAAGAGAAACTATTTCATTCCGAAGGTTTTTACAGGATTTTAAATTCCTCCAAGTAATTACATTGGCTTGGGAAAATATTGATTTTTCTTATACATTGACTAATGGTACTGGAATATTTGTTATTATAGGTATTTGAAGTGGCATAGAGGGTTATACTTATAGAAATATAGGCATATGGGGTCTTAGTGAAATATTTATATCTTGTATGAGACTATTCTCATCCCGAATGGCTACTTCATATGCATCAAGTAGTGTTCTTCCACCCATAGATTAAATCATCGCTAAAATATCACAATTCAATGCTCTTAGGTAATATAGAAAAGTATATTCAGGAGTAGGCCTTACTAATCGAGGGATCCCTTCCCATGTTCTCGGAATCTAAAATTAAAATTACGAGAACATTTCAATGATTCAATTTACTCCACTCTTCCAGTATGATCTTATTCCCACCTTGGGATCATTTGCATCTACTCAATAATCATTTTGGCATGCATTAGGGGCATCATTGATTGTCTTCTTTTTCGAATTTGTGTTGCATTGTTGATGTTTAATTTTTGGACCACTTGCAAGTAGTGTGATTACATCTTGGTTCCTTTATAACCATGATGCCTGCTCCTACTCTGTATATTGGTTCCATTTTCCTTTTCTCTTTTCTAAGTCTCTGTGTGGGTTTGTTTACACATATCTGGGTTACCCATATTGATTCTTTCATAATCATGGTGATAAATATATTTTTTAAAAACAAAAATAAGGTGGCTCTAAAATGATTCTCCAAATGAAGCTCATGCTACGAGAACAATTCCTCCCATCCTTATTCCAATCCATTGTCTTCTTCCTATCAAACATCTGTCCACTTTGCGCTTGCTTCGTCATATTCCCGCTTAAGGGGAATTCTCGACTATCCTACTTCTTCTGGGCATCCTAATGTTTCATTTCTTTCTACTCACTACTGTGCATGAATATACTATATTTAAAGCACTATTACTTCACATTAACACTTTAAAAAGGGAAAAATGTAGACGTTCCCTAAATTACACACTAGTTTTGAGTACTACTCAGCTCAATTTCTAGCTCATACCCCCTTTGGGATTGATTGATCAAATTAATCAATAATGTGTATACACCCCTTGGAATAATTAAATTAATCCTTAGTACACCTTTATATATATTAATTATCATTTATTAAATAAATGATTAATTATTTAAGTGTGCACATCATAGCTAATTAAATTAGTCATCTAATTAGGAAAATACACCTATTTTCCTAGTCAAATGAAACTTAGATTCCTACTTGGAATTCACTTGGACTCCACTTTACTAGTTCGGTCAACTACACTTCTATAATCCTAGAAAGGTGGGGGTAATTGAATTGAACATACAACTACCTTTCCAGATGCAAATTATGCAATTAAATTCATTTATTGCTGGGCTAAATGACATTTAGCCTCCCGTAATCGCTACAACTTCCTCAAATGCTAAAAGTAGCTTGTGCATTCAACTATTCTGTAACCAATTTCCAACTACCATTTATCCTTATAAAATGCAGACTCATCCTCTTACAAATCCTATTGGATTCACAACACAATTACTTTATCATATTACTCTCCAATATCTACATATCGAAGTATTTCTTATCTCGTATTTGTAAAAATTGCATCCCCATTTTGGATGTCATTCAATATCACCCAAAAATCTTCATCCCACAATCTTCCACAAGTTTACACAAGGTAAGTTTCCACAACTTTACTTGAGGTTTGCATTGGAAAGCTACATGAAGCTTTGTATTGTTTTTTTATCTTCCATTTTTAGTTAGTTTTTCACCGCTTTCACATATTGTATATATTATAAACACGCTAAGAGTTACTTCAAAGGTACCAAAGACCTCTAAAAGTTTAATATAAAATTTGACATCATTTTCCAAACTTGAACATAAATTTTAAAAATATACGGTGTTACTAGTATATCCAATAGATAGTTGGAAATAATATTTGAACACCTTAGCTATGAGAGAAATGAGGAAAACAACCACTACATTGAAATTCTATGAGGTAACACCAAAAAAAAACATAGATGACATGTTTTGTTCATGGATTTGTCTAATATGTTGTTGATTATGTCGTGATATCAATATTCATGATACCATATGTACCTATACCCATTTCAAAACAAGAAGCGTTTGATTGGAAAGGATTCACTTGAGTATCACTCTAGATTTCTCTTCATATGATGAAAATTTCAGTACTTATAGAGAACTAAATTTTAGATCTTTATTAACATATGTATCATTAGATTGCAACCAATATCTATGTAGAATCATGAAATAGTTTGTGAAAATAATGTAAATTTGAATCTTACCTAAAATTTTGGTATTTTCATTCCAAGCATTTTATTTATCATAAAATTTAGTAACCTACAACAACATATTGTTTATTTGGAACAAAAGATAGTTAATATGCAAGATTAGAAGCTATATCGATTGATCTTGTTCAAGAGGAATGCCATGCTAGATTATAGGAACATATTTCTCATGCTGAAATAAACGAGATAAAACACTCATAAGAGAGTGACTAAATCAAAGGTTATCTAGTAGAGTCACTAAAACTGTAGATTCCAAAAATTGAAGTTTTCAACCAGTCAACCCTTTTTCCTATCACAAATATTAAGACGGGTTAAATAATTTTTTTGTAGGGCTTTTAAAAACTAGTTATAATTTGTAATTCAAAAAGGGTAGTTTAAATTTTCAACATACAAATATAGTGAATCTTGAAGAATCACAATAAAATTTGGGAAATCAAATCCATCATTCACATCAAAGTAACTTAATCTTAATTATACAAATTTATAAGATAATCATATATTGTTAGGAACCGTTGAATTTGTTGCAATGAATATGAAGAAATTTGAATAAAAAATAATACTTTATGGAGATAAAGATAACATAAATATAAAAAATACCAAACATGCAAAAGATGAACACCAAATTTACGTTGTAAAACCCCAACTTAGTGCTTAAGGAAACATCCACAAAGGCAAGATATCAAAATTTTACTAACTCAAGATGAAAAGATTATATGCAAACTCGTTATGAGTTACTTTGGATCTCCACAAATACAAATACACCTAATTTCAAAGTACAATTAGATTCCTTTGCCTAAAAATAACAGACAAAAAATTCCATTAGGATTTTCTTTCCTAATAATAGAATTTCGTTGAATTTGTCTTTCTAGAAACAAAGGAATGACTTTTTAATTTTTTCTTTAAGGGATTCTCCTCAAACCCATGCTAGGGGTTCTCCATAACATGTCACCACCTCCCTATTAGGAAATAAGGGATAAAATATGTGGAATAATCCCTCACAAAAACGCAACAGTAGAAACTAATATGTAGAAAATATTATAGATCTGAAATAAAAGTGTAGAATAATAAAACAACAACATAAAGAGACAATATTTAATGTGGGTCACCCAATTTAGGCTACGTCCACTAAGAATCACTTGCTCAAATTTTATTACAAGCCACCACTCTCTCAATACAATACCCATATCTGTTTGGAGCTATGCTTAACAAACTCTATAGAATTCACACCCGAATTCAAACACATTTGCAATGTTACATCAACCCTACCATATGCATAAAACCACAAAAGTAGACAAATGATTTAGTAGTTTTACAAAACCGTGGGTATCAAAAACATGGGCCAAAACCATCCCATAAACCTATGGGTCAAAAATCCCACCAATATGAGAAAAACACATTTCCTAGTATATCGGGCACATTTTTCGAGGCCCCTAGATTCTCGCCAGCTCGGGCACTGACCCAGCCCCAAACCCCGACGAGACAAATGTGAAAAGTGTACAGTACTCTTAATGTACAATCTTCAACATTTTCACACATGAAAATAGACTCCACAACCTAACAATCTCCCAATTAGAGATTAGTTTTCCTCTGAGAAAGCTTCTTAACCCTTCACTAGTTTCCATGAAGACCAACCAAAGTTGAAAATAACTTCATTTTTTCCTTGTGACCCCTTGGTCATCATGTCCGTAGGATTTTAACTAGTATTAATATTCTCCAACTTCAACTTCTCTTCCTCTAAAGCTTTCATGATGAAATGGTACCTAAGTTGTATATGCTTCATCCTAGAGTGAAAAGTAAAGTTCTTAGCTAGGTGTATAACACTCGACTATCACTATGCATCTTACCTTCCTCCTTCTTATGTCCCAATTCATCAAGAAAATTTTGTAGCCAAATCATCTATTTACTTGCCTTTTTGGCTGCAACATACTCGGCCTCCATGGTTGACAAAGCCACCAACTTTTTAGTCATGAAATCCAACTCACGTTGTCCCACCTACAGTGATGAATATAACCTAGTGTGCTCCTCCTAGTTTCTATATCTCCACCATATCTCGAATCTACATAACCACCCAAAGTGGTGTTTGATCCATGTAGAAAAAATTGTCCCCATGGTCCCTCTCAAATACCAAAGGATCCACTTTATCGCCCGCTAGTGATCTTTACCTGGATCACTCATAAATCTATTCACCACTCCCACTACATGGGAAATATCAGGCCTGGTACACACAATGACATACATAAAACTAGAAACCGTTGATGACTAAGGTACCTTGGACATTTGGTTTCTCTCCGATCTATCTTGAGACACCGCTGCTCCTTTGATAACTTGAAATGGCCTACCAAAGGAGTCCTAACTAGTTTAGCATCTTGCATATTAAACCTCTCCAAGACCTTCTTAATGTACTCTTCCTGAGATAAAGTCAGCTTCCGTTCCTTCCTATCCCAAGATATCCTCATACCAAGGATTTGTTTGGCTGCCCTCAAATCCTTCATAGAAAAAGAGTCACTTAGTTGTTTCTTGAGTACTTTTATTTCCTGCATGTTTTTACCTGTAGCCAACATGTCATCCACATATAGACACAAGATAATATAACCGCCATACTCAAATTTCTTTGTATACGTGCAATGGTTAGAATGACATCTAATATAACCTTGCTCCATCATGAAGATATCAAATTTCTTATACCATTGATGTGGAGTTTGTTTCAATCCATACAAGCTCTTCTTCAATTTGCACACCATCTCTTGTTTACCTTTGACCTCATAGCCCTATAGCTGATGCATATATATATCCTCCTCTAGATCACCATGGATAAATGTAGTCTTTACATCAAGCTACTCTAAGTTCAAGTCTTCTACTGCAACTATTCCAAGAACAATTCTAATAGAATTCATTTTTACTACAGAGAAAAATCTCATCAAAATCTATTCCTTTTTTTCTGTGTAAACCCCTTGACCACCAACTAGGCCTTGTATATTTTCTTTCCCCATTCTTCCTCTTTAAATCTTATACCCAACTATTTTTTAATGCTCTTTTTCCTTGGGTAGCTTCACCAAATCCCATGTTTGGTTCTCCATGAGAGTCTGATGCTCCTCATCCATGGTTTGCTCCCCTGCTTCTTCCTGACATCTACCTGCATTGCTTCATCAAATATATCTGGCTCTCCACTGTCAGTGATTAATAAATAATAAAGAGAAAAAATTTTAGGTTCTCTTCTTACCCTAGAATACCTCCTCAATATAGGAGTTTGGGGTTCTTGTTGAGGAGGTTCTTGAACTGATTCATGTGTCACTTTCCCATCCGGAAGATCCTCTACCACTACATATTATTTCTTGGATTCTTCCCTATTTTCTTGCAACTGCTACTTATACATGAATTTCTCATTAAAGACCACATACCTAGATAGAATGATTTTATTTTCCTTAATACTCCAACATTTAGCCAATGAAAGTACATTTTCTCATCACTACCATAACCAATGAAAGTACATTTTTCTAATTTAGGCTCTAGCTTGGTCCTATCATCATTGTATATATGGACAAACACCTAACATCCAAAGAATCTAAGAAATGAATAATCAAATTTCTTACCATACCAAGCCTCCTCAGGTATGCCTCCATCTAAGGCACTTTAGGGTCCTCTATTTATCAAGTACACAATTGTACTCACCGCTTCTACCCAAAAAGAAAGAGGTAATCATGCATGTAACCTCACGCTCCTAAAGCACGTTCCATTATTGTTTTGTTCATCCTTTTCGACACCCATTATGTTGTGGAGTTCTGGAATCGTCATTTTCCTACGGATTCCATTCTTAGAACAATAATCATTAAATTCATTTCATTGCAATACTCCCTCCATTATCTAAACCGTGACATTTTAGCTTAAGACTGTTTCATTCTCTACCAAGGATTTCATTTAACAAAAGTGTCAAATACATCAGATTTGTTTCTAATACAATAAACCCAAACTTTCCTTGTTGCATCATCTATAAAAGTAACATAATATCTTGAACATGAAAGAGATGACACCTAAGATGACCCCCACACATCAGAATGCACCATCTCTAACTTACTCTCTTTCTTCGTAGGTCCAACCTTGAGAAACCTTACTCGCTTTTGTTTCCCATATATGCAGTCCTCACATAACTCCAAACATGTTTTTGTATATTCAGAAAATCCTTCTTTATGATCCCCATGCCCTTATGGCTCATATGACTGACCTTATAGTGCCACAATGTTGTATTTGCTTCTAAAGCCACAAGATTACAAACATTAGTGCTATAAGTGATTAAGTACAAGGTTCCAACCTTCTTACCTCTTACCACCACAAGATCACCCTTGGTAACCTTCCAAGAGTCATTGTGAATATCACAAGACAACCATCACTTCCCAACCCCCGCCGATATAAATTTTCATCTTAATGTAGGTACATGTCCGACATCCTTCAATAGAAAATTATTCTCATTTGCATCTTAACCCAAAAATAACCTTTTACAACTATGCTATATGGCTCATCATCAAAAGAAAAACATGCCCAAAATCTCCTTGAACATAATAGCAAAAATAATGCCTATGTGGAGTAACATGGAAAGTAGCCCCCAAATCTAAAACCCAAGATTCAATAATATTATGTAAAGAAAGAATCAAATCATCCCGACATACCTTACCCGTTACCACATTTGCCTCCTTGTTTTCTTTTCTGTTTCTTCTTGTCCCGAAGCTCCTAACAATCCTTCTTTACATCCCCAAACTTTCCACAATGCCAACATACTATCTTGCTTTTGGATTTTGACCTTTCCCGATCCTTTGATTTTCCACGGCTTCCTCTATTCTTCTGTCTCCCTCTAGTTTCCATTGTCAAAGCATTCCCTGAAGTAGAAGATTCCCCAAATATTTTTCTTCACATTTCCTCGCTTAGAATCACCCCTACAACATCCTCAAACTTCAACTTTGAGTTAGTTGGAACCGAGTTTCTTACCACCATTACTAGGCTATTCCAAATCTCAGGTAAAGAGCACAAAATTAATAAAGCCCTAACTTCTTCATCAAATTCTATTGTAACCGAAGCTAGCATATTTACAACTATATTAAAATAATTTAAATTATCTACTACCGAACCATTCTCAAACATCTTCATATTAAACAACTTTTTCATTAAAAATATCTTATTAGAGGCAGAGGGTTTTTCATATAACTTCCCTAATGCATCCATCAGTTCTTTTGTAGTCTTTTCCTTTGAAACATTAAATAATATTGAAGATGAAAGACACAACTGGATTGTCCCAAGTGCCTTCCTATCCAACAAATCCCATTCTGCATCCGTCATGCACGAGGGTTTGTTTACTTTCTCAGAAAACTGAATATAAAGATATTTTTGATAAAGGTAATCTTCCATCTGCATCTTCCAAAGACTAAAATTATTCTCGTTGAATTTATCAACCCTTCATCTTCCATCATATGTCCTAGCTCTCACTCAAGCTAAAAATTTCCCTACGATTCAACACTTCAACAAACCAAACTAGGATCTGATACCAATTGTTAGGAAATAAGGGATAAAATATGTGGAATAATCCCTCACATAATCTCCACAGTAGAAACTAATATGTAGAAAATATTACAGATCTAAAATAAATGTGTAAAATAATAAAACAACAACACAAAGAGACATTAACATGGTTCACCCAATTTGGGCTAGGTCCACCAAGAATCACTTGCTCATATTTTATTACAAGCCACCGCTCTCTCAATACAATACCCAGATCTATTTGGAGCTATGCTCAATAAACTCTATAGAATTCACACCGAATTCAAACACATTTGCAATGTTACATCAACCCTACCATATGCACAAAACCACATAAGTAGACAACTATTTTAGCAGTTTTATAAAACCTGGGTATCAAAACCATGGGCCAAAACCGTCCCATAAACCTATGGGTCAAAAATCCCACACATATGAGAAAATCATGTTTCTCGGTATATTGGGCACATTTTTTGAGGCCATTTTTTTCTTGGGGCTATTCCCCAAACCACGCTGGGGCCGGCCCAACCTCGAACCTTGGTGAGACAACTGTGGAAAGTGTATAGTACTCTTAATGTACAATCTTCAACATTTTCACACATGAAAATAGGATCCACAACCTAACATTGTCGCTCCGCTTGATCTCCTACAACACTCCCCACACCCCTTTGGGAAGTGAGATACAAACCGCATTACAAAAGGATCCAAAATTTAACCTTTTTGTCACATATCTAACATATATAATTTATAAAGATATTTAATATTACATTCAACTCTTCAAAGGATACATTATATTTATAATTCATCACAACTTCATACTTATGAATATCATTAGATCTATCTAATAGAGTGAAAGATATGGAAAAGATAATCTATTGAAGGGTTTTAAAAAGTAAAAATAATATTGACTATTTCATGTATCACAATTTTATATTCTAGAATGTTCATTGAATTTTGTTTCCAAAGTTATATCACTAAAGAAAACTTAAAAAACAAAACTAACTAAAATAAATACACTAACAAATTTGACATTAAAAAAATTAAAATATAAAAAACAATATAAATGAGATATAAAACAACTAACACACTTACTCAAAATAAAGAGCTAGAAATCAAAATTGATAAATTACAACACCGATGGGATATAAGCCAAAATATAAATAGAAATTTATATTACAAGATATGAAACAAATTTAATCATTAGAGACCAACTTGAGAGTAACATAAATTTTATTAAGAATTCAAGGATAAGTTTCATGACCAATTACACGAAATACCTGAATTAGATATATGAAATAGTTGTCAAGACTTTATAATAAATTTGCATGGAATATTCTTATAGTTAACAATACAATAAACTTACTTAGAGTATTCTTCACAAGAAAAAAGTGCATGATATGATCCAAACATGTGATCGCTAAAGTTTTTTAATCAAAATAACTAGTGGTGCTCTCCAAGGAGCAAGTTTATGCCATTTGGATCAATGGTGGAGGGATGTTTTATCAGTATTAAATTTATAGATAATTAACAATGAACATGATATGTATAGGATTTAACAACAACATAATTATAAGTGGACTACATTTACATATCTATAATACTTTTTAAATGGGATGATTTTAATTGTCTTTAGGCCAAACTCATTTGTAGTAGGTACCATTCATTTTTGTAGCATATTGTTTATATGTTGGTGTATTTTAAATGTGAATTGTACAAGCAAAGCAAGGGAAGAATCATTCAAAGTGGAGGAAATTTGACTAAAGAAGATAAGAATCACTTAAAGCATAGGAAATTATTCAACAACCGCCTAATTGAGAGAAATTTAAAACATATTTTAGATGGTTTGGGATACATGCTTTTGTTTTTAAATTACTTGCTAGGATTGTGATATGTTATAGATTTGTTGCAAATGCTAATGACAATGAGGTTTCATTTATGGAGTCAGTTTTAGTGGTAGAAAACTGTAGGAGCAATATGATACATTACTATTATGGGGATACATTGTAAAGTTACATTTTAATACAAAATATAATGCAATATGTCATATGAATGTAGGCTATAATACCTATCATGAAAATTTACAGGTTTTCAGGATGTTCAATGTTTAATGTGGTGCAATGCTTTAGAGTCTGAGGAAGAATAGAGAAAGTTATCAAGATGGAGGTCCTAAAGAGTTTGTTTTTGGTTTTATAGGAAGTTATGCACTAGGATCAAGCTTGTAGTATTCATCAACAATTACCACATACGTTTCTTGGATTATCAACATGTGTCCAATTAAAAAAACTATAATGCAACCTTACTAATAAGAAAGTGATAAAAGAAATGTTATTACTACATATAGGTTTTGGTCTCTTTCCAAAAGTGGAGGGAATAGAATGCATGATTTTAATTTTAGATCCATTGAGGAACATTAATGTGCTCAGTGTGGTTAGGACTATTTGAAGGAGAAAGGCTTGGGTCCTTGGTCCTGAGCATGTTGATTAATATTTGTAATGGTTTGTGAAGTGTTGTGTTTTTTTTACAAAAGTGTGATGTATAATATGAATAACCGTATACATGTTGAGACGATGAATTATTGAATTGTGTGTGGAGTGTATGTCCTCTTTAGTTTGATTTTTTTGCATTCGATAGTGGTGGTGATGATTTTAAAAGAAAGCTAATGACTTGAATTTATCTTATACAAAGACTAAGAAAATAAAGTAATTGAGCTAGATAGATGTTGTCCCAGATGACACGGTAGTATAATAATATAGTTTTCAAAATTTCAATAATGTCGATTTCAATTAGTAGTACAACATGGATTTCAAGAAATATTTGTGGATAATATTCTCTAGAAATATAAGGAGGAATGTCCATATCTTATCATATTTATGAAATCATGATTGTGGGTGTGGATGAAGTTTATGAGAATAAAACGATCTAGTAGATGTAATACAAAATGGAGAAATAATTAAATGGAAATGGGAAAATTGTTTGGGATGATGTGTGTAAATGATACTGTTGGATTTCTCATATATTGTGTGTGGACATTATATCAATGTATTGTGTTTATTTATTGATTCGGTTTAGCCATGCTTATTTGTAGGTGGATGCCAATATGTGTTATGCAATGTAAATGCTTTCATTTCAGAGAATGGTAAATATATTTACACATTACAAAATTGTTGGTATACATATGTTAAGGCCTACATACCTATACATTGTTTGTAGGTGGTTATGTATGGGAGGCTTATAGACGCACATAGAATTTTCCCTAAGGATTTTATGGGCATCCATTTACTTAATTATTTATTCATGATGCAACAATTATTATGCCTACTCTAATTTGTTTTGGGTGAAAAACATTGCAAAAATTGAATCTTCATCTACAAGTGTGCCACCTTGGTAGTTATCTGCTACATATTAAGATAAAAATTGACGTAATAGCTATCATTTTCAATGTTGATCTGTGTTTCTAGCTTCCTGTCTGGATGAGTGTATGAGTAATCAAGAAACACTGAACCATGTAGAGTATACAAGGGCTTAGTACCTTAGAGATGAAGATGGATGATACGGGTGCAAAGAAAATAGATGCATGATATCAAGAAGCTAGATCTACAAAACTAAACCAAATAAGATTAGAACACAATATTCGGGGTTTCGGACGGTTCCGGTTTCAAGAGATTTCAACTCCCTTAGAGGATGTCAACCCCCGTGTCAGACAAGATAATAATAGATCGTGAATAGTAGTAAAAAATGACAAGCAACTGAAATAACAAGAGTACTTAGCTTATGCTCTACTATGGAAATGAACCGGGATCAAGATGGCAAGATAAGAGACACTGTCAGAGCTTTCTCCTTCAAACAGGTAAAACTTAGTTAAGATATCTCTTCTCTTCTCTAGGACTAGGTATCTCTAGGTCTTGATCCTTTCTCTTCTTTTCGGTCCCCAAATATGGGAGAGAACCCCATATTTATAGCTTATATGTGAGACTAAACTACAGGTTAAATGATACCCGGGGTGTAGTAAAGTAACCTGAGTTAGGGATATGATGTGATCATGTGGGGACCATGACTTGAATTATTAGATGTAGTGGGGGGCATGGTGGGTGAGAAGATTCCATAAAAAAAAGAGTGTCGGATGGGTGCATTTTGAATTAAATAATTTGTGAGAGATGGGGGATGATTCCAAAAATTGAATTATCAAATGGGTCCATATGGAGCCCATTGATAATCAATCAAATAATGTGAGAAAATAGATAGGATTTTATTTAATTTAAGAGAAAGAGATGCGAGAATGGAATTAGCGTGCATGTAAGATTACTGAGGGGTGTTTTACCCAAAAATAGGTGTCTACATTTCCCCTTTTTGTTGAGTGGTTTGTGATAGCAAGCCACGAGAAAAAAAAAAAAGGGTTAGATGAAAGATGTGTCCTAGGATGGATGAAAACATGACCAAAGGTAAGATGCCTTAGGAAAAAAAAAGGACAGCAATAAATAAAAAAGGTATGGTGGTGACTCCAATATCACATCGGTAGAGGAAATTTACGGTCTCAATGGAGACATATGACAACGTTCTACAGACCAGTGAGTGGGTGAAGACCACTGCAGTATGGATGTAAACCAAGATGACCAATGGGTCATAGAAAACATCAAAATATGTGCAACTGAATGTGAAAGATGTGTGTAATCCTTTGTCTACGAGGAATCGTGTGAAAAAAAATCATGCGTCCATAAAAGGGACGAGGATGAGGATAGTGATGCCCCAACACAGAGGCACGAGAAAGAAAGATAATGAGTTATATTGCATTGAAAATTACAAGGATAAAAAGGTTCCTAACATAAGACATAGATATAATAATCACAAATGTAGACAAGATGAGTAGATAGGATAGAAAGGTGAGATAAAATATAATGGAAATCATGTTTCATAGGAAACATTTATAAGTGTTTAGAAAATTAGAAGGTGAAGAAGACAAAAAGTCTTATTTCTTAGAAAATTATGATAGAGGTAATTTTGTGACAAAAAAAAAGCAGAGAAAATATTCAAGGAAGAGAACAAGATTAGATAGGTGATGGCCATTATGGTATCTTCAAGACAAAAATGTCAAAAGAAGATGGGACTAGATTCTTATAAATAGATATGATGATGTCCCTGCGAGAGGACCTGATGAAGATAAAAGATGTGATGGGGTTCTCAAAAAGAGAAGAGGCCAATGTTGCAAAGAGAAGAACAAGAATGGTAATGAAAGGGATAGATGGTGATACATAAATGGAGAAACATCGCATTGACCATATGAATGTCAAATGTAAGGGATGTTGAGAAAGAGAAAAGGGAATAGACAGGAGGATTGGTTGATTATGAGAAGAGAAAGAAAGATTTAATATGAAGGTGACAGGGTATGGAATAGAGGGACGAGAGATGGAGGAGGAGAAAATAAAAAGTGAAAGGGGAGGAAGAAGATAAAAATAAGGATTATAGAGAAAGGGGAAAATGAAAAAGGAAAAACAAAGATAAGACAAGAAAAGAACATAGTAGAGGATGAAATTATGAAAAAGGGAGAGAGTTATTTAAGACGAAAGGTGTGATGAAGGATGGAGCAGAGGAAAATAGAGAGGTAATGGAAAATGAAAGAGATGATAGAGCAAATAAAATTGAAGGAAACAGATCATAGTGAGGAAATCTAAGGCAAATAATATGGAACTGACCACATGGAAATGCATGTGGATGATGAGATGATAAAGGAAATGGGATAACACTAAAGAGTCCAGGTTTTTGAAGGGGAAGTAAGGAGGAAGTGTGAGGTAAAATGGGGAAAAGGATGATGGAAGAGGAAGTAAAATAAGATGAAGATGAGAAAGGAGATGAAAACAACGAAGAAAATATGCAGAGAAGAGAAGAACCCAAAATGAAGATATTTGGTAAAGAGTGAGAGGCATAAGGAATGTAAAGAGAAACCTGAGGGAAGGAATGACATCGATTGGAAAAGAAATGGAGATACATGAGATGAGGATATGCTGATGACGAGAAAATAGAGAGAAGGTGTATGATGAAGACAGTGAAGACATTGGCAAGGAAGAATGGAAGATAGAGAGGTGGCGAGGAAAAAGAAAGGATGGGATAGGAGAGGCAATGCCATTGAATGGATGTTAGGATAAATCCACTGATAATGATCAATAGGAAAAGATGAGACAAAAGATAAGACAAAGCATAAAGTAAATGAAGAATGGGAGGGGGAAGGCCAATGAATCTGATAATGATCAAAGGACACAGAGGAAGGAAGGAATGAAGATAGAATGGAGGAGGTCAAAGAAAAGGATTTAGGCTGTGTGGAATGGGGATGAGTGATTTTTAGGAGAAGTCCACCGATAATTACTAGCGGGAAATGGAAGATGATGATGAAAGAATGTTGGAGAGAGACCAACGAAAATGATAGGTAAATGTGGGGGTAGATATGTGGGAGAACTCTAGAAGACGGAGTGGAAAGAGTAAATAAAAGAGGGATAACAATGTGTAGGAAGATGAAGGTGAGGAGAGGATGCGGTGGATGAGAATGAATGAGAAAAATGAAGAAATAAGACATGAAATGAATGGAGAAGCAAACAGCTAAGTAAGATTACCCAATGAGGGATGATGGAGATGAACAAGGGACTAGTAGGAAATGATGTTTATGTGAATGGAAGAGGAGGTGAGAGGATGTGATGATGGGGAATGACGAGAAAAGGTAGATAGAGAGAATGTGGGGTAGTGGGGGAGTGCAGGATGAAAAATCATGCTTAAGAGGACTCTTAAGTAAGATCGCCATGCCACAGGAGGATTTAAGTAAGATCACCAAACCGGCAGTGACAATATGGAAGGAGAAAGACAACATTGTATTGGATGCAGGTGTGGAAGGGTTGGTTGGAATGGATGAGTATGATGAGAGGTGGGAGACAGAAGATGAGGAAGAGATGATGGGAGATGGAAGGATCAAACGGCCAACCATTCTTAAGAGAAACTCTTAAGTAAGATTTCCTTATGATGGAGATGGTTAAGTAGGATTTCCAAACCAAAGAAGAAGAAGAATGATGAAAATACTAAGCAATGTATACCAAAATGAAACAAGAGATGAAAGGAAGTGATAACAAGGAAACTAAGGAGTGTGACATGAATGGATGGAGGAATATATGTGTTTAGATGGAGAGTGTAAGGACAATCCTTAACTGGGATGCCCACGTGGTGGTAGTGATGATGCAAGAGTGTTAAGCGGAAAAGGAAGAGTGGAAAGACATTTGTGGTAGTGATTATCATTTGTTGAAAGAGGAAATGGTGGAGAAGCTTCTACAGCAGGAGGATCCAAGGAAGAAGATATACCTTAACTAAGTTTCTCTGGTTATATCGATGGTTAAGCAAGATTGTCAAACTGAAAGCAAAAGAATAAAAGAGAAACTCAAGTGGAAAGACGAGTAAGATATCCGGAGTCATGCGGGGGACGAGAAAGGTGAGAAGGATAATGTGGAGACAAATGGTGATGAGTGGACATGGAGAGCGAGGATCAATGGATCAAAGATGTCGTTGAACATGTTGAGAGATAAGGAGCTATAGGATAATGAACTTTCCTTGAGAAGAATCCTCAAATAGGATTGTAAACTACAATGGTGATCAAGTAGAATTTGTAAACCGAAGAGTGTATTTGCAAACACATTCATGGAGATGATGGATATATATAAAATTCATAGTGTGAAATTTGATGTGATCTTGATAAAAGATGATTTGGGTGAGATGAATGGAACATAAGTCAGTAACAAAGGCGTATACAGGAAACTATGTTCGAATTGGATTGGAGATAAACAAGAAAGGGTACCACTGAAGGCATTGCACTAGTAGCCAATAACAGGTGTTAACACATAACCAATGATAGTTAGTTATACCAAAAGATCATGAGGGAAATATGGATGAAAAACACTTATAATTCTAATATTGACATGAAAAAGGGATCAAAGATGTGACTTGTACGTGGGAAGAGGGATCTCCAAAGGTGGTGTTCCTTAAGTCTATGCCCCAGCTTTGGGAAAGGAAAAGAACAATAGTAGAAAGCTGATCAATGCGGGAAGCTTTTGGAAAATATTGATAAAGGAAGGCTGATCAATGCAAAAACCTTCCATATGCCATAATAACAGAGTAGCCATCCTTCGAGGGTATGGTCTACTTTATACATAATATAGATGACAAGAATAATATGATAGCCATCCTTCAAGGGATCAATCTATTTCTTTTGATTTTGCTTTGATTTTGATTTATACGATTTTTTATTTTTTGTATTGCATGAACAAATTTCCTTTGAGGGATCAGTCTTTTTTATAATTTTGATTTTGCCTTTTTCATACTTGAGTTTGAGCTTCACATGGGGAGATCTGGGGATAGCTAAGTAAGCCACTTAGAGGGGATAAGGAATGTACAAGAGACACCTAGACCATTTGCATGGATGCAATAAGAGAACGAGAAGGTGGCAAATGTAATGGTTATGGGATCACATCAAATTAGTGAAGGAAGACGACATAATTAAAATTATTATAATGAAAAATGGAAGGGGGTAAAGATGGCAGAACAATCTAAGGATGTAACTAAGTTCTCATTGGTAGATATGTTAACAGTAGACTGGTCGCAAGTGCAATGCATTAAGAGGTTCCGTCTCTAGTTTACCACCACGAGAGGGAAGATAGTGAAGTTGCAAAAGATGAGATGATAGCCAAGCAGGAGACAAAAACTATGTCTTGAAGGAAACAAAAATATGACCGCAATGGTGGATTTTAGATGAAAATAAATAATGATGTCCCAAGAGAGACATAAACATAGAAGGAAAAGCATGGCCTCAAAGGAGGGCTTGATGAAATAAACGGTGTCCCAAAAGAGACACACATATAGCCACAATGGTGCCCCAGAAGAGACACAAATATAGCCACAAAGGTGGACTTGGAGAAAAAGGGGTCCCTTAATGGAGAGACAAACATGGCCTCAAAGGAGGGCTTCAATGAAAAATATGATGCCCCAAAAGAGGCATAAATATGGCCACAAAGGTGGACTTAGAGAAAAAGGTCCCTCAATGGAGAGACAAACATGGCCTCAAAGGAGGGCTTTAATGAAAAAGATGATACTCCCAAAAGGAGCATAAACATAAAAGAACAAATATGGCCTCAAAGGAGGACTTAGAATGAGATGAGGATCTAGATATAATTAATTTAGATTGGATAGATGTAAAGGGGGTAGATAAAACAATGTCAAAGAGAAAATTCCCCTAGTAACAAAGGGGTTGTACATATGAGATGCTCAAGGTCGAGGGAAGGTTATTTCCCCAATGAGTTAAATGTGAAGGAGGTAAAGTATGTCGAAAGAGCTTAAATGAGATTGTTTTAGATTTGGATGGGGTAGATGGTCGGAGACCATAAGTATGTTTAGCAAGATAAGTGGCATTGATGAATAATGTAGGACATTCCTTAGGAGGAATGACTTGGGCTAGATGGATATTAAGGGACAATGTGGATGGAGGGATCATGGGAGGTCCGACAGATGGGATATGGATTGGATTCAAGGTAGATGGAGAAGGAACTTTCCCTTGAATGAGGAAATCATCTTTCTCTATAAGATTGTGGACGATTGACCGAAAGGCCTTACAATGTTCAATGTTGTGACCCGGGGTATGATGATAGCATAACTGCAATTAGGATTGAACCATGATGGTTTAGGACAATAGGGATTGAAGGATTTAATACAAGGAAGTTTGAGGGAAGATGTTTGAGTTAAATGTCGAAATATGTTCATGTATGACCCCATTGAAGTGTCATGGGGAAGGTAACTTGTATGGGTTTTGAAAGGATGTTTCATCTTGGAGTTAGGGGAAAAAGTAGATGTAGATTGGATGTGTGAATTTCGTGTTTTGGAGGAAAATCAAATTTGGTTAGAGGATTATATTATTTGGATGTGGATTGATTGTTGTAAGATGTCCTAGATGGAAAACTGATCCTGACACGGATGTTGTGGCATTAGATTGGTGAGAAAGGGAAAACCTAAATGTTTCCATGGATGCACAAGGGACTGTCGGGGATGTTTGCCCCAAGCCTTAGAATTTGACCTAGAAGATTTACCTCTAGCAGGGATGACAATAATTTCAACCAGAGGATGTAATAACAAAGTGGTGTGGTTATTAATGGAGAAACTATTCTAAAACAAGATGAGGATGTTAATGGAGAGATAGGTGTTTGTATGATGTGATTAATGATATCTATGTGAGATGTGGATTGTTTTGATTTGGGCATGGAAAGAGATGATTTTTTAGAGGGAGAAGGTAAAGAATATTTATTTGATTTAGGTGGATGTGTTGGTATAGTAGGTGATTCAAAAGGTATCTTTGATAGGTCGCAGTCGAGAGGATTTGGTTGGTGTGATAGAAGGATTGGGTAAAGAGTATTGGGGTTCCACTGGGTGATGTGGACACGAGAAAGGGTGTCAAGATAGAGATAGGTGGAATTGTTGATATGATAGGTATAGGGGTAGTTGAGATAGATAAAGATGTAGGCATTTTTGGAATATGTGGAGATGTGATAACCGATGGAGTAGACCTTATTGGTAAGGGTAATGTAGCAAATGCAGGAGCATTTTCGGATGTAGAAGTAGAAGAGACTGGTTGTTTCATAAATGTTTCAAGGGGTAAGAATGATATGTTAGCTAATGGGATTGATGTCGAAGGTGGGGTTGTAAGGGTGTATGTAGTAGAACTGAGTTTTGTTGGGATGGTTGTGAGCAATGTAGGTGTAGTAACAAGTGCATTTGATGAAGATGTCAGTGAATGAATAGGTGTGAGAGATGTAGGGATATGTGTGGATACGAGTGGGGCTGAAATAAGCACTGAGGGGAACTCGAATGTGGGTGATTGGGGTATGTTTGAAGTGGGAGAAATGGATGATATAGTTGAATTTGATGTGGATGTGGCAAGGATAGGAGAAGGTATAGGTTCAGGATAGGTAGTGTAAGTTAATGTAGGTGTGACAAGTTCTAAATAAGGGATGGGAATAATGTCCACTATGGGAACATGCAAAGTTGGTGATAAGATGGGATCTTGATTAACAATGTCAACCATACAAGTGTTTGATAGTTGAGATGTAAAGGGGGTGACGTGATTTGTTAGTGGTTGATTAGTTTGCACAGTGGAGGTATCAATTTGGATAACCCCTCAATTTACGAGTTGTTGGAAATGATATTTGAAGGAACGACATCTCTCAATGTCATGACCTTTGACTTGATGATATTTACAAAAGTGGGCCTCGTGATACCAAATAGGCTTGGCTTGCGAGTTGTCTATGGGTCGTATGGGAGGAAGTTGGATAGAGTTTACGCTCATCAACTTATCAAATATAAAACTGTATGATTCTCCTAAAGGAGTGTAGTTGGTTGTTGATTGAGGAGATCGTTGTTGAGACCATGTGCTTGATGTAGATGGGGATGAGGGTTCAATGACCACAGTGTTGGCTGCAGCCTTGAACTCGTCATTATGTGTGAATGGTTTAGTAGATTCAATTTTGATTTAATTGAACTTAATTTAAGATGACCCTACTCAATGGCATGGGTTTCGAGCTTGCAAGCCATTGTGAAAGCTTCATCAAAGGTTGAATAATTGGATCTGCAAAGTGGATGATATATGTTTGGAACACAAATGCAAGAATAAGTCAATGATTTCAATTTTTCAGGGATAGTGAAGGATAGTTGATTTATAACGGCATGCCATCGTGTGACGAAGTCGGCGATGGGATTTTTTTCATATTGTCGAATGGTATATAGATCAACGATAGTGGTCTTGCGTGTGATATTGATAGAAAAGTGTTTTAAGAACAACTGTGCAAGTTGAGTGAAAGAGAATATGGAATATCGTGGGATCTTGTGGTACCACGGTCCAATGTAGGACTAGACAAAGACATAGGAAAGTGCGAAGAAGTAGATCATGATCATGCGCAATAAGACAACATGTGTGTTTAAATGCAAGGAGATGTTGATGGGGATCTTATTTATTATTGAACTTATTAAATGCAAGAAGTTTCCAATGAGGAGGATAGGGTTTAATTGGAACCGACGGATGAATCGGTTCGTTAATTTTTTTTTCATAGAATAAGGCATTTTTGGGTGGTATGGTAAGGGTTTCTAAACTAGCTAACCGATTTATTAAGGCGTGAATTGAATCACTCAAGGTATTATAAGGTTGAGATTGGATTAGATGTGTGGTTTCAAAATTAGTTTGATAAGGCGAATAATGTGTTTGTGGGTGTGTGGGTAGTTGATGAAGCGTCTAATAAAGTGGTTGATAAGTTTGTGGATAGGACATTTGCAGAATGGTTTGATAAGACAATTGATTAATTTGTGGATATGTAGATGTTGGAGGAGTTTCTTGGCAAATACTAACATGTGTCACAAGTTGGGATTGCTGCATAGGTTGGTGTTGAGTAATAGGGGCATGCCGATAAGTGGGGATATGTGTGTTAAGAATTGGAGACGGTTGGACATTCCTATTAATGGAATTGTCAAAATGGGATGTGAGTGGAATGCGATCCACCAATTTTGGAGATTGGGAGGATTGATGGATTATAGGAGACTTCTTGAGTAAGAAGTCATATAGGGGTTAGGAGGAGGATATTTGAGTGTATCTAGAGGAGTAGGAAATGGTGGTGCGATTGGTTTAGGAAGATTGGTTTGACGGGGGATAGGAGAGTTGGTGTCAAGGGAGGATACTTTTGTATGACATGGTTCTCATGAGGTGAGACCATGGAGACATGATATTGAGTGACTGGTGACGTGGTTTTGAGTTTAGAATCTTGTTGAGTGAGATCATTAGAGGAAGTAAGATCATTGGATAAAGAAGATTGTTGTTTTGTCTCAATTTGAGAGAGAGCGACAATAGGTGTGAAGTAAAGGAACATCTATTTATGTATGTTGTTGAAAAATAAATCAAGCAGAATATTTTTTAGCCTCATGATTAATTTAAAGGATGTGAACATAAAAGAAAAACAAGTAATGAAGGTGCCTAAAGGAGTCTAAGGCTGGTTTCAGGCAGTTATGGATTGGGAGATGTCTGAGATGGTTTCCTATTAGGTGTTTAGGTCCCAATCAGTTAACCAGGTGAGAGGAATGTTTTGATGTGTTAATTATGTTTGTGCAATCTTAGGCAGTGTGTGATAAGTGAAATGCATTTGAGATTCCTTGATATGCTTTGTTTGCAAATGTAGATTTTGAGCTACATCCATATTGATGAAGTTATATTTGTTGCTAGGGTTTATGGAAAAAATTATATTTTTTCTTTGAATGAACCCTTCAAACTAAAATACTGAAGCTTCCTTCCTTGGAGATGCACTATCCTATGTAGCAGCTTCATCATCAACATTTTCTTCTTTTGCACCATCAACATTTTCTTCTTCTTCTTCTTCTTCTTTTTTAACAAAATTGTGTTTCTTTTTTGTTTCCCATCTAGCTAAGAAAATATCCTCCATTTCCTCCCAATCCCAATCCAATAGATCTATATCCAAATAAGAATACCAATGTCGCGCTTTCCCACCAAGATGAAGATAAAAATAACCCATACTAAACATTATTCAAAATACATTTGTTTAAATTGTATCCACCATTTTTTTGCATCAATTTCCCATTACCATAGAAAATTGGTATATCCATGATGCATAAAAATTAGGGTTTCACAAACTTACTCCTTTGACCAATATTTTACCTGATGATTTCACAATCATTCAACCTCAAATATGAAACCAAAAAGAAGTAACCCCTACTAAAATTTTGAGAGATTTCTGAAAATGTAAGAAATTTAGGAAAATTCCTCAAATTCATGCCCATGGAGAAAAATAGTGAAAAACAATAAAACTGAAATAACTCTGACAAAATAGATCCAAAAATTTTAAAATTTCTTTAGTATCACCATTTAATATATTACCAACAACCCCAAAAAATTTATTTCCTAATTCGTCATTATTCAGAAGATATAGACAAAACCTTAGAATTAGGGTTTCAACCCTAAAATGGACACAACTTTTGCAAAATAGCTCCAAAAAATATGAAATTTGGAGGGAAGATCACTTGAACTATGTATCCACTCCCCAAAAAAATATCTGAAAAATTCCAAGTCTATCTCAAGATATAGATGAATCACCAACATTAGGGTTTCATCCCACAAATTGCTCGGATCACTGCTCTGATACCACTTGATAAGAACCTTGCATATAATAAATCAATAAATTGCAGAAGATAATAAAACACAAGAGATATGGGGGGCCAAGATGCCCTAATATCAATATATGCAGAATAATACCCTTAAGGTAGGGAAACACCATACAATGCTCCTTAAGGAAGGAGTAACTCCACAATCTCCCAAGATGGGAATCCACTTTGAGGGGGACACCTCCAATATACCTCTACCAAGTAGAAGACTCAACTCATACATACATTACCCCCTCATAATGATACTCAAATCCTTTAAATAGGATGGGTAACACCTAATCCCAATGTAGGCTGAACTATTACCCAATATAATTAATTCCTATGTGAGCCCATATAACTAACTAAGGGGATGTGTGCCACATGTCAACATCTCCATACCCCCATATACATTATATTATCATATCCCATGTGAACCCATACATATAACTAAGGGGATGTGTGCCACATGTCGGCATCTCCATCACCCATATATATATTATATTATCATATCTCAAGGTACATAAAGCAGATGCATGATATCAAGAAACTAGATCTGGAAAACTAAACTAGATAAGATTATAACACAATATGCGGGGTTACCAGACAATGCCGGTTCCAAGAGGATTTCAAATCCCTTGGAGGATGTCAACCCCCATGTCAGACAAGATAATAATAGATCATGAACAGTAGTAAAAATGACAAGCAACTGAAATAAAAAGAGTACTTAGCTTATGCTCTACTATGGAAATGAATCGGGGATCAAGATGGCAAGATAAGAGACACTGTCAGAGATTTCTCCTTCAAATAGGAAGAACTTAGTTAAGCTCTTTCTTCTCTTCTCTAGGTCTAGGTATCTCTAGGTTTCAATCCTTTCTCTTCTTTTTGGTCCCAAAATATGGGATAGAACCTCCATATTTATAGCTTAGATATGAGACTAAACTGCAGGTTAAATGACACCCAAGGTGTAATAAAGTAACCTGAGTTAGGGATATGATGTGATCATGTGGGGACCACGGATTGAATTAAAATGTAGTGGGAGGCATGGTGGGTGAGAAGATTCCATTAAAAAAAGAGTGTCAGATGGGTGCATTTTGAATTAAATTATCAAATGGGTCCATACGAAGCCCATTGATAATCAATCAAATAATGTGACAAAATAGATAGGATTTTATTTAATTTAAGAGAAATATATGCGAGAATGGAATTAGCATGCATGTAAGATTACTTGAGGGGCATTTTACCCAAAAATAGGTGTCTACAGTCAATACACATAGCTATATTGTAGAAGTTGTATGTCATCTTAAGGGTACATGCATATGGAGTGGAAAGAATTTGTATATTAGAAACACATGGTGAGGAAGATAATAATTGTGCATTATGTAATGAAGTATCTCATCTCTCGTAGGGAGATGTGTGTAGCGTGCATAGGAGATATGCACAACAATGTAAGGTTTAGCGGATGTAGGTACATTAGGATTTCCTAACTGAGTATGGAAAACCTTGCAAGTCGTATACATGGTTGTCAAATGTAGGTACATAATGATGTCGTGGACACTCCATGTATGTGCAAAGTGCACACACAATGTAGGAGGTTGGTTATGGAGGAGTTTATGCAGAGTAGGCCATATAGTGTTAACACCACTTTAGGTGTGAAGAATAATGTTTCTGAGCCTACCTGAGTGACCATATCTGAAAGTCCATTTTCGCAGTTGTTCCCAATCAGAGCGGGTACCTCTTAGTTTGGCAGCTAGGTGCACGAGTTGATTTTATTTCTTCATTTTGAAGTTGTTCCAATAACGTGCATAGGGCCTTAACGGTTGTAGGTGATTTGTTTGTAATTTTTTCATTAGAAAATATAGATGACACATCATGACTTGTATGCCACAACATAATATTCAATAGAAACAAGTGGAACCATGGGTGGATACCAAAGCAAATTGGTTTGGTAATGTATTATGAGATGGGCGTATTCATGCATTTGGACTTCAAGTGTTCGAGGTTGGCGAAACATTGGTATGACATATGGGAATAACATTGGAAAGATCATATAAAATAAGGCCTCTATCGAATATTCACATACGGGTCGAGAATTATTTGGGGCCAATGAACTAAGGTCGAGTGGGGCGAGGGTTGTTTTGCAAGTATCTCTTAATGTATTTAACCTTTATGCACATGGTTGGGACAGATGCGATCAATGGAAATGAGGTGAATGTGGAGATGGTTATTGAATCCTGGTTCAGTTGCATCACTAGTACAAGAAGGTTGTAGCAATCTAAGGGATTGCTTAGACATGGTAGGTAGGGTAGGGATGATATCCGTAGTAATTGTGGGTAAGCTTGTAAGTGTGGGTTCGTCCAGTAATGACATCTCGTAGTATGGAACATGTCATTATTTTTTTCCGAGTGCATCACTAACATGTTACTTACAAATCATTCATACACTTTTTCTTCTCCTCCTAGTCTCTACAAAGATATTGATATCTATGAATGAAATTTCGTGGGGAAGCTTACAAGTATGGTCACTATACATTTATTAGCCCCCATCACGGGGGGTTCATTAGCAAGGCAATATCCTAGCACGTGGGTTCATATTGAGGTAATTAAAATTAATAAAATTAAAGTCAATATACCGGTAGACATGAGGGGGTGAAAGGGTTTAATTTATTAATGTTTTGAATCAGGTATTGGGGGTAGGTTAGAGAGGTGAGCCAAAGGAAAGGGGGTTTGATTTTAATATAAAACTAAAACATTTGAACACTAGTTTTTAAAATTAAATACCTTAAAATTGAAAAACTAGTGTGGTCATAAATTAAATTATACTCTCTTTATTGATAAAGAAATCTAGATTCTTAACCAAGAATAATAAAATGGTAGAAAACTAGGATTGAGTATGCTTTTCAACACAAGTGATATTATCTCACCATCTTAATTATTTGAACAACTATTGATAAATGATTAAAGCTTAACATATATAAGGTGATCTGTAATAGGTCTTCAATGGCTTCAAATTATCTTTCAAGAGGAAATGCATATTAAAAAACATTGAGTGAAAAATATAATATATTTTTTGTCTAATATATTAGGGTAGAAATAAAAAGGGGTAAATAAAATTGTAATCGAAAAATGGGTAAGTAAGGTACATGAAAAAATAGGGTACTTGAATAGGAAAAGCCGCAATATTTTTTAATTCTTTCTTTGTTAGTCTTAATTTACATGGTCGTTTAAGCGTTTACTTTGTTCCGATTTAAATAAGTTGTTATTTGGAAGTTAAATGACAGAGGTTGTGGTCAGAAGCATGCCATGAGTCACTTTGGTATTTGAACTGTGCACCTCTCAAGTGGCGGTTAAAACTTCAAAACAATTTAGAAAACTAATTCGTCGACCCATGCCTTGTTGAATCCTTTCAGAGATCTTCTCTTTTTTTACTAGAACTTTATTTCTTTTATTGTAACGGTTAGTATATGAATTCCCATAGTATTTGAACTTTTTTAAGGATTTTAACAAATTTTAACAATAAGAAGGCTCTTGACGTTTCTGTTTTAGGCATTTTTATGAGAAGTTAGTGCAATATTTATAAATTTGAGGGATATTTTCAGAAATCATGACTGTGGAGAAGTATTAATGTAAAGAAACTGTAAAGCCAAGTTGTTATGCACGTGGGTAGTCTGCAGTATTTCCATTTCCTTCTCGAGCATAAATGAAGCTCAAACACATCAATTTTGGGGAAATTTTGCAGGAAATGGAAATAAATATTTAATAATCTAGAAATATTGAGTGGATTTGTTGCTTATTTTGTGATTTGTTAACCTTTTTTAGATAAGGGTAAAACGTTTGGTTTTGAAGGGGCAAAAAAACCCTGTACAACTAAAAGATAAGCATCAAAGCACCACAAGAAACATAATGAAGCGAGGTCACCTTACCAAAAATATAGATGCCACCTAGAATAAAAGCTAAGAATGAACAAAAGAGGGAAAAAATGTTCAAGAGGCCGATAAAAAAAACTTGACCTTCCTCAAGAGCCACTCTAAACCTCAGATGTACAATCCTAACTAGGAAACAAAGGGTGACTTACCCATGAAGATCCCGGCCATGGGATCTTAAACTCATTTTTAGAGGCATACTAGAAGTATTCCCCTTCTTTTTCCTATTCATGACTTGTCCATCCATCACACCTATTGGGATCCAAATTTTCATCAGGATGGATTGGAAGTCGTATTTCAAATATTTTATTTTTCCAAAAATAGTTTCCTTCATCATAATTCCGCCACTAGATTCCAGCTCCAAAGAGAGCGTCGATACTTGAGCCGTATGAAAAGCATAAATGAGAGTCACATCCGGTAGCTGAATCTTCCCAACATCATTAATTGACTCCTCTTGATTCACAAACAGAGCATCCTCCTGAACATCCTCTATCGAATCTTTTGATGAAGTATCTAAAACATTCCCAACAACCAACAAGCTAGGTTGGGAGTCCTTCCACTAAGAAACATTTTCATTCATCTTTTGTTTCACTTTCTGACAATCGAAAGCAAGGTGACCCAAGGAAAACATTTCCTTGCATCTGAAGGGAAAAACTTCATAATCGAGGGGTTAGGTCCATACCCTATCCAAAAATTTGAGTTTAATGGAAGTGGGTAGATCAAGAGAGGTATATAGATCCACTAAAATGTGAGCATATGTAGTATGGGTATAAAGTTTAGTTTTAGAATCTATGGACAGACACTTGCCCAATGCATTACCAATAGAAATAAGACTTTCCTCCCCCAAAAATATAGTGGAAGATGAGGTAATCGGACCCAAATAGGCTTGACATTGAATGTTTCGGTTATTGGATTGAAATAAGGAAACTAATGCTTCATTAAGAGATGATGATCTCAAGCTCCCATAACTTAGAGAAGATAACATCTCTATCTTCAACAATATTAAAAACCACAATAAAAAACCCTCGCACAAGGGTAAATTTCCACTTTACCTTCCATGAGTGGTCTACAATTTGAAGAGATCCAAAAGTGTCGATTGGTATCGGATTTACTGGTAAATGATATTGGTATGGGATTTACAGTCATCCCCCTTTCCCTTATGACTCCCCTACCACCGAGGCCTCCCTTTCCCTGCGCGCCAACGTAGACACTACCACTACCTTGCAAATCCCTACGTAATAGGTTAGGCCGCGGGTCTTCTAATACAATAATAATAATAATAATAATATATACATATATATGTATACACATATATACATATATGTATGTATATATGCATATATGTATACATATGCATATCTACACACACACACCCACCCACCCACACACACACACATATGAGGGGTGAGACCGAATCCCCTAGTTGTAGAAAACAAAATACAAACAAGACATTTCTAATCGGAACCCTAGTTCCTTAACAAAAAAATATATAAGAGAAACTATAACTACAACTGGAAAAGTCAAAGATCTATGGTGGGTGAAGAGGATCAAAAACTTTCTCCATGGTCTCCTCTTGCTTCTCCTTATTCCACCTATAAAAAAATAGGTGCAAATGAAATAGCAAACAAGCATATGCAAAGAAAAATTGAAATATAAAGGAAGATTTAGGGGTCAAAAATCCCTAAAACCTAGGGTTGAAAAAGAAAGAGTCTAAGGGTCCATATTAAACCCTACAACTTAAAATGGGTGGGGTAGATATTTTAAATGGGAATGGGGTCAAACAAATTAAATGGGGTACCTAGGGAATTAAACTAGGGTCATGGTGAGAATTAAATTGAAATAATATGGCATTTATGATATTGTTAAATAAATAAATGTTTTAGTAGGGGTGCATTAGAAATAATTACTAGGGGGAAATTAAGTATTAAATTAGGAAATAAATTAAATGTGGACTAAGGGTGTACTTTTACCTCAGTAACCTTAGGGAAAATTAATTGCTTTAAATTAATACGTTTCAAAAAAAAAATTGCTCGATTTTTAGGTGTTTACATTTGGTTTGTTCGTACAAATATGGAGCACTGCAATTTTACTATTAACTCCAAAAAATATTCAAATGAAGTGGCCTTCACAAGAATCAGTGTGGAAAACTCAAGAAATTGTGTTACTGTACCCAAATTAAGCTATCCATGTTGTCAGCTAAAGCTCATCACCCCTACTCATGGTGGTCAGATAGCCAACTTATCCCCAAGATTTCAAAATGGCTTCAAGAAAACACTTACAGGTATCACCCTTTACTCACATTGAATATGTTGTGTATTGTGTGTGCTATAAATAATTTTATGTAGTCCTTAGGAATAAATTATGATTTACCTATATTGTTCTATTGCTAAGATAGGTGCACTTTTGGAGTAATAAGTTATACTTCACCTTCTAATGCCATTTTCATGTCCGTGTTGGATAGAGTAAGTATTTGTGTCAAGAAATTTATATATTCCTCTCTTTTAGCATTTTGTACATACATATTGAAAGTAGGGAACACTAATATTATTCCATTGAATTTTTATTTCTCTGTATCCAAAACTTACATCGTTATTGATGGTTAATTTCCTATTTAGCAATATATGGCCTCTGAGGCATTTGTGCACATTAGGCTATTCCACTTTGTGTAATTTAATATAAATTGTTGATATTGTTATTTCATTTTTTTCTAGATCTTATACCTTAATCTAAATATTTCATTTTTTTTTATCATATTATTTAATGAATTAGCTGAGTATTTATAACATATATGCTTACAATGTTTTTGAAAACCGCATCATGCATGTAAATGAAATGAAACTTGTCAAAGCAATACAATTTTAAAATCTATTTATACTGCAAGAATTAAATAAGTGTATTATACTAATTATGGGTGATGATGTAATGCCCACTCCTCTTCAACAATTGTTGATCCATGTTTTCAATTTTGAATTGATTATAATCTTGAACCTGCTACTATATTCTAGTTAGTATACCAAAGTAAGATACATAGGACATCATGATTACTATTGTGTTTGATTATTATTTTGACTATATGGTTGTATTGTGGACCTTGATGGGAATCTAAGGATATGATGATGATCTAGAACGGTTTCCTTGTTACACACTGATTGTGATATCATTACTATTTTATATTGTTATGTCTCTGCTCACTATGTATTGGATCCCTAGACCTTGATATCATACTAGATATTAGACATTGCTAGATGGGCATTGATACACTTGTCTTACTTATTTGATAAATAATACAGATGTGTTAGACTTGTGTCATGATGTGACTATTGCGATGAATTTTATATGCTTGATTCATATATCAGTATTCAATGTTCTAATTATTACTACTGTATTGACATATTGGACATGATTTACAGATATTTCTTGATGATTGTTGATGTTGTGATCTTAGTACAAATTGATGAATTGGTAGAATCGAAATGTTAGAAAATTGAACGATTGGTGAATTACTTGATTCTAACACTGGTTTAATTACGATATTTGATAATGTAAATTGTTATGTATACATGCACGTGATTTATGATTTCAACATCATTAATATGGCCATGAGGCTAGAAAGGTATTGTTTGATTTTACAAGAAATTATAGCACAACAATCTACGGGGGATTGGAGACCAACCACAACGGAATACTTGATGGATACAACGAAGGTCACCATGAAAACTTGTGTAATGTTGTTGTTTTGTTTGTTTTATTTTGTTATGGGGTCCTTAAGGGGGATGACCTCAATTGTGACCATGGGCTTGTGTGCAATTCTTTCCCTTTTTCTTTTATTTTTTAGAGTATGTGATTTATTTGGTGATGTAATTTATTTAATCATTGTTGATTAATGTGCCTTAATTAAGTGAATTAATCATGTTTATTAAGTTATTTGGGGATGTGAAAAATGGATTCATTTATTAGAGTTTTGGTCTTTTGGACTATGTGATTTTGATTGAGTGTAAGTGACTTTGAGTGTTGTACACTCTGCCTTACCTTGGAATTTTGGATTTGGGCTTAAGGGCCATTTTTGGAGGCTTGTGGAATAAAGTAAACTTGTCCCACGCCTCTTAATTTCTTATACCAACCCTACCTATGGATTGGGGGGTCAAAAATAGACCCCATTATGTATTTTTAAGACAAAAAGTGACATTTATTGTACTTTTCTTACATGGGTTTAAATTTTGTCTTTAGGGGGTGTGGGTTTGGATTGTGTGTGTAAGAGGTTTGTCATTCCTCTCAACCACCAATTTATTGTGCATTGGGGTTGAGGATAAGTGGTGTGGCATCCTACATGGAGCCACCTCACCCTCCTATCTTTAATCAATTAGGTTAAGAGGGTAATTTCTCACTATACCACTCTCTAACAGGCTTAAAATATTCAACTTGATTTTTCTCAAAATTAACACACTCAAAACTTCCCAAAAACATTCCCATTAGATAGGAAATTTCCTCACCTTTTCGGTGATATAAAGAAGTCCTCCTAACTCCTCATATTTCTCAAGTTATGGGCCGACGGACCTTGGGAGGAAAATTTTCCCAAGAGCGGGTGCTGGCCTGGGGAAGAAAATTTTCCCATGCAGGCCATGGAGCGGGGAGAGTTTTAGTGCATTTTCCCTTTTGAAAAAAGTGATGATACCTCCCTAATGCACGCACATGCCCGTGAGCCGAAGAGGACACGTGTCGGCATTTCTAAACTCTGGTGGAAAATCGGGCCGTTGGAGGATTTTAAGACAATGATCCTTTTTTTGGCCAAAAAGTGCTATGGAATCAAATGATCACACCTCTCCTGATGCCCAAAGTGCCACGTGTCAAGCTCGATAGTCGGGGGAAATGGACTTGTGGGGAAACTTAGAGATTTTAGACTTTAGGGTTAAAAGTGCAAAGGATTAAAATAGCCCATGCCTCGACTTCCCCGACGATGCCACATGTCAATCAATGATTGGTTGCGGCCCGTCGGGCCGTCGAAGCAATTTAGCAAAATTTGAATTTTGTGAGAAAAAGGTTTAAAGACTTAAAAAGCTCTGCGCCTCCATGGATGCGTCATGAAGACACGTGTCAGCCATCCATTGGATGCGGATCGGCGGGTGGGAGAATTTAGGAAATTTTTCCCAAAAATTTCTAAAGCGCTAAGCTAAAAAGGGGATCTGCTCCTCCGCCGATGCCTTGTGATGCCACGTGGCAACACCTGATTGTGTGCTAGGCTGGCGGGGTGGTGGAGGAAACTTAGAAAATTTTCCCAAATTATTTTAAAGGTTAAGTTAATTATTGGGCCATGTGGCGCGTGAAAAACAACCAAAAAGGAAAAAGTGGGGCGGCGGGTCCATGGGGAAATTTTTCCAAAATTTTTTTTTTGAACTTAGGTGATTTTTGACAAAAAGAAAGGCTTGTGGGTCAGTGGAGTGGTGGGGGAAATTCGTGCCTTTGGCATTTTTTGCAAAAAGTGCTAAGGAAAATTTGGGCCCATGGGTCCGCCAAGGAAATTTTTCCCAATTTTTTTTTTTTGACAGTTAGAATTATTTTTGATGCCAAATGAAGAAAAACTTCAGAAGGCCATAAATTTTGATTGGGAGATCATTTTTGGGAAAACGAGGACTTTTTGGAAATCTCTCGATGTCCTCTTTGCACAAGAATCATTAATTTTTTCATTTTTAATGTTTAAGGGGTCAATTTCATGAAAATGATCTGCAGGCTTTTAAAAGGCAAGCTGGTAAATTTTAACTTATGAAATTTTAATCAATTGATCTTCTTCCTCTCTCAACATGTCAATTAGACATGGAGAATTGTTCTTAGATGGATTTAGGATGGATTTGGAAGGTAAGTTTGTTTGATTGACTCCTAATTAAAAAAAAAATACAACTTTGACAAGCAAAAAACAACAACAAAATGGTTTGAGCCCGATTTTGCTAAGTTTTCTAAGAAATTCCTTAATGTGTTTTTGTCAATTGAATTCATTTAGGGCATACTACTTCAATTTAATCATTTAATTTGTTATTTCATTATTGCAGGTTGAAATATGCATTTTGGATAAAGTATTTGCCAGTTTGAAAATACAAAACAGAGATCAAATTTTAAAGGATCTATTTGCCATTTTCATCTTCCAAGTATTAGAATTCATTCCAATTCTAATCTAATACATTTAGTTGATTCAAATCAAACTATTCAAAACCAAAATGCAATTTTGATTTCCAATTTTACACATTTCAAAAGACAGAGTTTTGTATTTTCCTCACATGCATTTCTTCCTTTCAAAAGAGATTTCAAATACATTTCAAACTCAAATTTTAAATAATAGTAGTTCCAATTGTGGAAAAAATGCAAATTTTATTCAAAAGACAAGATTTCCTTCTTTTACAACTTCTCTTTTCTGTTGATTTTCACAATACAATATACAAAATACATCTCTTTCTTTCAAATAAAAACAAAGTATATCTCTCCTTTACATTTCAAAATTACAACTTTCATATTCAATACAACATATTTCCATTACAAAACATATACAAGTTCATCCACTTCAAGTGGGAAAGGGTATACAATAAGATTTCATTTCAACAAGGGATTGTCAAACTTTTTTTTTTCTCCTTTTCTCTAGAACAACAACATGTAGATTTATCATTCTTCCAATTTTGATCACAACAAGAGTAGGGGAAAGGAAATGCTCTCCACCCAACCAAGACATCCAATGAAAAGGAGAAGCCATCCTTCTTCATTGCCCCCGAGCCCCAACCATAATGCAATAGAAGATGTGATTCAACTCATGGCAACAAAGGCTTCCACAACACACAAGCAACATTTTCACATTTAAAACATAGTCAAAAAATAGAATGTAGTTTACAACTACATTAAAGCATGAAAAAAAACACGAGGCTTCATCAAGCAAGCCAAAGGAGCAAGAAACTATGGGGGATGCTACTTATGCCTCCCAAAGGGGAAATGGTATCACCACCTGATTTCAAACCACCAAAATATAGTATATCAAAGTCCCTGACATGCCCTTATGCCTCCCCAAGTACCCCTTATTCCTCACATTTCCTTATGCCTCCCCAACCTCTTATGGCACCCCATAATGAGTAAAGAAATGCAAGCTATTTCTTTGTAAGGTGGAACCCAAATCCCAACTCCCTCCACACTTATACCTCCCCAAAACACTTGTGCCTCCCACAAAATAAACCCCATAGTCTTCTCCTACACCATTCCTAGGCCATCTACCCAACATCCCACAAACATGCCAAAACATTCACAACAATAACAATTTCATAAACAAAAAAGAAGCATTACAAGAGCCAAGCTCCTACCTCTCCATGATGGAGTTGTTCCAAGTTCCAAAACAACAAGCTTTATCCCAATGCAAGCAATCCAAATCAGCCAAGCACAAGCATGCAACAATCTTCCAAAAAAACTTCTCCAAAGCAAGAGCTCCAAAACAACAAAAAATTTCAAAAAGGAGTTTCCAAAAGTGAAGCAACCAAAAAAGGGTGTAAGGCAACAAAAAATTCAAATTTTATAGAAGAGGGAAGAGAAGAGGATGAGGTGGATCCATGTAGGATGCCACATCACACATCCTCAACCCCAACCCAAAAGTCAACTTCAATCTCCAAGACATAATAAATAAGTAGGTGAATAATATGACAGTCTTACTTACACACTCAAATCAAGCCCATATCCCAAAGGACTGAAATTAATTTCAAGCAAGAAGTGCAATTAAAACATTCAGCTAGGCTTACAAAAATGCATAATGAAAGCTAGATTTAAACTCTCCAACCATAGGTAAGGTTGGTATGCAAATTTAAGAGGTATGGGACAAGTTTAACTTGTCCCACAAGCCTCCAAAATCAGTCTCCAAGGACAATTTCGAATTCCAAAGAAGATGAAGTGTTTCATACTCCAAATTTACTTACATATCTCTTACACATATCTTACAACATTTAATACAAGATTCAACCACTCCAATAATTACTTTCTTATGTCCCAATTTGATTAATTTATTTTAACAATATGATTACTCACATTATATACCACAATTTATTTAAATAAAAGGGATAAACACATCACTTAATAAACACATACAAACATCAATAAAAAGGAACCAAATAAATAAATACACATAACCCTTGGTCACGTTTAAAGGTGATCCCCCCATGGGAATCCCTAACACAATCACACAAAAAAAATACAAGTTGCCATGGTGACCTTGTTGAATTCATCTAGAATTCCAATGTGGTTGGTCTCCAATCCCCGATGTTTGTTGTGATATTTTAACCTGCAAAACACAAATACCTCCTTGGCCTCGTGGCCATATCAGAACATCCAAAATAATATAAATAAAATTCCAAAATCATCTAGATATATGAATCACAACAACATCCAAGCAACCAACAAGATCATTTGCAATTTTACTCAACAACTATATCATCATCAAATAATTTCCATTTCTAGGTCTACTCACAATATCCAAATATCACATGTCCGAACAACATCCATAATATAACCATGTCAAACAACATATCATCATCAATATATAAAAATGTCTCTAATAATCATCATGCATCATAACTGAATCAAGGTCAACAATAATCCATGATCTAACATCTAACATCATACTATAATAAAGTCCATAATCATGTCATAATATAATCAAGTATCATGATTAGTATCAAAAGGTGTCAAAGGGAAGTGGGCACTACATCCCCCTCCCCTTAGACTCGACTTCCTCCTGGAAGTCACTGGAAAAAATGTGGAAACTGAACTCGTAAAAAAGTAGCATCCTCCCATGTAGCTGCAGTCTCATCATATCTGTCCCACTACACCCGGACTTGATCAATCTCTCTTCCTCGAAGGCCCAGGGTCCTACGATCTATAATGTGAATGGGCTCCACCATCACCTACCCCCCGATCTGCACCTGCAATGATGTGTCAATCTAGCACACATGAGAAGGATCTGCAATATATCTCCTAAGAACTGAAACATGAAACACATCATGTATGTGAGACAAGCTAGGTGGCAATGCTAGATGGTAGGCCAAAGGGCCGATACACTCCAAGATCTCAAAAGGACCAATGAATCTAGGAGCTAACTTAGAACCTTTTCCATAATAATGGATAGGGCTCTTATGTGGCCTGACATGAAGGAACACCTTCATGCCCACATCAAAACTATGGTGGTCTATCCTATGCTGATACTGTACTTCTTCTACTCTTCTGTCTTGTGCCTCCCTGTCTCTCTGTCTGATCAAAACCACCTGCTGCTCCATGTCCTACAACAAAGCTGGTCCAAGAGAAACCCTATCCTCTAACTTGTCCCAACTAAGAGGTGTCTGCACTCTCTGCCATACAAAGCCTAAAAAGGAGCCATGCCTATAGAACTCTAAAAACTATTATTGTAGGAAAACTCCACCAAGTACAGTACTCCTCCCATCTAACTGTTGATCCATCACATACATCCTAAGCATGTCCTCTAAAATCTGATTCACCCACTCTTAGTCTATCCATCTATCTCGGGGTGATATGTTGTGTTGAAGTTGATTCTCATCCCGAGGGCATACTGCATGGTAGTCCAAAATGGGAAGTATACAAAGGATCATGGTCACAAATAATCTTCACATGGAATCCCATGCAACCTGACAATCTCATCAAGATATACCCATGCCACTGCACTAGCTATATAAGTGGTCTTTACTGGAGAAAAATGAGCCACTTTTGTCAATTTATCCACCGTGACCATGATGGTGTCGTGGTGGTATCTCGACATCGGTAGCCCAACAATGAAGTCCATGGAAATGGTGTCCCATTTCCACTCTAGTATAAGATGAGGAAGAGAAGGCCAGCTGGATGTTGATGCTCGGCCTTCACTTTCTGGCACTCTAAACAATGTGACACAAAACTGAGCCACATCTCTGTGAAGTCCTCTCCAATGATACAACTGTCTCAAGGTGGCGTGCATCTTCTTCACCCCGGGATGGGATGAATAGGGTGCACATGATGTGCCTCTGCCAAGATGTCCTACCTCAAGCCTCCATCTCTGGGAACATAAATCTGACCTCTGTGCCTGAGAAGCCATCTACCTCTAAAGAAAAACCATCAAACTTCCCTTCAAGGGGTCCTGGGACTCGATCTCTGCTCGAACTGCAATGTAGAAGTTGTCAAGAGGAAGCTGCTGAAGAATCCTGCTCCACAAATATATGCCCACTGAAGTGGCCATAATCACATGTCTCCATCTACTGAGAGCATCTACCACCACATTCTCCTTCCCCTTCACATGCTCTATCTCCATATCATACTCACAAAGCAACTCCATCCAACGCCACTGATGAGCATTGAGATTGGGCTATGTGAAGAGGTGGTGAAGACTCAAATGATCTATCTTGAGTGTGAATCTCGACCAAGAAGAAAGTGCCTCCATCAAACCAAAGTGTGCACAACTACGCAAGCTCAAGATCATGAGTCGGATAATTAAGCTCATAATATTTGAGTTTGTGAGACTCAAAAGCCACTACTCTAGCCCTCCTGCATCAACACACCTCCAAGCCCTACTAAAGAAGCATCCATGCAAATGAAAAACTCACCCTGTGGATCGGCACTACAAGAATAGGTGTTGTAGTGAGACATTCCTTTAGTGTCCTGAAGGCCTGCTCACACCTGTCGACCAAACAAACTTCTTCCCTTTCCATTTGAAGGGAAGTGATGGGGTGCGTAATCCGAGAGAAGTCTAAAAAATCTCCTATAGTAACCTACTAATCCCATGAAGTTGCGCACCTCAGTCATAGTAGTGGGTGTTGGCCAATCCATGATAGCTCTAATCTTGGAAGGATCGATGGTGATACCTTCCCCAGAAATGATATGACCCAAATACTGCACCTCGTCTGAAAGAATGCACACTTCTCCAAGTTCCCATAAAGTTGCTCCCAAAGACACTGAAGAACCTAGCGAAGGTGCCCCTCATGTTCCTCCTCACATGTACGTGAGTAAATAAAAATGTCATCAAGGAAGATGAGCATGAAGTGATCTAAGAAGGTCCTAAATACCCCATTCATCAAACTCATAAACATTGTAGGGGGCATTCGTCAACCAAAAGGTACCACTGTGAACTCATAGTGGCCATATCTCATACGGAAGGTGGTCTTATGAATGTCCACCTCCAAAATCCTCAGCTGATGGTAGCCTGACTTAAGGTCTATCTTAGAGAAATTTGTGGCTCCCTTCATCTGATCAAACAAATCATCAATGCGTGGAAGGGGATAATGATTCTTGATCGTTACTTTGTTCAGCTAGTGGTAATCAATACACAACCACAAGGATCCATCCTTCTTCTTTACAAAGATCACTGAGTGCACCCCAAGGGGATACACTAGGATGAATTAGGCCTTTCTCTAGAAGGCCCTCAAGCTGTAACTTGAGCTCACAGAGCTCAGGGGTAGTCATCTGATAAGGTGCTCGTGAGATAGGCTCTACTCCCTGGAACCAGATCTATATGAAAATCAATCTCACGTGGGGGTGGTAACCCCGTAGCTAGCTCCCTAGAAAGACATCAAAACTCTCTCAAAATGGGATGGTCATCTAGTGATGGTCCACTAGACCCATCTTTTGATCGGTCACTAACTGATGACAAAAAACATCTGACAACCCCATCACACACACCACTTAAGCTGCATAGTGGAGATGGTGTGAATAGAAATGGGTCTCCTGACCCCCGCTATCACTGCCTCAACTCCTAGATCATCTGTACAAGATATGATCTTGTGGTAATAATCCACTCTGGCTCTATGTGTAGATAACCTAGTCCATGCCCAAGATGACTCCATAAGAGCCCAACGGAAGGATACGAAGATCCGAGGTAGTGGTGAAAGGTCCCAAATCCACTACACACTCCTTAACTAAGGAGTCTACAGAGATCTTGGCTCCAGAAGCCATCTCAACATCCCAACTATGACCCTACCTAACTGCCACCAGCCTGCATCGCTCTACTAAAGATGGTGCAATAAAAGAATCAGAAGAACCAGAATCAAACAAAATGGAGGTAGGAATACCACCAATGTTACTATGTAGTCTCAATAATAATATATTCTTGATGCTCTTTCCTGGTGGTTCTTCATTACGTACATACATCCTATATGACTACCCCCCCATGTCACCAAATAGGCTCTCGAGATCTATGCCTTACCCCCTTATTATTAGGTTTTGTGGGAAGTCTCTCAAAAAAAATGTCTAGTAACACCACACCAAAACAACCGCCCGATCCTCTCCCCTGTAGTAGTCCAGGTCCGACTGGTACTCTAGAGGTCTGTGGTGTGGATCTTGATGATCCGGTTGTGGTCTGTTGAGGTCTCTGTTGGTGAGCTCCTACTGAGTGAGCTCTCTGGGCACCCTGTGTCTTGATGGGACCCCTAGGAGGAGGCCCCATACTCCGACCTCTCTGTGCATCAAACCTCTGTGGAGGTCTATAAGGTGGGTGGGACTACTACTCTTTTGTTGTGGTCTAAAAGATGACTGTGTTGAACCCTATCCACCATGAGGAAGAGGTATTGACCCCCTCGATCTGTTATCCTGCATCTGTTGTATGCGGCTCTGGACTGGTCTCTAGCTGTTGGGTCTTTCCCCGAGTCTCCTCTACTATATAGGCCTTCTCGATGGCCTCAGCTAATGTCTATGGACAATGGATCCATACTACACCTCCAATGTCTAGATTCAGGCCCCTGGATGAACCTGTGGATCCGCACCTGCTCATCCTGCATGTAATCAACATACTGGAGTAGATCTAGAAATCTACTCTCATACTCTCTACTACTATAAGAGATGCCTATCGGAGGTCATGAAACTCATCTATCCATCTGTTGTATGAACCTCATGACAAATATCTATCTCTGAATCACTCCTCAAAGAGCTCCTAGGTAACTATCTTAGAATCAACATGGAGCTTCTACTCCTCCTCTATCCTCCACCATACACCTGCTCCATCCCTTAGAAGATGGATCGCAACATGAGCTTTGTGTTGCTAGAACAAGGACAAGAGCTTGAAGCATCCGCTCAAGCTCACCAACCAGGCCTCTACTTGAAATCCACCTATGTCACTAGAATAATGAGTTGGCCATAGCTTCAGGATCTCCTTGATATGGTCTACAGTGGTGGTGGTCGGTGACCCCTAGGCCTCTCCGCATGCTCATCCCTAAGCCTAGGGCTCCGAGACCTATCTTGTGTCCTGAAACCCGGTCTCCCTGTCCCCTCTGTGGTGACTCTACTCTAGCTGAACTCCACATGGGAGTTCTCTACTCTTTGATCATCACTATGTTGAGAAGGTTCCCGAGCCTCATCTGATGGCTCTCTATCATGTCTAGTGGCACGTGCTCCCATGGACCCTCCGCGTAAGGTGACATTAACATCCTAAAGTGTTTGTAAAATTGTGGTAGGATGGCTGCTACAACATGATCCGGTGGTGGCAAGCCTAAGTCTATGTGAAAAGACCCCTCATCCCATCTCTCTGCCTCCTGCATAGACCAAGGTGAGAGTTAGTTCTTCTTTCTAAGTTTTATTCAGTTTTCCATGTTTACTAAGTATGTAATTTCAACAAGGTTGTTCTCTAGATTTAAAAGTGTGCTAGGTTTAAAGTTCATGTCTCAAGTTTTCTAGTGTGCCCAATGGCCCAAGATTTTGAACCCATGGCTCTGATACCAAGTGTGATGCCCACTAAAAACAACCCACTTGAGACCCAAGAACAACCTAGGATTAGTTAGGAAAATTATGGAATATTTTTTTTTTTTTTTAAAAGAGTCTACAACCAAGTTACAAGACAACAATTGTTGCAAGCAAGTTTCAAAGCCAAATACTATTAATAGCTTATAGTTTTATTAATATGACAATTATAAAAGATCACAAGGTCCAAACTTAGGGTTAGATTAATCAATTAGGTTAAGAGGGTAATTTCTCACTATACCACTCTCTAACAGGCTTAAAATATTCAACTTGATTTTTCTCAAAATTAATGCACTCAAAACTTCCCAAAAACATTCCCATTAGATAGGAAATTTCCTCACCTTTTCGGTGATATAAAGAAGTCCTCCTAACTCCTCATATTTCTCAAGTTATGGGCCGAGCGGACCTTGGGAGGAAAATTTTTTCCCAAGAGCGGGTCTGTGGCCTGGGGAAGAAAATTTTCCCCCATGCGGGGTGGGGAGGAGGGGAGAGTTTTAGCACATTTTCCCTTTTGGAAAAAAAAGCATGATCTCTCCTCCGTGCCCGTGAGCCCGAAGAGGACACGTGTCGGCATTTCTAAACTCTGGCGGAAAATCGGGTCGTCGGAGGATTTTAAGACAATGATCCTTTTTGGCCAAAAGTGCTATGGAATCAAATGATCCATGCACCTCCACCGATGCCCAAAGTGCCACATGTCAAGCTTTGATTGATTGGTCAGGGGAAACAAACTTTGTGGGGAAACTTAGAGATTTTAGACTTTAGGGTTAAAAGTGCAAAGGATTAAAATAGCCCGCATGCCTCGACTTCCCGAATGATGCCATGTGTCACTCAATGATTGGTTGGCTCATCGGATTCAGCCATTTAGAGCAATTTAGAAAAAATTTGACTTTTTCAAGAAAAAGGTTTAAAGACTTAAAAATCTCACGCTCCATGGATGCATCATGAAGACATGTGTCATCCATCCATTGGATGTGGATCGGTGGGCGGCAGAGAATTTAGGAAATTTTTCCCAAAAATTTTCCAAAGCGCTAAGCTAAAAAGGGGATCCGCTCCTCCCGATGCCTTGTGATGCCGTGGTGGCAAGCACCTGATTGGTATGGGTGGCAGGTGGGGTGGTGGAGGAAACTTAGAAAATTTTCCCAAATTATTTTAAAGGTTAAGTTAAATTATTTGGGACCCATGCACCATGAAACAACCAAAAAGGAAAAAGCGGGGTGGCGGGTCCATGGGGAAATTTTTCCAAATTTTTTTTTTTTGAACTTAGGTGATTTTTGAAAAAAAGAAAGGCTTTGGGGAGAGTGGTGGGGGAAATTCATGCCTTTGGCATTTTTGACAAAAAAGTGCTAAGGAAAATTTGGGCCCGTGGGTCCACTAAGGAAATTTTTCCCCAATTTTTTTTTGATAGTTAGAATTATTTTTGACGCCAAATGAAGAAAAACTTCAGAAGGCCATAAATTTTGATTGGGAGATTTTTTGGGAAAACAAGGACTTTTGGAAATCTCTCGACGTCCTCTTTGCACAAAGGAATCATTAATTTTTCATTTTGTTAATGTTTAAGGGGTCAATTTCATGAAAATGATCTGTAGGATTTTAAAAGGCAAGTTGGTAAATTTTAACTTATGAAATTTTAATCAATTGATCTTCTTCCTCTCTCAACATGTCAATTAGACATGGAGAATTGTTCTTAGATGGATTTAGGATGGATTTGGAAGGTAAGTTTGTTTGATTGACTCCCAATTTAAAAAAATACAACTTGACAAAAAAAACGACAACAAAACGGTTTGAGCCCGATTTTGCTAAGTTTTCTAAGAAATTCTTAAGTGTTTTTGTCCAATTGAATTCATTTAGGGTATACTACTTCAATTTAATCATTTAATTTGTTATTTCATTATTGCAGGTTCGAACTGTGCATTTTGGATAAAGTATTTTCCAGTTTGAAAATACAAAACAAAGATCAAATTTTAAAGGATCTATTTGCCATTTTCATCTTCCAAGTATTAGAATTCATTCCAATTCTAATCTAATACATTTAGTTGATTCAAATCAAACTATTCAAAACCAAAATGCAATTTTGATTTCCAATTTTACACATTTCAAAAGACAGAGTTTTGTATTTTCCTCACACGCATTTCTTCCTTTCAAACAAGAGATTTCAAATACATTTCAAACTCATATTTTAAACAGAAGTAGTTCCAATCATGGAAAAGAATGCAAATTTTATTCAAAAGACAAGATTTCCTTCTTTTACAACTTCTCTTTTCTGTTGATTTTCACAATACAATATACAAAATACATCTCTTTCTTTCAAAAAAAAAAACAGAGTATATCTCTCCTTTACATTTCAAAATTACAACTTTCATATTCAATACAACATATTTCCATTACAAAACATATACAAGTTCATCCACTTCAAGTGGGAAAGGTTACAATAAGATTTCATTTCAACAAGGGACTATCAAACTATTTTTTTTTTTTCTCCTTTGCTCTAGAACAACAACATGTAGATTTATCATTCTTCCAATTTTGATCACAACAAGAGTAGGGGAAAGGAAATGCTCTCCACCCAACCAAGACATCCAATGAAAAGGAGAAGCCATCCTTCTTCATTGGCCCCCGAGCCCCAACCATAATGCAATAGAAGATGTGATTCAACTCATGGCAACAAAGGCTTCCACAACACACAAGCAACATTTTCACATTTAAAACACAAGTCCAAAATAGAATGTAGTTTACAACTACATTAAAGCATGACAAACAACACTGAGGCTTCATCAAGCAAGCCAAAGGAGCAAGAAACTATGGGGGATGCTACTTATGCCTCCCAAAGGGAAATGGGTATCACCACCTGATTTCAAACCACAAAAATATAGTATATCAAAGCCCTGACATGCCCTTATGCCTCCCCAAGTACCCCTTATTCCTCACATTTCCTTATGCCTCCCCAACCTCTTATGGCACCCCATAATGAGTAAAGAAATGCAAGCTATTTATTTGTAAGGTGGAACCCAAATCCCAACTCCCTCCACACTTATACCTCCCCAAAACACTTGTGCCTCCCACAAAATAAACCCCATAGTCTTCTCCTACACCATTCCTAGGCCATCTACCCAACATCCCACAAACATGCCAAAACATTCACAACAATAACAATTTCATAAAAAAAAAAAGAAGCATTACAAGAGCCAAGCTCCTACCTCTCCATGATGGAGTTGTTCCAAGTTCCAAAACAACAAGCTTTATCCCAATGCAAGCAATCCAAATCAGCCAAGCACAAGCATGCAACAATCTTCCAAAAAACTTCTCCAAAGCAAGAGCTCCAAAACAACAAAAAGAATTCACCCCAAAAGGAGTTTCCAAAAGTGAAGCCACCAAAAAGTAACCCCCAAAACAAAAAGCAATTCAAATTTTATAGAAGAGGGAAGAGAAGAGGATGAGGTGGATCCATGTAGGATGCCACATCACACATCCTCAACCCCAACCCAAAAGTCAACTTCAATCTCCAAGACACAATAAATAAGTAGGTGAATAATATGACAGTCTTACTTACACACTCAAATCAAGCCCATATCCCAAAGGACTGAAATTAATTTCAAGCAAGAAGTGCAATTAAAACATTTGGCTAGGCTTACAAAAATGCATAATGAAAGCTAGATTTAAACTCTCCAACCATAGGTGAGGTTGGTATGCAAATTTAAGAGGTATGGGACAAGTTTAACTTGTCCCACAAGCCTCCAAAATCAGTCTCCAAGGACAATTTCGAATTCCAAAGAAGATGAAGTGTTTCATACTCCAAATTTACTTACATATCTCTTACACATCACTTACACATCTTACACATATCTTACATTTAATACAAGAGTCAACCACTCCAATAATTACTTTCTTATGTCCCAATTTGATTAATTTATTTTAACAATATGATTACTCACATTATATACCACAATTTATTTAAATAAAAGGGATAAACACATCACTTAATAAACACATACAAACATCAATAAAAAGGAACCAAATAAATAAATACACATAACCCTTGGTCACGTTTAAAGGTGATCCCCCCATGGGAATCCCTAACACAATCAAACACACAAACAAATACAAGTTGCCATGGTGACCTTGTTGAATTCATCTAGAATTCCAATGTGGTTGGTCTCAATCCCCGATGTTTGTTGTGATATTTTAACCTACAAAACACAAATACCTCCTTGGCCTCGTGGCCATATCAGAACATCCAAAATAATATAAATAAAATTCCAAAATCATCTAGATATATGAATCACAACAACATCCAAGCAACCAACAAGATCATTTGCAATTTTACTCAACAACTATATCATCATCAAATAATTTCCATTTCTAGGTCTACTCACAATATCCAAATATCACATGTCCGAACAACATCCATAATATAACCATGTCAAACAACATATCATCATCAATATATAAAAATGTCTCTAATAATCAGTTGAAAAAAGACTGTGGAAGAAAGTATTTTGTTGAAATAAAAAAAAGAAAAGTTGCAAATCTGAATGTTTTGATCTATCATATGAATAAAATTAAGGGAGGTTCTTCATAGATGCCTTAAAGGAATGATTTAAAGGGATATCATGTTTAAATTTTACCTTGTGTTGAAAGAAAAGAAAAAACTGAATGTTTTGATCTAAATGTTGGGAGGTTTTTTGGTGTTGAAATAGATAAAACTCTCTTTGGTTTTGTTATAGTTAAAGTTATCCTTTGAAATCTATGTTTATATATATATTATATATATATATATATATATATATATATATATATATATATATATATATATTCATTTTTAGAGTTCTCTGGCCTATATAAAGGTGAGTGACATCAAGGTACTTTTGACTAGCGCGTGTACTCAGATTAGACCAAAATCGGTCACTTGTTTCTTATTACAGACTTTAAAATGTTACTCCAAGCTTAGTTATCAATTTAAATGATATCATGACTTGCTCATAAACCTTAAATTTAATGGATAATTGTTGGAAATGGCATTAAGATAAGTGTGAACCACAAAATGTGAAAGATATGTTAAAATTTATAAATTAGACTCATTTGGCAGTAACCGACATCAATGATCGATGCTTCAACTCAAGTATTCTGTGACCGACATCGGTCACTTAAAACTTCACCATTTTAATTCATGCAAACCTTATAGTCATTTATTGTGCCTTGTATATATCGGATACATATGAGACTCGTGATGTTTTCTTAAAATTGAATAAGAAGTTTCTCATGGAATTAATCTCTTACCATCCCCTTGCATTTAAAAAAATATTCTAAAACTTATCATTAACACAAGAACCAACACCGATAGTAGAATCGAGTTCCTCAGAGGACATAGTGGTTACCTGCGGTCAGCCCATTTTGCATGATTTTTTTTAAAACGTATTTCTGCCAAACCATTGGCTCTTATGGATCTAGACTTCACCTAAAGGTAGATCCACTGTGAGGGCCGTGTATGCTTGTTGGACCCATATTCCAACCTACATATAGGGATTTAAATGCATAAAACCCTTGATCTACAAAATGGGGCTTTTCCTTCCATAAAAAAAAGGAGAACAAATCAACAATGGATCTCAAACCAAATCTATGATAGATTCTTATATTGCAATAAATAACTAGGAATACATGATTAAATCTAAGATTAAACTATTCTAAAGGAGGAGCCAAATGGATGGAATTCCCCTTCTTCTTGCACATTTATTCCAAGAATACTCTTTCATGATTTCCCTTGATCCATGGCATCCACTCCTTCAACTTGCAAATCAAAGAGAAACAAATGAGTGAGCTTAGGGTAAGAAATGCTTAAGAAGACTCCCTTAAGGATGATTAGGGTTTCTTTTGGGTAGATCTAATCTTGTGGTCCCTATTGATTTGATCCAAGGGTTAAGAATCAACCCTACAATTGTTAGGTGAGAATATTCATATTATGGTTGTAAATTTTTAAATAAATCAAATGTATGTGTAATTGGATGAATGGGGTCACTTAGGGCTCTAGTGTGTTAAGTTAAAAATGTAACCCTTCTAGTAGTTTTTAGTGATTAATTCAATGGACATTAAAGAAAATAATTTAAGTGAACTAAGGTAACTAAGGATAAGGGTTTATTTAATATGGGTTGAATGTTAATTTCCAAGAGGGAAACTAATTAACCTAGTAAGAGAAATTAATGGACACTTATCTAGTGATGATAATTAAATTGACATTAGAACTAGATTAAGAATATTTAATTAATAATCTAGACCTGATCTATCCTTTGTAATGTAGCAATTGCTAGTGGAAATTAATTAAACGTTTATAGGGTTTGACACCTTGTAACTTGTTTTAAACAAAAAAATTCGCAACTTCCTAGATAATTATTTAAGGATTAATGTGGTTTTAGAATGTAAAAGTTGTGGGATTTACAGATGACATGAGTTTGGATATAGAAACATGTTACAATTAAAAATATCGTACATATAACACATACAATAGTTAATATTCCAATTGCATGCTTCTACATTTTGCATACATATCTACCCAAAACTCACATCTGATGTCCTTCATGCTTTGGTGTATGTAAAATATTAACTTCATAAACCTAAACTCTAAAAAGACCATTCACTTTTCAATTTGTTTAAATATTTTGCATATATAATTTTCCTCCCCACATCTCTAAAATCATCTCCTTTGGTAGTATTTTCCATATCACGACCTTATTTATGGGGTTAGAAACAAACACTTTACCAATACCATCTTCTATGATGTCAAACAGATATTGTTTTGGTTGCGAAATTCCATTAGTTGCCACTTGGACACGAATATTCGAGCCTAAATTTGGTGGACCAAATTTTCATGGTTGGTAGATAATTTATAGTCAATGGAACAACCTTGGATAGTTCCTAGATACTTGGGAATCATTAATTAATGGATACAAGAAACTAAAATAGATATTTAAATGGAAACTAAGTGACATTTGTTTTTTTATTAGATTAGGTTAAAAACAGATTTTGAAGGGATCATGAACCCTTTATAACCAAAAGATAAAGCATTCAAATCCCAAAAGAGAAGCAACAACAAACAAGAGCCCACAAGCTGAGAAACAAACAGAAGAAACAAGATCCCAGGGACAGGGAAGCTCAAACCCTGGTAAGCAAGTCAAAATAACTTGACCCACAAACCGAGGGACTCAATTACCTGGAGTTCCTTTATGAGATCTAAGACTCATCTTGAGAGGCAACTGACCAACTTTTCCTCTCTTTTTGTTGTTCACCGTCCTCCAACCCTTCCCCAAGTATGATCAACATTCTCATAAGGGTTAATGGGAAGACTAATTTCAAGAGACGCAATGTTTTGACTAGGAGAACACAAAGATACAGAGGGTAGCAAAGGAGCATCCCCTCAAAAGATCATTAGTGTAAAGTGGAAAGAGAGAGTCTTACCCAAATTCGTCACTTTAATTTCTTCCACAAACCTGTCCTTCTCCTTTCCCTGATTTCCAATGCAACTACCTAACAATTCCGAATCATTATCCATCTCAATTTAATGACCAAATTTCCTCGGATTAAAGTCCTTCCACCACGAGACTCGACCTTTAATCTGCTTCTTCACAACACTACACTCAGTGGCAAGATGACCAAGAGCAAAGCATGTTCTACATCTGAAGGGGAGACCTTCATAATCGAGATTTTGAGTCCAAATTAAATCCCTGACTTTGAGTTCCATTGTGGCGGAAATCAGCGGTCATATCCATATCCACCAAAATACGGGCATAAGTGGTGTGATCATAAGATTCAGTCTTAGAATCAACATCAAGGAATTTTCCCAAAGCATCCCCAATGGATCTGAAGCAGTCAACACTCTAGAAATGCAGGGGTAAATGAGGCATCCTTATCCACACAGGTCTGATGGTGAAGGTTTCAGTAACTGGGTTAAAGTTGGGAACCAAGGCTTCATAAGAAGATGGTGCGACTGAAAATCCCATAATTTGCCAAAAAATTTATCCTTGTCTGAGGCAACCTCAAAGACAGCAATGAATATTCCATGAGCAGAGGGGTAGATATTGACTTTACCTACCATATAGGGCCTCCATTGTTCAGATATCCATTTGTGAAGGGTTGGAAGGCTAGGACAACAAATGGACTCATGAATCTACAAATCAGACCTCTGTTTTGGTAGAAATCCACCGACTCAAATACATCCTCACCGAAGGAAACCACATGTTGAGGGAGTAGACTTGGCATAAGCCATGTGTTTAGCCAACCCCTTTACACCATATATGGCCGCCTCTAGGAAGGAAAAGGGCTTTCCTGCTTTACGGTTTTACACAATACGGTGGGAGCTAGATCAATTGGACAACCTGACTCTACCGTCCCCATTGATTTCACCAAGTTTGATCATTTCCTTTACCTAATAGCATGGGTTAAATTTGATGGTCGTTTAGACATTTTTCATGATTTTAGCCAAAAATACTAGCAAATATTTGAAAAACTGTCACATGTGACTTGCAAATTTTAAGGATGACAATCATTTTTATATAGATTTATAGGTAAATCATACAAATATATATTTAAAATAGTTAAATATATATAAAATAATATTATAATTTTTATTAACATCATAAAAATAACACTATTTTGTATTTTTGAAGGGAAAAATTTAAAATTTACCGTCACTTAAAAATTGTTTGGAGAGGCATAGATGGCCGCCAAATTTAACCCTGCCTAATAGCATTTATTGTATATATTGTTTTATCAACTTTCATGGGGTGAAAATAGACGAGGAGCATTAAATATACATAAACCATTTTTTAGACGTTTGTGCAACGTGGCTTTCTTGATTCATGTTTAAATGGTGACAAAGCGGAAGTATTTTGTGAAAATAATGTCGTGTTTCATGAAGGTGGAAGGGTGTGAGACTATAGGATGTTAACACATTGATTAAGTTGATGGTTCAAATAAAGACACAAAATAAAAAAAAATACACAATTTAATTAAAGTAGGTTTTAGAAGTCAAATAAATTATAAAATCAAGCAAACTTGAACATAATTATTTTCAGCTTGCTCTATTAGAGTTTCCCACAACATAACATTATCTTTAATTAGTCCAAAAATAAATTAAATAATTATTTATAAAAATCACTAAATGACATGGTTATAATATTAGTGCGACATTAAGTGGTATCATCTCATTTCAGAGAGGATGAAGCTAGTTATAATTGGACTATAATGTTAACATGTAGACCAAGTTAGTCTTTCATGCAAAGACATTGAAAGATGCTTTAATTAAAACTAGGTTTAGAAGTAGAAAATAAACAAAACCTAGACAATTATGAGTTATGTGGCAGCTACTTGATGCTTGACAAAATAAACAAAATTTTCAACCACTGCCCTAAATATTTTGTTGTTTCCACCCGGGCAGCGGTTTGTGCGTACTCTTTAAGCCTTTCCAATTCTAAGCCTAAGAAATAGACCACAAAAGTGTGCAATTTTAAAACAGAATTCGCCAAAACACACACATCATAGAAACAAACAAATCTTGAAATGATACTGACTCGAATAGAAACATTGTAATATTTACTTTGAGAGAACAGAAGTATCCATAGGAAACAGTTATGACTATGGAGGGAGAAGGGAGTAAGGGTTTCGCCAAAATTCGTTGAAAATACTAATGCAACTCAACAAGCTTTTAAAATCTTCTATCATCTCAAGTTTGATACGGTAAACATAGATTTATTATCATAATAAGTTTATAGAAAAACTCTAAAGAGTTGCTGATGAGCGAACGGCTCCTTCATTGACAATGGAATATGAAGTAGACGCGTTATTCACTTGTGAGCAGATTTGGCGAATCTCGCCCTCGCTTCCAGTGAGCACATCAAGCTGAACCATCTTCACCATGTCAATTACAAATCTTTTGAAAAACGATCTCTGATTCTTTGCGAAGCTTTCAACGATACCCCGAGTGCGGGAATCATCGTAGAGGCTCTGATCAATTATTAAAATGCCGTCTCCATTCTGAAGGTCTTCGTAGTATTTGTTGTCGAACACAATGGGTGTGCGAATGTCGAGATCGGTGGTGTTTACAGTGGAAACAGAGGAACAAGTGAGGTAAAGCTCTTTGGCCAGGCTCGCATTCAGAGTGGGATCCTGTGTTGGATAAAGTCTGTCCACGAACGACTTACAGTGGGAAATTCCAAACGTGTGACCGCCTGTAAAAATGAAATAGTACAGGAGCGTGATCCAAAATGTCGATTTAGAAAATAGGGTTTTTAAAAGTTATTGTGTGTGAATCTTGTAAATTTCAGACTAAAAAATTGCACAATTTTTCTAAAAACCAACTTTATTTGAAAGCATTATATGTAAGAAAGATTATATTATCAAAGAGATTATATTTTTACGGCATATAAATTATATATAATATAAATGGATAAAAGTAAGAAGGGGAGTTTTGGATCAATGTTTTAGACCACACTTCATGTTTTATTGTGAGGATAAAATGATTTCCATAATCTCATTTTGATGATAGATATCATCCTATATTTTTATTCTGATGCTCACAAAGTATATTCAATATTTTATCACGAAATACAGAGTGGGATGTAAAAATAGTTTACATGATTTATTTCAAATCTATTCCATCTAACATTATATCTATGGAACAGAAAATATATTTGTTATTAAAAATATTTATGGTTTATAGTAAAATCCGGACTCTGGGAGTACTTTTACTTGCAAATAAAAGTTTGCTATGGTTGTAAACACAGATATCAGCCCTTCAATTAATTTACTAATGTTCATTATTTTTTTATGTTAATTTTTTTATTGGAGGAAAATGTAGACCACACCATTTTTCTGAGTGTTAGATAAAGTCATCTGCTGATCAATATGAATTACACATAAATGTGATAAAAGTGGCGTGTTCAATATAAACTACACCGAACTTACATGATATATACGTTTTACTCCAAGATAGAAGAATATTTACCTGAGAGAGCAACAAGATCGGCGAAATCGGTGAAACCTTTTTCGCGAAAAGAGCCATTGATGCAGACACATTTGAAGTTGGATTAGGAGATTGTCCACTGTTACACTCTCATTGGCGAATGTAAGGCTGTCTCTACGCCCAAGTGGTACTGGAAACTCAGGCCCTCCAGCCTGATAAGAAGTCGCAGTCATATCTAGAATTTATTTAACAAAACTATAACTTATTCTACATTATGTTTAGTATTGTTCAGTGTAAACATCACATATTTTTGTAAGACTGACTGGTCAACCAACCAATAATAAATCCATCCTACAGGGAACATAAAAATTATGTTCTACAAGGAATAAGCTAGTTTAACATATAAACTGTTTTCTACATTAAAATCCATTATTGGGTACCATATATACTGCATAGGAAGCTGCTAATGCTATGATGTCAGCACAGGACACAACGCCGGTGCATTCAGCTTCAACTGCATCCTTGATTAGCTGGATGATCTCCAATGCCTCATCTCTGATAGTCAGGTTTGGAGCATCTTCCATCTCGCTCCCTGTTCCATTTAGTAGGATAGATGCATCACACCCCTGCAAAAATGTCCCTGTTATGTTTTTTTCATTGATCAATGTAGATTTTTGGAAGGTATTCACAACCATATGTAACACAAAAGAGGACTCAATTCCTCAACTTAAACTAGACTTAAAATTATTAAGGCAGAAAGAGGCAGTGGGTAATATAACCTGCACGAAGCAATCGTGAAAAAGGAGTCTTAACAAACCGCCCGCCTGACTGATGTCTTTATCCAGCACAGGGTGAAGAGTTTCCACAAGTGTGGACTCCAGGCTGGGGCAGCTATTCTTGTAGAAAGTCCACGAAAGACCATCCACCAGTGGTGGTAAATCAGTCGTGTCATCTTTACAAAACACCCCACCAGCTATTACTGCAACAAATACAAACATGGCGGCAAAGGTTAAGTATTTGTCCATTTTTTTAAACTCCTCGCTGAGAAGAGCTCTCTAGTTAGAAAAAGAGTTCGATTGTGGAGGAATTAAGGTGCTGACTTATTTAAAGATCAAACTACGAAACTTACTGGCCCAAAAGCAAGTGAACTACCTGACTGTTTGGTCTGTACCATATTATTGTGTTGTATCTTTAATTCCGTTTACACTAAGATCATGTACATCATGTAAGTCAAGCTTCATAATGATTTCATGGCGGAAAGAGAATTAGTATTACATAGGTACCGCACAAATAATTTATTATGTGGATTCACGGAACAGTTCGTTGAGGATGTCGATGTAGTACCTAGAGTCCCAACAACTATCGATGAGGACGTCGTTTTAAATGATTCATGGGATAGTTCGTTGAGGATGTGGATGAACAAAGAAACAACTATCCACTCCACCATATTATTTATGACCTGTCGAATCGGAAGAGCCTATCTCCAAAATTTGAACTTAGCATCTCTGACCTAATAGGTAGGTGCCCCGCCGCAGGTTTTAATTTTCTTAGATTTGACCGTGTTTTTGCTGTACCTATCCTACACACACACACACCAACCCCAACTATAGTCTCCATGCCTATCACATCAATACTAATTATCTAATGATCAATACCTCGTGTTTACCTCCTTTTAGCCCTATTTACAAATACTTTCACCATAACTCTAGTTCTCAACCACATAGTCATCCTCTACCCCTGTCACCTTATGCCAATGCCACCCCTCTTTCATTGACATTAAAATGATATTAGGGATTTCCTAGGTTAACTTTAATCCTGTGGCTAAGATCAAATTAACCCTAGGACTAAACATTGATCCATTTATTTTATGATTTTGGTGAGAAAATGATTACACTGCAATTAAATTAAATTATTAAAATTTTATGGACTTGAAATAAATAATATTTATGATTATAATTTTAGGATGGAAATGGGTGGGCATGAGATTCATTTGGTTGGGCCAAATAGAATCCCATGACCCTTTCTCACTCAAAAGTATTTAAAAATTATAATAATAAAATTAAAAATATACAAAAATTAAATTTGGTTACTAAATCAGATAAATAAACTAACATGAGTTAAATAATACTAGCTAAAGTACCCTAGCAAGGGTAATTCGCTTATGTCGTTTCTTAGCGTTGTGATCCCTAAAGATTGCCATTATAATATGGTCACAATATGGTGAGCTAGGTTTGAATCTATTGTAAAATTTCAATGGGAATAATTAAGACCCATGTTGTCGTCGCAACCGAATCATCGTGTGGGTTGCTTTTGGAAACTTCTACTACTTTTAAAAAATTATAGCACCAATAACATTTTTTCCATAACTGTGGTAATGAATGAGTAATTAATGAATTATATAAGGTTACGAAACATAAGATTTAAACTCAAACAAAAAAAATTCCTGCAAAATTTGGACTCCTTTTTGTTGTTTTATTTTTGATTTTATTGGTGTAAATTTAGGGCATTACAAAATTCATTTAGAATAAGAAAATTTAAACTATAATAAAAAAGGAATTTATCAAAAAATTATACATTATTTAAATCTACTATACATTGAGTATAATAATTTTAATACCATTTTTCTCTTTATTAACAAATTCCTCCATTGTTCCCTTGTCTTATTAATATTATAAAAATACATAAAGAGGAATATCACTAGAATAATGACTATTTATGGAATCATTTAATTAATGACTAAAAATTATATGAGTATAACTTGGACAAGAATAAAAATCCTACCAAAATACATCTCAATATCTAATAATTATACATCTTACATATTATGATGTTTTTAATTTCCATACACTAATAAATAAAAGTTAGACAATTAGTAATTATTTTAAATAAAATAGTATGAAAATGATTGAATATTATATAATCATGATCCATATCACTACTTTGGACCATTCTCACATATTTATAAAACATTTGTACTATACTATGAAAAATGGAAAGAGATATAGTTGTGCCTTGCATTATCGATTCATCAATCTTCTTGTTCTTATCCCTTCATACATACATACATACATACATACATACATACATACACATACATACACATACATACATACATACATACATACATACATACATACATACATACATACATACATACATACATACATACATACATACATACATACATATACATATCTATATCTATATCTATATCTATATAAAGAAGAGGAACATATACAATAGTATATTTTTGTAACCATTTTAGTGGAATCATCACCAAATACAATAGTAATAATTGATCCGTGAACCCGATAATGGTTATGCGCAGTGTCGATAAACAAGTGTTTAAGTTTAATTAGATATTTCATATGCATTGTTTTTTCAATGACTCTAGGATGTGAAAATTTAAAACATATAGTCTTATGGCTTATAAGAAGACACCCCTCCTCTCTCTAATATTCATACTGTGTTTCATATATTATTTTTAAAAAAGAATGTATCTGATCCTTTCCATGTTTTTGATTTTTCAAATCTTCAAGTGGAGGATGGGCAGATAATTTAGTTATAACATTATCAAATCTAAGCTTGTATGGGCTAGAAATAATTTGAAATATCGGATGGGTAGGAGAGAGATCCAGGGTCTAGGTCGACCTATCCATTTGATCATGGGATAGGCATGGTGGCATCGACAACTATTGTGTGGGCATATCATATAGCTAGAGGAAAAAAGGAAGCTCCTTATTTCCTCCTCTCCTCCTTGGGATGGAGAGGGTCCTTCTTTAGTCATTCAAGATGATATAGTAGAAATATTTGAGGAAAGGTATCAATTTTATTTGCAAGTTAGATTCATGAGGACTCACCGTAAAATTGAGTCTGTGAGATCTTTGGGCTAAAAAAATGGTGTCTTAGGGGAAACTTAGATATAGTTGCCATGGAAAATGAGTCTTTCTTTTTCACTTTCTACTTGAAAGATGATTTCCTCATGGGTTTACAGGAGGGCCCATGTTTTTTTAGAAGAAGAGTCCTGAATCGGCCAAATGGGTTCCTAAAAATTTTCTTGGTAACCCCTTTCCTAGTTCTTTTCATGTCGTGACTCTAGAGTTTTGGGAGTTTGATGTGCTTCTGGGTATTGCAAAGGATTTGAGTGTTTTTCTAGCCATCGATCCTACCACGAGATCCTGCACAAGAATTATTTGTGCTTATTTTTTCATTAGTGGACCTATGCTCCATCAAGATCATCCTTGCTTCTATTCGGATCATTTCCAAACATGGACTTTGGGTCCAATATTTGGTCTATGAAGGATCTAATGTTTTTGTGGAGAATTCATAGAAGTATGACATGGCGTAAGGGATTGTGCTACTCTACCACTATCTTGGGTGAAGAAATCTACAATGAACCTCTCAAACATGGTGGAGGGAGACTCTACCCTGTTTTATACAAGGGGATGCGGGGTGCCACTTGTGGTTTCGTTCATCGATCCCGCAATCCCATTCAACCTGTAATGGTGTCTCTTTTTAACCCCAAATGTTGAAGCTATGTGGCTATGGTGGAGAACAGATGACCGAGGGTCTACCTCTAGTGAGGTTTTGGTTGGGGATCCACCATTGGAGCTCCTTATCTTATGCCTAGTTTATGTTTTCGATGAACAAATGGGGAATTGTTTAGACTTGGAGGAGGTGAATGTGGGTGGAAAATCAACTCGCAATTCTCAACAGGTGATCATGGTACCGATGGGTTTAAGTTTAAATGTTTCTAGTTTCCCGAGATGGGAGATCGTTTGTAGGGGAAAATTGGTTAAAGTGGTTGTTAGAGATGCAATTCAGAATGTTGAACTATGCATTTCTTCATCTAAGAGTAATATAGAAATAGTACTACAAGTGTCTGAGGAGAATCAAGATATTTATAATAAAAATGCTTGAGAGAAGTGTTGGTGTACATGTGAATTTCCTCGTCATCCTAGGGGTCTCGCCCACATCACGTGGTGAGTCATTTCACTTAGCTTGTGTCATAGGTCTTAGGGAGTTATATGATATGGGGAAGATTCCATCATAGAATATGTCATTTTCATATGCGTAAGTGGCATCATAGGAGTTCCATTCCTTATTTGGATTATAACTCATCTTTCCCTCTTACAGGGAATGATTTTCTAGGCATGGGGTTACACAACACCCCTATATGTACCCTCCTTTTGTTGTTATATGAGTATGAATAGATTTGTTTTCTTACTTACATGATTTTTGATTATTCAAATCTTGCTGATTACATTAGAGCTACCACGTTACCTTTGGAGTGAAAATTCTTCATGGTGTATAGTTTTTGTATCGATTCTCGCAAACACTCTTTTATGGTATAAATCCTAGCATTCTGGGAGGAGGATGGGTATAAATAATATGTTATATTGACATATGGAGTTGGGGAGAAGCATGAGATGAAAGTTGGTTAGAGCACTATTTGGTCAAAAAGAGATAAACATAATCAAACAATTCCACAATGAAAAATAATTACGAGTAAGATTAGGGGTCTCGATCTGTTCTTGGGATGTAATATTTTTGTGGCCCTTTGATAGAGTGTCCGATGAATTTATAGTGGGTTATTGCTAAACCCTTGCAGTGTTGAATTATTTGGTAAAGTGTCTTTTCCCTATTTTGGGGTTTTCTCCTCTACATTTTTGCTACTTTTTTGTTGCATTTTTTTTTTCATTTTGGTCATCTCTTTTTTTTGGCTTTTGGCCTTTTTGTTCCTAGGTAGGATCCCAGTCAAGAAACCTTTATACTTATCTTAAAAAATTTAAACATATGTATATTTCATGTTATATAATTATCTTATTTTGTATTTTGGCATGTAATAATAAAAAAAAAATCAAACTATGTTAGAATAATGAACCATATGCCTAAATACTCCAAATATTATATTATCTTCATCACCCATTATGATGTTTTATATATTGAAAATTTATTGTAGATTTTTAATATGTTATAGTTTTGAGGAGCCTAAATGTCATGTATGTTAGTATAATTTATAACCAAAGACAATAAAATTTGAACCTCAGTCCGGTGGCTTCCAAGTCACACATCCTAAAATTGCAATGCAAAAATGAACTAGAAATATTTACCGATATCTTAAATTTATAACTAGTAAAAAAAAGCCATATAAATATAAGTGATGTTTACGCACAAGTGTATATTTTGGAAACAAGATCACCATCTATAACAAGTTTTTGCTTATATATATGAAGGATATTATGGAATCCACTTCAATATACCAAGTATTTTGTAAATTTACATTTCAAATTTTAGTACTATCATGTTTGTATTGATATTGGAGGAAGATTTATTATGTAGATATGTATTCTACCATGGTAGTAAGGGTTGGAACCTACTTGTGTGACAATGTAAACTTATATTCTCAATATCAAGTAAATTAAAATTAGTAATACTTTTGATCATATGGGAGAATTTGAGGTCTTATTTTTGAAAATATTTTTGACACCAACAATAAAATTATTAATATTAGTATTAATCAATGTGATATGTATAAAATATAAAATAAGATTCTTGAGAGTGATATCTATCATAAATCTATTTGAAATATTATACTAATGCAAGACATCTTTTAAAACAAAACAAAGTTTATACAAGAGATTAGTGCATCGATTTAGTTTATCTAATTATACCAAGAGGTGTCCCTACTATGGTAAATAAGGATCGTAATGACATGCATTGTTAAATACAAGTCTTTATTTGCGAACTAATATTTGATGGGTAAAATCATATATTTTGTAATGTCGATTCAAAGTTGAATACACAAAAAAATGATTATATATTTATACACGTAAATGTAACTTACTTTAAAAGTGTAGAAGATCATTGGTGAGGGATAAATAATAAGTCAATAAGTGTGAAGATCATTACTCGGAGAAAATTCATATTCCGTAAGTAATTATATTAAAAAATTTTATAAAGTGAACGCTTTTGACCGGAGCTATAATCGGAGAGTTAAGGGACCCCAACCATTACAACAACCAAGATATTACAATTAAGCTCAATAAATTGTAGACAATGATTTTTCATGCATGCACACACCACCTGGTGAACCACGAGCCACAAAGCTTGATCCAATGAAACATGAGCCGTTGCGCAAGCCCACACAACCACAAGCTAAACATGAGCCGCCACTCACCAACAATCACAAGTACTCTTGATCCGAAACTCCTTCATGAAAAATAGCATGTCAGCCACACCACCAAGGACATTACAACCCCTAACAGGATCGTTTCTTTGTGGGATTTGAACTTGGGTGGAGCCGAAACAATCATCCGACTTAACCGGTCCACCCGAGATTCCCATCGACAACTATATTAATTCGTATTGATGTATATTATGTATAGTTTTTATTTACATAGAATATATAAATAATTAGGTTAGTTTTTATTTTTACATGTATTTTTACTTTTATATGTATTTTATTAAATATATAAAACCCTATCTTAAATCGCAAACTATGTGCAACACATATATCTATACATTAAATATTTAGGTTAGCTTTTTAATTATATAGAATCTATAAATTTGTAGGTGTTTACTTTTAATTTATTTTATGAAACATATAAAATCTTATCTCAAAACCTAAATCAACTATGCAAAACACATATATCTATACACTATAAATATTTAGGTTAATTTTTTATTTATATAGACCTAAAAAATATTTAGGTTAGTTTTTACTTTTAGATTTATTTTATAAGAGATATAAATAAATATATTATATTTCTAATTAAAATTTAATAAATACAATTCCATATTTAAAAATATATTTTCTTCATAACAAACATTAAAAATTAAAAAAACATTTAAATTAATTAATTAATTATATTTTAAAATAAATGTAATTTACATTTTCTTCATTTTTAAATGATGTTTTACACAATATATTTAGTTCATAACAAACAATGAAAATTAAAAATAAATAATAAATAATTAGATTAATTAATAAATAAATAATTATATTTAAAAATAAATATAATTTTTATTTTCTTCATTTGTAAATGATGATTTAAATATATTTTATAATGATTATTTAAATGTATTAAATGGTGTGTGTTTTATATCTATTTTACAAAGATTATTTAAATGTGCTTAAATCACAATTTGATGATTGTTATTGTTTAAATGTGTTGAATGATATGTGTTTTAAATGTTTTTTATGATTCTTATACATTGTAGGTATGGCTTGCCCGTGATTAAATTTTGAAAATGAAGAGAAATAGACTAAAAACATCAAAGACAATTACATGAATGAATGACAGAGGAACAAAGACAACATAAGACCTATACGTAAAATATGTAGACAAGAGGAAGGTATCAATCAATTTTCTAAAGCTAGGAAAATGATATTGGACCCAAACCACATGAACTTGTAAACTTGACACAAGTGGAAGAGATGTTGATTTCCCATGAGAACCCAATTTTACAAGTTACCCATGCAACTGGAGGTCAATACAAATACAAAGGTCATACCATTTGTTTTCCATAAGAAGTTAAGGAAATTACAAAATTTTTACCACATCATATTTCAAATCTTCCAATTGTCATAGTACGAAGAAAACAACAATGTGGAACTACTTACAACTTTACTATCAATAAGGATAGAGTATATACTACACTCAGATATAAGATTGAACATGATAAGTTTTATAGGGACGTGAAGATTGATGAAATAGTGTTAAAATATCTCCCATCCATTACCTCTATAAATGTATTTGAAAAATTGACTTTGTCCACATGGAGTTCAATACAAATTTAAATGAATATGTTTTCCAGGGCCAATACTTGAGACAGATGAAGGGAAAGTTGTAGATCACACATCTTTGATGGTAAAAAAATGACCCAATGCACCGAGAGAGATGGAATTTAATTTTACTTGGTAAATAATCCAAATTTATATTCTAACGAACTAATCAATTGTCCAAAGATTAGAACATCTCCATTGATTGAATATGTGATAGAAGGTTTAATTGACATGGATTTTAACTATTCTCCCTAATGGAAGGTTTGATCGGTTAGAACCACAAATTAAGTGAGTAAATCTACATGAATATGTGAAACATATTATATGTTATCGAGATAATATATTTGGGTCACGCCTTGGTTTAGATATCTCAAAATGAATAAGATAATGTGAAAATGTGATCAAAATGTTTCTACAATATTTGTAAAGAAAGTTCTTCAAGAATTACCCATTACAATAAATGAATTATGTGAACACATGGGTAATATTCTAGAATCCCATCTTGTAGATTGATTGATGCAATATGGAACTACATTACATGGAACACATTCCTATTGGTTAAAGTTTCGTAGAATATTATTTGATCTTTTCCATCAAATCGAATACCAAACATATTCTTTACTTTGATCAGAATCGACATGCATTGACCATATCTCCATGCACTAATGCAAGGAACACCACCTATTGATCCACATGAAGCACAAAAATGGAGAAGACAACATAATTGACCATCCACATATAGTCACTTATTACATGCATGTACGAAACACACTCTTCCAAAAAGAGATACTAAAAATTATATGAAGACAAAAGTTTTTCCGTATAGATATGAATGGAAACATATAGGCTCTCCACATGTGTAAGCATTCTTATGGTTACAAGGAGCATCGAATATAGAAACTTTAGACCTGGAAAACAAAGAACATTTGAAAGCTACCTAGAATTATTTTGATATAATTTTACATGTATGGAACTCTTGGGGAGATGTACACCAATGAAACATTGCAAAATATGCTGCAAAAGAAGGAAAAATTTCATAAACTTATCAACATTTATGTTGATGCATCTTGCAAATATTGAAAACCATCAAGATCTTGTTCTATGAGTGTATAGACTCCTATTAATAGAAACTATTATTGAAAGAGATTGGTGAGATTGAGACATGCCACATGTTTCTAGAACTTCCCTTAGTTGAGTGTAGTAGAATTTTGTGTATCATTGAATGTTGGGTGTAAAGTTTATAAAACAATATTAAAAGAGGATGATGAAAATGAAACACATGGTAAATCAATAGTTGATAGGATGGAACATGTACCACTCATTAAGGCTTATAAATTTTGGTTGTTCTATAAAATATTAAAAGTTGAGAAATGTGGAGGCATCGGAAAATTGCAACTATTGTGAGGGTGTAGCCAATTTTTCTAACATCCCTAATCGAGATATCCATTAATTTGTGGAATCTTTTTGGTCATAGTTACTATTGTACAAACCATTTCATGATATAGAGAGTGATGTAGGTTTCAAAACATCCCCTAAATCCCCAATACCTAAACCTTTCTCGCGTATTATGGTGATCTTCCCCGCTTAGAATAATGGAGTGAATGACATTATGTACGACACCTTCACAAATACCATAGGTAGTGTTCTATCTCATGTGGAGCCATTGAAACATGGTGTTGTATTGGGCGATGGTTTGATGGATACCTATGGGGGCGGAAAACCTAAAAATCTAGGGCATGGTGACTATATGTACCCTTATGGCTCTTAGTACTTCAGATCTGGTAAAACAAAAAGACAATTTCAATATCCTTGGGTTTTGACAATGGAGTTCGGGATATCTAATTTCCATATTCAAATGTTTCCTAAATTTGCATATTACTATAAAATATCTAAGGGAAATTTTGTTTGTGTTCGAGAAAATTATCCTAAATCTACTGTGTATATCCATTCCTTGGTTCCATAGGCTCAAGGGGCTACAAAAATAGGGATGACCATGGAAAAAGTAAAAAAATCTCCTTTAAGGAGGAACCAAAGGCGTAATGGTAAACTCACACTCATGGTACCTACCGCAAATATCCCCTATATCACTTTTGGGGAAGAGGTGCTTAAATATGAGAATTTGTATCAAGATCATGCCCGATCGCAGATTTAGTGGCTTTTGGCCAAACCTTCCTACCTTCCATGAATGGATGTTAAAGCATTGAATTCCCCTTATGGAAGGTAAGTTATACATTTATCCATGTGCTAAGGGTACCTTTATTTCTATTTTAACTTCTATAAATGATAAGGATAACATAGATGAAGATATTTGAGCATTTCAATATCTTTACCTTTTAATGAAACCATGGTTCCCTCTTTTAATCCAACTACTAAGACCTTTTCCTATAAACCAATTTGGATTAGATTATCGCACCTACCACCTGCATTGGGACCAAGCATTTCTTGTCTCCATTGGAAATGCATTGGGAAATATCTTATGCATAAACTCCCAAACCATTGATTTTACTCATACAACATATTCTTGAATCTCGATTGATCTTAACACCTCAAAAAAACCTATCTCCTAACATTGAACTTAAATTTCAAAACAGATCCAAGATTTAACTTCTTGATTATAAAGGATTACCTTTCAGATGGAGAATTTTTTTTTCTTTGGGGAATATTGTTGCTGATTGTGTGATGGCTAGGAGAAATATTGAAAGGAAAATTAGATCTTTGTGGTGGAATAATTTTGATCCTAGGCACCTATTTGTTCAACCAAATATTGATTCGAGGAAGATTATGGGAATGAAGCCATGCCTGGTCCATAAATTTTGATGAGACTTCATTATCCAAATCCTATTGAGAAGGAGATGTCCCTTACCGCCACTATGGATACCAATTTTTTTTCACGTAAGACTCAAACTCATGAGGACAAGGAGAATTTTAAAATCATTAACTGGTTCACACTAAGGAAAATGTAAATCCATACAATGATGATGGTTAGACTACGGTGGGGAAGAGGAAGAAAAGGATAAGTGCAAATGATCCCCTTAAAATGTATTTAAGATCCTGTGGGAAGGATTCTCAAAGATGAGTTGGATGAATTTTTTTCATTGTTGGTGTGTCTATGTTGTTGATGTCTCTCTTTTCCGTGAATAGAGGATTCTTCTTTTGATCCCCATTGATATATATTTTTACCCACTTGTAATAGTGGGTTTTGGGTCCCCTTCAAAACCAACATATTTACCTATATATATATATATATATATATATATATATATATAGAGAGAGAGAGAGAGAGAGAGAGAGAGAGAGAGAGAGAGACATTGTCCTCAATGATGAAATAATAAAATTGAATAGGATCAATTTCAATATAATCTTTGATATACGTAACAAAATATTGAAATTAAAATCAAGGTTCAATGTGAAGTAGATGATGAAAATGAGGATAATATCCAACAAAACACCACAAAACATGAGTGGGAGATAATATCAAGACTACAACATGTACACATTCCACATGTTTCTAAGATTGATATGTCACGTCAAATAGATATCGATAGCCAAGCACCTTGGAATATAGACTACCCGAGTGAAGAAAAAATGAATAAATCTCTCAAATTCATAACCATGGCTAAAGATAATTGTTTACTTGGAATTGAAGATGAACCCTCCAATTTTAGATATGATAACCTAAGTGAGAAACAAAATAGCATTTGATATAATCATTAAACATTATAATCAAGGACATAATGCACCTCCATTACATATGATAATCCAAGGAACAACGGGAACAAGAAAATCATATCTTATTAGAGGGATTAAGTTGGCATTTCTAGAGTTATCACAACCACAATGTAGCCCCCTTCTACTACTTTCTCCAACTGGAGTTGCAACATTTAACATTGGTGCATCAACAATACATACAACATTGTGAATGCCTATTTCAAATTTTGAAAAATTAGAAGGATCAAGGTTAACGAAGATTTCAAGAAGAAATATGACATGTTAAGTATATTTTGATTGATGAGATGAGTTTTATAGGTCAAAATATGCTTCAAAATATAGATTCTTGACTACGCCAAACATTTCTAGAAAATGCTGATATGTGCTTTGGTGGAAGGTCTATGATTTTTGTTGGATATTTGGAATAGTTTCCTCCGGTATTGAATGCACCTCCATATGTAAGTACAACACAAGAAAAATTATCATGAAAAAACATCGTAACTATTATTACAATAGATAATATTTTTAGACAATAAGGTGAATGTGAAAAACAAAAAGGTTTCAACAACTTCTAACAAATATAAGAGATGAAAATACAAACATTTAAGATTGGAATTTTTAGATGAGAAGAGTCAATGCTTCTCTTCAAACAATTGAAAAAGAGGATTTTTAGACAAGAAGAATACATGCTTCTCTCAGTAGATATGGGCATGACAATAATCAATGAAAGGCCCTTATTTCTAAAATTACCATGTTAAATGTTAATGGTGATGTCACTATACTTCTAAAATAACCCCCATAGTTGAAAAATTTATATTCACTTAACATATATACCTATGAGAAATGATCATGTCTTTATCAAATGTTTCACTAACATACCTACTAGTCATGGATAATACCCGACACTTGGTCTATATATTATGGATATTGACATGAATATCACTCCTCTTGGGGTATTACTCTCTTATATACAATTAACTTTAATGATGATACAAATTATCTTCTCGACCACGAGATAGAATCTTATTCTACCCCTTTCTTGTAAATAGATATTTTCATGAAACTCAAAAACATTCAAATATTCACATAATTTAAAAATTCACCTATTTGCAAAAAAATAAATTATGACCTATTTATATTTTATATCGATATCTTGTTAATTTTTACATCTTATTTTTCTCATAATTTTGATAGATAGCTGATTTAACAAAAAAGAATTTTATTCTAAACCCTATATTGCAATGTAGCAATAAATGAATAAGAAATAAAGTACATATTTGGCCTAAGAAATAAGCAAGATAAATGTAAAACCCTAAGTGCAAGAGGGAGGAAAGAAGACTTAGCTGGTTTACAATAATCTTAGAGGTGTGCGGTGATAGAGAATCGACAAAAGTACATAAATGTTGCAACCAAGCCCAGAAAAATGTAAAAGTGTTAGAATAAGTTGGACTAGGGTGATTGGAATAGGTTAGGGGCACTGGACGTTGTACACCCTTGCTAGGAACCCATGACTATGAAAATGATTAGAAAATTGTTTCTTCACTCTCGGTGCCACTCGTTATGGATCACATGTATGTCGTAATAAGTAAACAAGATTTGCATGTAACCTGTAAATTAAAAAAGTAGTCGTAAAACCCCAAAACACATAAAATATTTAAAATAAAAATATGTAAATGGGGAGTTGGAATGACCCTGATGGTCACCCCACTAAGTGAACTTACAATATAGAAACTACACTACATTTTAGACTCCATGTAGTTATGTGTGTGTGTAAAATCGTGCCCTAGGTGGCTCTTGTGCCAGACGCACTTGAATAGTGAGTAATAGCTAGATGTAGAATATGTAAATAGATGTGTGCATGGAAAAATAAACTTCCCGTCCTATGAAGTGTAAGTAGAAATAGCAGCCCCTTCTCCCCGTGTGTGAATCTAGATGGATGCTTTGATGCTCTAAGAATTCTCTTGGATGTAATCTTAGGTGATGGTAGTAAATGCTTAGTACTACGTCCTTTATTATGTCACATAGATTTGTAATTATATGATTCCCTTATTTTAATTTTTTAATTAACCACTAAAAGGTTGAACCATAAGAAAATAATATTCCCAATAGCTAGAAAAGACCCAAAAGATGTGAGCAAGATACAAAAAGGTTGGGGAGCACATGAGGACAAGGATGCCTAGGAACTAGCATCTTGGCTAGGTGATGGTGTCTAGACTCAGAAAAGATGAAGTATCAAAATTCAGAATGGGTAATAGGGTGTGTAAGACCAAGAAGGAAACTAGAAAGAAATTAAAGAGGCCAAATACAATGGTCAATTAGTACTTTTCTCTCTTAGGAATCATATGAATAGTGGTATGTGATCAAGACCTAGAAATGTACCCAAAGTGCATGATTTAGTGTCTACATTTACACCCACTTTATGTTGTTGAGATAATTTCGATAACATAAAGTAGATAAGAGATGTGTACCGTATAACCATGTAGAACGATGGAAAAAATCATGTCAAGGAGACAAGAAAAAGCGTGAAGTGAATAATATGAAGCATGGAAGCTAGAGAAGAGAAAGTGACCCTAGGGGTGAAAGTGTATGTGTATATGTCGTATTGTACCTATTTCCGATGTATTTTGATGCATGATGATGTGACTGTTTCTTTCCATAAGGACAAACCTAAAAATGAGAAGAGTAAATGAGTAGGAAAGTATGTATATATTAAAAATTCAATCCAAACATGGGAAAAGTATGTAAAAATGTGAAAAGGAACATGTTCAAATGATCTGTGACGAGTGAAGAGTGTAGAAAGGATCATGAAAATGTTGTAGAAGAATGATTATTTTGGGTTATCTCAGCCAATACAAAATTTTTTGGGCGATCGCACGCTAAGACTGAGTTTTTTTGGCAATCTCATGACAAGTGAGAGTTTTTTGGGTGATCTCACGCCATGGCAGAAGAAGTGTAGGGAGAAAGGTCTAGTGTTATTCTCTAACCTTTGACTTATTCCCAAAAATTTATACACCAATGAAGATGGTGTGTTCAAATCCAATCCATTTCAATACAGTTTGATCCAATGCGAAAATAGAAAAAAGGTGAAAGTATGCATGATGATTACTGGAGGATTGTGTATGTACTCAGAAAAATGTTGTGTAAACTGCTGAAAAATGTGTTGATATGAGAAAAATAGTGTAACTTCCCTAGTCATAGGCACCCAGAAGGGTTATCAGGAAATCATGTATGTGTGTTGGACCCAAATTTTCGTTCATGTTGTGTTGAAGAGTTGTACTTGTGAATGTGAACTATTGAATGGGGTGACTGATTCACCCAAATTATACCCCCCTCGATTTGGGTGCATGTGACATCACTAGGATAATGTGGCCCAAAGGAGGACTGGCCTCTGAAATGTGATTGATACCCTTCAGGGGGAAGTAATGTGCTTTGTAGAAACCAAGGTATGCGTAATCAAAGTTTTGGAAACAAGTGTTAGTGAAAATAAGACAAAAATACATATAGAAGATAATGTGTAAGCTAGCAAGAAAGAATACAAAGTAGACCACAAAAATTTGGTTTCAAACATGGGACATTTCTCACAATGACACAAGACAATCAAGGCCGAAGTAGCCAAAAGCACACAAGTAGTGAACAAGCAAGACATAGGGAAAATCCCACAAACAATGGTATACAATGGAAAGCAATAGAAAATAATGAAAATAGTAGCAAGATAAGTAAAAGACAACCATGGTGGAAAATAGACTTGTAAAGAAAATGTTGCACATGAAGTACCCATTAGCATGTTAGAAAGATAAAATGTATGTCAAAGTGTGTATGATTTGATATAGTAGTGTTCTAGTATGAATAGGAAATAGTATACATTGAAACAAAAGCACCTATGATGAGTACAAAATTATATTCCCTCAGAGCATCACTACAAAACTAGTAAGAGGTATTGTGCCAAGCATCCATGCTACGTGTAAGGATATGTGAAAAACATGCATTCACAACTAGAAGGCAAGTGAATGCGCATGTGTATATAGAAATATAATGACATACAAAATATTTGTCTAGCATGTGTAACAAAGTGTAGATGTAAGCATAAGAAAGAAAGATTAAATGAGACCAAGATATGCAATATGTTGTGGATGTGAATGGAATGGAATGCAAAGTGAGTTTGATAGGACAGTGTGCCCCCCGAGCGAATGTGCATGAGTATGCATGATAGGATTTTCATTTATAAATGACCCTCAATAATCAAGAATGAACCATATAACAAGAGTGCATCATCGGGAAATGGTTTGAATCTAGAAAGATATGATAAAGCATAGAGCATAGAGAGTGAGTGAGTGAGTGTGGTGAGGTTCATTTCAGATTTAGACCCTCAACATTTGACTATGAACCGTGGAACTAGAGTGCATCATAGGGTAATGAGGAGTATGTAAAAGTAGATGCAAAAAAGATGTATCGTGAATGTGTATTGTGTGTAGTGCATCTAATGTGTGATAGGAGCTTATTAGAAAGAGATGTCATGAATGCATGATGTGTGAAATATGTAGCGATGCGAGGTTCATGTATGTAGTACACCCTCAACAATCAAATGTGAACCTTATCACGAGATTTTGTCCTAGGGTAATGACGATACAAGTGTATCAAGATGTGTAATGATGCTCTTAGAGAGATAAAATATGAAGCATGAAGTGCATGAGTATAAATTATAGACACCTAGAGATGGTAAGAGGGGGAAGTATTCATGATACCCCCAAGTTTTCCAATGATGGAAGTCTATGCAGCGATGATGAGAGATACCATGCCATTGTGGGAGAGCATTATTTGTGTTGTGATAAGAGAGAGAGCCAACACAATGGTATGAAGAAGCAACAATAGAACCATGTGATGGTGGTGGAATTTAAAATGTGTCCTAGCCATCAAAAGTAGAAGAACTAGTTTCTTTAACAAAATGAATCAGGAATGGAAGTGGAGTAGGATGGGGAGAAATCTTGAATGGTGGAAGTCGAGAGAGACTCGTATAGAGTTATTGGGTCTTAATTAGTTAGTGATTTCTTAGTTTGACTTGGTAATGCGGTAGAATAATTGATAGGGGGATTTGTTAGATTGATTTTGAGAGGTGGTTTCTTAGGAGGCACTTAACTTATTATAGAAGGAACCTGAGTAATGATGGCATGATTCTCATTAGAGATAGATGAATCATATTTAGGAACCCATTGAGATGTAGAAATTGGAGATGAACATGTTGGATCATTTTGTGTAGCAAATGAAATGAGACCATAATGCTTCAGGTGGCCAATTCATCACTTAAGATCATATAAATCATTGTCATTATATCCATTGATTCGATGATAATTGTAATATGGATGACCTTGATATTTTGCAAGCCGATAAGGATGATAGAAATGGGTAGATGACAAGCTTATTAATTGATGAGTTATGAGATGCAGAATAATATCTTGTTTCTTAGAATTGAGCTCAAACTTGAGAGGCATGGAGAGCAATAATATTTTAGTTTCATTAATATGAACACATGTAGAAGACATAGAATGAGGATGAGATGTAGAAGAAGAACAAACATGAGCCTGAGAAACATCCTTAAGATGTTGGATTTCATATTTTAGAGATGTAATCATGGATTCCATAGCCTAAAATTTATCTTGAAATAAATAATGAAGAGCTTGAATGGATTTGCAAATAGATTGATTGGAATTAGAACCAATAGAGTCATCAAAAATATGATCAAGATAATAATGACTTGAGCGGATGGCATATGCCTAGGAATATACATGGTGTCTAGATATTTTTAAATAAAATATCAACAAGGTATGTGTATTTGAAGTAATTCATGTAAAGATATTTGATGAACCTTAGGATCCATGAAATAATATTGGATAGAATAATAAAAACAAGGATCTAAGAGTGTTCGAACGATGGTTCATGAAATGATTTAACAAAAATAGAATTTTATGATAAACCCTATATTGCAATGTAGCATCGAATGAATAAGAAATAAAGTATAGATTTGGCCTAAGCAATAAGTAAGATAATTGTAAAACCCTAAGTGCAAGAGGGTGGAAAGAAGACTTGGTTGGTTTTTAATGATCCAGAGAGGTGTGCGAAACTAGAGAAATGAAAAAAACAAAGTGCCCACTATTGCAACCAATCTCATATAAATGCATGTGTCAGAATAAGTTAGAATGGGAAACCTGAGCACTATAGACCCCTTCTGGGTGCATGTTACTGCAAAAATGGACAAAAAATAGTTTCTTCAATGTCGCTTCTATGTCGATGCCCCTCGATGTTGATCACCTATATGTTGCACTAAGCCTGAAAGATTCTCCTATAACCTGCAAATAAAAAGAGCACCTACAAAACCCCAAAACATATCAAATCCTAAAAATAAAAAGATGCAAATGGGGAGCTAGGATGACCCCAACAGTAACTTGACTCAGTGAAATTACGATCCAAGCACTACACCACATTTCAAAATCTATGTAGTTTGTGTGTATGTGTGTAAAATTGTGCCCTAGGTGGCTCTTGTGCCACAAGCACTTGAATAGTGAGTAATAGCTAGATGTAGAGATGTAAATAGATGTGTGCATGGAAAAATAAGCTTCCCCTCCTATGAAGTGTATGTATAAGTAGAAGTCCCTTGTCCCTTGTGTGAAGATATGTAGATGCTTTGATGCTCTTAGCATTCTCTTGGATGCAACCTTAGGTGATGATAGTAAATACTTAGTGCTCGGTCCTTTATTATGGTCACATAGCTTTGTATTTATATGATTCCCTTGTTTGAATTTCATAATTAACCACTAAAATTCCGACCCCTTAAGAAAACAAGTTTCCTAACCGGTGTTTATTTTAGGGCTAATATTCGAATTTTGAATTTTGAATTTGGTGAATTTTGTACTTGTTATTGGTCTAAAGTACACTGATGTGTTGGATGGGCTATCTAAATCTGACTTCGGATAGTATAATGGTATCTCCTCCGATTTTGGGTGACTCGGAAAAGGAGAACCTCCAGAGTGGGATGGTTCCCTTGATGGATCACCTACAACTACTAAAAATGAATGGTTTGAGGGTTAGGATTGAACTAGAATGAAATCTTAAAAGGAGATGATACACCAATTTTTTTGGGACCTAAGCTTGCACAAACCACACTTAAAAACTAATAATATAGTGATAATTCACTTCAAATGATTATTTGACAGGTTGTGCACTCAAAAGGTGTTTGTGCACACTTGAAAGAATTACAAACCTCGAAAAATAACTTTATAGAGGTGCTGAAATATTATGAGTATTCAAGGAAAGAAAAATTTAACCTGAAACACACTTTTAAAATATATGTAAACACATTGCAAAAATATTCAATTTGGAGGAAAACAAAGTCTTTATTGCTTAGCCAAGGTGTACATACAATACAATAATCCCGCAAAGCATAATTCTCAGTAAAATAATTTAAGTCCCCCTACGCTTATGCAAAAGCTAGGTATATGTAGGAAAAGTTTCCCCTTCTAAACTCTCTAAAAGATGCCACAAAGATCTAGTTACCTTTGAGATAACTCCAAAGTTAGTGCCACTGTCAAGTCACTCTAGTTGCAAAATGGTAATTACAATAAATCAAGTGTGATATCCGATGTTATATGAATCTCCTCTAGTCAAATTACGGTTGACCTTCAAACTTTGTCTTTGCATGTGTACGGGGCCCCTTTCGCATTAATTAAGGTAATTTAGAAAAATTAAGGTAAAGTTAATCTTGTCCAATCTGCATAAAAGGTATAATTTTTTTCCTCACATGCCTAATTATTTCACAAGGAATAATTTTGGTCTTAGCATTGGCTAATAATACCTTTTGACAATGGGAAAGGATAATCATGCATTGATAAAATTATTATCCCCCTCCTCTTGATTATGCAAAAAGGTGATCATTATCTTTTGACTTTGGGAAGGTGCATAATTTACCCGAACCTAGAAAATTTTGATTAATTAAAGAAAACAAAAGGGGACTCCCCCACCAATGCAATTAATCATTACAAAAATGAGAAATCAAACTTTACATCCATGGTATATGCTTAACTAAAGTTGCAATTAATTCGGCCATGGATTGGATTTTGGTTGACATGGAGGTTAGTGTAAAAACCTAAAAGCTATTTTCATTTGCACATTTTATTGTGCTTCGAAGAGCTTCGGTGGTTGAAATCTTACGAAACTCTATCATGTCTACCATTTTTGTGCTTTTGAGTTCCTATGACTATTATTTCAACATTTTGTGCCTTGGTATTTTAGTTCACGTATGGGTTTGTTGTTAAAAGGTAAGTTTCTAATTCCATTTAACTTTGTTTCTTCCTCCCTTTTGTTATAGTTCGGATTTGGGTTTTTCAAATCCATAGCCACTGGGTGTTATTTGAGTCCTTAGCTCATTGTTACTTTTATGCTAGTGGCTTAACATTGGAACCCTTGTGGGTGAGATTGTTTTTGGTTCGTGATCATGCTAAAATTGTCCAAATTATAATGGTTCATCATTCCATTTATGGGTGAGCTTTTTTCTTTTTATCTCGCAACTCAATAGCTTTCTCAAAGGTGATGCGTTCATTGTGTTTGTTTAATTTTTCCATGGATTCACATATCTATGCACTTTTTGAGCTTGAACCCTTAATCTTGTGGCCATTGGGCTTGCTAAGTGAGCTATGTATCATCTTTGTTTACTTTAAGCTCGACATTTTCCCTTACTTGGTACTCTTCGCTTGGCCATTGATGTGGGTTTGGCTTGTTTCCTTACGGTTTTGTTGGTCCTTGCTTGGAAGTTGTTTCACCTTGAATTCTGACTGTGTGTTTCATTTCTACCTTTGAGTTTACCTTTGTAGCTTATATCTCTATAGCTCATGTCTCCTACTTTTTCAAATCGACCTCATGTTGGAAGCTTAATGGTTCATCCATTGTTTTGAAATGTTAGATGCTTAGCTTGATAGTAAAATTTATTGGCTCATTTTTGTAAGAGAATCTGTAATAGCTTATTGGTTTACTCCATTTGTTGATTGTCACTACAGTTGCTATTATGTTCAAATAATAGGGGCATCTCGCTTTATAAAAAAGTTAACAACTCTTTATCATACTTTTACACCTAGTAAAAAGGTGATGAATTTTTGTAACAACTTGTGAACCTAATGGATCAATGAATTCACTAGTAATCATCGTATACTTGATTCCCAATCTGTGATCCAAATCTATATCAACCATCTTTTTCTCTGTCTAAGTAGACATTTCACAATGTTCCTACAACTATTATTCTTAAATGTTGCGATTGACATTTTGGAGGGTTTGTTGGAGGAGTCTTGGTTACTTCCCATTTACTTTTCCTTTGAGAAATGTGACTTATTTTTATTTTATATGCAATGTAGTTTGTCTTCATGCCTTTTATTTGCTAGAAATATTTGAATTTGAGTCGATAATCTCTCATTTTTCTCGCTGAATTTTGATTTGAGCTCTATATTTCGCTTTCTCCCATGATTACTTAACTAGCTTAGATCTATAGCTCACATGCATTTTGTCAGTGTGAATAATGTATGTCCGAAGAAAATATTCTATAATATAATCTTTTCACTTGAAGGGCTCTTGGTTCTTAAGAAAGAATGACATTGATATTCTCAGTAGATTTTTATTTCATTTGTTTGATTTGAATTTGAAGATAGAATTTTGCAATGTACTTTTATAACTTCGTAACAAATTTGTGAACTCCGTGCTTCTTATTCCTTTGTACTATCATGGCTTCAATTTCCATGAAACTTGGAATGCATCTTTAAGGTTCTTAGTCTCCATATCCTGTGCTTTGGGAATTGTTCGAATCTTTGAAAATTTCACACCTTATTTGATCTTAACATGAGACCGTGACTTTCAAGTGGCTGTAATCTTTCATTTATTTGCAATTTATTGTGAAAAAATATGATTTTGCTAGCTATATGTATATTTCAAAATGTCATCCTTGAATGCAAAAAGCTGTACTTTGCATTTTTTTATAAAGTATGGCTATAATCTTACTTTATCTTGTGCAACCCGATGAATATTCTTCCAATATGTATCTCGCTTTTAATAACACTTGAGAATCATAATAATTGTTTTTGAATGAGACTGAAATTTGTAATTTGGATATGAAGTTTGTATGTTTTTCCTTGCATGTATGGGTCTGAACTCGTAGCTTTCATGCTGAAACGAAGACCTTATTAATGCATATTTCCTTCCTTTGAATAATAATTCTCTCACCTATGTTTTGAATTTACAAATATCTTATTGAAGGGTTCAATTCTTTCTCAAACTCAGTATGTGTTATGAGGAGTGTAGATCCTCTTATAAATTCTAATATCTTGAGGAGGATGTATAAAAATTCTAATCATTCAATGACCTTGGCATATGTTTATGCACATCCGCTTGTTCATGTTGATGCACACTTCTAGTTGTATTCTATAGGTATTCAATTCACTCCTTTCGAGATATGAATAAGACATGGATAAAGTGTGTCTTTAGTACATGTACCTAAATATTAAGAAAATAGTTAGAAAATAGTGAGGCTATTAGAGTATCTCCTCTTTAATTATTTCCTTGATTTATTTTGTGGTAGAATTCTAAAACTCCTTGAATGCTTCTAAATGATGATATTCTATACTTCTCATTTTGTTTCTAATCTCTTGTGATGCATCCATTTATGCTTTAATTTTCCTATACTTATGAACGGAAATTCATATTCCCGAATCCATAAGTGCATGAGCAAAGTGAGAAAACCCAGAGCTCAAACTAATAATTATTCTACTCATAGGGATTGAAACAAATGCAAGCTAAGGAGTCAAAAAGTAAATTCACTTCATTCTAGGAAACGACGAGCTTCCTCCCTTCTCATTTATTTATATTTTAATGTATATGTATTTCATTTGTATGTACTCATAATTTATTTCCCACATCTTATGTGGGATCATATTATTTCTTTATGAATAAATGAAATTAATTATATTATGATTTGTCTATTTCCTTTTGTGTTTCTTTTTCAGTAATTGTAATGCGGAATGAGCTTAAACAACTCAACACATTATGTAATCTCACTTAAGCATAAATAAATAATTTGAATTAACTACACATGTATTTGATTTGATTTCCAATAACAAAAGTAACATGATGATGTAAACTGAACCTTTCTATTATGCATTTCAACATCGAAACTATTGTTTCATAATGAAATCTCTGGTATCGTAATCTTCCGATATTTACGAAATATTTGTGGTGGTCTTTCGAGGTTATTGACCTTGTTTTGTTGAAGATACCATCTTGGAGAGGCTATATATGTTGGGTATTGCATCTTATGACAACACTTTAAGCCGTTGATTTGTTGAATTTTATCCCTTGACCCGCCTCAAACTTGCAACTGAAATTTTCTACTACCCCCTTCCGATTATTGACCAAAAATGGTCAACATCTTTGGCAACTTGGTTTCCTATTAACCAGCTAGAACCCCTAAAAATGGATTTTTTGAAAACTAAAAACTTTTACCGAGCATGAACATGCATGCCAAAGGCTACATAATACTGATAAATACTAAAAATACTCCACAAAAAATGATAAACAATAGCAACAACATGTTCAAAACTGCACTTGGAGGAAGATAAACTCTTATGAGGCATGCCATTTAAGATGGAAGCCATTATTGAAAGAAGGAAATGTTCAAATATGTGTTATAAAACACTTAGAGGAAAGATAAGGAAACTATAATACAGTGTAAACTTATCTCATCTAGAAACAATGCTTTAAATGAATCCCATTCACTAGGATCAGAATCTCTTTTCCATCTGCCTTTACAAGTTGGAATGTATTATGTGGCTTGTATTCAATGACGATGTATGGTCCACTCCAAAATGAATCAAATTTTGTGTGAGGACCCAGTTTTTCTCTGTATTAATCCCATTTTAGCACTAAGTCACCGTACGCACCCAAAATTTCATGTGTTACATTGTCAAAAAAATGGTTACAAAAGTCTCTAATGATGATTAAGGTCCTTTGAAGAAAGTGTTCAAGCTCCAATTTCCATTTGCAATATATATTTGGTTCGTAGACGTCTTTACTTAGCCTTCCCACGCTTTTTCTAGATTCCTACCTATTTTTGCACTTGTTTTAGCCTTTAGTGCCTAGACTGCCACCCTTCTTGGGTAGTGGTTCTGAAACCGCTGCCCAAAATAGGGTGGCGGTCGTGCCCACTTTTTCCAAATTCCCTCATGCATGTTTTAACATGTGACAGTTCACTTAATTTCACTTTTTTCATGCATCCGTGAGCCAAATTAGCTTTGATTTCTTAGTTCTCCTTCCTCCTATTTTTAAATAGATTTAATTAGTTAGAATTGCTTCTTCTTGCCTTGTGCATGAAGGAACCTCACATCCTCCATTCCTATATATTCCATGCTTGTATTCACGAAAAGGGGGATGATAATTTTTGTGTATCTCGCATTGTATTGTTGCTGCGATCTTGCTGGGAATTACATAGCCAAGCTCGATCTCTTGTGTTACCTCTCTTCTATCTCGCATTGCATCCGGACTACCATTAAGCTACCATTCGTCAAGTGCCATCCTTATGTTGTTGTACTTGCATTCCAATTCCTTGGACTCTTATGAACACTTAGAGAAAGAAAGGAACATACATAGGTGATAGATACTGAGATAAAACTAGATTTTCTAAAGCTCTTGCTTGTCAAGTTGGAATTGTGTGTTTGTTTGCCTTGTTTGTTGAATTGTTAATTTCAAATCACTAGTTTCAATCACATATCAAATAGAGTATAAGATCATTCGTTTCAATAAAATTAGTCAATCACAAGTAGATAAAATCATTAGTAAGCTTGCCTCTTTAACATTACCGGGGAAGTTATGGGGAAAAATAGCCCCTTTCAGGTTCATGATTTTTTCTTCACCTATGAGGTAGGGTTTGAAGCATATTGATTAGGTTAGGTTATTTGCTTTAGATTAGATTCATACATTTGCATAAGTAACCACTACATCCATATGATTACTTGTCTTTAGTTTATTTATTAGATTAGAATGTATTTCTTAAAAATTAGAAAAGAACAAAAATATTTCCTTTGATAGATTAGTTTGTTTTTATTTCTCTCGATCCGAAATATTGTGAAAACCCCAAAAACATAGATTATATTTCTTTCAAGTAATTAGTTTTCTTATCGAAAATCATTTTATTTCATTTTGTATGACCATGACCGGTCCACAACAGAAAATATATATAGTTTTGATCCCTTGGTCCCACAACCCAATGGGAGAATTTATAGACTGGACAGAAAATTTCTCATAAATACATGTGGCTCCATCACGCCTCTAGTTCTTACTTCTCGAGGTCGTTGCGGGAAATCTATACGGGGGGGTGAATATGCGTGTGGATAACCAACAAACTAGTTAGGCGATCTAATGTGATTTGAGTCACGCAGTGGCTATTATTTTAGATTTTGAATCATTGCATGTTAAATATATAAGGTTTCAGACGCCGGAAAAGCGAAGCGAGCCAAGTGACTCTTCCGCGTGCACCGACCTCTCGAGGTCGTGCGAGACAAACCGGTGGGGTAGAATATGCGTTGGATTGAGACAAACTAGTTAGGTAGTCTAATGTAGACACGCACTAATGGAATTTGTGAATCTAAGGAAAAGAAGGCCCTTCTAACTTGGTGGTGTGATAGATCGATCGGCGAGGATGAGTGCTCGAAGGCTCATCAATATCGAGCTCTGGCGTGATTCGATCTATAGGTTGTGGAATACGTGGAAAATGACCTGGGATAGTTTCGTGTATGTCTCCTGATAAGGTCATATAGTGGATGGTGAATATAATTGACTATACGGACGATTTTACGGCCTAGTCAGAATTCCTAGCTTCGTTAGCATTTATATATAGTAAGGACAATTGTTCGATGATGATGGGTGGAAGTGGAGTGGACTGAAATACTAGTGTGCGTAGGCCAGTGTCTATATCTGATTGACTTGTGGACTCGTTGGGCTGTGGGATCTATGGATCGCAACCATAGACTCTTGGTTGTTGCGGTCCTATTATGGTCATACGTGAGATCAAGTTCTAATCCCTAGTATCCAGTAATCATACGCTTTCTAGCCACATGTTTAGAACCAACGGTTGTGCAATCTTCTCGAGAATACCTCACGGGCGTTCTCATGCAACTTTGGATTCTTAAGTGGTATCTATATCTACGAGGTGTCTCCAGCGTCGGGTTTGTGGAACTAAAGGATCGCACCCGAATGTTTGTTCTCTTCGAGCCCTTCTACGAGTCATGTGGATGATTTTCTAGGGTAATCTGTAGTTTGGTGACTTGACCAAAATGCATGTTGAGTCGTCTTCTATGTTTAATCCTCTTAGCGAGAACGATCGGTTGTAAATCTATGGTTGTTCGGAATACTTGTATTACGAGATTTTGGTCTATGTCAACTATTCTTTGTGTGAGGTTTGGTTGAGGCACGATTGGCTCTCAAATATATATTCCACAGGCTCTGAGGTCCGTGATTGTCATACGAAACAAAATGCAAATCTAAAAATGCAAATTCTAGCGCATGAAATAAATCTAACATATATAAATTTTTATTCTTTAAGAAATCTTTTAATGATTTTAAGGAAAGCAAACTATTTTAAGCGTATCTAGAAATAATAACTAAACAATAATTTAAAACAGACAAGATAACCGAGTGTAGTTATTTGCCTGTGTGATTTGTAGAATTATTCTAAATAAATAAAATAGCTTGTCTAATCTATCTGCAAGATTCTCGATCCTACCTCAGAAGTGAGGAGTGAATCATAGTTTCTCAGAAACTATCAATCCTCATGACTTCCACAGCAATATCGAGAATAGAATTTACTGAAATGAAGCAATTTATCTACTCTATTTGATATGATTCTAACTAGAACTTTGAAATTTAAAACCTGGATTCCGCAGAACAGTGGCGAATCCGATGGTGTGTGTGATCTCGTCCCCTCAGTATGATCTCCTCGTTCTTTCGTGTTCACGTGGATCCAGAAAAGCGTGTAATGCTAGCACCGATAGGAGTAGATTTTGGGACAAGGACAGCTCAGAATGCAGACCGAAATGCGAGTAGGAGAGGGATAGCGCAAGAGTACAGAGCTTGGCTTATGCGATTCCTAGCGGGATTTTACTGCGAGTCATGCAACATGAAGTGACCAGAACCTGTAACTATCCTATACGAAGAGCAAAACCTGCAACTTTAATGGCTTCCTAAGCTATTCTTTCCAATGGATTGGATAAAATAAAGACACTGCTTGCACAAGTTGGATATGTGGCTTACCAATAGCTGAATAAAGCTAACCAGGCATATAATGAATTGAACTAAGAACTCTAAGACACGATGAAAGCAAATCTATAGAAAGAGAAATTCAGAGGCAAGCTTCTAACTGGATTTGGATGAGATAACAGCACTGCCTGCACAAGATGGGTCTGTGGCTTACCAACAGCTGAGCAATTTAACAAAAGATGTAAGTGAATTCAAGCTATGGCTTCTAAACAAGCTAACTAACTAAAACACTAAAATGAGGGAATGAGAGCAAAGATCAAACTTCAAAATCCAGCCAAGCTTCAGACCAAAAACTCCAGACCATTTGCATGTGCACAAACCATGCATTTATAGGAATTCAATCACCCAAAAACCAAAACCAAATTGAACTCCTAAACAATAAACAAAGGAAAAACACTATTCCAGGGGACCAAAAACATAAATGCATGCTCAAGTCGGCAAGGAAAAGCTGGTGAATCGTGATATTTCATGCGAGTCGCGTCAAAGAACATTCTGGAAAACACGCACAGGACCGCCGCTGCGAGCGAGGGGCGGCGGTTCTGGGACCGCCGCCCGATCGGGGGGGCGGCGGTCACGAGACCGCCGCCTATGGGCGGCGGTTTAAATCCTTGAAGATCAAAAGGCCAAGGAAAGAAGAAAAAGGGGGAAAACAAAGGGCATGGGGGCTAAGCGGGGCATGCGGGATGTTAACGCATACTCCGAGGGCTTTTCCGGATCCCGAACACCTTGCGAGGAGACCTGTATCATCATTGGGGCACTTATTACGCCGTTCCGCAGTACAGTACCTTACAATTTTGGGTACGTACATATTGCCCCCTCGGAGAAGCGTTTTAGCCATGAAGAGGCATAAAACGGTGGGTCCGAGTATGGCAGTCCCGAAATGGGGAGTTAGAAGCTATACCTTACTACTCGTCTGTGTGTTGAGATGACGCCATCCGAAATTCCCGCTACCTGCAAAATGAAAAGAGAACTCAAGTGCAGATAGATACAATAACTTGGAAAATAAACGCTAAAATAATAGGGAATGAGAACGTACCATTCGTGCGGGGATAGAAACTTACCTCCATCAGCGCTCCAAACCTGTGAAAAAGTCATTTTAAAACGAAACAGAACGATATATATATGAAAGTGGGCCCATTTTCCTATTCATTTGCGTGAGTTGATTTGATTGATTTTGAGCTCTGGGACCCACGGTGACGGTTTCTCATGCGTGAGTAGAGTCGAAACATTCGCAGCGAGATCGTGATCATGCCTCCACGTGTGGAACACCGCCCCGCTAGATCACAGGTTGGTTTTCTTCAATTTTGTGTTTTTCCCCCTTTAAATTTGAAATGTTAAATTCGTCATAATGGGGGGGTTATTTTTGAAAATGTTAGGTTCAAAAGGTCCACCTAGGGGGCGCCTCTTGGGTAGGCTCCATTTTTAGGTTAAATGGTCTTTTTACTTATTTTGGGCTTTTTGGGGTTAAAACCCGCGTGGGTTTCGGACCGCGACCGCCGCCCTTACTGGCCGGGCGGCGGTTCTGACCGCCGCCCCTCCACCGCCCTTAAGGCGGCGGTTACAAAACCGCCTCCCTGCTCAGGGCGGCGGTTTTCACCAGAATGCAAAAGAACTTGATTTTTGAGATTGCACTTGTATTTTCTTGCACTTCTATATGTTTTTATGACCTTCTTGGTATTGTTCAGATATTAACTTGCTCTGTTTTGTGTGTTTTTGGGTGTATGCAGGCGAGAGCGGAGTATATCAGATGGAGCCGAGAGAGAGTGTGTGATTGGCTCTCAGGGTATTGGATGCCCTTTCTCAGGATGAGGAGGACACACTACAGAGGGCCGGCATACTACGTATATCACGCGTGCCCCATGTCACACCATCTAGTCACATCCTTTGTGACTTATTTTCATATTGGGGCGCAGATCGGAACACTTTCCGACTGCCAGGGGTCCGCGGTGAGTGGACTATCACGTTGGAGGATGTCTACCATATTTTGGGGGTCCCGATCATCGGGAGGAGACTCACATTAGAGACGGCAGGCTCACGGGCACAGATTGCACAGTGGGCAGGTTATATGGGAGATGCAGCTATCTCCACGGGGTCGAAGAAGGGAGTGAGAGTTCGATCCATCCCTTCTTTGCCTATCCCCATATTTCGACAGGCCATCATGGGGATCCTTGCCTCGAGATTGATCGGGGACAAGGGAGGGGACACTTTGTTATACTGCTGGGCCCCCATCATTGCACAGATAGAGGGGCATGGCCGGATATACGCAGGGTGCGAGACATGCAGGGACCACCTACCACGATTTATACAGGGTGGTCCGTTTGCAGGGACAGTCATTGAGCCACCCGACTCTAGTCATGAGTTGGGTGTATGAGCATTTTATTCCTTATGGCAGAGGCGTAGAGGTGGCAGATCCTGGGGCTGTGAGGGCAGCCAGATGGTCAGATATGTCGGTGCTTAGAGCACCTCACCAGCCAGTTGCCTCCCTTACCACAGCAGATATGGAGGTGACACCGTACCGGCTTATGGCCGGCATATGGGGCGAGGAGACCCTTACATTGATCTCTTGCTCCACCACAGGGCAGCTCATCGACCGCGTGGGACGGGTGGAGGTACATCCTTTTGGCAGAGTTCCTCAGCAGTTTGGCCTTCCATATGCGGGCATGCTTCCCCCAGTGGCACCAGTTTACAGATCAGTTCGCGAGGCCAGAGGGGGGCCTAGAGGCCGAGGTTGGACAGTGGTCACTCCTGGCACTCCCATTGCAGCCAGGAGGATAGTTCGGGCCAGAGGGAGAGCCGGTGCGCCTCGGGCACCTTTGCTTCAGATTGCTGCGGGTCCTGCTCATAGCAGCGATGACCCTATAGACATTGACTCGATTCGAGGAGCTTACGGAGGAGGAGTCGGAGGAGGGCGGGCCGGTGATGATAGCGATCTGAGTGGCATGACACTCGGGATATTTGCGAGCGGAGAGGGCCGAGCAGAGCGCAGAGAGAGACACTCTAGTCTCAGAGGAGCCACTCTCTCAGGGCCATGGTGGAGAGGATGAGTCGGTTGTGGGGCGACATGTTGCCCCTGCTACAGGAGCAGCCCCTCAGTCGGCGGCGGCATCGCGGCGGTGGTGCTTGGCTGATGATCCATCTTGGAGGCCCGGTGATCTGAGTAAGTTATCCTTTCTTCCTTTCAATGTTTGTTTAATTTAGGATTTGTTATCTCTCCTTGTGTTTGTATCTTGTATATTTCATCCTCTTGCTTGGTTTCTAATTCGTTTTTCTCCTTTGTTTGCAGAGACTGTCGACGAGTGGCGGGATCTGATCCGCAGGGTATGCACTGATTCCCTGATGATCCCCATGGATAGGACCCGTGCGGAGCTATCTGTAGATGTCGGGGAGCCCTCAGCAGCCGGCAGGCATACCGACGTCTTCGCTCCCGTTTGGCACGTGGCTAGGATGGTGTCGACTCTTCGTACAGAGTTGGTAGGCTATAGGACGGCTGAGCGTCTTATGAGGAGCCATTCTCGTGGTGAGACCGCGGCTGCTCCTCGGGACCCTGAGCCCTCCGTTCATTCAGAGCGCCGGCGTAGCCGGAGCCCTAGGCGAGGGCGCGCACCTTCGGAGGGGTCGCGTAGGGGTTGAGAGACCACTTGGCTCCTATGTATTTTGTACTATAGATTCTTTTGTATATCACGGGCTCTTTGAGCATTTTGACCATGCCTAGTGCATGATGGCATTGTATATAAACATTGATTATTTATATATATGCATTCATTTTTGGATCAAAAGCTTGTCACTCATGTTTTCCCTTTCTGTTTCCAGCTTCCTCATGTATACTACGATGTATGTTTTATATGCTTTCTAGAATGTATGCAATGGAAAACAAATGATGCAAATGTTTGCTTTCTTTTTGTGTTTCATGATGCTGATACATGATATTGTAGATATATTGTGATCTTGAATCTTAGCTTCTGTGAGCAATTTGGATACCTCATGTTTGTTTTGGCAAAGTGATGAAAATAACCAGTATGATGAACAGATTAACTTGCCCCACTCCTAACTCCACGCAACTAGTAAGATGCGAGGGCTCATCACCAAGAGTTAAGAAGGGCGCAAGTTATGAAATGTGGTGAAATGATAGTGATGAAAGACAAACAAAGCTTTGGCGGAACCAAATTGGAAGCTCAAGCCTACTCGACTACGAATGACTTCATAGTTTTGGATGTGACTTGCTTTGCGGTTTATCTAGACTTAGACCCGTAGATGGCCACATAGTAGACAAAATCTGGATTTTTAGGATTTTTAACTCTTTTGGAATTTTGAACATCTGATTCATTCATTTTTGACTCAAAGTTTGAATAGTTTGTTTATGACCTTTTAACGTTTGCTTTGTCAAGAGGACCCCCTACACTTTGCCCCATGCTACTAGTAAGAAGCGTGGGTTTATCACCGTGGGCAAGGCATAGGCGAGTAAGGGCATTTCCATCCTTTCCCAACCCTACGTCACTAGTAAGAGATGCAAGCTCATCACCAGAAGGTTGGTGGGGCAAGGAAATGTGTAAAAATAAAATTTTCTGTTTAATCACTTTTTGATTTGTCTATTTGAGTAAAATGTCAGTATATGCTTATTTCCAAAGAGATGTATATATGGGATAGATGTGACACCATGAAGCTTCTAGAACAGACCTTAGGCAAGACACCTATCCTAAGAAGAAATCAAAGCGAGAACAAACTTGTAGATCTTGGTATGGTTACCGTTAGGGCTTTGTCATATTTGATTTATTTGATAAAAGATTTGAGATGATTTGATGATATCGTGAAATGGAGAGGTATGATTAGAAAGTTTTATGCCAAAACATCATGAGTTTGTAATGAATTGCTTTGAGAATAGATTCCTTGATCACAATTTATGTAAGAAACGAAGTGGACAAAATGATCCTAATCTATATGAAAATGCAATGTAGATAGTTATATAGGTAGCGTTAGCTGCTTATGCGTAGAAACGTTTGAGGTGCAGGGAATTGACTGTTTCGCCAAACTCCTCACCTTCTAACGTACATAAGAGGTAAGCACCATTTCCGTAGTCCTTCATGACTCGGTATGGGCCCAACCATTTGGGCCGGAATTTCCTTCCTTCGCCGGTCTTCTTGTCGATCCGGCTGTCTAGTCTTAGAACTAGATCACCTTCGTATATATCGCGTTCATAAACCTTCTTGTTATACTGCCGGCACATTCGGTCAGCATAAGCTCTATGCCGTTGCTCAGCATCTAACCTAGTTTCATCTAGGCTTTCTAGTTGGGAAAGACGTGCTTCTCTGTAAGCGTCTTCATCTAGAATCCCTTGTAGTGAAATGCGGAGACTGGGTATTTCGACCTCAAGCGGGAGAACTGCTTCTGCCCCAAATACTAGCGAGAAAGGAGTTGCTCCCGTTGGTGTTCTTATTGAGGTTCGGTGGGCCCACAAGGCCGGATATAACTTCAAATGCCAATCTCGTTTGTTTTCTTTCACCGTTTTAAGGAGAATGGCTTTTAGTGTTTTGTTTGTGCTTCAGCCTGTCCGTTGGCTTGGGGATAATACAAGGAAGCCGTATGATGGCTTATCTTAAATCTACTGCATAGTTCGTGAACTTCTTCATTTTTAAAAGAAGTTCCATTATCGGAGATAATGATTTGCGGGATACCGTACCTGTAAATGATTTGGTTCAAAATGAACTTGGCGATCACGGGAACCAGTACGGTAGTAAGAGGCATGGCCTCACCCATTTGGTAAAATATTCGGTGGCCGTGATTATAAAATTATGGCCATCTGTGGATGAGGAGAGAATTTCCCTATTAAGTCTAGACCCCATGTAGAAAAGGGCCATGGAGTAGCGATTGGTTGTAGAGAGCTTGTCTTTGGCATGTGGATCTCGTGGGAGAATTCTTGGCACTTATGACACTGGTGTGCAAACTCTATCGCGTCATGTTCTAGAGTGGGCTAGAAATAGCCCATTCGATGTATTTTCGAGCGGTGGCATGGCCACCGAAGTGGCCTCCACATATATGCCCTTTGTGGGATTCATGGAGAATCCTCTTGGACTCTTCGTGTCAACACACCTTAAGAGCATTCCATCGAATGCTTTTCGATAGAAACACTGCTCTATAATGACATATTTAGCTACGATTATGCGTAACCGCCTTCTTTGTTGTGGTGTAACTACCTCCGGGTACGTATGGTCCATGATATAATTAACGATGTCAGTGTACCAAGGACACTCAGAGATAGTGGGTCGTGTTTCGATGTAGTATACGCATTCATCTGGAAAGTCTAAATCTACTAGATCGCCTCCGTCTAATGGGTTGTCAGCTAACCAATCCGCGATGATTTGTCCTTTAACCGACTTCTGATTTACAAATGTTAATTCGAACTCTCCCATTAAGGTTATAAAACGTCCAGCCTTTTTAGATAAGGACCCTTGTGTGAGAAAAGTTCGTAAATGGTCCGTTTTTACCATGACCTTCGTTTCTTGATTCAGCATATAATGTCTTAGGCGTTTAGTAGCAAAGACTATGGCAAGGCATTCTCGTTCTGCCTGTGTATAGCGTGTTTCATAGTCAAGCAGCGTTCGGCTAATGAAATAAATCACACGTTCTCTCTTGTTATCGTCTTCTTGGGCCAACATACTAGGCCGAGACATTGGTAGCTCGTGAATATAGGATTAACGGGTGATCTAGCTTAGGTGGCATTAGCGTAGGTGGTGATAACAGAAAATGCTTAACTGCATCAAAAGCTTCATTGCAATCTTCAGTCCAATCAATGCTATAATCCTTCTTGAGTAAATTGTTGATTGGATGAACGGCGAAGCTTAGGTCGGGATGAATCTCGGATTGCACCCAGCTTTCCGAGAAATGATCTGATTCCAGATTCACTCGAAGGTGGGACCATTTCGAGGACAACCCGAATTTTGGTTGGATCAACATCAATCCCTCGTGACGATATGATGTAACCTAGGAGCTTTCCTCCTGTTACACCAAATACGCATTTCTCTGGATTTAGCGTGACTCCGTATTCTATTAGACGTGAAAGAATGACGCGGAGTACTTCGGGATGGTCACAGCGCTTCTTGGCTTTAGCCAATAAGTCATCTACGTAAGATTCCACGATTTTATGAATTAGATCATGAAATATGTATGTCATGGCCCGCATTTGATGCATGCGTAGCAGGCGTTCTTGAGACCGAATGGCATAACGGCGTAGCAATAGGTTCCCGAGGAGTTATAAACGTGGTTTTAGCTTGATCTTGCTCAGATATTCTGATTTGATTGTATCCCGAGAATCCATCCATGAGAGACAAAAGTTCAAAACCAGCCGTTGCATCAACGATAACGTCTATGGATGGTAATGGGAAATCGTCCTTAGGACACGCTTTGTTGATATCTCGAAAATCTATGCGAGATGCGTATCTTTCCATTCTTCTTGAGAAGCGGGAGCGATGTTAGATACCCATTGGGAGTAGTCAGGTGGCTTGATGAATCCTACTGAAGGAGTTTTATTACCTCCTCTTTTACCATGAGAGCTACTTTGGGCTTCATGGGTCTTGATTTTGTTTATTGGCTTTGCATCGATCTAGTGACGAGGTTGTGCACCGCATGATGTGGGGGTGCGACTCCGTCATCTCCTTATAATTAAATGCAAATGCCTTTTGATGTTCTTTGAGAATCTGAGTATGTATTTCCACTTCTTCTGGGGTTAACGAAGAGCCTAGTTTCAATATTCTTGGTTCATCTTCTGTCCCGATGTTGACATCGATTGTTTCTTCGATCAAAGAGGCGTTACCCTCTTCGAACTCGGGTGGTCTTTGGAGGTAAATCTAAATCATCCCCATTTTCTACTACGTATATGCTAGGTTCCATTTGTGAGGGAAGATCCGTTACGGGATTTCCGAAGTAGGAAGATGAATGTGGAATCAAGGATAAATCTAGCATGTGATAGGAGAGATGTAGTGCCGCATAGGCATTTAAGTATTGCAAAGTAGCCGCATCACTATCAATATGGTCAAAGACGGTAGATTCACTTCCGCTTGAAAGAGGATTTGTCATTATTTTTATCAATGGTTCATCACGAATAGATACTGTGAAGTGAGTATCTTCTAGTTCATTGCTTGGAGTAAAACGTGATGCTGAGGTTGCTATTGAATCGGCGAGAAGATTTTTCTCTCGGGGGATTGCTTCAATGGATATGAAGTTAAACATCTTGCTTAAATCTAACACAGCGTTTTTGTAGAGTTGTAAATGTTCGGCTTTAGTTTCATATACTTCAGAAACTTGGTTTGTCACTAATTGCGAGTCTCCCAGGACTCTGATGTTATCAATACCAATTCTTTTGGCTAAGGTAAGGCCAAGGAGGAGGGCTTCGTACTCAGCGCCGTTGTTTGTGCATTCAAAGTTTAATTTAAAAGCGAATGGGAGGACTTTCTCCTCGGGAGAAGTAAAATTATACCTGCCCCCCCGCTCCATGTGACATTTAGCTCCATCGAAATGGAGAGTCAATACTTAGCCGGGAGTATAGATGTTGGGGCATCTGCTTTGCGTTTGCGCACTCTACTTCTACCATCGAGAGATCCTCTCTTTGGTGAGGAACCAACACCTAGGGAAAATCCTATGCCTATTGAATCGAATGGTAAGAACATTGGTGAATCTTGTTCTATCAACTCAACGATTTTCGCAGTAGTCCCTAATGATATTGTTTCTTTAGTTTTATCTTTAGGGGTTGGAATTGTTTTGGCTATCACTGGTAGTTTCAAGATCCGTCGTAGGTACCAACTTTTCCTCTGGTTTTGGGTCAGTGGGTTTATTAAGTTGGTTTGTTGGCAGTTCAAATTCTGAGTGCACCCCTGGTCTTTTCTTTAAATCAGCTAGGTGCAAATCGAAAGGTTTTGGATCGCCTTTGGCTACAAATACCTTTCCTAGATGCAAGAATCTTACTTCTTGAAATAGCGTGGAAGGGATTGCCTTCATGCGGTGTATCCATGGTCGGCTGAGGATCATATTATAGTTAGTTTCCCGATCTATAATATAAAACTCAGTCAAAATGGTTTTGGGCCCTAAGGTGACCGGCAGTATAATAGTTCCTATCGAAGTGGCTTTAAGGCTATCATAGCCTCTCAATGTATTTCGAGTAGTGGAACAGTTTGTTTCCCCATATCCAAGTTTTTGGAGGAAAGAGAAAGGGACTATGTTAACTGCGGCCCCATCGTCAACCATTGCCCGTTTTACATAGTTATTATAAACCCATACTTGCAAGTGTAAGGCTGGATCACCTCGGCGTGCGATCTCAGCATCTGTGGGCATTTTACTTATTTCGAATATGAATTCGACATCCTTGTCCGGCTGCCCGGAGGTGGATATCAAAATCTCGTGATTTACTTGTGTTTTAGGAGGTGGAGTGATGTTAATTAGATGGCCTAGACCTAATGCTTCTAAAAGAGCAGCTCTGTGAGGGGGAGAGTTCTTTAGTAAGTCCAAAAATGAAATGTGTGAGAAGGTCTTTGTTAGGTCACTAATTAAATCATAGGCACCGATGGGTTTTCAACTATTTCTTTGACTCTTATCATCTGTCTGGCGAGATGACTTGGGCTCGGTTGAGAGAAATACTCTCGTGTTCTTGTTATAGCTTCGATAGGTAGTTCGAGCGTCTAATTCTACCAAACTGACTATCTTGGGTCTCGGTTGAGCTCTAGCGTGGCGCATGTTGATGGATTTAATGAAGTCGAGGCTTCATGATCATTGTTTCCGTCATTGCACTTTTGTTTGCTCGGTTGGATTCAGCCTATTGCCATCATGATTTGGGAGCGGATCGTTAAAGATCTTGAGGGGAGCATTCGAGAGAGAGCTGCCCTGCGGCGTATTTGGTGATGATGAATGGGATCTGCAAAAACAAGTCTGTGAAGAAGCTGTCTTTGTTCTTCGGCAAGCGTTGCATAAATTTATTGTAGTCACGACACGTTCTAGTATCGTGACCCGAATTTTATGGAAACCACAATAAGAATTGGGGTTGTAATTCCCATTTGTTGGTTTGGTGTGTATTGTGGCCTAAAATTCCGATCAAGTTGTTGCTATTAGGATTAAAGTTTTGGAATTGTTGTTTTGGTTTTGACTTTGGTTTTGATAACCAAATGAGTTTTAGCTTAGCCCTTGTATGGGATTTTTTCCGTTGTTGTTGTTGTTGTTGTGGATGGTTAAAATCCCTTTGTATTGATCGTTCGGGGTAAAGTTGTTGTTTCGTTGGTTGTTTGTTTGTGACGGAGTATTAACAACATTTACCCTCTTGGGCTGGTCGGTTACCCCATCTGTTGTTACCCCACGATTTTTGTTAAGGATTTTGGGTCCTTGATTGACATTTGTGATAGTTGTAGTGTTTTGAGTGGAGGTGATTAACCTCCCGTTTGTTCCATATGTCTTACGACCACTATCTATCGCTGCTTGGTCTATTCGAAGAGCGCTCTCAAGTACTTCATCGTAAGTTCTTAGTGGGAACTTCTGGACTTCTTCCTTCACCTCCTTGCTGAGAGAATGAAGGAATAAATCGCATAGTTCCATCTGATCCATGTTTGGAGCACTTGCTGAAGAATAAAGAACTGTACGCCACCTCTGGATGAAATGGGCGACAGATTCGTTGTGTTCTTGTTTGATGTGCAAGAATTCCCTGATTCCTGTTCTCAACAGTTTGTTCATGTCGAAGGCCTTGATGAACTCTGACACGAGTTGTTTAAATGAATGGATGGAGGCTTCAGGTATCCTATAATACCAGTCGAGAGCAATACCTTCCAAGGTTTTAGGGAATATTTTAGCAACAACCCCATCCCAAGGGAGTAATTCTCGTATGGCTGTAGCGTAAGCTTTGATATGTGCGTTTGGATCTCCCTCACCCTTGAACTTGGGTAAATCAGGAAGAGGTCTTGGAAGCATGACGCTTCGTATGGTGAAATCTAAGGGTTCCTTTAGATATTCTGAATAAGTCCCTATCGCATAGCTTTCGACCATTGATGGTGGTTGCTGAGGGAGTGATGGTGGGATAGGTTGTTGATACGGTGCAGCGTATGCGTTGGCAGGGGCATAAGGAGGTCCCTGCATTTGAGCAAACATGTCGGGAGAGGAGAACATATCTCCTTGTGGTGATTTAGAGTACATGTTTAAGTACGACGGGGTATTGTCAAGGAATGGATTGTTTGACACTAGACCGGGAGGAATAGTGTTAGAGATGGTGGGCCTTGTTGGCGTTTGTTGTGGATAGTGAGGCGGCATGCCTAACGTGCCTACTCCTGTGAGGAGATCTACTTGGCCAGAGTGGTATGGAGGATTGGAACTCTCTGTTTGAATGAACGGAGAATTTTGACTTGCTTGAGCAAGTTCTAACCCTCTCACTCTTTCTACTAACGTTGAAATGACTTCATTTGGTGAAGTCACGGTGCTTTGCCTGAGTGGCGTTTGTTGTATACCTTGGTGTTGTATAGGCATGTGATAGCCTGTCATGAACTGATTGCTATCTTGCCAAGTTTCTCCGAGAGTATTTCCTATATGCAGTGGCATAGAGGTATTTTCTTGAAAAGAGATCTCGGGTTGTATTTGTAAACCTCCTATAGGTGGGTACATACCCCGAGAATGTTGTTCACTCCTAGGATAACGTGTTGACTGTCCATCATCTAAGACCGGGTATGGGTCTGACTGTCTACTGATTTGTGATCTAAGTAGCATTCGAGGAGACGAACCAGATTCTCTGGTAAACGTCATATTGTTTGAACCTGAAGGCTCTGTTTGTTGCGTTCGAGGGGGTTGATCTAACTCCTCAGTTTGAAAAGATGAATTATATCGATTCTTGGGGTTTGTGTTGACAACTGATTAGTTGAATAGTTGTCGCCCCATGCGAGAGCGAGGGTGATGATTGCCTATTTTGTTGGGCGTAGTATGCCTCAAGACCCAGAGAGTCGCCATATGCATCGAATCCCGACATATTCGGGGGTATATGAATACCCTGCGAGAATAATGGGAAGGAGCGAAGGTGATTTGAAAGGAAACGTGATATTATGACTCGAAAGAGAAAGTAGGAAGTAGGAATTTTTCATGTCGGGTTCAACAATTTTGTTGGTCACGATGTGAATGCTAATGAGGTACTGAGAAGGTTTGTTTGTTTCACGTCGGGTTCACCAATTTTTATGCGCGGAAAAGTGACAGGCAAGCGTGAGAATCTACAAGTGACTCTTCCGCGTACCCGACCTCTCGAGGTCGTGCCGAGACAGCCGGTGGGGGTAGAATATGCGTTGGATTCAGACAAACTAGTTAGGCCAGTCTAATGTCTTCGACACACACTAATGGAATTTGTGAATCTAAGGCAAAGAAGGCCCTTCTAACTTGGCTGGTGTGATAGATCGATCAGCGAGGATGAGCTGCTCGAAGGCTCAATCAATATCGAGCTCTGGCGTGATTCGATCTATGGGTTTGGAATACGTGGAAAATGACCCGGGATAGTTTCGTGTATGTCTCCTGATAAGGTCATATAGTGGATGGTGAATATAATTGACTTTTATGGATGATTTTCTGGCCTAGTCCAGAATTCTCTAGCTTCGTTAGCTGCTATATTCAGTAAGGACAATTGTTCGATGATGATGGGTGGAAGTGGAGTGGACTGAAATACTAGTGTGCGTAGGCCAGTGTCTATATCTAATTGACTTTATGGACTCGTTTGGGCTGTGGGATCTGTGGATCATAACCATAGACTCTTAGTTGTTGCGGTCCTGTTATGGTCATACGCGAGATCAAGTTCTAATCCCTAGTATCCAGTAATCATACGCTTTCTCAGCTTCTATGTTTAGAACCAACAGTTGTGCAATCTTCTCAGAATACCTCACAGGCGTTCTCGCAACCTGGATTCTTAAGCTGGTATCTATATCTACGAGGGTGTCTCCAGCGTCTGGCTGTGGAACTAAAGGATCGCACCCGAATGTTTGTTCTCTTTCAAACCCTTCTACAGTCATGTGGATGATTTTCTAGGGTAATCTGTAGTTTGGCTGACTTGACCAAAATGCATGTGCCTGGTCGTCTTCTATGTTTAATCCTCTTAACTGAGAACTGATCAGTTGTAAATCTGTGGTTGTTCGGAATACTTGTATTCTGAGATTTTGGTCTATGTCAACTATTCTTTGTGTGAGGTTTGGTTGAGGCACGATTGGCTCAAATATATATTCCCTGGGCTCCTGAGGTCCCGTGATTGTCATACGAAACAAAATGCAAATCTAACTGCATGAAATAAATCTAACATATATAACTTTTTATTCTTCTAAGAAATCTTTTGACAATTTTAAGGAAAGCAAACTATTTTAAGCGTATCTAGAAATAATAATTAAATAATAATTTAAAACAGACAAGATAACCGAGTGTAGTTATTTTCCTGTGTGATTTGTAGAATTATTCTAAATAAATAAAATAGCTTGTCTAATCTATCTGCAAGATTCTCAATCCTACCTCAGAAGTGAGGAGTGAATCATAGTTTCTCAGAAACTATCAATCCTCATAGCTTCCCTGGCAATATCGAGAATAGAATTTACTGAAATGAAGCAATTTATCTACTCTATTTGATATGATTCTAACTAGAACTTTGAAATTTAAAACCTGGATTCCACAGAACAGTGGCGAATCCGATGGTGTGTGTGATCTCGTCCCCTCAGTATGATCTCCTCGTTCTTTCGTGTTCACGTGGATCCGAAAAGCGTGTAATGCCTAGCACCGATAGGAGTAGATTTTGGGACAAGGACAACTCAGAATGCAGACCGAAAATGCGAGTAGGAGAGGGATAGCGCAAGAGTACAGAGCTTGGCTTATGCGATTCCTAGCGGGATTTTACTGCGAGTCATGCAACATGAAGCGACCAGAACCTGTAACTATCCTATACGAAGAGCAAAACCTGCAACTTTAATGGCTTCCTAAGCTATTCTGTTCCAATGGATTGGATAAAATAAAGACACTGCTTGCACAAGTTGGATATGTGGCTTACCAACAGCTGAATAAAGCTAACCAGGCATATAATGAATTGAACTAAGAACTCTAAGACACGATGAAAAAAATCTACAGCAAAGAGAAATTCAGAGGCAAGCTTCTAACTGGATTTGGATGAGATAACAACACTGCCTGCACAAGATGGGTCTGTGGCTTACCAACAGCTGAGCAATTTAACAAAAGATGCAAGTGAATTCAAGCTATGGCTTCTAAACAAGCTAACTAATTAAAACACTAAAATGAGGGAATGAGAGCAAAGATCAAACTTCAAAATCCAGCCAAGCTTCAGACCAAAAACTCCAGACCATTTGCATGTGCACAAACCATGCATTTATAGGAATTCAATCACCCAAAAACCAAAACCAAATTGAACTCCTAAACAATAAACAAAGGAAAAACACTATTCCAGGGGACCAAAAACATAAATGCATGCTCAAGTCGGCAAGGAAAAGCTGGTGAATCATGATATTTCATGCGGAACGCGTTCGGAAAACGTGCAGCGGACGACCGCCGCTCCGAGCAGGTGGCGGTAACGAGGACCGCCGCCCGATCGGGCGGCGGTTTCGTCACTGAAGATCAAAAGGGGCAAGGAAAGAAGAAAAAGGGGGAAAAGGCAAAGGGGGCTAAAGCGGGGCATGCGGGATGTTAACGCACACTCCGAGGACTTTTCCGGATCCCAAACACCTCATGCGAGGAGACTGTATCATCATCGGGGCACTTATTACGCCATTCCGCAAAGCGAAGACCTTTTACAATTTTGGGTACGCACGGTTTCCCAATTATCTTGATTCCCGTCACCATTCTCACATTCGCACTCATTCTACACCGGTTTTCTGAGCACGACCTCAAGAGGTCAGTTGTGAATAAGGTCACGTGTTGATTTTTTATTGTATAAATTGGTGAACCCAATGTGAAGAGCTAGTCTCTAAATGTTTCTTCTTTCTTCGTCCATCCTTTATTCTGTGGGTATTATTATACCCCGAATATGTCGGGATACGACAAGTACAGTCGGCCCATCCTAGGTTTTGACATGTACCACTACCAATCAAGTATACCACAATAATCACCTTCACTTTCAACGTGGGTGAACAACCGCTCATCATCTCAAAACCCTCTACTTCATGGAACCAATGTTGGTTCCTCTTTACATATTGAGGAGCTTGACTAGGTCATGTAGACCTATCCTCACAAATAATCAATTTCAAACAACATGAATTTCACTGGTGAAGCAAGTTCATCTCCTTGAGTATTGTTTTAAACCCATTAGCATGCAATCGGATCAACTCCCACATCTAGATGAGGAATATTTAACACGATATGCTAGGAGTGAACAACACTTCCAAAACATGAACCAAGATTTTGATAGGTTACAAGGACAAGGTGATGTCCTTCTTCAAAAAAATAATGCTACCCCTCCACCAACTGAAAATATAGCCAATAAGGGGTGGAAACATAGTGAACAATTCATAGCAGGATACCATACTCCTCAACAACCTCCAAGGGTTCACAAAAAGTACATAAACAAAGCACTACCCCATCAACGAGTGATGTCATTTCAGATTTGGTAGAAAAATTCAAGGAGCTAGAGCTTTCCCAAAATACTCAGAATTCATACGCAATGCAAAGAGAGAATTTCTCCCTACCTACGAGAACTATGAACAAATACCTAATGCATAGAATTCTCTAGTTTATTTGAATACTCAAAACCCTGGAGATCTACTTACGGGGATAGGAACCTTGGGTATGCCTCCCCAAGACACATATGGATATCTGCAATAGGCACCCGGCCCTGAAGTGCATTCTCAAATGCCATACTAGTTGGAAATGTAACATTCCCTGACTTCATGCCTTCGATACCATATCAAGGTAATCAACCCCCCTATGTACACATGTATTCTAAATCTTTGCAAGGGGACATGTATACCTACCGGGTCTATATGGAAAACCACAGGGATTCCACACACCCCAAAAAATTTCTATGTTGTCCCATCTCAGGTAACAATACAACCCCCACCTCCCCAACAAGGATATTCAATGCTAGGAACATACGTAATGGGGACCTATTCTAAATATCTCAAGGAACCCCTATAATTCTCCATTCGAGATAGTCATGCTCCCGAGACCCTTGCTTGATCTTATGAAATTCAAAGGGGAGGGCGATCCTAACACCCACATTAAGGCTTATGTAATGGACATTCGAGAGCTTCTCCTATGGGACTGTGATCGTTGTGAAAATTTTCCCTAAGATGCTAGAAGGTATTTCTCTTGACTGGTACTATAGGATACTAGAGGCTTCAATACACTCATTCAAGCAACTTGTATCAGATTTTATTAAAGATTTTGATATGAACAAGCTTTTGAGAACAGGAATCAGGGAATTCCTTCATATCAAGCAAGAACACAATGAGTTTGCAGCCCACTTTATTCAAAGGTGGCGACAAGTTCTCTACTCCTCTATAAGCACTCCAAATATGGATCAAACGGAACTTTGTGATTTTTCCTCCACTCTCTCAACAAGGAGACAAAGGAAGAGGTTCAAAAGTTCCCACTAAGGAGCTATGAAGAGGTGCTAGAGGGTGCTCTTTAGATTGACCAAACAGCCATTGACAGTGGTCGTAAGACTTATGGAGCTAATGGAAGGTTAGTCACCCTAATCAAAATAATCCTAGTTACTCCAACAACACAAATAACAATCAAGGACCAAAAATCCTTAATAAGAATCGTGGAGTCATGATGGATGGAGTGACGAACCAACCTAAGAAGCTAACATTGTTAACGCCCTCCACTTCAAACAACCACAATAACAATGAAAACAATAAAAAAAACAAAAACTTCTCACCCTTAGTTAATGTTGTAGATTTTAACCACCAATAACAACAAGAACAATAACAACCTCGAGTAAGTAAGAAAAAAACAGACCCAAATCCCTAACAAATACCCGGTGGGTATCAAACCGATTTCAAAATCAATGGCAAGGGTTCCCAAATTTCAATAATAACAACCAATACGAGTAATAACCGTAATTTCAAACCACAACAAGGTGCAAACCAAAGGCCTTGAGATTACGATCCCGATTTATATTGTGGTTTCCATAGGGTTCACGGGCATGATGCAAGAATGTTCCGCAATTGTAACAAATTTTTACAGCATTTTCCAGAGGACCAAAGACAATTATTTGTTGACATTTTTTTGGCGAACCTAACATCACCCACTCAAAACACCTACATGGGACCATTGTCTCCACCGAACACACACCGAGGATCTTTAACAATCCTCTCCAATGCATCAAAGGATGGTAGATTAAATCCCAATAATTTGAATGAAGTTATTGTAATATTGACCCATGATCGTGAAGCCTTAACTTTGTCAAACCCACAGGTGGCACCTCCTTTGGATGGTCACCAACAAATGAAAATTGTGGGGTTGGTAGATTTGGACATTGAACCAAAAATTAACGTTGCCACTAGAACTAGGGATTATTCTTCGCATCCTATGTCGATCTACCCGACCACATCATATGACATCCATGATATGCTAAGTAGGCTAGTAGGAGCTTACGATTTGATCAGCGACTTAACTAAGACATTCTCACACATTTCCTTCTTGGATTTGTTAAAGAATTCCCCTGCTCATAGGGCTGCTCTACTAGAAGAATTGGGTCTTGGTCATTTGACTAATGTCACCCCTCCTTCAGAATCACAAATAAACCATGTGGAATTTGATGTTAATCCTCTAGGACAACCTGAAAGAGATGTTGGATTTGTGTTCGATATCAACAAGATGCCCACAAAATAAAATAGTTTGTAGAGGCGATCCAACGTTGTTTTTACAATTTGGGATTTAAAAAAACTATATAAAGTGTGTGATGATTGATTACGGGGCAGCATTCAACATAGTCCCCTTCTCTTTCCTTCAAATACTAAGGTATAGAGAGACTAATTACTCTTGACATGAAATACACTGGAGGCTACGATAGCCTCAAAGCAACGTCAATTAAAACTATAGTGTTGTCGGTCACCCTTGGACCTAAGAATGTTGACCAAATTTTATATTATAGATTGGGAAACCAACTATAATATGATCCTTGGCCGTCCTTGGATTCATCACATGAAGGTGATTCCCTCCACTCTATTTCAGGAAGTTAGGTTCCTGCATTTAGGGAAGGTTTTTGTGGCACAGGGTGATCTAAAACCCTTTGACATACACTTAGCCAATTTGAAAAAGAGGCCAAGAGTCCAATCTGAGTTTGAGCTTCCCACAAATCATTTAAATAAACCAAAAATCTCAGTACTAGAGGAAAAGTTGGTTCCTACAACGGAATTAGAAGTCACGGGTTTGATCAAAGGCATTGACAGTCAAAGATGAAATCGTCATCATAGAGATAGTATCGTTAGGGACTATGGAAAATATTTTCAAACTATTGGAAAAATATTTACCAATTCTCCTTCCTTTCGATTCTATGGGCATGGGACATACCCTAGGACTCGGTTCTCTCCCAACAAATGAGGTTTGTATGGTTGAGGTAACCGAAGTGAAGGAGAAAGATTCAAAAGATGATCCAACATCCATTTTTCCAAGTAACTGTTGGAATCTCCATTTCGATGGAGCCAAGTTCCATTTTGGTGTTGGGGTAGGTGTAATTTTTATCTCTCCTAAGGGAAGGATTCTACCTTTTACCTTCAAGTTAAACTTCAAGTGTACTAATAATGGGGCTGAATACGAAGCCCTTCTACTTGGTCTCATCATAGCTGAAAGAATCGGTGCTCTTAATATCAAAGTGCTAGGTGATTCACAATTGGTTACGAATCAAGTATCCGAAGTGTATGAGACTAGAGCCAAGAATTTGAATCTTTACAAAATGAAAGTGCTAAATTTAACGAAGAGGTTTAACTTCATATCGATCAAGGCAATTCCACGAGACCAAAATCTCCTTCAGAATCAATTGTAACATCGATTCTCGCTTTACCCAAGCGGTGAGTTGGAAGATTCAAGCTTCATGGTCTCGGTTCATGCAAAACCTTTGGTCCATAAGACACCAGTAACTCCAATGTTGACATACGTAGAGACTGAGAGCGAGTCTGTCATTACAGATTATGTTGATATTGATGAAGAAACTATAGAATATCTAAATACTCTCATAAAGCTACATCTTACACATCACGAGGTTAATATTTCTCTAATTCCAAACTCTTCTTCCTATTTTGGAAATCCCATGATAGAGTCTTCCCCTAGGAGGGAACTTAAAATTTTGAGGTGGCAGAAGAGGGGGATTTAGAGTTACCTCCGGCCCCACATGAGTTTGAGGGGAGGAAACACCTCCTTAATCGAGGGAACAATTGATATAAATATCAAGACCGGGGAAGAACCAAAGATTTTAAAGCTAGGGTCCTCTTTAACTCCTCAGGAATTTGGAATGCATACCCGTTTTCTCAAGGAGCATAAAAAATATTTCACGTTTAACTAAAAATAAATGATGGGGATTGTACCACACATTACCGTGCACAATCTCATCACCAAACTAGATGGCAAAGATTAAACAAAATTCAAGGCCCATGAAGCCACAAGTGGCCCTCATGGTGAAAGAAAAAGTGATGAAACTCCTCCAAGTGTGATTCATCAAGCTAGTTGATTACTGCAATGGGTATCTAACATAGTCCCCATTCTCAAGAAAAATGGAAAGATTCGTATTTGTATAGATTTTGAGATATAAATAAGGCTTGTCCAAGGATGATTTCCCATTACCATCCATCGATGTTATCATTGAAAAAATATATGGTTTCAAGTTGTTGTCTCTTATGGATGGATTCTCTGGGTATAATCAGATCAGAATATCTTAAGAGGATCATGACAAAACCACATTTATAACTCCTTGGGGAACTTAATGTTATGCGGTCATGTCATTCGGGCTTAAGAACATTGGAGCTACGTACCAACAAGTGATGAATTATATATTCAATTATCTTATACATAATATTGTGGAATCCTACATGGATGACCTACTGTCTAAGGCCAGAAAGCACTGTGATCACCCAAAAGTGATTCGTATCATCCTTTTGTGCTTAATCAAATATGACATCACGTTGAATCCGGAAAAGTGTGTATTCGGCATAACATGAGGAAATATTAATATTTTGGGATAAATCATATCTTCACAAGGGATTTATGTAGACCAAGCCAAAATTTGAGTTGTATTGGAAATGATTCCACCAACGGATGAGTCTAGCATCAGATATTTTCTTGGAAAACTCAGGGAAATCTGAAGATTTGTCCCTGACTTGACCTTTGTTGTTCACCCAATCAACAATTTGTTGAAAAAGGATTATAACAGCGATTGGATAGAAGAATTCAACGGGGCCTTTGAAGCAATTAAATGACTCTTATTATCCCCTCCCATGCTAATGCTTCCTAGAGCATATCACCCTTTGATCTTGTATTCACGAGCTACGGATGTTTCTTGCTAGCCTACATGTTGGCTCAAGAGGATGATGATAAACGAGAGCGTGTAATTTATTTCATTAGTTGGATCTTTACTTGATTATGAGACACGTTACACCTAGGCAGAAAAAGAATTCCTTTCCATAGTCTTTGCAACAAAGTGCTTAAGACATTATATGTTGAATCAAGAAACGAGGGTTATTGTTAAGTCAGATCACTTGCAGACATTCCTCACACAAGGATCCTTGTCTAAGAAGGTTGGGCACTTCATAACTCTGATGGGTGAATTTGAGTTAACATTCGTTAATCAGAGAAATCATTCAAAGTAAAAATCATTGTGGATTGGTTAGCTAATAATTCGTTAGATGGAGGTGATCGGTAGATCTAGACTTCCTCAATGAGTGCATATACCTCGTTGAGACTAGACCCCCATTTTACGCATTTCCATGGTATACCGCATCATTAATTTTATAGTGGACCATATGTATCCGAGAAGAGGAAACATCTCGAAAAAAAGGTGATTACGTGTCATGTCTGCTAAGTATGTTATTGTATAGCAGCGGTTCCCGAGGACCATCACCTGCTTTGGGCGGCGGTTCGACCATCGCCCTTCTTTGGGCGGTGGTTACGAACCGATTTTTAAAATGTGCCCTTAATCCTAAAAGAAGTTGAAAAGTGCAAAAAAATACCATTTTCGAAAAAATAAAAGCATTCCCTATGGGCTCTCCCCTAGAGACCCATTTAAGACAAAACAAACTTGAATATAGTCCCCCCTAGGTGAAATTTTTAACATTTTTTACATTTAGGGTATAAAAAGACAAAAGTGAAAATAACCAACCTTTGACCGCGTTGGTCGATCTCCCACACATGGAGGCATGATCTCATAAAAAGCGATCATTCATGAGTCCAGAGCTCCAAATTCTCCAAATCAACAATGCACAAATGAATTGAAAAGTGAGATTTTTTGATATATATATGTTTTTTTAACCTTGTTTTGAGTGTATGTGTTTGCAGGATAGGATAGAGCATTGGCACGGTATATTCCTATATCCCCTCATAGATGGTAATTCATCTTGTCATTTTTATTTAGCATTTATTTTTCATTATTTTATCTATACGCACTTGAGTCTTCTCTTCTCTTGCAGTAAGCAGGAGTTTGGGCGGTGACATTTCGACACACAATCATGTTAGGCATAACTTTTAACTCCCCTTTTAGGGAATGCCATACTCGGACTCGATGTTTTATGTCTTTTCATGGGTAAAATGCTTCTCGAGGGGGAAATATGCAAGGAAAATTTTAGTGGCGAATATTCGTAATATGGCGAATATTCCATTTTTGAAAATTTTGAAAAGGTGATTTTTTTTGCACGGGTCGGTGACATTGTTCGCCTAAAAATTACACTTTAAATTTTTTATGGGTCGGCTTCACCTACCCTTGAAAAATATCCCTATATAAACCTAGATTATTCGCTGTAGAACACTTCTACTTCACATGTTTCAACAATATGATATATCCCGTATTATAGACGCGCGACAAGGGGGTAAGTTATTGACGTGTGACAAGGAGGGTTTGCAGACAAGGAGATACTGCAGATATTGACGCATAGTAGACGCATGACAAAGAGTTTGTTGACGAGTGACATGGATATTTTTTTGATGCGCAAGAAGAGGGCAGAGGCTGCAGACGCGCGATAGGATATTTGTTGTCGCGTGTCAAAAAAATGCAATGACACGTGTCACTAGACCTCGGTGATGCGCGTCATCGAGGTCTAGTGACACACGTCACCGAGGGTGTTGTCGACCTTGATGGATAGTTGACACGTCACAAGGAGGTATACAGAGATATTGACACATACAGCGATACATACATGACAAAGAGTTTGTTGACGCGCGACACGGAGATTTTTTGATGAGAAAGCAGAGGGCGGAGAGGCTGTAGGCGCGACAGGGAGATTTTCTTTGTCACGCATCAAAAAAAAAAGGCAATGGCGCGCATCACTAGACCTTAGTGACGTGCGTCATTGCATTTTTTTGACGCGCGACAGCAAAATCTCCCGTCGCGCGTCTGCAGCCTTCTGTCGTAGCACTTGATAATCAGGCGAAATTTTTTCATACAACCCCCAAAAATTGGCCTTCCCGCGAAACCGGTTCCGGGGATATTCACCAGGTATTCTCCACCTCTGATTTCCAAGAGGTCTCTTAAAATGAACCCTACTTATGGTAGGGGAAAGATGATTGTGTTCTAGGGAATGAGAAAGGGGACATAAAATTTCAAAACATAAGAGTTCCCCAACTTTTCAATTGGTGGCATGCAAAATTCTAGAGGCACTTATCTTTTAAATAATATTGATATGGATGAGGAGTATACTAGTTTTGACAACCTTTATGACATGGAAGCAACAAGTAAGAATTCAACGAGCTCACTCAATCTCCATGTAAGGAGGTTCAAGTGCCACAACAACCATCTTCTTCAGATCCTCCTTCCCCAACTGGGCAGGAAAACTTGGATGATGATACAAAGACCAAGTTTTCAGTAAACATCCTTGTGTTATATAATTCTACAACCATTATGATGGAAAATGTTATTCCTGACATTAAGGAGCTGAAGATTTGGGAGATCAGAGTGAAAGCTCTGATAAAATAAATTAATGATAGATATCATAATTTTGAACATAGAGAAAGACTTTTTCATTAATTAAAAATGAACCGGTGACGATTGATGCTTTACTTGCTCAAGCACAATCTGTAATGCAATCACCAATAATATTTACAATAGGAAATTTTTTTAACTATAATTCTTAATAGATTAGATAATTTGAATGTTGAAGCTATTCTTACTACAACAAGTGGAATAGAGACAAGAAACTTGTCACTATTGCTAATGCAGAGAAAGACTTGGCCGTGGTAAGTTTGAATTTTTTGTAGATTATTATATATAGTTATCATTTATCTTCTTCTAAATAATAATTATTGGATTTTAATTGCATTTAAAATACCATACTTTAAAGATAGAGGTGCAGGTGTTAGATGAGCACCTGAAAAAAAAAAAAGAGTGTCAGCCATGAGCAATTGCTTTTAAAGAAAAACTTGTTCTGTTAAGCAAGCAGAAAAATACTTTGTGGAGGATTATAAAGGATAATGGACTAGATCTAGAGATTATTCTAAAGAAAAAAATGATGAGGATCCTTCTCTCTTTTTAGCAAGAGATGCAACTCGCGAAGATAGAGAAAATTTAGAAAATATTAATGCAGTTGCAAAATAATTAGTAGAGTCTAGTGTGATAAAAGATAGTTCAAATGTTGTTGATGTTATAGAATATGTTCAAGGACAAGGGTCCAAATGAACTTGAATTTAAAATATTAATGTAAATAATTATATTTGACAAATGAAATTTGAAAACATTATCTTTATGTGAAATTGTCAATCTTTTTATTTCTCTCATGCTTGTTGTCAAATGAAAACTTTAGTATTTTATATTTTTTTCAAGCTTGTACAATTGATGAATAATATACATGGATTATGGAATCTGGATTTACATTGTTTAATTTAGTTTCAAACATGTATGCACTCAATATTTAAAACTTGGATGTGCATGTTGTTGTCAAATCTTGATAGTTGATTCATCATGTAAATATTATCTCCAATAATCATGATGGGATATAGATTGTTATGTTTTTTATTAATTCTAATAATCACGATGGGATATATGGATTATAATATCTTTGCGAACATGTGTGCTTGTGGAATTGATAGTGAGAAATCAAATATTGAACATACTTTCCTAGTAAGGAACTTTAATTTTATTACATCATCTAGTTTGCAGATTGCACAACTATCTACCATCTGTTATTTCCAAACATTATAAAAAATATAGAAAGGATTTAAAAAATTTCCAAACATTATATGCGCAATATATGTAAATGAAATTGAAAAAAAATATCAAGTCACAATATATATTTCATAAAATGAATACTTTCAATTGTCTAGTAGTTGAAACAACCCTATCCTTAATGGTCCTTCATCACTTATTTTATCTGTTGTAGTTTTTGGTCTAGTAGAGTCCAAGTCAATTTCACCATAATTAGAGACTCCATTGTTTTCTATCTGATTAACAACTTTGCACTCTGCAAGAGATGTCCATGTAGCTAGTGCTCTTTCATATGGAAATGTGTCCACTTTGTATCTTGAAACATAGAGTCTCAAACAAGTTTCCAAATTCTTGTCCAATCTGTTGTGAAGTTTTGATTTCACAAATGTAAGTGCACTAAATACCCTTTCATATTCAACAAACCCAAGAATCATTGTTTGTATGAGTTCATATAGTTTAAAGTATTCACTTATATTTTCTCTCAAAATGCTACTTTGATACATCTTTCTCCATAATAGTGTGATAGCTCCCATTTCTGATGGTTCAACAATAGTATTATATTGATCATTCATGGTATATGAAAAATGTTGTGACTATGATATGAGTAATTTTTTTGTCTAATATACCATTCAATTCCCCTCCATCAACATCTGAAGATTTGCAAAACTGCTCCATAAGTGCAGTCATGGATTTCCCAAAGTTTGTAGCTCTTTGTTCTTCACCAATAATCGGATTCTAGAAAATGGGATTTACAAATCCCATGGCCTCAAGTAGATCACTATTTTTAAAATGTTATCTGATCTTTGAAGATAATGTTTTAGATATCTTCATCAAATTTTTCTATGTATCAGAAATTGTAGCATAAAAAAGAATGGTTGTGACTGGTACTTCCTCAATTTCATAACCTATTACATAAGGATCTTTGTAGAAGGTGTGCATTGGAATATTTTTCCCATCAACTGAAATACAAAGATGACCACTAATATTGAACTTTAAATAGTTGTTGGGATCTTTTATATCTGTCAAAACCTTCCAACTACTAAAAATTGGCTTCTGAAACTAGTCTTGGGTGGAATATAAGGTATCCAAAATCATACATACTTGTCTCCTTAATTTTATAAAATCAACAATGTATATGGATATTTCCTGAGCATGTTTCACCAATTTCATTTATTTCCTTCAACATTGGAAAAATACCGCATAAAGTTAATAATGTATCTAAATCTATCAATCGATATAGAAAATCTTTAGCCTTGTCCATTTCTCTTCGATTCTTGAACATATACATTGTTAAGGACCTGTATTCCCAAAATCTGCAAGATGGATCATACAATGATATCCATCTTATGTCAACATTTTTTTACCATTTTTATTCCAACAGAAAATCTCTAAAACTCCAAAAATATTTTAGGACTGCTTGACATATATGAATGCAAGTCCGTATAAGCTCCTCCAATTTAGCAACATTTTCAAAATTACTTACAATCTTGTAAGCGATTCATTTTGTGAGCCATGAAGTGAATAGGTATCATGTAAGGGGCTGCAATTGTTTGTAGATAAACACAAATTCCAGTTTTGTGACCTTGCATGATTACGCCATCAGCTCCTACACAAATCAGCTTTGTAAAGATTTAATGATCATCTATTGGTTACTTCCTTCAAAATTTTAATAACAAGTTTGTAGAGGTTCTTAGAATTGCAGTTCTCCATCATTTTGTGCATAACTAGTAGATGATTTTCTCTAAAAATGGTTATTGAAACTAAAATTGTAGACATGTATGCATACCAGGATGTATTGTCTACTACTTTTGTGATCTCATCAATTGACAATGCGATAAAATTCACATTTTTACCTTCTCTCTCAAATAAGTGATTTCAATTTCTCCCATACACTTTTCCATTTCCCATGCATTGGTATCTAAACAGTGTGTTGTTGGAATATTTGGAAACCCATTAGATTGAAACAATATCTTATAATCAATGAGATCTGAAATTGGTCTGCCCTTTTTTTAAAAATGTGAAATATTGTTCTGAATTGTATGATTTTTTCCCAAAGACTTGCATAATTAGCTTTTTCGAATTTAGTCTTTATTAGTCTTCCTTTCTCAACTAGGTCTTGAATATGTTAATGATGATTTTCATATATTTTTACATATCTCATATGTAAACAATATTCCACATTTTTCCACCTAGTTATTTTTATCATTGTTCCATCATCTTGCTTTTAGACTCATATACCTTCCCACAATTCTTCTCTATTGTTTCCAGCTTCAATTGCATTTTGTTTCCTCTCCCTAGTTTCCAACTACATATAGTAAATCTACATTTTGTAGGAGTATAAATACTATTTTTGGTTCAACAGTTCAATGAATGGATATTTTGTTGACCATTCAAATTTATAAGTCCTTCCTATAGTCCACTTCCCACTCTTACATTTTTGATGTGTGTTTCTGGAATGTTTATCAGAATTTTGAGTTGGATGGAAAATGGGATTATCAAGTACTATCAATTTGAATTGAATTACTCTACTGATTAGGAATTTCATCTAGAGTAAGGTCATTGCTAGGGTTTTCTGCATTTGAAATAAATTGGTTTGCTTACAACATTCCTAAGTAAATCAAAAAATAAAGTAACATTAACATAATTAGAGTCAAAATTACCTCTTGCCACTGGGGTTATTGTTGGTTGACTGAAATATTTTGAAATGTCCATGTCACATTTTATTTTTCCTTGAGTTATTTTCTCATTTGTAATAGGGGCCATCGTATGGGTGATTTTGAAGTCTGCACATGCGAAAAAATATAGAAGTTTCAAATATGAATCATGATCTGTAAAAAATAAATGCAAGACTTTGAAAAATAAATATCATGCTACGGAACGAAAACACAACTTAATGTTATTGTTACCATATGATAACACAAACTGAATATCTAGCAATAACACAAAATGAATGTTACTAGATGGTAACATGGTAAAAAAAATTGTCAGACGAAACACAAAACAATGTTACCAGATGGTAACACATACAATCATTTATTACCGTCAATAACATGTTCTTGTTGTCATTCGACATTGCACATTAACATTAACTTATGGTAACTCATTAATTTTTATGATCTTAAAATTTTTACGAAAAACTTGACAGATAGACAGATCAATTTTTCACTTACCTTTTCGCTTATTCCTCCGCATTTTTGGTAACTAGCTTATACTTTAATATTTTCACAGGATTTTGCACTTATACTTTTATATTTTTGAAAGTAAAATGTATTACTACATCATGGTAAATTAATCCTATATATCATATATATAATAGTATGTTATAACATCAAGGTGAATATACTAAAATCGATCGACCTAAGTGGAAACACGAAGGAGAAATTATATTCAAAATATTTTAGCAACCATAAAATTTTAGCGAATGCGCTATCAGTATGGTAGTAATCTTGATGACCGTTTTTGGTCAATCATCGAGAGGGGTACTAGAAACTTTAAATTTCTCGGTTGTACGTCAAGGGATAACATTTAGCAAATCAACAACTTAAAATGTTTTCCTAGGATACAATGCCCAACATATGCAGCCTCTCCAAGATGTTATCTTTAGTAAAATAGTGTAGCTTTGCCGAAAGACTACCACATACCTTTGGTGAAGATTAGAAATATTACAGATACTAGAGAGTGCATTTTGAAACAACATTTTCAAATGCTTGACTTATAGAATTTAAAGATTAAGTTTACATCATCATGTTACTTGTTTTCTTGAAAATCAAATAAAGTACAAGTGCAATTAATTTAGATTATTTATTTATGCTTAAGTGAGATTACATTATGTGTTGAGTTGTTTAAGTTCATTCCACATTACATTACAAAAAAAGAAATGCAAAAGGAAATATACAACTCATAACAAAAGTAATTTCATTTATTCATAAAGAAATAATATGATCCCACACAAGTCATGGGAAATAACTTATGAGTACATACAAAGGAAATACATGTACATGAAACTATAAATAAATGAGAAGGGAGGAAAACCATGATTTATTGGAATGAAGTGGATTTCCTTTTCGAATCCTTAGCTTGCGTTGTTTCATCCTCATCCTCTTCTCTTCCAGCATTGTAATACCTATGAAAAAAAGACAATTATTTGTTAGAGCTCCGATTTTTCTCACTTCTCATCCACTTATGGCTTCAGTATATGAATTTTTGTTCATAAGTATAGGAAACTTAAAGCATAAATGGATGCATCAAAAGAGATCAGAAATAGAATAAGAAGTAAAAATATCCTCATTCAAAAGCATTTAAGGAGTTTCAATACTATACCACGAAATAAATCAAGGAAAGAATTAAAGAGGAGAGAGGCTGGTAGCCTCACTATTTTCTAATTGTTTTCTTAATGTGTAGATACAAGTACCAAAGACACACTTTATCCATGTTCTATTCATATCTGAAAGGAGTGAATTGAATACCCTACGAGAATAGAACCAAAAGTGTGCATAAACATATGCCAAAGTCACTCGAATGATTAGAATATCCTATGCATCTTCCTCAAGATATCAAAATTTCAAGGAGGATATACACTCCTCATAACACATACATACAGTTTGAGAGAGAATTGAATCCTTCAAAGCAAGAGATTTGTACATTAAGAACATACGTGAGAGAATTCTTGTCAAAGGAAGGAAATATGCATTAAAAAGGTCTTAGTTTCAGCATGAAAGCTACAGGTTTAGACCCATACATGCAAGGAAAAGAATAAAAATTTCAGATCAAAAGTACATATTTCATCCTCATTCAAAAGTGTTTATTATGCTTCTCAAGTGTTATTAAAAGGGGATACAAATTGGAAGAATCTTCATCAAGGTTGTAAAAGATAAAGTAAAATTCTAGCCATACTTTGTGAAAATAAATTCAAAGTAGATTTTTCGCATTCAAGGATGGCATTTTCAAATATACATAAAACTAGGAAAATCAGATTTTTCACTATAAATTGCAAATAAATGAAAGATTCGCAACCACTTAAAAGTCACAGTCTCATCTTAAGATCAAATTAGGTGTGTAATTTTTGAAGATTTAGATCAATGTCCCGCACATGATATGGAGACTAAGAACCTCAAAGATGCATTCCAGGTTTCATGATGACAAATTACACCCATGATCTTATAAAGGAATAATAAGATTTTTTTCAAATTTGTTATGAAGTACATTTCCAATTTCTAGGTTCAAATTCAAATCAAACAAATGAAATGAAAATCTCCAAAATATTAATTCCATACTTTCTTAAGAAAAAAGCAAGTGAAAATATTATACTACATAATAATTTCTTGGACATACATTGTTCACAACGAAAAAAATGTGAGTTACATATCTAAGTTGGTTAAGTAAACATGGAAAAAGTGAAATACAAAGCTCAAATCAAACTTCAATGAGAAAAATGAGATCTTATCCACTCAAATTCAGAGATTTCTAGCAAATAAAAGGCATGAAGACAAACTAAATTGCACAAAAAATAAAACAAAGTCACATTTCTCAAAGGATAAGTAAATGGGAAGTAAGGAAGAATCCTCCATGAAACCCTCCAAAACGTCAATCATAACATTTAAGAATAATAATTGTAGGAGCATTGTGAAATGTCTAATTAGACAAAAAAATATGGCTGCTAGAGAGTTGGCTCGCAAATTGGGAATCAAGTATGCAATGATTCTTGGTGAAGTGGTGGCTCTATTAGGTTCACAAGTTACAAAAATTCATCATCTTTTTGACTGGGCATAAAAGTATGATAAAGACTTGTTACCTTTTTTATAAGGAAAATGCCCTTTTATGTGAACGTAATAGCAAGAGGAGTGCAATTAGATAATGGAGTAAACCAACCAACTAATGTAGAGTATCTTACAAAAATGAGCCAATAAATGTTACTATCAAGCTAAGCATCCAAAATTTCAAAATAATGGTTGAACCTTTAAGCTTCCAACATGAGGTCGATTTGGAAAAGAATGAGACACGATATATAGAGATAAAATCTCCAAAGGAGAACTCAAAGATAGAAATGAAACACACAGAATCAAGGTGAATGCAAGGTGAAAAATAACTTCCCAAAGCAAGGACCAAAAGAAAACCATAAGGAAATAAAGCCAAAGTAAGTTGGTGTTTTACTTTCCTCAAGCACTCGCTTACTTAAGAAAAAGCCCAAATTGAAGAGTACCTAGTAAGCCATGGAAAAAAACACTAGAAGAAAACAAAAAAAAAAAACACACTAAATGGAGCAGACCGAGCCATTAAAGTAATCGTGAGCTAAAGAACACCAAGCGGTATGGATTTGAACAACTCACTTAGCAAGAAAAATGGTTAAATGAGATTTAGGGTTCAAGCTCTCAAATACTAGGGAAAAAATTATACACGAGAGCTCAAATGCAAAGAAATTTTGTAAGATTTCACCCAGGAAGCTCCTCGAAGGGTAAATCAGAAGCTCCATGTTAGAAGTCATTACTGACTTGGGTTAAGGATATGCCATAGATGTAAATTTGAATAGAGGAGATTTCTTATCACATTAATTAGATATCACCCTTGATTTATTATAATTACCATTTTGCAACTAGAGTTGAGTTGACATGTGGCATTGACTTTAGAGTGAACTCAAAGGTAATGGATCTTTGTGGAAAATTTTAGAGAGTTCAAGAGGGGAAATGAGAGGAGATTTTTCCTATATATACCTAGTTTTTACATAGTTGAAAGGGGGCTTACATGAGGGGAAATTTTCCTATATATACATTTTGTAGACTTATGCTATATGATATGATTATTGTACTGTGTACCTTGGTTGAGCAATAAAGACTTTGTTTTCCTCCAAATTGAATCTTTTTTTGACTGTGTTTACAAATATTTATAGTGTGTTTCAGTTATTTTTTTCTTTCCTTGCATGCTCATAATATTTCAGCACCTCTATCAAGATATTTTACCAGTTTTGAAATTCTTTCAAGTGTGCACAAACACATTTTGAGTGAAGAACTTGTCAAATAATCATTCGAAGTGAATTATTAGTCTATTATTAGTTTTTAAGTGTTTTTTTGCAAGCTTAGGTCTCAAAAATAATTTGGTGTATCACCTCCTTTTAAGCTTTCAGCTTTTCCGATTCAATCCTAACCCTCAACCTAGTCATTTTTAGTAGTTTTAGGTGATCCATCAAGGAAACCAACCCGATCCGGAGGTTCTCCTCACCCGAGGCAGCCATAACTCGGTGGAGATCCCATTGTACCATTTGAAGTTAGAGTCAAATAGCCCATCCATACTAGAGGTGTACTTTCGATCGATAACAATTTTTTGACATGCCCAATGGGACAACGAACCAGATTTTGGCATTATTTCCAACATGCGAGATAATGTTGCCACATGGGTTTTCCTAAGGATTCAATTAATCAAGATCAACAACCAAATTAATTATTTGTAATAGTTATTAACACTTAGCACAACATAAATGAAGACTTATGAGTTGCAAGTTAGTCAAGAGTCACTCGGCCAATTTCAATGACTTTTGCCATCACTATTCTAAATGAAGATTTTGAGAGATATGCACTTTTACGGTGAAGATTAGCTATTTCTAGAAGGGTATAACTGCTGAGTTTGTTATGTTCTATTCCTAAAATCAAAACCAGATCAGCAACAAGAGGTATTCCTCCTGATTTTAATCAATTACCTCTTAATTCAACTAAGAGGAGAGGAGTTGGAAATACTACACCTTATAACAGCCTATTATTGCAAATCCTCCTTCCCCAAACCACGAATCTTGTGATTGATTCCCATATTTCCAATGGTAGTTAGAAATCAGCTTTTGTGCCCTTTACCAATGACATCCCTTTGTAAATTACTGTTTATCATGATATACTCATTTCTTCTTTAAAAGGCATTCCATATTTCACTAGTGAAAACCAAGTTACTCCTACCAAACACATTAGAGATGTTGCATCCCTTTTTTCTGTACATAATATCACGCATGAAGATGTTTCTTTAAGGCTATTAGTTTCTTCCTTTAAAGGTCAAGCCCTTCAATGGTATATGAGTTTGGTAGTAGGATCGATCACTACTTGGGATGGACTAGGTGAAGCCTTATACAAACAATTTGAAGATAAAGATGATCATTTATCCCTTATTGAGCATCTTACTACCATTAAATGTGTACCCCAAGAGTTCATGACGACTTTCAATTTGAGATTTACTATGACTCGGGAAAATATTCTAATAGTTGTTAAGCCTACACCTAAACATACCTTTTTTATTATTTGCGTGCATTAAATAGTGACATTGTTGTTATGATTCAGTCTATGGGTGGTACTACTCTTCCAAACAGCCTTTGACATTGCAATAAGAGCAAAAACAACCTTATACAAGCTGGAAAATTGGCTCCTAGACCCTCTATGCCCATTTATCCCGAGCTAGCTCCTACCCCACTAATTAAAAAGCCACCATTAACTTCTACATTTCATCCTAGTGAAATAGATGACTTGAAAGGGGTTGTTAAAACCATGGGAAACAAAATTGTGCAGTTGGAAAGAAATCAAGCTCAAGCAAGCAGGCCATATCAGCCACCTTTTCCAAATTATAATAATTACAGGCCCTTCTGCTCAAGGTTATAGACCATACCAAGCACAACCATCCATTAAAGAAACTAAACCGCTTGCAACAAATTATCCTAATGCCCCTACAAATTCAAGAGTCGTGGTTCCCGTGCAAACAAACATGGTTCAATATGCTAACATGTAGCCTAATGAGCCAAATGTAGCCTTAGATGTCATACCATAAGGGTTTTCTATGACACAAATGACTCAGGAGGAGGCACTCCATTATTTTCAGCAAGGTGTATTTCTTGTAGCACAAGGAGACCCAAATTTTTCACAAGAACAGTAGGGGAAGCCGGATGCAACAATGTTAACTTTGAAATAGGTTATCATGTGGTTGTAAATCAGGAAATCGGAGCCAAGGAAAAGGATGAATTGTTTGTAGCTGTAACAAGGTCAAGGAAAAGGGCCATGGAATCAAATTTAGGTGATCAAACTGTTGTACCATCTCATGAAAATAATAATATTACTGCTAGTAAGAGTTCTTCTTCACCTAGTACTCAGGAACAAGTTGTTTTGAAAAATAAGATTAAGGTAGGAGTTGTTCCATTCAATATAGTTAATCACATGAATAAATCCAACATTACTATGAGCATGTGGGACACATTGTCTATTTTGGGAAAAAGATTTCCTGATCCAAGAGCTTGCGGGTCTGAAAATTAACATTAAAATAGGTTTCTTGTATGGAAAACACATCCAACATGGCAATGGAAATTACATAACAAAAACTAAAGGCACAAAACAAAAATCACATAAAGAGGTAAAGGCAGTTGTTAAAGAGGTAAACGTGGTTAAATCACCTCCTTTTTATCTTTTGTTTATTATTTAAGATTCATTAGTTCACAATTACATGATTGATAGTGGAGATAACAACACTGTTATGCCCAAGTTAGTTGCTAAAAGGCTAGGCCTTAAGTATGAACCAAGTACCAAAGGAGTATTACAACTTGATGGTTCATCAACTAAGACCATTGGAATAATCAAATATTTGAAACTAACTTTGCATGCTTTTCCAAGTGTTACAATCTCATAGGATGTGATGGTGGTGTATCCACCACCTTATTTTGTTGTGTTTATCTAGATACTTCACATCCAAGATTGGTGGCCATATTTTAGCCGATTGGACATATATCGTCTTTAGAACAGGTATGGGGCTAAAGTGACTGTTAATTCATACCCTTTTTCAAATTTCCACATTGATCCTTTCACACCTAGTGTCATAAATGCAAATTATATTGTAAGTGAAGAGTAGCTAAGTGATTCTAAGGCTGAAACTGGGTATGCATTAGAAGGTGTTCCAGATTTATTCAAGGATCAAAGAACTGATGAAGATCATGAGTATGACCCATGTAAAATCATTTAAGAACATGGCCTTGGAATTTATTGCATTCATGAGGACAACACTAAAATACCAGCTATGGAGAAAGAAAATCAACAAGATGATGGTTTATGGAAACTTTATTTTGATGGCTCCAAAAACCAACATGGTTCAGAGTTGGTTTGATGTTGATTTCACCTTCAAAACAACAATAAATTTCTCAGCTATTATTTTTCACTTTTCTTGTTCTAACAATGTTTGAGCATGAAGTGCTTATTCAAGGTTTGGTGTGGGAAAGGAAGAAAGGAATCAAGAATTTCCATGTTTTTGGAGACATCAAGCTTTTCATTTATCGGGTGAGAGGTTCTAATACTTTTAAGAACTCATTAATGAGAACCTATAGACATAGAGTGTGGGACATGCTTGATGATTTTCTTGTTGTTAATATTCAATTTATTTCTAGATATAGAAATTAAAATCCGACAGCTTGTAGCCATTGGTTCTCAATTTGATATACCTGTTGATATTGGAAATACTAAATTACAGCCTCATATCAAGGTTATAGTGAGGTCATCTATTCCAAAAATAACATACATTAGCAAGTTTTTGATATGATGCACACATAATCAGATTTTTGTAGGAAGAGGAAGAGTTTTCTACTCAAAATCAGGGAAAACTACAAAATAGATACAAAGATCAGATTATGCAGCTCAAAACAAACAAAATTCCAAAAGGTCTTGTTACTTTGGAAGCCATTTTTGGTGAAAATGATGAAATGAATCATGAGAGAGTTGTCCTTGATGCAGGAACAAATCAACATGAAAATTTCACCATTCTTGATGGTAAGAGTCTTAATCTTGGTAAAATTTGTTCACAAGCTGAAAAAGATGCATTTATTGATATTTTTAGAGATTATGCAGATATTTTTCTTGGAAATACAATGATTTAAATGTTTTTATCCCTCTTTAGCTCAACATATTATTGAGTTAGAGGATGATTCAAAACTGGTTAGAAAAAATCAAAGGCCAATCACCTTGATGTAGATAATGCTTTAAAAGCTCATTGAGTCTTCCATTATCTTCCCCATTAAGCACTCAAATTGGGTAGCTAACCTTGTACTGTAAGGAAGAAAAATGGGGAAATCAGGTTATATGTTGATTTCCATGATTTGAATAAGGATTCTCTTAAGGATCATTATCCTCTGCCTTCCATGGAGAATATTATTCGGTTGGTTCTTTGGTTTAGAAATATGTTCTTTACTTGACGTTGTAGACACCTATAATTTAGCTCGAGAAATTTAAATACTTAAATTACGTTAATTATACCTGTATGATGGAAAAGTGACATGTGAGCATGGGAATCTACAAGTACCTCTTCCTCATACCCGACCTCCCGAGGTCGTGTCGAGATAGCCGGTGAATGTTGAATATGAATGGATATAGACAAGCTAATCAGGTAATCTTATATCCTCAATACGCAATAATGGAATCTGTGAATCTAAGGAAAAGAAGGCCCTCCTAACTTGAATTGGTGTAATGGATCATTCGGATATAATAGTTGTTCGGAGGCTCCAATAAATGTTGAGCTCTGTCGAGATCCTATTTCTTGGTTGTTGGATACGTGGGAAGTGACTGTGGGAGCTTCATATATATCTCCAGACAAGGTCATGAAAATGGTGGTAGGAGGCTTAATGGATTTGTAGTGAACTATGGGTGGTTTTTCTGGTCTAGCCCAGAAAATATTAGATTGATTAGCTTCTATATTTAATATAGAGAACTGTGTTATAATATATGGTGGGAGTGGCGAGGATCTAAATATGAGCATTCGTAAGCTGGTGTTACTACTTAACTGATTTGTAGGCCCATTGGGTTGTGGGACTTGGGGATCACAACCATGAGTTTGTGGTTGTTGTGGACATGTTATGGTCATGTGAAGAATCAATCCCTTCTTCCGACTATCCAGTAATCATACGCCTTTTCAGCCTCTATGTTTAGAACTAGAAGTTGTGTAATTTTCTCAGAATACCTTACAGGTGTTCTGGCAACTTGAATGCGTAAGCTAGTATCTATGTCAACAAGTAGATCTCCTGCATCAGGTTGTGGAACTAAAGGATCGCAACCAAATTCTTTTTCTCTTTCGAATCCTTGTACGGTCATTTGGGTATTTTATCAAGGAAATCGATAGTTAGGATGGTTTGACCAAAATGTGTATGCCTTGTCGTCTTCGATATTTAAACCTCTCAGTTGTTCACTAATTCCTTGTAGGTTTGTTGTTTCTCGAAAGACCTCTATCCTAAGGTCTTGATCTATATCAGCTAATGTTGTGGGTAGATTTGGTTGAGGCACTATGGGTTCAAATGTATATTCTCTAGGCTCTCTAGGTCCTGTGATTATCATACAAAATGATTCAACTTTTAAATGAAATTAATAAACTGATCACGAAAGATGTATTTACACTATGTGAGAATTCTTCTATTTTAGTATTTTCGATGATGTATTTTAATGAAATTAAAGAGCAGCTATTCTAGTATCCTCTAGAAAAAAATGAACAACTAGTATAGCAACAGAATCTAAAACAAACAAAGTAGCCTGGAGTGGCTATTTGTCTGTGCAGTTGTGATTTTATCCTAAATATCTAAGCAACTAACTATTTTGAATTGAAAGACTCTCGATCATACCTCAGAAGTGAGGAATGAATCACATTTTCTCAGAAACTATCAATCCCCATAGCTTCCCTAGCGATATCGAGAGCGAACTTTTGACTGAAATAAAAAAATTCACTACTCTATTTGATACGTTGTAACTAGAACTTTGATAGCTCAAACTTGGCGTTTACAAAACAGTGGTAAATTCAATTGTGTGTGATTTCATCCCCTCAGTGTGATCTCCTCGTTCCTTCGTGTCCTCATGAATCTAGAAAAGCGTGTATATGATAGTATCAACAGAAGAAGGTATTCAAACAATGGAAGCTTTGGATATAGACCGAATACAATGCGAGTAGGAGAGGGATAACGCAAGTGAACAGAGCTTGACTATGCAATTCCTAGTGGGATTTATTGCGGGAATACAACGAAAATGTACCGATAGTTTTAGAATCTATCCTTGTGACAAAACAAAACCTGTAACTTTAATGGATTCTAATCTAGAAATGAAACTATTCTATGCTAAGCTGACTTGCATGGCACAACAATGAAGCAAGACTAAAACAAGAAGATCGAATGACCTCTAAAAGACCAACAATGGAGGCAAAACATGAAACTGATAGAATTCTAAGCAAGAAATTCAAAGACTGAATAAGAGAATTGAGAAGGTGAGGGGCCATTTGTTTGAAAACAAGTTGGGTATTTATAGCAAATGCAATTACCAAGAGGGTAACTCCCAATTGAACTCTTTTACTATAAACAAAGGGAAAACACTATTACCAGGAACCAAAAACATTAATGCAAGCCAAAGTGGTTGAAGAAAGTAGGTAAAATTGAAGATTTACGTTTGACACAATTTTTAGAAGAATCTAAAAAACACGTGTAGGGACAGACCGCCGCCTCGTCCCGGGCAGGCAGCGGTAATGGGACCGCCGCCTAGATATGGTGGTGATTTCATCATCAAGAAAAAATGCAAGAAAAAAGGGGGAAGAGGGCAAAAAAAAGTATGCGGATAGCGGGGATATAAACATATACCCGGTGAGCTTTTCTCGGATTCGAACACCTGCAAGGAGACTCCGTATCATCATTGGGGTATGTGTAACATCGTTACGGGTGCGCACCCTCTACAATTTTGGGTACCTACATATTGCCCACTCAGAGAAGCATCTTAGCCATGAAGAGGTGTAAAACGGTGGATCCGAGTATGGCATTCCGAAATGGGGAGCCAGGAGTTATACCGACACGCCCATGTGTTGGAAAGTCACCATCCAAGATCTTGCTATCTACAAAACAAAAAAATGACTCAAGTGCAGATAGATAAAATAAATTGAGAAATAAGGATAAATTTATATGAAAAGAGGACTTACCATCTACGTGGGGTTTAGAACTTACCTACATCGACGCTCCGACCCCGCGAAAGACATCAAAATCAATTTAAAAGGTTATATATAACGAGCTCATTTCACTATTCATTTACATGGATTGATTTGATAGTTTTTGAGCTATGGGACACACGGTGATGGTTTTTGATGAGAGTATAGTCAAAATGTTTGTGGTGAGATAGCGATCATGCCTCCGAGAGCAGAACATCAACCCGCGAAGTCTCAGGTTAGTTCTTCTCAATTTATTGTTTTAAAACCTAAATTGTAGAAATGATGAAATCTTTGTCTTGGGGGGTTATTTTTGAAAATATTAGTTTTAAATGAGTCTCTAGGAGGGGCGCCCATAGGGTAAGTTTTTATTTTAGCTAAAATGGTGAATTTTGCCTGTTTTTAGGCATTTTTAGGGTATTCGAATCATTTACATTTTCGGAGGACAGACTCGCGCCCTGTGTTGGGTGGCGGTTACGAGACCGCCACCTTAGAAGACGGTGGTTATGGAACCGCCCGCACATGGTGGAGGTTTGTGTGTAAAACCCAAAATAATGCTTTACTTAACTTATTTTTTCATTTTTAGCATTTTCACATGTTATTGATAGTTTTTCCAATTGGATTTTGGTACTAACTTACTCCTTTTTTGTGTTTTTGGGTGTATGCAGAAGAAGGAGGAATACATTAGATGGAGTCGAGAGAGGGAGTGTGATTGGCTCCCAACAGTGTTAGAGGCACTCACAGGCAGAGCGAGATACACTTCAGAGGGCTGGCATTTGGAGGATTGCATAGGTCCCTCACGTTGCACCTGCCAGTCACATACTATGTGACTTATTTTCATATTGGGATGTGGATTGGAACACCTTCCGACTTCCAGGAGTTAGGGGTGAGTGGACCATCACCCTGGAGGATGTTTACCGGATACTGGGGTTTGATCCTTGGGCGGTGGTTGTCTCTTAAGATAGAAATATCGAGATCTCATGTGGTTCAATGGGCCACCTATATGGGGGATGTAGTTGCTTTGATGGGGTCGAAGAAGGGAGTGAGGATCCACTCCATTATTGAGTCATACATTCTTGTGCTCTGCAAGGCCATCATGGGCATCCTTGCTTCGAGACTGATTGGGGATAAGGGAGGTGACACCCTCTTATATTGTTGGCCCCCATTATTACACAGATTAAGGGCCATGGACGTGTCTATGCTTGGGGAGCAGATATCCTTGGGACCACCTACCATGATTTATACAGGGTGGTCTGATTACAGGGACAGTCACTGAGCCACCCGACTCTTGTCATGAGTTGGGTATATGAGCATATCACTCCGTATGGGAGAGGTGTAGAGGCAGAGGATCCCGGGGCCATCAAGGCAGTGAGGTGGATAGGGATGACTATTCTTAGAGCACCCCACCAGCCAGTGGCCTCTTTTACCATTGCAGATATGGAGGCCACCCTTATTAGGCCATGGTAGGGCTATGGGGAGAGGAGACCATTACATTGATTGCTTGTCAGACTACTAGTCAGCTGGTAGACAGGGTGGGGAAGTTGGAGATCCACCCCTTTGATAGAGTACCATAGTAGTTTGGCCTCCCCTATATTGACATGTTTCCTCCGGTGAGCCCAGTGTATAGATCTATTTGTGAGGCTCGGGGAGGTCCTAGAGGCCAGGGTTGGACCATTGATACCCTCGGTGTTCCTATCGTGGCCAGGAGGGTGGTACGTGCTCGAGGGAGAGCCGGTGCTCCTCAGGCACCTTTACTTTGGATTACCGTTGGTCCCGCCCATAGCAGTAATGAGCCCATTGACATGGACTCCAAGTCTGAGGAGTTCACTGGGGGAGAGATAGAGGAGGAGACAGAGGATATGGAGATTAGAGAGATGGGTGGGGAGGATGATAGTGATCCCGAGTGGCATGACACTCAGGAGATCGTACGGGCCGAGAGGGCGGAGCGGAGCGCAGAGAGGGTAAATCTGGTCTCAGAGGAGTTTCTCTCTCAGAATTTAGGGGGAGATGGCAAGTCCATTGTAGGCCGTCACATTTCCCCAGACGTGGGAGAGGGACACCAGTCGGCGGCGGCATTAGTGGTAGGCGCGGATCCTAGAGATCCTTCCTCGAGGCCTGGTGATCCGAGTGAGTTGCTACTCTTCTCTTGACTTTGTTTTAATTAGAATTTTCTTAGTTGTTATTTCTTTTTGTTTTGTTTACTCTTGGTTTTATCTTTGATCGTGTTCTAACTTGTTTCTCCTTTATTTTCAGCGACTATTGATGAGTGGCGAGACTTGATTCACCGAGTATGCACAGATACCTTGTCGCTCCCCTCAAAGAAGACTCGTGCTGAGATATCTATGGATGTGGGGGAGCCTTCAATAGCCGGTAGGTATACTAATGTTTCTGCCTCTGTCTAGCATGTGATGAAGATAATGAATTCTCTCTGTGCTGAGGTAGCTGGATATAGGATGGCTAAGCACTTGATGAGGAGGAGTCATTCTCATAGTGAGATAACAGCTACTGGTCATGACCGCGAGCCCTTAGTGCATTCGGAGCACCAGCATAGCTGAAGTCCTAGACGTGGTCATGCGCCTTCTGAGGGATCCCATAGGGATTGAGAGGCCACTCTTGTAGTATTTTGTCAGATATTTATATGAGTGTTTTTGTACTTTTTGGGCTCATTGAGCATTTTGACCATGCCTAGTGCATGATGGCATCAGTATACAAAACCTGATTATATATATATATCTTTTTGGATCTAGACTCTTGGTACCTAGAATTTTGTGACTTGTTTCTAATATATGTTTTTAGAGTATTTGTTTTCATGTTTTTTAGTATGTATACAATGGATGAAAAATGATAAAAAAAATGATGAGTAGAATGTTTCTCTTTTTTATGCTTTTGTAATGTTGATATGTGATGATATAAACATATGGTAGCTTTGAACTTTCGACCTCTTTGGGAAATGTCTATAATTTCTTCTTATGTTGGCAAAACATGATGAATGTATAGTGATAAAGAGATGAACTTGCCCCATTCCTAGCTCCACGCAACTAGTAAGATGTGAGGGCTCTACACCAAGAGTTAGGAAGGGCACAAATTGTATGAGTTTGACTGAATGGAATGATGAGAGATAGAAAAACTAGTAATAGAAACCAAACATAGACCTACACACCTACCCTACTCGAAGCTACCACCAAGCTTAGAAGGCCACTTACTTTCTAGTTTATCTAGACTTAGATTTATAAATGGCAACCTGGTTGACAAAATATGGTTTTGAGGATTTGATCTCTTTGGGATTTGGATATTTTTTTTCTCTAAATAGAATTTGATTGTGCTTCTAGCACACCAATATTTTGTTAATTTGTGTGAATGGACCCCCCACATCCTGCCTCGTGCCACTAGTATTGTCACCAAAGGCAAGATATAGGCGAGTAAGGGCTCTCCTTTCCTTTCCCAACCTCACACCACCAATAAGAGATGTGGGATTATCACTGAAGGTTGATGGGGAAAAGAAGTGTGTAAAGTAAAATATTTTGTTTGCTTGGTGCTTTTGATTCCATTTGATTTTGACATTTCTGATCTATGACTTTGGGATATCCTTTCTTTCAAAGATATTTTAAGAGGGATATATGTGACACCAAGAATCTTCTAGAATAGACCGTAGGTAAGGACAACTTTACTTAGTAGAAAGAAAGATCAAAACCAAGTATACAGCCTTGGTATGGTTTTCATCAATACTTATCTCGTCGAACTTGATGAGAAGATTTGAAAATAGTTGATGATGTTCAAGAGATGTGTTTTGAATGCTTTTGCCAATATTTTCAGAAATTTGTAATAAAATTGCTTAAGAGTAAGTTCTGGACTACCATTTTTATGAAATGAGTGGATAGAATGAAATAACTAAATGACTAATGCAATGTAGATAGCTATAATGTACAAGTGGTGATTCTGATTTCTTATGCGTAAAATCGTTTAAGATGCAAGGAATTGATTGTTTCATTGAATTCCTCACCTTCTAGTGTGCACAAAAGATATGCACCATTTCCGTAGTCCTTCATGACTCGGTATGGGCCCAACCACTTGGGCTGGAACTTCCTCCCTTCGTTGGTTTTCTTATCAATCCGGTTGTCTAGCCTTAGAACTAGATCTCCCTCATATATTTCTCACTCATAGAAATTTTTGTTATACTGCCGGCACATCCGGTCAGCATAGGATATGTGTTTTTGTTCGGCATTTAGCCTGGCCTCGTCAAGGCTTTCCAGTTGAGAGAGTCATGCCTCCCTATAAGCTTCTTCATCTAGGATCCCTTATAATGAGATGCGGAGACTGGGTATTTCAACCTCAAGCGGGAGAATTGTTTCTACCCCAAATACCAACGAGAAAGGGGTTGCTCCTGTTGGTTTTCTTATTGAGGTTCGATGGGCCCACAAGGCCGAATATAGTTTTAAATGCCAATCTTGCTTGTTCTCCTTGACTATTTTGAGGAGAATAGCCTTTAATGTTTTGTTTGTTGCTTCGGCCTGCCCATTGGCTTGAGGGTAGTAAAGAGAGGTCGTGTGATGGTTTATCTTGAATTTTCTACATAACTCACAAACTTCATCTTTTTTAAAGGAAGTGCCATTATCTGAGATAATGACTTGTGAGACACCATACCTCAAGATAATTTGGTTCAGAATGAATTTGGCAATTACCGAACCTAGTACTGTGGTGAGAGGCATGGCCTCCACCCATTTGGTAAAATATTATGTGGCTATAATTATAAATTTATGGCCATCGGTTGATAAGGGAGAGAACTTCCCTATTAAGTCCAGACCCCACATGGAGAAGGGCCGGGGTCGCTATTGGTTGCAGGGATTGTGCTAGTATGTGAATCTCATGAGAGAATCTTGGCATTTGTGGCACTTACATACAAATTCACTACGCATCATGCTCGAGAGTGGGCCAAAAATAGCCCATCCGATATATTTTATGAGCAAAGTGGCGTGACCACCGAAGTGGCATCCACATATCCCACTATGGGATTCATGAAGAATATTTTTGGATTCTTTTGTGTCGACGCATCTTAGAAGCATGTCGTCGAAGGCTTTATGATATAGTACTTGTTCTAAAACAACATATTTAGTAGTGATAATGCATAACCTACTTCTTTTTGTGATGTGGCACTTTCCGGGTATGTATGGTCTATGATAAAATTGATGATATCAGTGTACCAAGGGCATGTATAGATGGGGGGCCTGGTTTTGACGAAGTATACACACTCATCAGGAAAGTCCAGATTTACCAGATTGCCACCATCTAGTGGATTGTCAGCCAACCAATCTACAATGATTTGTCCCTTAATGATTTTTGGTTTATGAATGTCAACTCAAATTCACCCATTAAGGTTATGAAACGTCCAACCTTTTTAGACAAATACCCTGCATGAGAAATGTTCGTAAATGAGTTGTCTTTACAATGACCCTTGTTTCTTGGTTTAACATGAAATGTCTTAAACATTTTGTTGCAAAGACTATGGCAAGGCATTCTCTCTCCACCTATGTGTAACATGTTTCATAATCAAGCAATTTGGCTAATGAAATAGACTTCACACTTCCTATTTATCATTGTCTTCTTGAGCCAACATGCAAGCTAGCGATACATGAGTGGCTCGTGAGTATAGGATCAAAGGGTGGTCTGGTCTAGGAGGCATTAGCATGGGTGGAGACAACAAGAATCGTTTAATTGCTTCAAAGGCCTCTTCACATTCTTCAGTCCAATTAATGCTATAATCTTTCTTTAATAGATTGTTGATTGGATGAATGGCAAAACTTAAATATGGGATGAACCTTCGGATTGCACCGAGCTTCCCAAGAAATGACCTAATTCTAGACTTTTCGATGGTGGGATCATTTCAAGAACAGCCCGTATTTTGGTTGGATCAACATCAATCCCTTGTGAAGATATAATGTAGCCCAGAAGTTTTCCTCCTGTCACACCAAACACGCACTTCTCTGGGTTTAATGTGACGCCATATTCAATTAATCGTGAGAGGATGATACAGAGCACTTCTGGATGATCACAACGTTTCTTGGCCTTGGCCAACAAGTCATCCACATAGGATTCCACAATTTTATGGATAAGATCATGGAATATATAAGTCATTGCCCGCTGATATGTAGTGCCAGCATTCTTAAGACCAAATGGCATGACAACGTAGCAATATGTTCCCAAGGAGTTATGAATGTAGTTTTGGCTTGATCCTATTCAGATATTTTAATTTGATTATACCCTGAGAACCCATCCATGAGGGACAATAGTTCAAATCCAGCTATTGCATCAATGATAATGTCAATGGATGGTAATGGGAAGTCATCCTTGGGACAAGATTTGTTAATATCCGAAAATCTATGCAAATGTGTATCTTCCCATTCTTTTTTAGAACATGGATGATATTAGATACCCATTGTGAATAGTCAATGGGCTTGATGAATCCCACTTGGAGAAGTTTTATTACTTCCTCTTTTACCATGAGAGCCACTTTTGGCTTCATTAGTCTTGACTTCTGTTTAATTGGTTTTGCATCTGGTTTAGTGACAAGATTATGTACCGCGACATGTGGTGCAATGCCCATCATTTCTTTATAGTTAAATGTGAAATCCTTTTGATGTTATTTGAGGATTTGGGTGTTTATTTCTATCTCCTCGGAGTTAACGAGGATCCCAACTTCAAAATTTTTGGTTCTTCCTCCGTTCCAATGTTTATGTCAATGGTTTCTTCTATTAAAGAAGCATTACCTTCTTCAAATTCAGGTGGTGTTGGAGGTAGTTCCAAGCTTTCTCCATTTTCTATCTCGTAGATATCGAGATCCTTCTATGGAGGAGACTCTACCATGGGATTTCCTAAAATAGGAAGAGGAATGTGGTATTAGGGAAAGATCAACTATACGGTGAGCAAGGTGTAGCTCCGCATAGGCATTTAGATATTCAAGAGTGACTCTATCATCATCAAAGTGATCCATGATAGAAAAATCATCCTCAGCTTCTCCATGAGTCAGGAGTGAGTTTGTTGATATTTTACGCACTAATGGTTTGGCATGAAGTGATACCGTGAAATTTGTATCTTCCAACTCACTGTTTGGAGTGAAACGGGAAGCTGAGGTTGTTATCAAGTCTCGTGAGAAGGTTCGTTCTCATTGGATACTTCAATTGATATGAAGTTTAATCCCTTGCTTAGATCTAATACCACTATTTTGTATAGTTGTAAATGTTCAACCCTAGTTTCATATACCTCAGAGACTTGGTTTGCAACTAGTTATGAGTCTCCTAACACTCTAATGTCATCGACACCCATTCTTTTGGCTAGGATGAGGCCAAGGAGGAGAGCTTCATACTCAGCCCCGTTGTTTGTACATTCAAAGTTTAATTTAAAGGTGAAAGGTAGGATCTTTCCCTCGGGTGAAGTAAATATTACTCCCGCCCCAACTCCAAAGCGACATCTAGCTCCATCGAAGTGGAGCATCCAATACTTGCTTGGAAAAATGGATGTTGGGATATCTATCATATCTATTTCCTTTGCTTCAGTTACTTCTACCATAAAAATTTGTCTGATGGAAGAGAAGAAATTCCCAGGGTGTGTCCCATACCCATAGAATCAAATGGTAGGAGAATAGGAAAGTCCTTCTCTCAAAGAACTCGACAATTTTGTGGTAGTCCCTAGTGACACTATTTTTATAACATTAGTCTCATTTTTGAGTGTTGGAATGTCCTCGATTGGATTTGTAATTTCTAATTTCGTGGTGGGTATCAACTCTTCTTTTGGTTTTAAATTAATTGGTTTGATGAGTTGATTTGTTGGGAGTTCAAACTCAGAGTGAACGCCCGGTATTTTCTTCAAATCAGCTAGGTGTATATCAAAGGGTTTTGGGTCACCTTATGCCACAAATATTTTCCCTAAGTGTAGAAATCTTATTTCTTGGAATAACGTGGAAGGGATTTCCTTCATACGGTGTATCCATGGTGACCGAGGATCATATTATAGTTGGTTTCCTGATCTATAATATAAAATTCGGTGAGGACCGTCTTGGGTCCTAAAGTGACTGGTAAAACTATGGTTCCAATTGAAGTGGCCTTGAGGCTATCATAACCTCTTAGCGTATTTCATGTTGTGGAATAGTTTGTCTCTCCATATCCTAACTTTTGAAGAAAAGTGAAGGGGACTATGTTAATTGCTGCCCCATCATCAACCATTGCATGTTTAACATAATTATTGTAAATCCATACTTGCAAATGTAAATTTGGGTCACCTCTTCGTGCAATCTCAACATCTATTGGCATTTTTCTTATATCAAATATAAATTCAAAGATCCCTATCTAGCTGCCCCGGAGGATAAACGTCAAATTCTACATGGTTTACTTGTGTTTCAGAGGAGGAGTGATGTTGATTAAATGACCAAGGCCTAATGCTTCTAAGAGGGTAGCCCTGTGGGTAGGAGAGTTCTTTAACAAATCCAAAAAGGAGATGTGAGAGAAGGTTTTAGTTAAATCATTAATTAAATCATAGGTGCCTATGGGTTTTACCAATGTTTTTTGACTATTGTCTGGTTCCAATGGATAACTTGGAGTAGGTTGAGAAGAATAATCCTATGTTCTTGTTATGGTTTCTATGGGTAGCTCGGTGTCTAACTCTACCAAACCAACTATCTTAGTTTGGGGTCGAGTTCCTAGTTGGGGTGCGACTGGTGGATTTAATGAAGTTGAAGCCTCATGATCATTGTTTCCTATTATAACACCCTTGTTTGTTCCGTTAGGATCTAACCTGTTATTGTTAGAATGGTTTGGGAGTGGATCATTAAAGATCTTGAGGGGTGCATTTTGAGGGGAAATTTCCCCCGTATAAGTGTTTGGCGTGGGTACTACAAAATTTTCTAAAAACATATCTATAAAGAGTTGTTTTTGATCTTCTGGAAAACGTTGCATGAATTTATTGTAGTCACGACAAGTCCTAGTATCATGGCCTTGAATATTGTGGAAGCCACAATACAAATTGGGATTATAATTTCAAGGCTGTTGATTTAAAACCTATTGTGGCCCAAAATTCTGATAAGGTTGTTGTTGTTAGAGTTAAAATTTTGAGGTTGTTGCCTTTGGTTTTGACTCTGATATCCAATTGGGTTTTGATTTGGACCTTGTGTTTGGATTTTTCGTTATTGTTGTTGTTGTTGTTGTGGTTGTGGTGGACGATTAAAATCCACCTACGTTGATTGTTGGAGTAAAATTGTTATTTCGCTGATTATTAACAGTGGTGAAATGTTTACAATGTTTCCCTTTTAACTTGGTCATTACTCCATCTGTTGTGACTCACAGTTCTTGTTAAGGATCTTAGGTCCTTGATTAGCGTTCCCGGTATTAGGATAGGCTGCGGTGTTTTGATTGGGAGTGGTTAATTTCCCATTTGTTCCATATGTCTTACGACCACTATCTATCACTGCTTGGTCGATTCGGAGAGCACTCTCGAGTACTTCATCATAAGTTCTTAGTGGGAACTTCTGGACTTCTTCCTTTATCTCTCTATTGAGAGAATTAAGGAATAAATCACATAGTTCCATTTGATCCATGTTTGGAGCACTTGCCGATGAGTAGAGGACCGTACGCCACCTTTGAATAAAATGAGCAGCGGATTCATTATGTTCTTGTTTAATATGCAAGAACTCCCTGATTCCGTTCTTAACAATTTGTTCATGTCAAAAGCTTTAATGAACTCTGACATGATTTGTTTAAATGAGTGTATCGAGCTTTAGGTATTCGTAATACCAATCAAGGGAAATACCTTCTAAGGTCTTAGGGAATATTTTAGCGACAACCCCGTCCCAAGGGAGTAACTCCCGTATGGCTATGGCATAGGCCTTAATGTGTGTGTTTGGATCCCCTTCCCTTTATATTTGGGAAAATCAGAAGAGGTCTTGGAAGCATAACATTTGTATTGGTGAAGTCTAGGGGCTCTTTTAAATATTCTCGAATAAGTCCCTACCGCATAGGCCTCACCATCGATGGTGTTTCACGAGGGGGTGGGGGTGGTATGGTTTGTTGATATGGCATAAAACATATGTATTCGTAGGGTATAAGGGAATCCCGTGGTTGAATGAATGAACATCCCGGAGAAGAGAACATGTCTCCTCGGTGGTGAATTTGAATAAATGTTTTAAGGAGGATCAATGTTATGGTATGGGTTGTTTGGTGCCAAGCCGGGAGGTGTCATGTTTTCAACTGGAGTGGCATTTGAAAACGTTGTCCTAGTTGGCGTTTGCTGTGGATAATTATACGGATGTTGAGGAGGCATGCCTAATGTGCCTGTTCCTGTAAGGAGGTCAACCTGACTAGGATGATGCGGAGGGTTGGGGATCCCTGTTTGCCCAAAATATGAATTTTGATTTTCTTGGGTGAGTTCCAGCCCTCTAACCTTTTCAACCAGGCTGAAATGACCTCTGTTGGTGAAGACACAATGTTTTTGCCTTAATGGAATTTTTGTATACCTTGAGGTTGTAAAGGGGTGTGATACCCTGCTATGAATTGATCATTACCCTGCCAAGCTTCACCGAGGGTATTTCCCATAGGTGGAGGAATGGGGGTGTTTTCCTGGAATAGGGTATCAGATTGTATTTGTAAACTCCCTATAGGTGGATACATGTTTTGGAAGTGTTGTTCACTTTTAGCAAAGTGTGCTAAGTACTCCTCATCCAAAAAGGGGAGTGGGTTTGACTGTCTACTGATCTATGGTCTGAACAAGACCCGAGGAGATGAAGTGGATTCTCCAAGTAAACATCATTTTATTTGAGCCTGAGGGCTCTGGATGTTGTGTTTGTGCAAGTTGATCTAACTCCTCAATTCGGAACAAAGAACTTGAGCTAGTTCTTTGAGGGGGAGTTTGAGATGACAAGTAATTATTTGAATAGTTATCAGCCCATGCAGAAAGTGAGGGTGATGGTTGTCTATTTGTTTTACTATAGTTTGTTTCAAGACTTGAGAGAGGTCTGCCATATGCATCATATCCCGACATATTCGGGGTATATGAATACCCGCAGAATAATGGGAAAGAGCGAAGGTGGATGAGAGAAATGAAAAATAAAAGAGGAAGAATTGTTTGTTCACGTCGGGTTCACCAATTTTGTACGATGGAAAAGTGACATGCGAGCATGGGAATCTACAAGTACCTCTTCCTCGTACCCGACCTCCCGAGGTCGTGCCGAGACAACCGGTGAATGTTGAATATGAATGGATACAAATAAGCTAATTGGGTAATCTTATATCCTCAATACGCAATAATGGAATCTGTGAATCTAAGGCAAAGAAGGCCCTCCTAACCTAAATTGGTGTAATGGATCGTTCAGATATAATAGTTGTTCGGAGGCTCCAATCAATGTCGAGATCTTGTTTCTTAGTTTTTGGATACGTGGAAGTGACCGTTGGAGCTTCGTATATATCTCCAGACAAGGTCATGAAAATGGTGGTAGGAGGCTTAGTGGATTTGTAGTGAACTATGGGTGGTTTTTTCTGGTCTAGCCCAGAAAATATTAGATTGATTAGCTTCTATATTTAATATAGAGAATTGTGTTATGATATCTGGCGGGAGTGGTGAGGATCTAAATACTAGCGTTTGTAAACCGGTGTCAATACTTAACTGATTTACAGGCCCGTTGGGTTGTGGGACTTGGGGATCACAACCGTGAGTTCATGGTTGTTTTGGACCTGTTATGGTCATGTGAAGAATCAATCCCTTCTTCCGACTATCCAGTAATCATACACCTTTTCAGCCTCTATGTTTAGAACTAGAAGTTGTATAATTTTCTCAGAATACCTTACAGGTGTTCTGGAAACTTGAATGCATAAGCTAGTATCTATGTCAATGAGGAGGTCTCCTGCATCAGGTTATGGAACTAAAGGATCACAACCAAATGCTTTTTCTCTTTCGAATCCTTGTACGGTCATTCAGGTATTTTATCAAGGCAATCTATAGTTAGGATGGTTTGACCAAAATGTGTATGCCTTGTCATCTTCGATATTTAATCCTCTCAATTGTTCACTAATTTCTTGTAGGTTTGTTGTTGCTCGAAAGACCTGTATCCTAAGGTCTTGATCTATATCAGCTAATGTTGTGGGTAGATTTGGTTGAGGCACTATGGGTTCAAATATATATTCTCTAGGCTCTCTAGGTCTTGTGATTGTCATACAAAATGATTCAACTTTTAACTAAAATTAATAAACTGATTACAAAAGATGTATTTACACTATGCAAACATTCTTCTATTTTTGTATTTTTGATGACGTATTTTAATGAAATTAAAGAGCAAAGCTATTCTAGTATCCTCTTTAAAAAATGAACAACTAATCTAGATATAGAATTTAAAACAAACAAAGTAGCCTGGTGTGGCTATTTGCCTGTGTAGTTGTGATTTTATCCTAAATATCTAAGCAACTAATTATTTTGAATTGAAAGACTCTCGATCCTACCTTAGAAGTGAGGAATGAATCACAATTTCTTAGAAACTATCAATCCCCACAGCTTCCCTGGTGATATCGAGAGTGAGCTTTTGACTGAAATAAAATAATTCACTACTCTATTTGATACGTTGTAACTAGAACTTTGATAGCTCAAACCTAGCATTTACTGTAATAGTGGTAAATCCAGTTGTGTGTGATTTCATCCCCTCAGTGTGATCTCCTCGTTCCTTCGTTTCCTCATGAATCCAGAAAGCATGTATATGATAGTATCAACAGAAGAAGGTATTTGAACAATGGCAGCTTTGGATATAGACCGAATACAATGCAAGTAGGAGAGGGATAACACAAGTGAACAAAGCTTGACTATGTAATTCCTAGTAGGATTTATTACAAGAATACAATGCAAAATGTACCGAGAGTTTTAGAATCTATCCTTGTGACAAAACAAAACCGTAACTTTAATGGATTCTAATCTAGAAATGAAACTATTCTATGCTAAGATGACTTGCATGGAAAAACAATGAAGTAAGACAAAAACAAGAAGATTGAATGACCTCTAAAAGACCAACAATGGAGGCAAAACATGAAATTGATAGAATTCTAAGAAAGAAATTCAAAGACTGAATAAGAGAATTGAGAAGGTGAGGGGCCATTTGTTTGAAAACAAGCTGGCTATTTATAACAAATGCAATTACCAGAGGGTAACTCCTAATTGAACTCTTTTACTATAAACAAAGGGAAAACACTATTACCAGGGAACCAAAAACATTAATGCAAGCCAAAGTGGTTGAATAAAGTGGGTAAAATTGAAGATTTACATTTGACGCGATCGTTGGAAGAATATGGAAAACACGTATAGGACCACCGCCCTGTGCAGGGCAGTGGCTACGGGACCGCCGCCCTATGCAGGGCAGTGGTTATGGGACCGCCGCCCAATGCAGGGTAGTGGTTACGGGACCACCGCCCTGTCTTTGGCAGTGGTCATGGGACCGCTACCCAGGAAAGGTGGTGGTTTCCTCACTGAAGACAAAAATGCAAGAAAAAAGGGGGCAGAGGGCAAAACAAAGTATGCGGAGGCCGAGCAAGGCATGTGGGATATAAACGTATACCCGGCGATCTTTTTCGGATTCCGAACACCTTGCAAGGAGACCTGTATCATCATTGGGGTATGTGTAACATCGTTCTAGTAGTGCAGTACCCTACAATTTCAGGTACGTATAATACCCTTTCCTATAAATTTATGACATATCGTAAATATCACACATTATCTCTACTATCGTCGTTAATTAATTATATTACGTTAGTTAATTAACTCTTCTATCCAACAATGATGCTAATTAACAACCTTCTATTAATCATCTCCCCTTTCTATCTAGATTAATTAATTATTCTTAATTAATTAATTCTCTCTTCTATTTAATCAATAAATCGTCACTTATTTGATTAAATTCCTCTCATAACATAAATCATAGTAACAATTCATCTAAAAAGCTTAGAGAATTCTTGCACACCTATTAATTAATCACTTTGGTTAATTAATAAATCCCCTCAAACCCCATGAGTCACTAAAGGACAAAATAAACTCTCCTAAGGTTGACTCAACCCTTTCTAAACCTCCCTTATCCAAAACTAACCCAACCTCTCCATTTATCCCACATGAAGAGTGATGTAAAGATTCCTCTATCCATTAGGCTATATAAGGAGCCCTCCTCCTACATTTCTATTTACACCTACACTCCTAAATGAGCATAGACCATACAATATAGCCATTTATAATCTTTGAGCATTCTTCCATTAGAAGAGCTTGTCTTCTCTATTTCTTGTATTCATTCACCCAAGTTTTTAAGTCATATGGTGATATGTCAAATGGTATTGAGCCATGATTTGACAAGACTCCATTCTTAGAAACCTTTGGATTTCAAGTACATAATAAACTCTTTGATTGCTAGATATTTACATAGGTTCAATCTCATCTTATTTTAGTATTCAATAAGAGAGAATTTAATTTGTTTAGCATATTAGCTTGAAATGTTCATTTCATGTTTAGTGTATAAATGTTGATATGTTAGCTTTGCTTAAGCTCTTAGCATGATGATGCATAGGTTTTAGCTTAGCATTGTATTGAACCTACTAGGTGTTAGTTTCAACTTTAGTTACATTAATAACTATTTCATGTATACATATGTCATGTTTGGTGGGAATTGAACCATTGTCCTTTGCACTTAATTTCAAGTTTTTGTAGTTTAGTTTCAATTTTGGTTACTAACCCTATTTTTGCATATATTGACATAACTTGTTTTTCTTAACTTGTTTGGTTGAGTTTGAATGTGTTGAGTCTTCCTTGTAGGTATAAAGTGTTAGGAAATATAATATTTACATTGGCTAAATTAATTGAGTTGTAATAACAACTCATATTACGAGTTGTTTATAATATTATTGTTTAGAGTGTGTATTGTTACGTGAGTAACAATAACACTATTCTAGGAGTATGTTGAGAGTTGTATTAACAACTCATCAATAATAGCTGGAGAAGTTATAGGAGGTTTCCTAGATAATAGGAAAATGTACTCCTATATATATTTGTAATAGCTCGGATGATTCTGAGATAGTGTGAATGTAATTCAATAGATGTCGAATACAATATCATAATATTATTTCTCGTGTGACAATATTAATGTTCAAATATTTGGTATCGTTGTTATTAGTCCTCTTCCTGTAATGTTTTTTTGAAAGTATCCAAGGGGAAACCAGTATTATTCATTGCCCCATATAATGTCTACAATCTTGGTTGTGTAAGATAGCGTGGTATATCTTCATTCCATGCGCAGTTGCTCCAGAAAAATTAGCGCAAATGTCCCAAGCGAATGATGGGAAAAGCCGTGTAAAGACAAGTGAATAAATCGAATCGAGGAGGAGGTAGTGGTGAATCTCTCCCCCAAGCATGCATCACGAGGATGTCCAGATCTGCATTGAGAAGCCTCTAGCGTGAGGAGGAGAAATCCATCAGCACCGTCATTGCCATTGTTGTGACTCATACCAACCTACCTACTCTACACGCACAACCCACGAATCACGTGCTATCAAAGATCATTCCTGGTGCACTGCAGAGTTGTAGGGGAATTGGATTATGGCCGAATTGAATGCTTGATTCAACCCATCCGTAGAACTCACCACAGTTTGAGTGAGAAGGATATCTTGAATTCTTCATTGTTGGATCAATCTTGACAGCCGTATATCCCACATTATACACACTGAAACTGCAAGAAATTCTCTATAGATCAAAGGCACACAGATCAAATATGCGCATACACCCATCCACGAATTATTCACTATTCCTCAAATGGCGATGCACAATTTGGCCTGAGTCACGGGTTGACACAAATTGCGGTGCAGAGATATACGTTGGAAGTTTTTCTAATACAGTGCGTTGTATATGCATTCAATCAAATCCTCACCTTCATTCGGCATTGGATTGCTGTTAAGCAATTGAATTTGTATCACTGTTTGTCACGGATTTTCTCACCATTTCAACATTGGATGCCCGTGTATATCTTAGCTAATAGATCACAACGACCTCATCAAAGATTCTATGCACCGGTTTTTTCTCCAATTTTGACACGTGTCTCCACGTGCAACTGAGCAGTAGAGTGGACAGTTTGGTAGGAATTCATGCATGGAAGATATCTTTTGGTCAAATAGCTTTCATGCTATTTCATTCGTTCATATTTGATACAAGGCTATTACACAAATTTGTGATGGATAGTTATAGTTGTCACAAGTAGAAGGTATGTGTCATGTCATAGCCTCTATTAATTAAAATTTCAAATCTCATAGCGAGTCAATGTTTATTGTTTAGATCAAAGTTTATAGGTTAAAGTCAATTTGTATTAGTTTTAGAACTCTAAAATCTAGTGTCGTATGAATCTAAAAGTAAGAGCTACTATTGAGTAACAAGTGTGTCATCGGTTTAAATTATTTTCTCTATACTTGTCAAAAATCAAGTGTCAAAAATAAAGTCCTTTTGATAAGATATGACTATAGTCCATAGTCGTTATTAGTATAAAGTTGTCAAATTAGTGTCTTGTTAGAGTCAAAAGTTAAAAAAAAACCACAAAAAACAAAAAAATAATAATTTGCCTCACGGACGCATTTTCGGTGTTATCCGACGTCCGGAAAATAAAGTGTTTCACATTGTGGGAGGGAGAGCAAAGAATAATTTCAATGTGGAAACATATGTACATCATGTTCACATTTTACTGAGCTAGCAACATAACATTGGAGGATGGAGGCACATGAGGATGGAGGTCATTCAACGACCTCTCGTCAGTCACCAACGACGGGGCCGCATGAAGTTGTGGTGACAATGTGTGTGTGAGTTTTCTTTCATTTCAGAATTGCAGTTTGTTGTGTGCAGTATGATTTTAGAGTTCCTGTTTTGGATTGAATAAGTGAAATGTTCACATTGAGGGGGGGAACATGGTCTCATTGTTCCATTTCCATTATGTTTTATTGTTCTAGTTTTGAAAGTAGTATTTCCTACATGATTCCCTGTTGTAGAGACATTGTATAATATTGATCAAAAAGTATTGTAGCAATCATGATGTGAAGGTTTTTGGTAAACCAGGAAAACCAATTGAAAGGTTTTTGGTAAACCTGTAAAACCAATTGTGTAAGGTTTTTGGTAAACCTGTAAAAACCAATTGTGTAAGGTTTTTGGTAAACCTGCAAAACCAATTGTGAAAGGTTATTGGTACACCTGCAAAACCAATTTGGTAAGGTTGTTGGTAGAAGCCGGAGAAAACCATCAATGTGCATTGGCACATGTTCGAGTTTTGTGCAAGCCCAATGCTACACATTTGCGGAGTTGATCATGAGCACACAGAGGTGGCAGGCTACAATCAGCGAATGAGATATGTTGTACCATGTAAACATTAAGGGGGGGAATGTTAGGAAATATAATATTTACATTGGCTAAATTAATTGAGTTGTAATAACAACTCATATTACGAGTTGTTTATAATATTATTGTTTAGAGTGTGTATTGTTATGTGAGTAACAATAACACTATTCTAGGAGTATGTTGAGAGTTGTATTAACAACTCATCAATAATAGCTGGAGAAGTTATAGGAGGTTTCCTAGATAATAGGAAAATGTACTCCTATATATATTTGTAATAGCTCGGATGATTCTTGAGATAGTGTGAATGTAATTCAATAGATGTCGAATACAATATCATAATATTATTTCTGTGTGACAATATTACTATTCAAATATAAAGGAGGTGAAGTGCTTTCAAAATTAGAATTGATGGGAAAATTTCAATATTTCTCCATGTTTTCATTTTTAGATCTTTCTTTAACATTCTACATGCTAGTTTTGTCAATTTCTTGAAAGTCTTAAATTCTTGAGCATATAGGTTAGTGTTTGATAGTACCGAGTCTTATAATTATATTTTAACATAGTGGGTTGCTATCAAAATTGAATCTTGGTGAGAAAATTTCAATATTTCATCATTTTTTCATTTTTAGAACTTACTTTTTCATCATTGTACATGCTAATTTTGTCAATTTCTTGAAAATCTTATATTCTTGAGCATGTATGTTAATGTTTGATAGTGTTGAGTCTTCTATTCATATATTAATGTGATGGCTTGCTGTCAAAATTGAATCTTGGTTGGAAAAATTTGACCATTTTTGTAGATTAAGGGATGTTTTTTTACATTTTTTGAGGGCATGTCAAGCGCATACCCGTGAGCATAAGAGCATATGCGTAACCCATCTTCCGAAGGCCGTAATGTTTTCTCCCGAACTAAAAATAACTCCATTTTTTTTGTGTTGGAAAGGTATTGAAATTAACTATGCAATGAAAACATAAATTTGGGATTTATACTTATAGAAATTGAAGGTTTTCCTTTTATTTTAAAACTGGTCATTTTCTAACATGTCTAATGTTTTGATGAATATTGTCTTTCCATGATTTACTTGATTTAGAACAAAGCGTGTGTATGATATTATTTTGTATATTTCGGTGATCTTGAGAATAAAAAAACTTTGATCTCTATTTTTTTAACATTGGGACTAAACTTGGAAATTTGATTATTCATTTTGCTTAAGGGAATGAACCTTTTACAAAATATTTTTCAATGGTCCTTTGATTTGAAGTTTTCCATTTCTATATAGTTGGGATAAAGTTTGTGTATTCTCTTCTCTTGCACCTTAGGGTGATCTTGAGAATCAAAAGAAACTTTAGTCTTCATTTTATAACATTTGGTAAATTGGAAACTTCATCTTTCACTTTTGGTTTAAGGGAATGAAAATTTATCAAGCTTTTTGTATGGTTCATTGATTGCAAAGATTTTCTTTATTTTTTTTAGTTGTATTAGTTGTTGTGTATGCTCTTTTATTGCATCGTGGATGATCTTGAGAATCAAAAGTAACTTTTAATCCTCTTTTAAATAATGTGATTTGCTTGGAGAACTACTAATTCTTGAGTGCAGGACCTAAAAACGCTTGTCAAAGAAAGGAGTTTGAAAGAATTTTTCTAACTAAATGTGTGTTACAGGTTGCCAAAAGGTGTTCAAGAAAACCACATCCAATTTAAAAAAGATAAAAAAACACACCACAATCAACACACTATATTTGCAAGTTCGGATAAGGGTACGTACCATCTGTTTAAAACTAGGACATAACCCCTTTGGCATAATCCTTAAGCTACAACAATGGGGCTGGTCCTAGGAACCCCAAAGTAGTTCACAGAAGAGGTAACCTTTTGGTCAAAATGAGAAGTGCTTCACACAACCTACTTGACTAGTATTACCATTTGTGAGATTTAGTGTCACAATTCATCCGTATCGCGACCCTAGTGAGAGTACATGATGGACACATTTATTGCCCATTGTGCTTGAAGGGGGTAAATTAAAGCCGAGATACTCCAATAATTAGTTAGTGCAACTTTTCTTGGTAAATCGAGCTCACTCTTAGATGACTTGTGACACCTAGTTGAGAGAACCACCTAGGAAGCTATCTTTGACCAGGAGCCAACTTGGACCACATCAAAACCAATTTGAGTTGAGATCTATCGTTCATCACAAAACATGTGAAGAATTACTTTTGCTTAGTTTTTCACTTGCCCTAAGGTGAGGTGAAACTCTTCCAAAGTAAGACCAACATTTTTCAATCCCAATTGATCTACTTCCTTCAATTTCTTTTGACACTTTGTTGATCAAAAGAAGAGTGAATACCTTTGCATTATCAATTGATTGTTTTCACCACTTTTGTGTCCATTTACACCCATCCATGTTTGCAGTCGGGTTGTTAAACGTCTAAAGTATGTGGAGACATTTTTATATCATTAGTAGCCTTATTGATCTTGATACCAAAGTCAAGATTATCATCATAGTTAGGCTTGGTTCATCACTTTTATTATCCTTTGAACGGTTATCTTGTTTATATCGTGTCACTACAATTTTGGTATTTATGTCTTGTTTCTTATAAACTTGACCTAAATACCTATATTGTAAGGTTACGCTATATACACTTTAACAATTCCTAGGTATACTATAGCTTTAGTTTGATTTCAATTATTATCTCGATTCTGAAGAGTGTTAAGTGTTACCACTTGTGCGTGTTATATCAATATCAACTTGATATCAATACCTTACTTTATCATAAATTTTGGTTAACATATCTTGGTGGAATTATTGTGTCACTCACGATTATAACTAACACCCTTTGGAAAATAGGTCTTGACTGAATTTGGGCTTGCTTCTATTATAATTTGTTTGAAGGTCTTGTTAACTTCTTGTTATTACTTACGCCTTGTTCATTCCTTTGAACTCAACATAAGTAGGGACATTTTGTTAATCATCATACAACACTAAATACCTTTCCAAAAACAAATTTAGGAAGTACTTCATTTTATTATTTGGTTTGAAACTCAACATTGTGTGACTGATTCTTGCTTGGCTCATTCATTTAAGAGTAAATTATTGTGTCACGTTGCGTTTTTTGACATTCATAACATTCATTAATTTCTTGAGGTTCCTTATTTTCACTTAGGTTTGATAAAAATATTTGAACACATTCATAGATACCTTAGTGAACCTATTACACGTCATGGATCCTAAAACAAGATTAGGAATAAAAAAATAAAGCTTTGTAATCAAGACAAACACAAACTTGGGAAGCCTCAAACAAGTAAGGGTTAAACCCTTTTATTGACCATGATCTTGGGCCTTTATTCTCCACGGAGAAAGAAGTAGAATAAATAATAGATCATAGCGGTGACAAGTTGGAATCACCACATGTACAAAAAGAAACAAATAAGAATGTACAAAAGACAAAACCTAAGGTCAAAATTAGTGAACTTAACCTGAAAATCAAGGAGAAGATAATATGGAACATCATCGTGTATATATCCCTATTTCTCCTACCAAAGAACAATTACTAGCTCAAGAAATGCAATCTATGAAAGTGACACTTATAAGCCTCAAAGAGAACACGTGGGGAAAATATCAATATGAAGAGTTATGTCCCTATCCATTTGACAAAACTATGACACTTAAACCCTTCCCTAAAAATTTTGACATGTAAAAATTTGACAAATATAGAGGAAAGGTGACATGCAAGACCATGTAAAATATTTTAAATGACATGTCAAGAAGTGGCCTACGGTGACAATTACCTCATATGAATCTTTGCAAAGAGTCTAGGGGCCAACCCTTGGAATGGTTCACTCACTTACCTCGTGGGTCTATTTTCACATCGCTTGAGCTAGAAGAAAGGTTTGTAAGACACTTCTTAGACAACATAGAAAGTGACATAACCATGTCGGACTTGTGTGGAACTAAACAACATTCCTGCAAAGATGGAGAGGGATAACCAGTCACTTCCCTTGTGCATTCCTTGAAAAATAGCTGGTGAGTAGATTTTTCCCAATCTCAACCAGACATCGCTTTTCATCAGAATTCAGTGCATTCGCACCTTGAAGAGGTTATTGAAAAGGGAATTCAAATAGAGAAAGCCCTTATTGCCAAAGGAACCAGTAAATCACACTCTAAGGATAACAAAAATGCAAAACCCACGGAAAAGATGAAAATATTTAAGAAGAAAAAGAACATGTTGGAAGACGAGAATCATAGATTCTAAACGCATATAAACGGTTCAAATCTGGTCAACCTTTTAACTCGACCAACGGGATTATTCAACCACTAGCTAAACCTAGAATGTTCACTCCTCTCAGTAAGCCTTTGTTGGCCATATTGAATCAATTTGATGCATCTCACATGGTGAATTATCCCATGACACGACCCTTTGATGACAATGCTTTGAAACCATCATAGTACAAAGAGCATGACTATTGTGAATTACATCATGTCAAGGGATACAAAAAGAAAAATGTCTATGACTTCATCACTACATCCAATATCTCATTGACGATGGGGAGATAGAAGTGGACACCCCATATAAAACTCAGACACCAAATGAAAAGATGGGAATATTCAAAGAACCATTCCCTAAACATGGTAAGTTAGATGAGAAAATGTCGGATCAAAGTGAGTCATCCTAGATTTACAAAGCAACTAATTATCTATATACCAAGAAGGAAAATAATCATTACGATTCATTCATTGGATATATCTAGCTCTCCTAGTGACCATGTGAACACCATTCAAATCAAAGGAAAGGATTACACCGCATTAACAAGGCACGCCCGCCTCATGATTCCTAAACCCCCTCCGTCGAACCCACAAGATGGTAGGTACAACATATTAGAACAACTTGAGAAGAAGTATGACAAGATTTCAATCTTGGATCCTCTCAAAATATCGAGTGTACATAAGGAAATCTTGTAAAAAACTCTTTAGGGGTCATGAGTGCCACTAGAATTTGACCATTCACATCTTCAGAATGCGGTGCATAACATTGTACCAACTAAGTATATATATTTTAATCACAGGGATATCCATATTAAATATCCAACACATAATCTCCCCTTATATATTGAGGTATTTGTTACCCACCAAAAGATAAAACGGGTGCTTGTGGACAATAAATCAGGACTGAATATATGCACGTTGAAATTAATTAAGAAACTGGGACATACAGAAGAAGATCTAGAGTCCCACATCTTTACCATAAGCGCTTATGACAACGTGGAGTAGGAATCAGTTGGCACAATCACATTACCCATGGAAGTAGGACCCACTTGTCATCAAATGAAGTTTCATGTATTGGAATTGGAACTCCCATACAATATGCTTCTTGGTCGACCATGGATTCATGCCATGTAAGCCATGCTATCAACGTTCCATCAATGCATAAAATTGATACATGAGGGGCACACTATCTTGATACAAGGAGATCAAGAGCCTTTTTCTCACTGAGCTCTCAATAGTTTTACACGTAAGGGTGCTTATACATGTCCATTTACTTGATATAATTTTTCCTCTTCAATCGAACCCATGGAGTCACGAGTAGATTCAGATTCCATAATTTATTGCACCCATGAGGCTTCTACATCAACTTATCCTTTTGATTCATGGAAGATTAAGGTTCGGAATACATTTGTCAAGAGTATAATGTGCAACAATCTCTGTTGGTTTGAGACCTATTGTTGTCGCCTAAAACTAGAGGTGACCCAACGATCATTTCAAATGGTCTAGAGATGAGCGAACTATTGGGTCATTTTTACCCGGAGGGTTACTCATCTGAAGATAAATTTTGGACCCACCAACGACTTGGGTCCCGTGAAGATACTCAACCAAATTGTTACCAAGTCCCCGAGTATGATAAGTCTAGCCAAATGATGTATTCCATGGGCTATAAAGGTTTAGGATGTGGAAATAATGAGCAAGGACCGAGAGAACCAGTTCCTCTTCCACATTTCAAGATGGAAAGATACGACATCGACATTTGAACCTATGGATCACACCCCAATGATCAAGATGCCACATGTTCTGAGTGTGAAGATAGCTTTGATTATTTAGACAATGACACAAATTCCCACTGTAGCCAATACAAGGATCTTGCCTCCATGAACCTATTCATGGATATTGTTGTCCTTACCATAACCCCTACTGAACCTAAAATTGAACTTATTTACCCTTGCCTTGTTGAATGGGACCAACAACATCATGTACCATTGGATCTCTTTGAAAATGATGAAGCCATTGTAGAATTCATGGGCATTTGAGATATAATTCTGATTGGAGACCATAAGAAAGGTTTCTACATTGACTTAGATACCTACGCGTACTTCGGTGAGGAAGCTGAGCTTTGTGGTCAAGCAAAACTTGAGAAAAAGAAAGGGAAAAATTTCCAATGAAAATCCTCGGTAAAAACAAAAGTCCAAGTCACACAGTGAAAACCTCTTTGAGGCGTTGGTTGATAAACAAGTGCAAAAATCAATGGAAAAGAGAAGTGACCATGCCAAGGGTGAAAATATTATAGAGACACCCTTGGAAGAAGATCTCAATCTTCCTCTCGATCCTATGCGTATGGAATATTTGTCAAAAATGCTAGTAGAAGAAACCATTGATGTGAATATTGGAATAGAAGACAATCCAAAGATAGTCAAACTTGGAGCTTCACTCTCAACATGGGAACATAAAACATTCACCATGATTTTGTGGGAGTTTGTAGATGTATTCGCATGGTCCTATAAGGATATGCTAGGCTTGGATCCAACTTTAGTAGTGCATAACCTAGTAGTACATGCACACAGATGCCAATCCCATCAAACAAAATCTCAGAAAAATGCATCCATAGGTGGCTCTTCTAGTTAAAGAAGAGCTAGAAATATTTCTAGTGGCGGGATTCATTAGACCTATTGATTACTCAGAATGGATATCAAACATAGTCCCCGTACAAAAGAAACTTGTCGGGATCAGAATCTATATGGATTTTAGAGACATTAATAAAGCATGTCCAAAAGATGATTTCCCATTGCCCAATATTGACATGGTTGTTGATTCAACTAAGCAGGATATGAAATGTTATCTCTTATGGATGGATTTTTAGGCTACAATCAAATCAAAATCATAGATGAAGATCAACACAAGACGGCCTTCACAACCCTCGGGAATGTTTTGTTATCAGGTAATGCCCTTTGGCCTTAAAAACGTAGGTGCAACCTATCAAAGGGAAATGACATTGATTTTCCATGATATGATTCATGACATCATGGAAGACTATGTGGATGATATCCTTGGGAAATCCAAGACAAGAGAAGATCACCTTGAGATTTTGCGGCGTATCTTCAAATTCCCTGTGGGAATACAAAGTCAGATTGAATCTAAAGAAGTGTGTGTTTGGCATACTATCAGAAAGTTTCTTGGATTCATTGTATCATGAAGAGGGATTGAGGTAGACCCAACTAAATTTACCGCCATTACTAAAATGCCTCCTCCCAAAAACATCAAACAAATACGCAACTTGTAAGGAAAGATACAAGCCATCTGCCGCTTCATTTCCCAACTTGTTGACAAATGTCATTCATTCACCCATCTACTTAAAAATGATGTTTCCTTTATTTAGGGACCAGAGAAACAACATGCCTTCGCCTTACTTAAGAAATACTTAGCCAATCCACCAGTCCTCATGCCTCTAACTCTTGGTGAGCCACTCCTGCTATATATTTTTGCTACTCAATTCGTTATTGGTGCGTTGCTCACCCAATATGACCTCAGCCAAAAATAAAAAGTTGTGTACTATCTCAGTCATACTCTCATTGCTTATGAGCTCAACTACCCTCAAATTGAAAAATCTTGTCTAGTGTAGTTTTTCCTTCCAAAAACTTCGCCATTACCTATTAAATACTAAAACCAAGCTTATATCCAAATTTGACCCGCTTAAGTACCTATTGTCAAAACCCACCCTTACAGGTAGAATGGCTAATTGGATCATTCTACTAAGTGAATTTGACATTATGTACATAAAAATTCGATAAAAGGATAATTACTTTCCGATCGATTACCAAAACCACCATTACTAGGAGAGATCCTGTAAGTCTAGATCTGTCAGATGCTTCATTAATTTATATTGAGGAATATGTCATGTGGCAAGTTCACTTTGATGGATCTTTTACTTTTCATGGTTTGGTGGTAGGTGTGGTATTAATTACTCCTTCAGGAAAACCTATACCTCAAGATTTTTCCTTGGTTTTCCTTGTACAAATAATATTGTGGAATATGAGGCGCTCATCATGGATGAAGTTGGAAATCAAATGGGATATCCATCATGTTAAGATCATTGGTGATTCACAATTGATCATCAAGAAAGTTAATGATGAATATAAAGTCAAGGATGAGAAACTCATCCCCTACAAGAAATTGGTGGAAACTTTGAAAGAATATTTTGTGTGTATTACATTTGAATAGATTCCAAGAGCACAAAATAGATCCACAGATGCTATGGAAACCATAGGTTCTATGCTACAAATTCCACTAGAGAGCAATGATATGTCATTCTTTGTTGAGAATCTACGCCATCCTGCGTATGACATGCCAGAATCATGTTTGGCTTGTGAAGTTGTTGGTCCCTATTCCCCATGGTATGCACACATCTACGCCTATCTTAAACACAACACCTTCCCTCCTGACATCTCCGATTTAAAAAAAAAATCCTTATCCGCCAGATAGCCTGTTACACCCTCTTAGGAGATACACTCTATCATCATGGCTATGATGGGAATCTATTGCGTTGTCTAGATGTAGCAAAGTCAATCCAAGCGATCAAAGAGGTACATGAAGGGGTATGCGGCACCCATACAAACAGAATGGTTCTAGCTAAGAAATTGTTGAGAGTAGACTACTATTTTCCTACTATGGAAACAACCTACTACAACTATGTAAGGAAATGCATACTATGTCAAAAGTATGGAAATTTCATCCATGCACCATCACAACCCCATTGCCATTCTCCAAATCAAGATCTTTGGATTTAATAGGAAAGCTCACCCCTACCCCATCCGATGGTCATACTCGAGATCATCACAACTATAGAATATTTCACTAAGTGGGTGGAGGTTATTCCTTTTACTTATGTTACAGTGCTAAGATTTCAAATTTTATCATGAATCACCTTATCTCTTTGGTATGGCATTCCTACGGCCATAGTTAATGACAATGGAAAATCATTCAAGAACAAGACAAGTGAATGCCCTTTGTCATCGATTTCAAATAATATTGAAGTGGTCTATGCCATATTATCCACAAGGTAATATGGAAGGCTGAAGTTACTTACAAAACATTGGTTTGAATCATGGAAAATATGGTGAGTAAGACATGTCACAATTGAGATTTACAAATTCACCTATCCCTTTGGGCTTATAGGACCTCCATTCGCACTCCTATTGGTGTGACACCCTATTCCCTAGTATTTGGAATCAAATCCATCATCCCATTGGAAATCGAGATTCCTTCCTTGAGAATATCTCTTAGGGATTACCTGGACAAGGATGAGGATTACAGAGTGGCTAGGATGGAAGAATTAGAACTCCTAGATGAAAAGCACATCCATGCCCTTAACCATCTCAAAGTGTATCAAAACAAAATATCTATAAATTACAACAAAAGGATCATACCTCATCGGTTTGTGTAACGCCTTGATTTTTGTAAGTTATCATGGTAATTACCTTTCATGATGTTGTAACTGTAGAAATGAAGATAAATATGTTAAGACACATCTTTTGATCTTAGAGGAATGTGTTGTTGATCTAGACCCTTTTTGCTGTAACTTGATACTTGGGACAGAAGTTATTATTGCTTGTGTGATTGCTAATGAGACAACAGACTTGTCGTATGCTTGATGAACTTTATTCGCTGATTGATAAAGACACCTTGAATCAATTCCATTGATCCAAGGTATGTCAGTGGCCTTCTTATGATCGCTTTGACGATTTACTTTTAAACCAGATCAAGGTTGATATAAATGTTGAAGACCGATTTTAGGTATGAATATCCGGTACATAGATGCAAATGAAAAGGTTCGATTCTCGAACCACACACCATTATAACGCTAGACAAGCAGTAAGACGATAAGGGCCTGGATGCAAGTCGCATGTATGTGGAACTTAGGACGAAATGTCCCGCTTAATGTTGAATATGACTGTCAAAGGAAAGACTTGATATGGAAATTAGTTAATTAAATATTAGGGGATTAAACCCTAACCTACCCCTAAGTTTTATCTTATACCCTAACTACTATCCTATATGGATTTTAGATTTCATAAGGGAGAAAATAGATATAAATTCCATTAACCTATGAACTAGGCGAATGACCTAGATATGGACTATTAAAATCCTAGACTAATCCTAACCTAAGGAAGGGGACGCATAGACCCATGTGGATGGAAAGGATAAGGGGGAAGGTAATAAATTTAATGGGACAATAAATGAAGCCCTTACATGTACAAAGATCAAGTTTGGCGGGGAATAAAGAAAAGTTGGAGGCATCCAACTAGCTTAGAAACTAAATGGAATTTATATGCAAATTTGAAATTTGGAAACTCACCAACCCGAGTCGGCGGTGGCATGAGGAATGAGGAAAGGTAGTGCATTCAATGCATTAATTATCTTGGTCTTAGCGACCAACTCACCTTGGAAAGAGGATAGAGGAAAAAGGAAAATTGTTGTTGTTGTGTGCATTTGGATTTTAGTTGCTCTACATTTTGTTTCTCCATGGTTCTGTCGAACCAGTTGTGTTTTGATTATTATCTCTGTTCTTTGGAAAAACAAAGGCTATTCTTGAGCCTGTGGAAGTTAGTGACTGGTTGGAAAGCCTGGCCGAGGACGTCGTGGAGAGAAACAACTCCAGTGGGCGCGGTTTTCTTCGAGCCACAAGAAAAAAATTAACAGGCATGTTAAGCCCTTCTCCTTAAACCGCTTGCTTTTGCTTAATAGTCTCATTAAAACAACCCTGCTCTTATGATGGGGGTTTTGGTTATTTGATTTGGCTATTACGTTGAGATGATTTCGAGTTGAGTCATTTTCTTTTGCTGTACACGGCTTGAGCATTCTTTGCATAATGATTAAGTTGAATACACTATCCTTGCGTTGTGTGGTTCGTTTTGGCAGTGTTGGGTATTCGCTTTATTACCATTTTGGGTTGTGCTAATAAATACATTAGCTAAATGAATATCACTTCGAGTTCGAGCATTCTTGTGAAAATGAAAAGATGAGATGATTTGTATGTTTTGTTGAACCTGCCCTTAAAATAATGAACACGACTTGGGTATTCTCGGGTGTTTGAAGAAAATGATTGTTCTTCTTATTGAAATCATTAATGAATTATGTTATCTCTTTGCTGCTTCAAAATTTGAAGGTAAGGGGAAAGAGGATTTTATTGTGAATTTTGGATGCGGTTTGATCTTCTAGTCTGAACTATCATCATAAAAATGAACATGGCTTAGTGTTTCTATGCAAATGAATGAAACAAATGAGATTTGGCTTGCTGTTGAGATTGTTTTGACTGTACCTTGCTTGCGCATCTATTACCCTATGCGGGTTTGCATTGATAAAGGAATTGTTATGCAAATATTGTATTTCTGAGTTCAGTGTGTGAAAACGTTTGGGAAAAACAAAGCTGTGGTGATATTAATAGACTATTATGCGAGTTATAATTCCTTGATTTTTTTTTTTATTTTCTTAAAACACGGGTTCCCTGGGACAGTAAGGTTATTGTAGCATCTTACTTTGCTGTACTAATTTGATATGGTATTCTGCCTGTTGGTTCTTTTGGTACTAATGTTTATAGACCAGTTGCAATGAACTCTGGTCAACTTTTTGGAAAGGTAATAGTAGTTTTCAATTATTGAATATACTACTCTGAATGAATTATACTATTGGAGTATGTCTGCTCTAAATAAGAGGTATTTGGATAGATAGTAGAAGAGGTAATATGATCTTGCTCCCTTATATTCGATTATTGATTTTCGTTTATTTCTCTTTGGACTGTTATCATTGATTGATATCACGTTTGGATTAAAACTTCTAGTACAGCTATGAGGAAAAGAAAGAGAGTGTGAATGGATAATTTGAATTAATGATCATTTTTCTCTCATACAGTTGGAAATCTATAATTGTTATGGAACGAATTTCGTACTGCTTGGGTTAAGCATTGGTATTTAATTGTTGTTTGCTTGTTCTCTTCAACGTTTGATTGCGTGAAATTAGATGAGTTGTATGAAGGAAGGGACAATAATTCGGTTTAGATTTTAGTTAAGATCTATCTTTTGAATTCACAACTATTGTAAGAGAATGGAATTGATAGCATTTATGTTAGAACAACAGTTTACATGCTTGTGTTTTTAGTTCTTACGTATGTTTGTAATCTGGAACTGTTGAAGGAAATTACTTCTTGTAATAATTATTTGGGAAAGAGGGCAGTAATCCTTTGTCTGATTAAGAGGGTTATTGGATGATTGAGTTGATATGTTGTTCATCCTTTTTGGTATTTAATTCTTGAATGATGTTCATATTAACGTTTCATAAAAGAAGGGTTCTTTTATTGAGACAGTTAATTAAAAGCACCTCATTTTAAAGACAAGTGCTTAATATGCTCAGTTCAATGAACTAACCCATGCAAGTAATTTTGTAGATGAAACTTGAGTATAAATGAAGACATGGTTGTTTTCCGATACTTCTTTGATTAAATGAAGATGGATTGTATTGATAACTATTACTCCTCCACGAGGAAATGAGAAAGGAAGAAGTTACATTCTTCTATCTTTATGAGTTGTAATGTTGTTTGATATAAACAAAGTCCAGTCGTTTGGACTGGCAAATGTATAGATCGTAAATTCTGATGGATGAATACAAGTAAAAGTGTGATATTTTCAATAACTATATCAGTTTGATATTGTTGAATAAGTTTGAGAATATAACATTATTCCTTGACTTGGAATTATTCAAATGTTAATGGATGAATTTAAAAGGAAATAACATCTATTCTTTACCTGAATGCAATTTTTACGTTGAAATGTGCAATTAGTTCATACTTGGGTTAAGATGAATTTTGAATTGACATTAAAAAGATTTAGATAAACACGAAATCCTAATTGGAAGGTATTCGGGATTAGTTTGAAAGCTAAGGGATATCAAATAACTTAGGGGCAGCCGAACCTTGTATTCGGACTCCGTTAATAGCTTCGAATGTTTAAATTCAGAAAATAAAGATATGGGAAATCATATCTATTGTTTACAGACCTTAACTAAGTAAGGTTAAGGAGGATAAATGAATAAATTAATTTAGAATTAGACCTCATTTAAATGACGTCTAATAAGATGGAATTCTTAATTTGTTTCAGTTGTGGAAAACTTGGTTAAGTTTAATAGGTTAAACTTATTAGATTTATCGATAATGGACTGATTAGTCCAAAGAATAAGAAAGGAACCAAGAAGTGAATATGCAACCCTTCGGTATGAAGGAGGAGATGTGTATTAAGCCGTAAGACGGATTAAGTCTCTCTCTTAGCTACATACAACCGTAACAAGAACAAGGATAAAGGATCAAAGCATGGTCTTGAAAGTTGATCTTAATTACTAAGATTATAACCAAATCACATTTGAGCTAGATGTGTACCCTCGATGAGAGGATTCCGTGAGGAAATTGACATACGCCAGCCTACAATATGGTGTCTTCCTGAAGGCGGGGCCTTCATGACGACACAATGTTATAGCTGACATATTACAATGCCCTTCCGAATTATATCATCAAGTTTACATAAGCTAGATAATAAGTTCTTGGCTGGGGATAGAAATGTGATCACATATACGGAGTGACTCCGGAGGACTAAAGGTAACTAGACACACGGAGTCATCTAGGAACAACACCGTATGTCTGCGTATCTTTAGTTACCATGAGTAACTTCCTATACTCGTTCATATTGCTAGTTGAGGTTAGAGTTTGACCTTAAATGGAAGGACTGGTAGAGACCAGGAAAGACCATTCTAGATAACAGACGAAGTGAAGTGAAGGACGTATTCCATTGGTGTGTATCACATCTAGGAATATGATCATGCAAAGCATGTGAAAATCTTTGGCCAAAGTATTACAAGTGCTGGTTGTGTTGTCCTAATCACCTAGTTTAAGATGCAGGATGTCAGATGAATATCAATAACAAATATTTAGATAGGCTTCTTAAATGGATCACTTTGATAATCAGAAACGGTAAAAGAACCCTGTATATTCATTATACTATGCATGAATTAACATGAAGGATCGGTAAGTCGCCAAGTCATGAAATGAGAGATCGTTGAAACTCCGAGCCATAAAGTGGGAGGTTGGTAGTTCTTCGAGTCATTTACAGCAGCATATGGTAACTGTTATATGATTGAATGGCATTGAATGTGTGTTCCATATTGCAAATATGTGAACAGAGAACATTAGTTTTAAAAGGAAATTGTGTGATCCAAACTGCATTAATTGGATAGAGAACAATTATTAAAACTTGAACGTGTGTTTGAATTATATAATTCATAACAGGGAACGTTTTATATATAAAAAAATTCCCTTGTTCTAGTATCTTAAAATGGGGATGTTACATCTTGGTATCAGAGCTGAAGGTTGCAGCTCTTAGACCTAATGAGTCCACAATTTAATAAGGTTTACATTTTCTTATTGAATAGAAAATGGTCAGAACAAGAAGAAATGCTGCGAACAACCTGTTACTGGGTGGAGAAGCAACTACTACTCAAAAGCTGGATGAAATCCTTGCTGCCCTACTAGACACGAGAGATCGTTTGACTATTTTGGAACAACAGTCAATGGGCAATGAAGAGGAGGAAGAAGAAGCTGATATAAATGATCAGCCACCTCCTGTGGACAACACCAATGGAGGGAATCCGGGTGTTGATAATAGTAATGTGAATGCTCCTAATCATCCTAAAAATAAAAGGGCAAGATTAGTAGCTGAACTTACAAATGACATAAAGAGAATAAGTCCTCCAAAGTTTGATGGAACAACCCTTGGGGACGGAGCTGAGAATTGGCTCAGTGAAATGGAGAAGTACTTTGCAATAAGAAACTTCTCCGAGGAGACCAAAGTGATATGGGGAGCATATCAGCTTTCTCATGAAGCATCATCATGGTGGGACAACCGTAAGGTTGAGTTGAATATTGTCGAATCAGACATAACTTGGGATCAATTTAAGGGTTACTTTAGGCAACGGTGGCTGCCTCGACTTCTATTTTGATAGGAAAATGACTGAATTTTAACTGGTCGCAAGGAAGGCCGCGGTGTGATGTATCATCGGGAAGGGTTTACTAAACTCCTTAAGTATGTGCCGCAGTACCAAGCTAACGAGAAGTTCAGAATATGAAAGTTCATAATGGGACTAAATCCCATCATTGGTGGTGAAGTGGATGTCCACGGTCCAACCACCATGGAAGGAGTTGTTGAAAAGGCAATAAGACAGGAACAGAAATTGAGAGAAATTTTTGCTCATAGGGAAGAGATAAGGAAGAAGATTCCCAATTCTTCTTCATCTCTCGCACCCAAAAGGGGGCCTTGGAAAAGGTTTGGTGTGAAAAACAAAATTGTTGTAGATAACAACAAGAAATCTGAATGAACAAACTCAGAATAGAATAGTGTGCGAAATGCCTTCACAAAAGTTAGTGGCAATGGACAAAAGTCCTATGGGAGCCAGAATGATAACTTCAAAGCTGGTAACAAATTTGAGCCTAGGAAAGGGCCAGTTGGAGGATGCTTCAACTGTGGAAAGGACCATTACACGAGTCACTATCCTCTAAAAAAGGATGATCGCGATCAGCAGCATAGGATACACGCTGCGGTGGCTAACAGACAAGCTGAAAAGCAAGTTACGCCTATAGAAGTTCCGGGTAAGTTATTCGGTACACCTGTAGTCATACTTTTTGATATTGGAGCCACTGAATGCTTTATTTCTACTAAACTTGCAATGAAATTAAAAAGAAAGGCTGAACGAATGGATAAGACATGGACAATGCATTATGGGAATAATGTTGTCCATACAATGAAAATGTGCCTTTTGGGGCAATTCTTGACTTGCCCAATTTCTCCACCGAAGTTGACTTGATGTCACTCCTTTAGGATCATATGATATGGAGTTAACGGGTTGGCAAAACATAAGGAAAAGGTCGATTGTTATGAAAAACAAATTTGTTGTTTTGACGACTGCAAAGCAACAGCCATTCAAGGTGTAAATCGTGAAGTCAGTAGTTAGGAAACTAATGCTATGCAACTAAAAAGGGATAAAATAGAGGCTGCACCTGTATGCAGTAAAAATGATTTAAAATCTTGAGGAGGATAATGATTTCATGGAAAGATATCCATTATTAAGGGATTTCGGTGATGTATTTCCGTAGGAATTACTGTGTCTTCCACCCAAACGAGAGTTTGACTTTGCAATAGAAATCAAGCCAAGAACTCGAACCCATATCTAAGGCACCTTATGAATGACCACCCTCGAGTTGGTAGAGCTAAAGGCTCACCACAGAACTTTTGACTAAGGGGCCGATAAGACCAAGTGTCTCACCATGGGGAGCGCCTGTAATTTTGTAAAGAAAAAGGATGGCACATTGAGGCTGTGCATTGATTATAGAATGTTAAACAAGGCAACTATTAAGAATCGATACCCACTTCCGGGATTGATGATCTGCTCACCAGCATGCGTGGAGCATCACTATTCAAAAATAGATCTTCGATTGGGTATCATCAGCTGAGAATAAAGGAAGAATATATTCATAAAATAGATTTTAGAACAAGGTACGAGCATTATGAATTCACGGTGTTACCTTTTGGGTTGACAAATGCACCTGCCGCCTTCATGAATCTGATGAACAATATTTTTCAAGAATACCTAGACAAGTTTGTGCTTGTATTCTTAGACGACATTCTTATATACTCTAAAAATGTCGAAGAGCACCAAGAACATTTAAGGGTAGTGCTGGAAGTTTTAAGAAAGAGGAAGTTGTATGGTAAACTGTCTAAATGTTCCTTTTATGATGCAGAGGTGCATTATTTGGGACACATTATAAGCAAGAACGGAATAGTTATAGACCCTTCAAAGATCGTAGCTATAACCGAGTGGCCTGCGCCTAAGAACGTGCATGAAGTAAGAAGCTTCATGGGCTTGGTAGGATATTATAGAAAGTTCGTTAAGGATTTTTCAAAAATTGCTGCCCCAATCACTTCACTGCAAAAGAAGGATAAGAAATTTTTCGGATCGACTAATGTGAATCGCCTTTAAAAATTTAAAGGAACAGCTTAACTACAACACCTATTTTAATCGCACTGATCCAAATGGAAATTTTATGGTTGTAACGGATGCATCGGGAGAAGGCCTTGGAGGTATTCTATTTACTGAATGACCATGTTATAGCTTATGAAAGGTAAAGCTTAAGTTACATGAACAGAATTATGCTCCACACGACCTAGAGCTCACTGCCATTGTACATGCACTTCAAATGTGGAGGCATTACCTTTTAGGCAAACCTTTTGAGTTAAAAACTGACCATCTGGGGTTGAAGTATATTTTTACTCAGCCAAATTTGAATGCAAGACAACGAAGATGGTTAGAATTTCTGTCTCAGTATGATTTTGATATAAGCTACATCAAAGGCAAGGAAAATAGAGTGGCAGATGCTCTGAGTCGAAGGAAGCACATCTCTGCTCTTATAACGTTAAGAACTCAGTTTAAGGATGAGGTGAAAGATGCCTTGGAATCAGATCCTTATTTCCAGCAAGTTAAAACAACACTTGCTGCAGATCCAAAGGATGTGAGGTATAAAGGATTTTGCTTTGATAGCGAAGGAATTCTGAGGTTCGAAAACAGGGTCTATATACCCTTGGCAAATGATTTAAGAAGGAAATTGTTAACTGAATTTCATAATTCACCTTTTTCTGGACACCCTGGCATTACGAAAATGCTTGTTGATCTTAAGAAGCAATACTTCTGGAAGGGAATGAAAAAGGATGTGGTGGAATTTGTAACACACTGCTTGGAATGTCAGCATGTTAAGGTGGAACATATGCATCCCGCTGGATTATCAGTATCCCCACAAAGTTGTTCCACAAAGATAAATGGAAAGTGATAACTATGGATTTCGTTCAAGGATTGCCTATGTCAATGAATAAGCATGATATCATCCTGGTTGTCGTCGAAAAATTAACCAAAGTGGCACACTTCATTGCTGGTAATTTGAAAGACGATGCACCAGTATTAGCAAGAAGATTTGTACATGAAATTTTCAGATTGCATGGAATACCCGAATTGATCATATCGGACGAGAGATCCGAGGATGACATCAAGGTTTTGGAAAATGCTTAATGCAGCCTTGGGAACTAAATTAAACTTCAGCTCGCATATCATCCGAGATGGATGGACAGCACTGAGAGAGTCAATCAAGTTTTAGAGGACATGTTAAGAATGTATTGCATGGACCAGCAGTATAAATGGGAGGAATACCTTCCACTGGTTGAATTTTCCTACAATAATACATACCATGCCTCTTTAAAAATGGTGCCCTTTCAAGCATTGTATGGAAGAAAATGTAGAACCCCGTTACTGGGACAACGAGAGGACAAAGAGGTAATTCGGCCGTAAATCCTCAAGGAAATGGAACAACAAATCAAAATGATTCGGGAACATCTAAAGGAGGCTACCAATAGGCAAAAGAGTTATGCAGACTTAAAGCGGGTTGATAGGAATTATAAACTTGGTGAGAAGGTATTTCTTCGGGTTAAGTCGAAAAAGATTTGGCTTCATTGTTGAGATTGTTTTGACTCGTACCTTGCTTTGCGCATCTATTACCCTATACGGGTTTGCATTGATAAAGGAATTGTTATGCAAATATTGTATTTCTGAGTTCAGTGTGTGAAAACGTTTGGGAAAAACAAAGTTGTGGTGATATTAATAGACTATTATGCGAGTTATAATTCCTTGATTTTTTTATTTGCTTAAAACACGGGTTCCCTGGGACAGTAAGGTTATTGTAGCATCTTACTTTGTTGTACTAATTTGATATGGTATTCTGCCTGTTGGTTCTTTTGGTACTAATGTTTATAGACCAGTTGCAATGAACTCTGGTCAACTTTTTGGAAAGGTAATAGTAGTTTTCAATTACTGAATATACTACTCTGAATGAATTATACTATTGGAGTATGTCTGCTCTAAATAAGAGGTATTTGGATAGACAGTAGAAGAGGTAATATGATCTTGCTCCCTTATATTCGATTATTGATTTTCGTTTATTTCTCTTTGACCGTTATCATTGATTGATGTCACATTTGGATTAAAACTTCTAAGACAAATGGCTATGAGGAAAAGAAAGAGAGTGTGAATGGATAATTTGAATTAATGATCATTTTTCTCTCATACAGTTGGAAATCTATAATTGTTATGGAACAATTTCGTATTGCTTGGGTTAAGCATTGGTATTTAATTGTTGTTTGCTTGTTCTCTTCTGGCCGCTTGATTGCGTGAAATCGATGAGTTGTATGAAGGAAGGGACAATAATTCGGTTTAGATTTTAGTTAAGATCTATCTTTTGAATTCACAACTATTGTAAGAGAATGGAATTGATAGCATTTATGTTAGAACAACAGTTGCACAGTTGTGTTTTTAGTTCTTACAGATGTTTGTAATCTGGAACTGTTGAAGGAAATTACTTCTTGTAATAATTATTTGGGAAAGAGGGCAGTAATCCTTTGTCTGATTAAGAGGGTTATTGGATGATTGAGTTGATATGCTGTTCATCCTTTTTGGTATTTAATTCTTGAATGATGTTCATATTAATGTTTCATAAAAGAAGGTTCTTTTATTGAGACAGTTAATTAAAAGCACCTCATTTTAAAGACAAGTGCTTAATATGCTCGATTCAATGAATCGACTCTGCAAGTAATTTTGCAGATGAAACTTGAGTATAAATGAAGACATGGTTGTTTTCTCGATACTTTGATTAATCAAGATGGATTGTATTGATAGCTATTACTCCTCCATGAGGAAATGAGAAAGGAAGAAGTTACATTCTTCTATCTTTATGAGTTGTAATGTTGTTTGATATAAACAAAGTCCAGTCGTTTGGACTGGAAAATGTATAGATTGTAAATCTGATGGATGAATACAAGTAAAAGTGTGATATTTTCAATAACTGTATCAGTTTGATATTGTTGAATAAGTTTGAGAATATAACATTATTCCTTGACTTGGAATTATTCAAATGTTAATGGATGAATTTAAAAGGAAATAACATCTATTCTTTACTTGAATGCAACTTTTACGTTGAAATGTGCAATTAGTTCATACTTGGGTTAAGATGAATTTTGAATTGACATTAAAAATATTTAGATAAACACGAAATCCTAATTGGAAGGTATTCGGGATTAGTTTGAAAGCTAAGGGATATCAAATAACTTAGGGGCAGCCAAACCTTGTATTCAGACTCTGTTAATAGCCTCGAATGTTTAAATTCAGAAAATAAAGATATGGAAAATCATATCTATTGTTAACAGACCTTAACTAAGTAAGGTTAAGGAGGATAAATGAATAAATTCATTTAGAATTAGACCTCATTTAAATGACGTCTAATAAGATGGAATTCTAAATTTGTTTACAGTTGTGGAAAAACTTGGTTAAGTTTAATAGGTTAAACTTATTAGATTTATCGATAATGGACTGATTAGTCCAAAGAATAAGAAAGGAACCAAGAAGTGAATATGCAACCATTCGGTATGAAGGAGGAGATGCGTATTAAGCCAGAAGACGGATTAAGTCTCTCTTAGCTACATACAACTGTAACAAGAACAAGGATAAAGGATCAGCATGGCTGCTGAAAGTTGATCTTAAATACTAAGATTATAACCAAATCACAATTAAGCTGGATGTGTACCCTTGATGAGAGGATTCCGTAGGACATTAACATACGCCAACTACAATATGGTGTCTTCGTGACGGCGGGGCCTTCATGACGACACAAATTTCACTCGAAAAAAATGTTTCAGAGGTGTGCACAATACTTGGAAAACGTAAACGGGTATCATTGTCATTATCAATTCCGCCCATTGGGTTGTGGGACCAAGGGATCACAATTTTATGTCTTTTCCTTTTTTGGACCATTGATGGTCATACAAAATGAAATAAAATGATTTTTAAAAAGAAAACTAATTACTTAAAGAAATATAATCTATGTTTTTGGGGTTTTCACAATATTTCAGATCAAAGCAATAAAAACAAACTAATCTATCAAAGGAAATCTTTTTGTTCTTTTCTAATTTTAAGTAATGCATTATAATCTAATAAATAAAATAAAGACAATTAATCAACCGGATGTAGCTAGTTATTTGTGTAAATGTATGAATATAATCTAAAGTAAATAACCTAACCCGATTAAAACCCTTCAAACCCTACCTCGAGGTGAAGACAAAATCATGAACCGTAAAGGGGGCTATTGTTCCCCACAACTTCCCTAGTAATGTTAAAGAGGCAAGCTTACTAATGATTTTATCTACTTGTGATTGAATAATTTTATTGAAACGAATGATCTTATACTCTATTTGATATGTGATTGAAACTAGTGATTTGAAATTGACAATTCAACAAACAAGGCAAAAAAACACACAATTCCAACCGAACAAGCAAGAGCTTTGGAAAATTTGGTTGTGTATGTATCTGTCCCCTCAGTATGTTCCTTTATTTCTCTGAGTGTTCATGTGAGTCCAAGGGATTGGGAATGCAAGAACAATAGTAGGAGGATGGCACTTGAGTAATGGTAGCTTGATGGCAGTCCGAATGCAATGTAGGTAGAAGAGAGATAACACAAGAGATCAGATCTTGGCTATGCAATTCCTAGCAAGATCGTAGCAGAAATACAATGCAAGATACACAAAAATTCTCACCCCCTTTGCGTGAATACAAGCATGGAATATATAGGAATGGAGGATGGGAGGTTCCTTCATGCACAAGGCAAGAAGAATCAGTTCCAACTAATTAAATATATTTAAAAATAGGAGGAAGGAGAACTAAGCAATCAAAGCTAATTTTAGACAATTTGGCTCACGGATGCATGCACAAAGTGAAATTAAGTGAACTGTTGCATGTTAAAACATGCATAAGAGAATCTAGAAATGTGGGCAAGACCGCTTCCCTTCGCAAGGTGGTGTTTTCGGGACCGCCACTCTATTTTCGGAAGGCAGTTTTAGAACCGCCACCTAGGCAAGGCGGTGGTCCTAACACTAAAGGCCAAAACATGCATAAAAAGAGGCAGGAAGCTAGAAAAAAAGTGGGAAGCCTAAGTAAAGACGTCTAGGTAACAAATATATACTGCGAATGGAAATTGGATCTCGAACACCTTGAAAGAACCTGAATCATCATTGGGGACTTTTGTAACTATGTTTTCGACAACGCAACACATGTAATTTTTGGTGCATCATCCTAGTTAGGTTGACCTCCTTATAGGAACATGCACATTAGGCATGCCTCCTCAACATCCATATAATTATCCACAAAGAACACCAACTAGGACAACGTTTTCAAATGTCACTCCAGTTGAAAACATGACACCTCCGGCTTGGCATCAAACAATCCATACCGAACATTGATCCTCCTTAAACATTTATTCAAATTCACCACAAGGAGACATGTTCTCTTCTCCGGGATGTTCATTCAACCATAGGGATTCCCTTATACCCCGCCAATACATATGTTGTGCCATATCAACAAACCATACCACCCCCATCCCCTCAAAGAAGCACCATCGATGGTCGAGGCCTATGCAGAGGGACTTATTCGAATATTTAAAAGAGCCCCTAGACTTCACTATACAAAGTGTTATGCTTTAAGAGCTCTTCCTGGTTTTCCCAAATATAAAGGGAAGGGGATCCAAACACACACATTAAGGCCTATGCCATAGCCATACGGGAGTTACTCCTGGGGACGGGGTGATCGCTAAAATATTCCCTAAGACCTTAGAAGGTATTTCCTTGATTGGTATTACTTGAATACCTCAAGCCTCGATACACTCATTTAAACAAATCGTGTCGAGTTCATTAAAGCTTTTGACATGAACAAATTATTAAGAACGGGAATCAAGGAGTTCTTGCATATTAAAAAGAACATAATGAATCGTTGCTCATTTTATTCAAAGGTGGTGTACAGTCCTCTACTCATCAGTAAGTTCTCCAAACATGGATAAAATGGAATTATGTGATTTATTCCTTAAGTCTCTCAATAGAGAGATAAAGGAAGAAGTCCAGAAGTTCCCACTAAGAAATTATGATGAGGTACTCGAGAGTGCTCTCCGAATAGACCAAGCAACGATAGATAGTGGTCGTAAGACATATGGAACAAATGGGAAATTAACCACTCCAAATCAAAACACTGCAGCCTATACTAATACCAAGAACGCTAATCAAGAACCTAAGATCCTTAACAAGAACCGTGGAGTCACAACAGATGGAGTAACTGACCAAGTTAAAAGGGAAAACATTGTAAACATTTCACCACCTGTTAATAATCAACGAAATAACAATTTTACTACAAAAATCAACGCAATGGATTTTAATCGTCCACCACAACCACAACAACAACAAAAATAATGACAAATCCAAACACAAGGTCCAAATCAAAACCCAATTGGATATCAGAGTCAAAACCAAAGGCAACAACCTCAAAATTTTAACTCTAACAACCAAAGCAACCTTATCAGAATTTTGGGCCACAATAGGTTTTAAATCAACAACCTTGAAATTATAATCCCAATTTGTATTGTGGCTTCCACAATATTCAAGGCCATGATACTAGGACTTTTCATGACTACGATAAATTCATGCAACGTTTGCCAGAAGATCAAAAACAACTCTTTATAGATATTTTTTTAGAAAATTTTGTTGTACCCACGCTAAACACTTATACTGGGAAATTTCCCCTCAAAATGCACCCTCAAGATCTTTAATGATCCACTCCCAAACCATTCTAACAATAAAGTTAGATCCTAACCGAAAAACAAGGGTGTTATAACAGAAACAATGATCATGAGGCTTCAACTTCATTAAATCCACCGCCGCACCCCAACTAGAACTCGACCCCAAACTAAGATAGTTGGTTTGGTAGAGTTAGACACCGAGCTACCCATAGAAACCATAACAAGAACATAGGATTATTCTTCTCAACCTACTCCAAGATATCCATTGGAACCGCAGGACAATAGTCAAAAACATTGGTAAAACCCATAGGCGCCTATGATTTAATTAACGATTTAACTAAAACCTTCTCTCACATCTCCTTTTGGATTTGTTAAAGAACTCTCCTACCCACAGTGGCTACCCTCTTAGAAGCATTAGGCCTTGATCATTTAATCAACATCACGCCTCCTCTAGAAACACAAGTAAACCATGTAGAATTTGACGTTTATCCTCCGGGGAAGCCAGATAGGGATACTGAATTTATATTTGATATAAGAAAAATGCCAATAGATGTTGAGATTGCACAAAGAGGTGACCCATCTTTACATTTTCAAGTATGGATTTGCAATAATTATGTTAAAGATGCAATGGTTGACGATGGGGCAGCAGTTAACATAGTCCCCTTCAATTTTCTTCAAAAGTTAGGATATGGAGAGACAAACTATTCCACAACATGAAAAACGCTAAGAGGTTATGATAGCCTCAAGGCCACTTCAATTGGAACCATAGTTTTACCGGTCACTTTAGGACCCAAAACAGTCCTCACTTAATTTTATATTATAGATCAGAAACCAACTATAATATGATCCTCTCGGTCATGCCATGGATACACCGTATGAAGGCAATCCCTTCCACGTTATTCCAAGAAATAAGATTTCTATACTTAGGGAAAATATTTGTGGCATAAGGTGACCCAAAACCCTTCGATATACACCTAGCTGATTTGAAGAAAAGACCAGAATTCACTCCGAGATTGAACTCCCAACAAATCAACTCATCAAACCAATTAATTTAAAACCAAAAGAAGAGTTGATACCCACCACAATTAGAAATTACAAATCCAGCCGAGGACATCCCAACACTCAAAAATGAGACTAATGTTATAAAAATAGTGTCACTAGGGACTACCACAAAAATTTTCGAGTTGCTAGAGAAGGACTTTCCTATTCTCCTACCATTTGATTCTATGGGTATGGCACACACCCTGGGAATTGCTTCTCTTCCATCAGATGAAATTTTTATGGTAGAAGTAACTAAAGCAAAGGAAATATATATGACAGATATCCCAACATCCATTTTTCCAAGAAAGTATTGGATGCTCCAATTCGATGGAGCTAGATGTCACTTTGGAGCTGGGGCGGGAGTAATATTTACTTCACCCAAGGGAAAGATCCTACCTTTCACCTTTAAATTAAACTTTGAATGTACAAACAACAGGGCTGAGTATGAAGATCTCCTCCTTGGCCTCATCCTAGCCAAAAGAATGGGTGTCAATGACATTAGAGTGTTAGGAGACTCGCAACTAGGTGCAAACCAAGTCTCTGAGGTATATGAAACTAGGGTTGAACATTTACAACTATACAAAATAGTGGTATTAGATCTAAGCAAGGGATTTAACTTCATATCAATTGAAGTATCCCATGAGAACAGAACCTTCTCACAGACTTGATAACAACCTCAGCTTCCCGTTTCACTCCAAACAGTGAGTTGGAAGATACAAATTTCACAGTATCACTTTGTATCGAACCATTAGTGCATAAAATACCAACAAACTCACTCCTGACTCATGGAGAAGCTGAGGATGATTTTTCTATCATGGATCACTTTGATGATGATAGAGTCACTCTTGAATATCTAAATGCCTATGCAGAGCTACACCTTGCTCACCGTATAGTTGATCTTTCCCTAATACCACATTCCTCTTCCTATTTTGGAAATCCCATGGTAGAGTCTCCTCCACAGAAGGATCTTGATATCTATGAGATAGAAAATGGAGAAAGCTTGGAACTACCTCCAGTACCACCGAATTTGAAGAAGGTAATGCTTCTTTAATAGAAGAAACCATTGACATAAACATTGGAACGGAGGAAGAACCAAAAATTTTGAAGTTGGGATCCTCGTTAACTCTAGAGGAGATAGAAATACACACCCAAATCCTCAAATAACATCAAAAGGATTTCACATTTAACTATAAAGAAATGATGGGCATTGCACCACATGTCGCGGTACATAATCTTGTCACTAAACCAGATGCAAAACCAATTAAACAGAAGTCAAGACCAATGAAGCCAAAAGTGGCTCTCATGGTAAAAGAGGAAGTAATAAAACTTCTCCAAGTGGGATTCATCAAGACCCGTTGACTATTCACAATGGGTATCTAATATCATCCATGTTCTAAAAAAGAATGGGAAGATACACATTTGCATAGATTTTCGGGATATTAACAAATCTTGTCCCAAGGATGACTTCCCATTACCATCCATTGACATTATCATTGATGCAATAGCTAGATTTGAACTATTGTCCCTCATGGATGGGTTCTCAGGGTATAATCAGATTAAAATATCTAAACAGGATCAAGCCAAAACTACATTCATAACTCCCTGGGGAACATATTGCTACGTTGTCATGCCATTTGGTCTTAAGAATGCCGGCGCTACATATCAATGGGAAATGACATATATATTCCATGATCTTATCCATAAAATTGTGGAATCCTATGTGGATGACTTGTTGGCCAAGGCCAAGAAATGCTGTGATCATCCAGAAGTGCTCGTATCATCCTCTCACGATTAATTGAATATGGCGTCACATTAAACCCAGAGAAGTGCGTGTTTGGTGTGACAGGAGGAAAAATTATGGGCTACATTATATCTTCACGAGGGATTGATGTTGATCCAACCAAAATACGGGCTGTTCTCGAAATGATCCCACCATCAGATGAGTCTAGAATCAGGTCATTTCTTGGGAAACTCGGTGCAATCCGAAGGTTCATCCCATATTTAAGTTTTGCCATTCATCCAATCAACAATCTATTAAAGAAATATTATAGCATTGATTGGACTGAAGAATGCAATGAGGCCTTTGAAGCAGTTAAACACTTCTTGTTGTCTCCACCCATGCTAATGCCTCCCAAACCAGACCGCCCTTTGATCCTATACTCACGAGCCACTCATGTCTCGCTAGCCTGCATGTTGGCTCAAGAAGACAATGATAAATGGGAACGTGCAGTCTATTTCATTAGCCGAACGTTGCTTGATTATGAAACATGTTACACATAGGTAGAGAGAGAATGCCTTGCCATAGTCTTTGCAACAAAACGTTTAAGACATTACATGTTAAACCAAGAAACAAGGGTCATTGTAAAGACAAATCATTTACAAACATTTCTCACGCAAGGGTCTTTATCTAAAAAGGTTGGACGTTTCATAACCTTAATGGGTGAATTTGAGTTGACATTCGTAAACCAAAAATCCGTTAAGGGACAAATCATTGCAGATTGGTTGGCTGAAAATCCACTAGATGGAGGTGATCTGGTAAATCTGGACTTTCTTGATGAGTGTGTATACTTGTCAAAACAGGCCCCCATCTCTACATGTCCCTGGTACACTGATATCATCAATTTTATCATAGACCATACATACCGGAAGGTGCCACATCACAACAAAGAAGGTGGTTATGCATTATCACCACTAAATATGTTGTTTTAGAACAAGTACTATATCATAAAGCCTTCGACGACATGCTTCTAAGATGCGTCGACACAAAAGAATCCAAAAGATTCTTCATGAATCCCACAGTGGGATATGTGGAGGCCACTTTGGTGGTCATGCCACCGCTCGCAAAATACATCGGATGGGATATTTTTGGCCCACTCGAGCATGATGTAGTGGAATTTGTATGTAAGTGCCACAAATGCCAAGAATTCTCTCATGAGATTCACATGCCAGCACAATCCCTGCAACCAATAGCGACCCCGTGGCCCTTCTCCACGTGGGGTCTGGACTTGATAGGGAAGTTCTCTCCCTCATCAACCGATGGCCATAATTTTATAATTATAGCCACAAAATATTTTACCAAATGGGTGGAGGCCATGCCTCTCACCACAGTACCAAGTTTGGTAATTGCCAAATTCATTCTGAACCAAATTATTTGCAGGTATGGTGTCCCACAAGTCATTATCTCAGATAATGGCACGTCCTTTAAAAATGATGAAGTTTGTGAGTTATGTAGAAAATTCAAGATAAACCATCACATGGCCTCTCTTTACTACCCTCAAGCCAATGGGCAAGCTGAAGCAACAAACAAAACATTAAAGGCTATTCTCCTCAAAATAGTCAAGGAGAACAAGCAAGATTGGCATTTAAAACTATATCCGGCCTTGTGGGCCCATCGAACCTCAATAAGAACACCAACAGGAGCAACCCCTTTCTCGTTGTATTATTCGGGTAGTAAAATAATTCTCCCACTTGAGGTTGAAATACCAGTCTCCGCATCTCATTACAAGGGATTCTGGATGAAGAAGCTTATAGGGAGGCATGACCTCTCTCAACTGGAAAGCCTTGACGAGGCCAGGCTAAATGCCGAACAACAACACAGAGCCTATGCTGACCGGATGTGCCGGCAGTATAACAAAAAATTCTATGAGTGAGAAATATATGAGGGAGATCTAGTTCTAAGGCTAGACAACCGGATCGATAAGAAAACCGGTGAAGGAAGGAAGTTCCGGCCCAAGTGGTTGGGCCCATACCGAGTCATGAAGGACTACGGAAATGGTGCATATCTTTTGTGCACACTAGAAGGTGAGGAATTCAATGAAACTATCAATTCCTTGCATCTTAAATGGTTTTACGCATAAGAAATCAGAATCACCACTTGTACATTATAGCTACCTACATTGCATTAGTCATTTAGTTGTTTCATTCTATCCACTCATTTCGTAAAAATGGTAGTCCAGGAACTTACTCTTAAGCAATTTATTACAAATTTATGAAAATATTGGCAAAAGCATTCAAAACACATCTCTTCAAACATCATCAACTATTTTCAAATCTTCTCATCAAGTTCGACAGACAAGTATTGATGAAAACCATACCAAGGCCTGCATACTTGGTTTTGCTCTTTCTTTCTACTAAGTGAAGTTGTCCTTACCTACGGTCTATTCTAGAAGCTTCTTGGTGTCACATCTATCCCTCTTAAAATCTCTTTGAAAGAAAGGATATCCCAAAGTCATAGATCGAAATGTCAAAATCAAATGGAATCAAAAGCACCAAGCAAACAAAATATTTTATTTTACACACTTCTTTTCCCCATCAACCTTCGGTGATAAGCCCACATCTCTTACTGGTGGTGTGAGGTTGGGAAAGGAAAGAAGTGCCCTTACTCACCTATATCTTGCCTTTGGTGACAAACCCATGCTTCTTACTAGTGGCATGAGGCAGGATGTGGGGGGTCCATTCACACAAATTAACAAATCTTGGTATGCTAGAAGCACAAATCAAATTCTATTAAGAGAAAACAAATATCCAAATTCCAAAGAGATCAAATCCTCAAAACCAGATTTTGTCAACCAAGTTTCCATTTATAAATCTAAGTCTAGATAAACTAGAAAGTAAGTGGCCTTCTAAGCTTGGTGGTAGCTTTGAGTAGGGTAGGTGTGTAGGTCTAAGTTTGGTTTTTATTACTAGTTTTGTCTATCTCTCATCATTCCATTCAGTCAAACTCATACAATTTGTGCCCTTCCTAACTCTTGGTGTAGAGCCCTCACATCTTACTAGTTGCGTGGAGTTGGGAATGGGGCAAGTTCATCTCTTTATCACTATACATTCATCATGTTTTGCCAACATAAGAAGAAATTACAAACATTTCCCAAAGAGGTTCAAAAGTTCAAAGCTACCATATGTTTATATCATCACATATCAACATTACAAAAGCATAAAAAAGAGAAACATTCTACTCAACATTTGTTATCATTTGTCATCCATTGCATACATACTGAAAAACATGAAAACAAATACTCTAAAAACATCTAGTATACATGTGGAAACAAGTCACAAAATTCTAGGCACCAAGAGTCTAGATCCAAAGATAAAATATATATATATATATATATATATATAAATCAAGTTTCATATACAATGCCATCATGCACTAGGCATGGTCAAAATGCTCAATGAGCCCGAAAAGTACAAAAACACTCATATAAATATCTGACAAAATACTACAAAATGGCCTCTCAATCCCTATGGGATCCCTCAAAGGGCACATGACCACGTCTAGGACTTCGCTACGCCGGTGCTCCGAATGCACTGAGGGCTCGCGGTCATGACACGGCAAGAGCTACCATCTCACTATGAGAATGACTCCTCCTCATCAAGTGCTCGGCCATCCTATATCCAAGCTACCTCAACATGGAGAGAAGTCATGATCTTCGCCACATGCCAGACAGAGGCAAAAACATTGGTATGCCTACCGCCATGAAGGCTCCCCCACATCCATAGAATAGCTCAACACGAGTCTTCTCTGAGGGGAGCACAAGGTATCAGTGCATACTCATGAATCAAGTCTCGCCACTCATCAACAGTCACTGCAAATAAAGGAGAAAACAAGTTAGAAAATGATCAAAGATAAAACCAAGAGTAAACAAAACAAAAATAAATAACAACTAAGACAATTCTAACTAAAACAAAGTCAAGAGAAGAGTGACAACTCACTCGGATCGCTGGGCCTCCAAGAAGGATCTCTAGGATCCGCGCCTACCACTGATGCCGCCACTGACTGGTGTCCCTCTCCCACATCTGGGGAAATGTGATGGCCTGCAATGGACTTGCCATCTCCCCCTAAAGTCCTGAGAGAGAAACTCCTCTGAGACCGAGTCACCCTCTCTGCGCTCCGCTCCGACCCTCTCGGCCCGTAGGATCTCCTGAGTATCATGCCACTCGGGATCACTATCATCCTCCCCACCCATCTCTCTAATCTCCATCTCCTCTATCTCCTCCTCTATCTCTCCCCCAGTGAACTCCTCAGACTTGGAGTCCATGTCAATGGGCTCATCATTGCTATGGGCGGGACCGGCGGTAATCCAAAGTAAAGGTGCCTGAGGAGCACCGGCTCTCCCTCGAGCACGTACCACCCTCCTGGCCGCGATAGGAACACTGGGGGTAACAATGGTCCAACCCGCCTCTAGGACCTCCCCGAGCCTCACGAATAGATCTATACACTGGCCCCACCGGAGGAAACATGTCAATATAGGGGAGGCCAAACTAGTGTGTGGTACTCTATCAAAGGGGTGGATCTCCAACTTCCCCCCCTATCTACCAGCTGACTAGTAGTCTGACAAGCAATCAATGTAATGGTCTCCTCTCCCCATAGCCCTACCATGGCCTGATAAGGAGTGGCCTCCATATCTGCAAGTGGTCAAAGAGGCCACTGGCTGGTGGGGTGCTCTAAGAATAGTCATCCCTATCCACCTCTCACCGCCCCTGATGGCCCCGGATCCTCTACCTCTACACCTCTCCCATATGGAGTGATATGCTCATACACCCAACTCATGACAAGAGTCGGGTGGCTCAGTGACTGTCCCTGTAGTCAGACCACCCTGTATAAATCATGGTAGGTGGTCCCGAGGATGTCTTACTCCCCAAGCATAGACACGTCCATGGCCCTCAATCTGTGTAATAATGGGGGCCCAACAATATAAGAGGGTGTCTCCTCCCTTGTCCCCAATCAATCTCGAAGCAAGGATGCCCATGATGGCCTTCATGGAGCACAAGAATGTCTGACTCAATAATGGAGTGGATCCTCACTCCCTTCTTCGACCCCATCGAAACAAACTACATCCCCATATAGGTGGCCCACTGAACCACCTGAGATCTCGATACTGCTATCTTAAGAGACAACCACCGCCCAAGGATCGAAACCCCCAGTATACGGTAAACATCCTCCAGGGTGATGGTCCACTCACCCCTAACTCCTGGCAATCGGAAGGTGTTCCGATCCACATCCCAATATGAAAATAAGTCACATAGTATGTGACTAGCAGGTGCAACGTGAGGGACCTGTGCAATCCTCCAAATGCCAGCCCTCTGAAGTGTATCTCGCTCTACCTGAGTGAGTGCCTCTAACACTGCTGGGAGCCAATCACACTCCCTCTCTCGACTCCATCTAATATTCCTCTTCTGCATACACCCAAAAACACAAAAAGGAGTAAGTTAGTATCAAAATCCAATTGGAAAACTATCAATAACATGTAAAATGCTAAAAATGCAAAAATAAGTAAAGAAAGCATTATTTTGGCTTTCTGTCACAAACCGCCCTGTGCAGAGTGGCGGTTCCATAACCACCGCCTTCTAAGGTGGCGGTCCCGTAACCACCACCCTGCATGGGCAGCGGTCCTATCCCGAAAACACAAATGGCTCGAATACCCTAAAAATGCCTAAAAACAAGAAAATACACCATTTTAACTAAAAAAAAACCTACCCTATGGGCCCCCTAGAGACTCATTTAAAACTAATATTTTCAAAAATAACCCCCAAGACAAAGATTTCATCATTTCCACATTTTAGGTTCAAAAACAATAAATTGAGAAGAACTAACCTGAGACTTCGCGGGTCGATGTTCCACTCTCGGAGGCATGATCACTATCTCACCACGAACGTTTTGACTATACTCTCATCAAAAACCATCACCATGGGTCCCAGAGCTCAAAAACTATCAAATCAATCCATGTAAATGAATAGTGAAATGAGTTCATTATATATATATATATACCTTTTAAAATTGATTTTGAATGTCTTTCGCAGGGTCAGAGCATCGATGGAGGTAAGTTCTAAACCCCACGTAGATGGTAAGTCCTCTTTTCATATCAATTTAGCCTTATTTCTCAATTTATTTTATCTATCTGCACTTGAGTCCCTTTTTTTTCATTTTGTAGATAACGGGATCTTGGATGGTGACTTTCCAACACACAGGCGTGTCGTATAACTCCTAACTCCCCATTTGGGACCGCCATACTCGGATCCACCATTTTACACCTCTTCATGGCTAAGATGCTTCTCCGAGGGGGAAATATGTATGTACCCAAAATTGTAGGGTACTGCACCACCAGAACGATGTTACACATACCCCAATGATGATACAGGTCTCCTTGCAAGGTGTTTAGAATCCGAAAAGCTCGCCAAGTATACGTTTGTATCCCGCATGCCCCGCTCGGCCTCCGCATGCTTTTTTTGCCCTCTTCCCCCTTTTTTCTTGCATTTTGGTCTTCAATGATGAAATCACCACCCCCTGCTCGGGCGGGTGGTCCCATGACCGCCGCCCAGGACAGGCGGCGGTCCCATAACCACCACCCGCACATAGGGCGGCGGTCCTGTACGCATTTTCCAGATTCTTCCGACGATCACGTCAAACGTAAATCTTCAATTTTACCCACTTTCTTCAACCACTTTGGCTTGCATTAATGTTTTTGGTTCCCTGGTAATAGTGTTTTCCTTTGTTTATAGTAAAAGAGTTCAATTGGGAGTTACCCTCTGGTAAATGCATTTTGCTATAAATAGCCATCTTGTTTTCAAACAAATGGCCCCTCACCTTCTCAATTCTATTATTCAGTATTTTGAATTTCTTGCTTAGAATTCTATCAATTTCATGTTTTTCCTCCATTATTGGTTTCCTTTTTTTTTAGAGGTCATTCGATCTTCTTGTTTCAGTCTTGCTTCATTGTTGTTCCATACAAGTCAGCTTAGCATAGAATAGTTTCATTTCTAGATTAGAATCCATTAAAGTTGCAGGTTTTTTTTTGTCACAAGGATAGATTCTAAAACTCTCGGTACATTTGTGTTGTATTCCCACAATAAATCCCACTAGGAATTGCATAGTCAAGCTCTGTTCACTTGCGCTATCCCTCTCCTACTCGCATTGTATTCGGTCTATATCCAAAGCTTCCATTGTTCGAATACCATCTTCTGTTGATACTATCATATACATGCTTTTGGATTCATGAGAACACGAAGGAATGAGGAGATCACACTGAGGGGATGAAATCACACACAACTGGATTTACCACTGTTTTGTAAATGCCAGGTTTGAGCTATCAAAGTTCTAGTTACAACGTATCAAATAGAGTAGTGAATTATTTTATTTCAGTTAAAAGTTCACTCTCGATATCGCTAGGAAGCTATGGGGATTGATAGTTTCTGAGAAACTGTGATTCATTCCTCACTTCTGAGGTAGGATCGAGAGTCTTTCAATTTAAAATAATTAGTTGCTTAGATATTTAGGATAAAATCACAACTGCACAGGAAAATAGCCACACCAGGCTACTTTGTTTGTTTTAAATTTGTTACTAGATTAGTTGTTCATTTTTCTAAATATACTAGAATAGCTGCTCTTTAATTTCATTAAAATACATCATCGAAAATACAAAAATAGAAGAATGCTTGCATAGTGTAAATACATCTTTCGTAATCAGTTTATTAATTTTAGTTAAAAGTTGAATCATTTTGTATGACAATCACAGGACCTAGAGAGCCTAGAGAATATATATTTGAACCAATAGTGCCTCAACCAAATCTACCCACAACATTAGCTGATATAGATCAAGACCTTAGGATACAGGTCTTTCGAGCAACAACAAACCTACAAGCAATTAGTGAACAACTGAGAGGTTAAATATCGAAGACGACAAGGCATACACATTTTGGTCAAATCATCCTAACTATAGATTGCCTTGATAAAATATCCAAATGACTGTACAAGGATTCAAAAGAGAACAAGCATTTGGTTGTGATCCTTTAGTTCCACAACCTGATGCAGGAGACCTCCTCATTGACATAGATACTAGCTTTACATTCAAGTTGCTAGAACACCTGTAAGGTATTCTGAGAAAATTATACAACTTCTAGTTCTAAACATAGAGGTTGAAAAGGCGTATGATTACTGGATAGTCGGAAGAAGGGATTGATTCTTCACATGACCATAACAGGTCCACAACAACCACGAACTCATGGTTGTGATCCCCAAGTCCCACAACCCAATGGGCCTACAAATCAATTAAGTATTGACACCGCTTACGAACGCTGGTATTTAGATCCTCACCACTCCCACCAGATATCATAATACAGTTCTCCATATTAAATATAGAAGCCAATCAATCTAATATTTTCTGGGCTAGACCAGAAAACCACCCATAGTTCACTACAAATCCACTAAGCCTCCTATCACCATTTTCATGACCTTGTCTGGAGATATATACGAAGCTCCCACAGGTCACTTCCCACGTATCCAACAACCAAGAAACAGGATCTCGACAGAGCTCGACATTGATTGGAGCCTCCGAACAACTATTATATCCGAATGATCCATTACACCAATTCAAGTTAGGAGGGCCTTCTTTGCCTTAGATTCACAGATTCCATTATTGTGTATTGAGGATATAAGATTACCCGATTAGCTTGTCTGTATCCATTCATATTCAACATTCACCAACTATCTCGGCATGACCTCAGGAGGTCGGGTACGAGGAAGAGGTACTTGTAGATTCTTTTCCATCAATTATAATAATATACTCTGGAAATAATATTTGGCTACTAAATAGAGATCCTTAAGAAATCCTTATTTAAATCAACATTGATTTCCCCATTTTTCTTCCTTACAAGTACAAGGTTAGCTACCCAATTTGAGTGCTTAATGGAAGACTCCAATGAGCTTTTAAAGCATTATCTACATCAAGGTGATCTTTGAAGAGGGATAAAAAAATTTAAATCATTGTATTTCCAAGAAAATATCTCGCATAATCTCTAAAAATATCAATAAATGCATCTTTTTGAACAAATTTTACCAAGATTAAGACTTTACCATCAAGAATGGTGAAATTTTCATGTTGATTTGTTCTGTATCAAGACAACTCTCTCATGATTCATTTCATCATTTTCACTAAACATGGCTTCCAAAGTAACAAGACCTTTTGGAATTTTGTTTGTTTTGAGCTGCATAATCTGATCTTTGTATCTATTTTGTAGTTTTCCCCGATTTTGAGAGAAAACTCTTCCTCTTCCTACAAAATCTGATTATGTGTGCATCATATCAAAAACTGCAACGTATGTTATTTTTTGGAATAGATGACCTCACTATAACCTCGATAAGAGGCTATAATTTAGTATTTCCAATATGTTGGTATATCAAATTGAGAACCGATGGCTACAAGCCTATCAAAGCATTTTAATTTCTATATCTAGAAATAAATTGAATATTAACAACAAGAAAATCATCAAGTATGTCTCACACTCTATGTTCTATAGGTTCTCGTACGCACCCAAAATTGTAAGGTACCTATCATGGAACGGTAATAAATGCCCCAATGATGATACAGTCTCCTCGCAAGGTGTTCTGGATCCTAGAAAAGCTCCTGAGTATGCGTTAACATCCCGCATGCCTCGCTTTGCCCCCACGCCTTTGTTTTTCCCTTTCTTTCCTCTTTCCTTGGCCTTTTGACCTTCATGGACGAAACCGCCGCCCCGGCAGGAGGCGGTCTCGTGACCGCCGCCCGATCGGGAGGCGGTCTGTAACCGCCGCCCGAGAGCAGGTGGCGCGGTCTCCAGTGCGCGCGCTTCCAACGTTCTTTTGACGCGACCCGCGTGAAATATCAACGCTTTACCATCTTTTTCTGCCGACTTGAGCACGCATTTATGTTTTTGGTCCCCTCGAATAGTGTTTTTCTTTTGTTTAATGTTTAGGAGTTCAGCTTTGATTTGATCTCTCGCATGTTTGGATTCCTATAAATGCATGGTTTGTGCACATGCAAATGGCCCCGAATTTAGCTCAATTTTGCTCCAAAGTTTGTTTTGAATTTCTTGCATAAGAGATCTAGTTTTCTTTTGCTTAGAATTCTTAGATTTCTTAATGAGTGCTTTGGCTAGTATTGTGTCAGTGCAAATTGTAAGCCACATATCCAACTTGTGCAAGTGCAAACATTATTTCGAGCCACCATTTTTAACTCCAATTTTCATGTTTCAAAGGCATATGGTCTTTTAGCTTGCTTAAGATCGGGTAAAGCATAGGTTGTTACAGTTTGTTTTAGCTTTGTGTTACTGTAAGCCACAGATCCAACTTGTGCAAACAGTATTACTGTTTTGGAGTAGAATAGTCTAAGGCAGCCATTGAAGTTGCAGGTTTTGCTCTTCATACAGACTAGTTTCAGGTTCTGGATACTTTTGTTGCACGATTCGCAGTAGACCCCGCTAGGAATTGTATAGGCCAAGCTCTGTACTCTTGCGCCATCCCTCTCCTATCCGCACTCTATTCTGTCTGCATTCCAAAGGCTGTCCATTGATCCAAATACTTATTCCTGTTGATGCAAGCATTCCACGCTTTTCTGGATTCACGTGAGCACAAAGAACGTGGAGATCATACTGAGGGGACAAGAACACACACCTGGGCCGGATTCGCCACCGTTCTGCGAAATCCGTGTTCCATCTTTCAAAGTTTTAGTTAGAACTTATCAAATAAAGTAGTTAATCGATTTATTTAAGTTATTTCCATTCTCGATATCGCTGTGCCAGAAGTTGTGGGGATTGATAGTTTCGAGAAACTATGATTCATTCCTCACTTCTGAGGTAGGATCGAAGAATCTTGCAGATAGATTAGTTATTTCCTTGTTTAGAATAGATATACGAAATTGCACAGACAAATAGCTACACTCGGCTATTTTGTTTGTTTTACGTTGTTAGTTTAGTTATCAATTCTAAATATTTTAAATAATTCATGCTTTCTTATAAATTCCGTAAAATACAAAAAGAAATTATATATGTTAGAAGTGTATTTAGATTTTACTTTATTACTGTTTGTTTCATTACTGCTTTTTGCATGACAATCACGGGACCTAGGGAGCCCAGGGAATACATTTTCGAGCCAATTGTGCCCCAGCCCAATACCGTAGTGGCAATAACTGATATTGACCAAAACCTTAGGATACAAGTCTTCCAAACAACAACTGACTTCCAACAGATCAGGTCACAGTTGAGAGGGTTAAATATCGAAGACGACCAAGCACATCTGTTTTGGTCAAATCAGCCAAACTACAAAGTTATCCTGAAAACATCCGCATGATCGTAGAAGGATTTGAAAGAGAACAAATATTCGGTGCGATCCTTTAGTTCCACAAATGATTTGGAGACACCCTAGTAGATATAGATACCAGCTTAAGAATCCAAGTCGCTAGAACACTGTGAGGTATTTCGAGAAAATCGCACAATTGCTGATTCTAAACGTAGAAGCTAAAAGGCTTACGACTTCACCGGATGCTAGGGATCGTAACTTGATCTCCGTATGACCATAACGGGACCGCAACAACCAAGAGTCTATGGTTGATCCCTGCATCCCATCCACCCAACGAACTCCACAAGTCAGCCTAGATATAAACACCGGCCTTCGTACATTAGTATTTCACTTACTCGATTCCACCTCTCATCATTCAACAATTATCCCTACTAGACACAAACAACTAACAAAGCTAAAGAATTTTGGACTAGGCCGGAGAATCGTCCATAGAATCGACCATATTTACCATATGACCCTATCGTGAGAGAATACACTAAAACCATCCCGGTCATTTTCCACGCATCCCACAACCCATAGATCGAATCACGCCGAGCTCGATATTGATTGAGCCTTCGAGCATCATCCTCGCTGATCGATCTATCACACCACCTGTTAGAAGGGCCTTCTTCGCCTTAGATTCGCAAATACCATTAGTGCGTGTCCAAGACATTAGGTTGTCGACTAGTTTGTCTCGCATTCTACCCCACCCACTGTCTCACGACCTCCTGGAGGTCGGGTACGCGGAAGAGTCACGTGTTGATTCCCACGCCACCGTCGCTTTTCCGACGTACATTTACGCTTCTCATTAATGAGTTCTTAAAAGTATTAGAACCTCTCACCTAATGAATGAAAAGCTTGATGTCTCCAAAAACATGGAAATTCTTGATTCCTTTCTTCCTTTCCCACACCAAACCTTGAATAAGCACTTCATGCTCAAACATTGTTAGAACAAGAAAAGTGAAAAATAATAGTCGAGAAATTTATTGTTGTTTTTAAGGTGAAATCAACATCAAACCAGCTCCTGAACCATATTAGTTTTTAGAGCCATCAAAATAAAGTTTCCATAAACCATCATCTTGTTGATTTTCTTTCTCCATAGCTGGTATTTTAGTATTGTCCTCATGAATGCAATAGAATCCAAGGCCATGTTCTTAAATGATTTTACATGGGTCATACTCATGATCTTCATCGTTCTTTGATCCTTGAATAAATCTAGAACACCTTCTAATGCATACCCGTTTCAGCCTCAGAATCACTTAGCTACTCTTCACTTACAATATAATTTGCATTTATGACACTAGGTGTGAAAGGATCAATGTGAAAATTTGAAAAGGGTCTGAATTAATAGTCACTTTAGCCCCATACCTGGTTCTAAAGACAATATATGTCCAATCAGCTAAAATATAGCCACCAATCTTGGATGTGAAGTCTCTAGATAAACACATAACAAAATAAGGTGGTAGATCCACCACCATCACATCCTGTGAGATTGTAACACTTGGAAAAGCATGCAAAGTTAGTTTCAGATCTTTGATTATTCCAATGGTCTTAGTTGATGAACCATCAAGTTGTAATACTCCTTTAGTACTTGGTTCATACTTAAGGCCTAGCCTTTTAGCAACTAACTTGGGCATAACAAAGGTGTTGTTATCTCCACTATCAACCATGTAATTATGAACTAATGAATCTTAAATAATAAACAAAAGATAAAAAGGAGGTGATTTAACCACGTTTACCTCTTTAACAACTGCCTTTACATCTTTATGTGATTTTTGTTTTGTGCCTTTAGTTTTTGTTCTGTAATTTCCATCGCCATGTTGGATGTGTTTTTTCGCACAATGTAAACCTATTTTAATGTTAATTTTAGACCCGCAAGCTCTTGGATCAGTAAGTCCTTTTGTCCCAAAATAGACAATGTGTCCCACATGCTCATAGTAATGTTGGATTTATTCATGTGATCAACTATATTGAATGGAACAACTCCTACCTTAATCTTATTTATCAAAACAACTTGTTCCCGAGTACTAGGTGAAGAAGAACTCTTACTAAGAATATTATTATTTTCATGAGCTGGTACAATAGTTTGATCACCTAAATTTGATTCCATGGCCCTTTTCCTTGACCTTGTTACAACTACAAACAATTCATCCTTTTCCTTGGCTCCGATTTCCGATTTACAACCACATGATAACCTATTTCAAAGTTAACATTGTTGCATCGGCTTCCCCTTGTTCTTGTGAAAAATTTGGGTCTCCTTGTGCTACAAGAAATACACCTTGCTGAAAATAATGGAGTGCCTCCTCCCGAGTCATTTGTGTCATAGAAAACCCTTATGGTATGATATCTAAGGCTACATTTGGCTCATTAGGCTACATGTTAGCATCTTGAACCATGTTTGTTTGCATGGGAACCATGACTCTTGAATTTGTAGGGGCATTAGGATAATTTGTTGCAAGCGGTTTAGTTTCTTTAATGGATGGTTATGCTTGGTATGGTCTATAACCATGAGTAGAAGGGCATGTACTTATTATAATTTAGAAAAGGTGGTTGATATGGCATGTTTACTTGAGCTTGATTTCTTTCCAGCTGCACAATTTTTTTTCCCATGGGTTTAACAACTCCTTTCAAATAATCTATCTCACTAGGATGAAATGTAGAAGTTAATGGTGGCTTTTTAATTAGTGGGGTAAGAGCTAGCTCAGGATAAATGGGCGTAGAGGGTCTAGGAGCCAATTTTCCAGCTTGTATAAGGTTGTTTTTTGCTCTTATTGTAATGTCAAAGGCTACTGGAAGAGTAGTACCACCCATGGACTGAATCATAACAACAATGTCACTATTTAATGCATGCAAATAATAAAAAAGGTATGTTTAGGTGTAGGCTTAACAACTATTAGAATATTTTCCCGAGTCATAGTAAATCTCAAATTGAAATTTGTCATGAACTCTTGGGGTACACATTTAATGGTAGTAAGCTGCTCAATAAGGGATAAATGATCATATTTATCTTCAAATTGTTTGCACAAGGCTTCACCTAGTAAATCCCAAGTAGTGATTGATCCTACTATCAAACTCATATACCATTGAAGGGCTTGACCTTTAAATGAAGAAACTAATAGCCTTAAAGAAACATCTTTCATGCGTGATATTATGTACGAGAAAAAAAGGGATGCAACATCTCTAATGTGTTTGGTAGGAGTAACTTGGTTTTCACTAGTGAAATATGGAAGGCCTTTTAAAGAAGAAATGAATATATCATGATAAATAGTAATTTACAAAGGGATGTCATTGGTAAAGGGCACAAAATCTGATTTCTAACTACCATTGGAAATATGGGAATCTGAATCACAAGATTCAGGTTTGGGGAAGGAGGATTGGCAATATTAGGCCTGTTATAAGGTGTAGTATTTCCAACTCTTCTTCTCCTAGCTGAATTAAGAGGTAATTGAATAAAATCAGGGGGAATACCGCTTGTTGCTGATCTGGTTTTGATTTTAGGCATAGAACATAACAAACTCAGCAGTTATACCCTTCTAGAAATAGCTAATCTTCACCGTAAAAGTGCATATCTCTCAAAATATTCTTTTAGAATAGTGATGGAAAAAAAGTCTGTTGAAATTGGCCGAGTGACTCTTGACTAAGCGCAACTCATAAGTCTTCATTTATGTTGTGCTAAGTGTTAATAACTATTACAAATAATAAATTTGGTTGTTGATCTTGATTAATTGAATCCTTAGGAAAACCCATGTGGCAAAATTATCTCGCATGTTGGAAATAATGCCAAAATCTAGTTCGTTGTCCCATTGGGCATGTCAAAAATTGTTATCGGTCGAAAGTACACCTCTAGTATGGATGGGCTATTTGACTCTAACTTCAAATGGTACAATGGGATCTCCACCGAGTTATGGCTGCCTGAATTGAGGAGAACCTCCAGATCGGGTTGGTTCCCTTGATGGATCACCTAAAACTACTAAAAATGACTAGGTTGAGGGTTAGGATTGAATCGGGAAAAGCGAAAGCTTAAAAGGAGGTGATACACCAAATTATTTTTGAGACCTAAGCTTGCAAAAAAACACTTAAAACTAATAATAGACTAATAATTCATTTCGAATGATTATTTGACATGGAGTTCTTCACTCAAAATGTGTTTGTGCACACTTGAAAGAATTTCAAAACTAGTAAAATATCTTGATAGAGGTGCTAAAATATTATGAGCATGCAAGGAAAGAAAAATTTCACTGAAACACACTAAAAAATATTTGTAAACACAAAGGCAAAAAGATTCAATTTTAAGGAAAACAAAGTCTTTATTGCTCAACCAAGGTACACAAGACAATAATCATATAGCATAAGTATACAAAAATGTAAGCCCCCGCACTTATGTAAAAACTAGGTATATATAGGAAACATTTCCCCTCTTGAACTCTCTAAAATTTTCCACAAAGATCCAGTTACCTTTGAGTTAACTCTAAAGTCAATGCCACATGTCAACTCAACTCTAGTTGCAAAATGGTAATTATAATAAATCAAGGGTGATATCGGATGTGATAAGAAATCTCCTCTATTCAAATTACAGATGTTGACCTTAAAACTTTTTCTTTGCATGTGTACGGGCCCTCCTTTGCATAAATTAAGGTAATTTGGAAAAATTGAGGTAAAGTTGATTTTGTCCCATCCGTAAAAAAGGTATAATTTTTCCTCACATGCATAATTATTTTAAAAGGAATAATTTTGGTCTTAGCATTGGCTAATAATACATTTTGACAATGGAAAAGGCTAATCATGCATGGATTAAATTAGTATCCCCCTCCCTTTGATTATGCAAAAAGGTGATCATTAGCTTTTGACTTTGGGAAGGTGCATAATTTACCCAAACCTAGAAAAGTTTGACTAATTAAATTAAAAAAAAAGGGACTCGCCCACCCATGCACGATTAATCATTACAAAAATGAAAAATCAAACTTTACATCTATGGCATATCCTTAACCCAAGTTGTAATGACTTGAACATGGAGCTTCTTTCATTTACATATTTGTTTGGCCTTCGAGGAGCTTCGTGGGTGAACTCTTACAAAATTCTCGTCATGACTATGATTTCTATGCTTTTGAGCTCTCGTGACTTTCATTTCAACATTTTTTTCCCTAGTATTTGAGTTCACATCTAGGTTTTCTATTAAAAGTTAAGTTTTTGCTTCCATTTAACTCTATTTCCTCCTCCCTTTTTCTATTCAGATTTGGGTTTTCAAATCCATGACCGCTTGGTGTTATTTGAGTCCTTAGCTCACAGTTACCATTTTTTCTAGTTCCTTGATGTTATAACCCTTATGGGTGAGATTTTGTTTAGCTCACACTCATGTTATATCTCTCCATAGTATAATGGCTCAGTCATTCCATTTACGGGTGTGTTTTTTTTTGTTTTTTCTCTTTAACTTGGTGGCTTGCTCAATGATGGATTCCCTGTTCTTGTTTCATTTTTCCATGGCTTCGCAAATCTGATAATTTTTGAGCTTGAACCCTAAATCTCATGGCCATTTTTCTTTCTAAGTGAGTTGTGTATCTTCTTTGATTACTTTAAGCTTCTAGTGTTTTCCCTTACTAGGTACTCTTCATTTGGGCTTTGCTTTGGGTTTGGCCTATTTCCTTATGGTTTTACTGGTCCTTGCTTGGAAGTTATTTCACCTTGCATTCCGACTGTGTGTTTCATTTCTATCTTTGAGTTCTCCTTTGGAGATTTTATCTCTATATATCGTGTCTCATTCTTTTCCAAATCGACCTCATGTTGGAAGCTTAAAGGTTCAACCATTATTTTGAAATTTTGGATGCTTAGCTTGATAGTAACATTTATTGGCTCATTTTTGTAAGATACTCTACATTAGCTGGTTGGTTTACTCCATTATCTAATTGTCACTCCTCTTGCTATTGCTATTACGTTCACATAAAAGGGGCATTTTCCTTATAAAAAGGTAACAAGTCTTTATCATACTTTTATGCCCAAAAAAAAGATGATGAATTTTTGTAACTTGTGAACCTAATAGAGCCACCACTTCACCAAGTAATCATTGCATACTTGATTCCCAATTTGCGAGCCAACTCTCTAGCAGCCATATTTTTTGTCTAATTAGACATTTCACAATGCTCCTACAATTATTATTCTTAAATGTTATGATTGACATTTTGGAGGGTTTCATGGAGGATTCTTCCTTACTTCCCATTTACTTATCCTTTGAGAAATGTGACTTTGTTTTATTTTTGTGCAATTTAGTTTGTCTTCATGCCTTTTATTTGCTAGAAATCTCTGAATTTGAGTGGATAAGATCTCATTTTTCTCATTGAAGTTTGATTTGAGCTTTGTATTTCACTTTTTCCATGTTTACTTAACCAACTTAGATATGTAACTCACATTTTTTTCGTTGTGAACAATGTGTGTCTCGAAGAAATTATTATGTAGTATAATATTTTCACTTGAAGGGCTATTTGTTCTTAAGAAAGTATGGAATTAATATTTTGGAGATTTGCATTTCATTTGTTTGATTTGAATTTGAACCTAGAAATTGGAAATGTATCAGAATAAATTTGAAAAAAATCTTATTATTCCTTTATAAGATCATGGGTGTAATTTGTCATCATGAAACCCGGAATGCATCTTTGAGGTTCTTAGTCTCCATATCATGTGCAGGACATTGATCTAAATCTTCAAAAATTACACACCTAATTTGATCTTAAGACGAGACTGTGACTTTTAAGTGGTGAAAAAATAATCTTTCATTTATTTGCAATTTATAGTGAAAAAATCTGATTTTCCTAGTTTTATGTATATTTGAAAATGCCATCCTTGAATGCAGAAAAATCTACTTTGAATTTATTTTCACAAAGTATGGCTAGAATTTTACTTTATCTTTTACAACTTGATAAAGATTCTTCCAATTTGTATCCCCTTTTAATAACACTTGAGAAGCATAATAAACACTTTTGAATGAGGATGAAATATGTACTTTTGATCTGAAATTTTTATTCTTTTCCTTGCATGTATGGGTCTAAACTCGTAGCTTTCATGCTGAAACTAAGACCTTTTTAATGCATATTTCCTTCCTTCGAACAAGAATTCTCTCACGTATGTTCTTAATGTACAAATCTCTTTGTTGAAGGATTCAATTCTCTCTCAATTGTATGTGTTATGAGGAGTGTATATCCTCCTTGAAATTTTGATATCTTGAGGAAGATGCATAGGATATTCTAATCATTCAAATTTGACCTTGGCATATGTTTATGCACACTTTTGGTTCTATTTTGTAGGGTATTCAATTCACTCCTTTTCGATATGAATAGAACATGGATAAAGTGTGTCTTTGGTACTTGTATCTACACATTAAGAAAACAAGTTAGAAAATAGTGAGGCTACCAAATTTCTCTCCTCTTTAATTCTTTCCTTGATTTATTTTTTTTGGTATAGTATTGAAACTCCTTAAATGCTTTTGAATGAGGATATTTTTACTTCTTATTCTATTTCGATCTCTTTTGATGCATCCATTTATGCTTTAAGTTTCCTATAATTATGAACAAAAATTCATATACTGAAGCCATAAGTGGATGAGAAGTGAGAAAATCGGAGCTCTAACAAATAATTGTTTTTTTCATAGGTATTGCAATCTGGAAGAGAAGAGGATGAGAATGAAACAATCGCAAGCTAAGGATTCGAAAAGGAAATCCACCTCATTCCAGGAAATGATGGGTTTCCTCCCTTCTCATTTATTTATAGTTTCATGTACATGTATTTCCTTTGTATGTACTCATAAGTTATTTCCCATGGCTTGTGTGGGATCATATTATTTCTTTATGAATAAATGAAATTACTTTTGTTATGAGTTGTCTATTTCCTTTTGCATTTCTTTTCTGTAATTGTAATGTGGAATGAACTTAAACAACTCAACACATAATGTAATCTCACTTAAGCATAAAGAAATAATCTAAATTAAATGCACTTGTACTTGATTTGATTTCCAAGAACACAAGTAACATGATGATGTAAACTTAATCTTTAAATTCTATAAGTCAAAGCATTTGAAAATGTTGTTTCAAAATGCACTCTCTAGTATCTCTGTAATATTTCTAATCTTCACCAAATATATGTGGCGTCTTTTAGGTCGCTACACTATTTTACTAAAGATAACATCTTGGAGAGGCTACATATGTTGGGCATTGCATCCTAGGACAACACTTTAAGTTGTTGATTTGCTAAATGTTATCCCTCGACGTACACTGAATCGAGAAATTTAAAGTTTCTAGTACCCTCTTTGATGATTGACCAAAAACGGTCATCAAGACGACCATACGGTAGTGCATTCGCTAAAATTTTATGGTTGCTAAAATATTTTGAATATAATTTCTCCTTCGTGTTTCCACTTAGGTTCGATCGATTTTAGTATATTCACCTTGATGTTATAACATACTATTATATATATGATATATAGGATTAATTTACCATGATGTAGTAATACATTTTACTTTCAAAAATATAAAAGTATAAGTGCAAAATCCTGTGAAAAATATTAAAGTATAAGCTAGTTACCAAAAATCTGGAGGAATAAGCGAAAGAGGTAAGTGAAAAATTGATCTGTCTATCTCACAAGTTTTTTCAGTAAAAATTTTAGCAGTCATAAAATTAATGAGTTACCATAAGTTAATGTTAATGTGCAATGTCGAATGACAACAAGAACATGTTATTGGATGGTAACAGTTGTATGTGTTACCGTCAAGTAACATTGTTTTGTGTTTCTGTCTGACAATTTTTTTTACCATGTTACCATCATGTAACAATCATTTTGTGTTATTGCTAGATATTCAGGTTGTGTTATCGTATGGTAACAATAACATTAAGATGTGTTTTCGTTCCGTAGCATGATATTTATTTTTGAAAGTCTTCCATTTATTTTTTACAGATCATGATTCATATTTGAAACTTCTATATTTTTTCGCATGTGCAGACTTCAAAATCACCCATATGATTGATCCTATTACAAATGAGAAAATAACTCTAGGAAAAAGAAAATGTGACATGGACATTTCAAAATATTTCAGTCAGCCAACAATAAATTGAGTGGCAAGAGGTAATTTTGACTCTAATTATGTTAATGTTACTTTATTTTTTGATTTACTTAGGAATGTTGTAAGCAAAACAATTTATTTCAAATGCAGAAAACCCTAGCAATGACCTTACTCTAGATGAAATTCCCAATCAATAGAGTAATTCAATTCAAATTGATAGTACTGATAATCCCATTTTCCATCCAACTCAAAATTCGATAAACATTCCGAAACACACATCAAAAATGTAAGAGTGGGAAGTGGACTATAGGAAGGACTTATAAATTTGAATGGTCAACCAAATATCCATTCATTGAACCTGTTGAACCAAAAAAATAGTATTGATACTCCTACAAAATGTAGATGTACTATATGTAGTTGGAAACTAGGCAGAGAACACAAAATGCAATTGAAGTTGGACACAATAGAGAAGAATTGTGGGAAGGTATATGAGTCTAAAAGCAAGATGATGGAACAATAATAAAAACAACTAGATGGAAAAATGTGGAATATTGTTTACATATGAGATATGCAGCAAAATATGAAAATCATCATAAACATCTTCAAGACCTAGTTGAGAAAGGTAGAATAATAAAGGCTAAATTTGAAAAAGCTACTTATGCAAGTCTTTAGGAAAAACTCATACAATTTAGAACAATATTTCACATTTTAAAAAAGGCGGACCAATTTCAGATCTCATTGATTATAAGATATTGTTTCAATCTAATGGGTTTCCAAATATTCCAACAACACACTCGGTGAGTGAGATATGAATGCATGGGAAATGGAAAAGTGTATGGGAGAAATTGAAATCACTGATTTGAGAGAGAAGGTAAAAATGTGAATTTTATCGCATTGTCAATTGATGAGGTCACAATAGTAGAAAATACATCCTGGGTATGCATACATATCTACAATTTTAGTTTCAATAACCATTTTTAGAGAAAATGATCTACTAGTTATGCACAAAATGATGGAGAATCGCAATACTAATAACCTCTACAAACTTGTTATTAAAATTTTGAAGGAAGTAACCAAGTATAGATGATCATTCAATCTTTACAAAGCTGACTTGTGTAGGAGCGATGGCGAGCTGTCATGCAAGGTCACAAAACTGGAATTTGTGTTTATCTACAAACAATTGCAGCCCCTTACATGATACCTATTCACTTCATGGCTCACAAATGAATCGGCTTACAAGATTGTAAGTAATTTTGAAAATGTTGCTAAATTGGAGGAGCTTATACAGGACTTTCATTCATGTATGTCAAGTAGTCCTAAAATATTTTTGGAGTTTTAGAGATTTTCTGTTGGAATAAAAAATGGTAAAAAAATGTTGACACAAGATGGATATCATTGTATGATCCATCTTGTAGGATTTTGGGGAATACGGGTCCTTAACAATGTATATGTCAAGAATCGAAGAGAAATGGACAAGGCTAAAGATTTTCTATATCGATTGATAGATTTAGATACATTATTAACTTTATGCGGTATTTTTCCAATGTTGAAGGAAATAAACAACTTGGTGAAACATGCTCAGGAAATATCCATATACATTGTTGATTTTATAAAATTAAGGAGACAAGTATGTATGATTTTGGATACCTTATATTCCACCCAAGACTAGTTTTGAAGCCAATTTTTAGTACGGAAGGTTTTAAAAGATATAAAAGATCCCAACAACTATTTAAAGTTCAATATTAGTGGTCATCTTTGTATTTTAGTTGATGGGAAAAATATTCCAATGCACACCTTCTACAGAGATCCTTATGTAATAGGTTCTGAAATTGAGGAAGTACCAGTCATAACCATTCTTTTTTATGCTAAAATTTCAGATATACATAGAAAAATTGATGAAGATATCTAAAACATTATCTTCAAAGATCAAATAAAATTTTAAAAATAGTGATCTACTTGAGGCCATGGGAGTTTTAAATCCCATTTTCTAGAATCCGATGATTGATGAAGAACAAAGAGCTACAAACTTTGGGAAATCCATGACTGCACTTATGGAGCAGTTTTGCAAATCTTCAGATGTTGATGGAGGGGAATTGAATGGTATATTGGACAAGAAAATTACTCATATCATAGTCACAACATTTTTCATTTACAATGAATGATCAATATAAGACTATTGTTGAACCATCGAAATGGGAGCTATCACACTATTATGGAGAAAGATGTATCAAAGTAGCATTTTGAGAGAAAATATAAGCGAATATTTTAAACCATATGAACTCATACAAACAATGATTATTGGATCTGTTGAATATCAAAGGGTATTTAGTGCACTTACATTTGTGAAATCAAAACTTCACAAACAGATTAGACAAAAATTTGGAAACTTGGTTGAGACTCTATGTTTTAAGATACAAAATAGACACATTTCCATATCAAAGAGCACCAACTACATGGACATCTATTGCAAAGTGCAAAGTTGTTAATCATATAGAAAACAATGGAGTCTCTAATTATGGTGAAATGTACTTGGACTCGCTAGACCAAAAACTACAACAGATAAAATAAGTGACAAAGGACCATTAAGGATAGGGTTGTTTCAAACTACTGAGACAATTGAAAATATTAATTTTATGAAATATATACTGTGACTTGATGTTTTTTTTTTCAATTTCATTTACATATATTTACCATATGATGTTTGGAAATGTTTTAAATACTTTCTATATATTTTATAATGTTTGGAAATAATAGATGGTAGATAGTTGTGCAATCTGCAAACTAGATGATGTAATAAAATTAAAGTTCCTTACTAGGAAAGTATGTTCAATATTTGATTTCTCACTATCAATTCCATAAGCGCACATGTTCTCAAAGATATTATAATCCATATATCCCATCGTGATTATTATAATTAATAAAAAAACATAACCATCTATATCCCATCATGATTATTGGAGATAATATTTACATGATGAATCAATTATCAAGATTTGACAACAACATGCATATCCAAGTTTTAAATATTGAGTGCATACATGTTTGAAACTAAATTAAACAATGTAAATACAGATTCCATAATCCATGTATATTATTCATCAATTGTAAAAGCTTGAGAAAAATATAAAATATTAAAGTTTCTATTTGACAACAAACATGAGAGAAATAAAAAGATTGACAATTTCACATAAAGATAATGTTTTCAAATTTCATTTGTCAAATACAATGATTTACATCAATATTTTTAATTCAAGTTCATTTGGACCCTTGTCCTTGAACAGATTCTATAACATCGACAACATTTGAACTATCTTTTATCACACTAGACTCTACTAATTATTTTGAATCGCATTAATATTTTCTAAATTTTCTCTATCTTCGCGAGTTGCATCTCTTGCTGAAAGGAGAGAAGGATCCTCATCATTTTTTTCTTTAAAATAATCTCTAGATCCAGTCCATTCTCCTTTATAATCCTCCACAAATTATTTTTACGCTTTCTTATGAACAAGTTTTTCTTTTAAAGCAATTGCTCCACGGACACTCTTTTTTTTTTTTCGGTGCTCATCTAACACCTGCACCTCTATCTTTAAAGTATGGTATTTTAAATGAAATTAAAATCCAATAATTATTATTTAGAAGAAGATAAATGATAACTATATATATAATAATCTACAAAAACTTCAGAACTTACCACGGCCAAGCCTTTTTCTCGCATTAGCAATAGTGACAAGTTTCTTGTTTCTATTCCACTTGTCGTAGTAAGAGTGAGCTTCAACATTCAAATTATCTAATCTATTAAGAATTATAGTTAAAAAATTTTCCCTATTGTAAATATTATTGGTGATCGCATTGCATTGCATTGTTCTTGAGCAAGTAAAGCATCAATCGCCACCGATTCATTTTTAATCAATGAAAAAGTCTTTCTCTATGTTCAAGATTATGATATCTATCATTAATTTAATTTATCAGAGCTTTCACTCTGATCTCCCAAATCTTCAGCTCCTTTATGTCAGGAATAACATTTTCCATCATAATGGTTGTAGAATTATATAACACAAGGATGTTTATCGAAAACTTGGTCTTTGTATCATCATCCAAGTTTTCCGCCTACTGGGAAGGAGGATCTGAAGAAGATGGTTGTTGTGGCACTTGCACCTCCTTACATGGAGATTGAGTGAGCTCGTTGAATTCTTACTTGCTGCTTCCATGTCATAAAGGTTGTCAAAACTGGTATACTCCTCATCCATATCAATATTATTTAAAATATAAGTGCCTCTAGAATTCTGCACGCCACCAATTGAAAAGTTGGGGAACTCTTATGTTTTGAAATTTTATGTCCCCTTTCTCATTCCCTAGAACACAATCATCTTTCCCCTATCATAAGTAGGGTTCATTTTAAGAGACCTCTTGGAAATCGAGGTGGAGAATACGGTGAATATCCCGGAACCGGTTTCGCGGGAAGGCCAATTTTTTGGGGGTTGTATGAAAAAAATTTTTTTGCCTGATCAAGTGCTTTATGAGAAAGGCTGCAGACGTGCGACGGGAGATTTTGCTGTCACGCGTCAAAAAAATGCAATGACGCACGTCACTAAGGTCTAGTGACGCGCGTCATTGCATTTTTTTGACGCGCGACAGTAAAATTTCCTGTCGCGCGTCTACAGCCTCCGCCCTCTGCTTTCTCATCAAAAAATCTCCGTGTCGTGCGTCAACAAACTCTTTGTCATGTTTCTGCTATGCGTCAATATCTATTATACCTCCTTGTCATGTGTCAACTATCCATCAAGGTCATACAACACCCTCGGTGACACGTGTCACTAGACCTCGATGACGAGTGGCGTGTCATTGCATTTTTTGACACGCGACAACAAATATCCTGTCGCGCGTCTGCAGCCTCTGCCCTCTTCTTGCGCATCAAAAAAATCTCCATGTCGCTCGTCAACAAACTCTTTGTCATGCGTCTACTATGCGTCAATATCTGTAGTATCTCCTTGTCTGCAAACCCTCCTTGTCGCGCGTCAATAACTTACCCCCTTGTCGCGCGTCTATAATACGGGATATATCATATTGTTGAAAAATGTGAAGTAGAAGTGTTCTACCTGGCGAATAATCTAGGTTTATATAGGGGATATTTTTCAAGGGTAGGCGAAGCCGACCCCTAAAAAAAATTAAAGTGTAATTTTTAGGCGAACAGGTCACTGACCCGTGCCAAAAAATTCGCCTTTTCAAAATTTTCAAAAATGGAATATTCGCCATATTACGAATATTCGCCACTAAAATTTTCCCCTGCATATTTCCCCCTCGAGAGAAGCATTTTACCCATGAAAAGACATAAAACATCGAGTCCGAGTATGGCATTCCCTAAAAGGGGAGTTAAAAGTTATGCCTAACATGATTGTGTGTTGAAATGTCACGCCCAAACTCCTGCGCTACTGCAAGAGAAGAGAAGACTCAAGTGCAGATAGATAAAATAATGAAAAATAAATGCTAAATAAAAATGACAAGATGAATTACCATCTATGAGGGGATATAGGAATATACCGTGCCAATGCTCTATCCCGCAAACACATACACTCAAAACAAGGTTAAAAAAACATATATATATCAAAACAATCTCACTTTTCAATTCATTTGTGCATTGTTGATTTGGAGAATTGGAGCTCGTACTACTCGCAATGATCGTTTTTATGAGATCATGCCTCTATGTGTGGGAGATCAACCAACGCGGTCAAAGGTTGGTTATTTTCACTTTTGTCTTTTTATACCCTAAATGTAAAAATGTTAAAAAGTTCACCTAAGGGGACTATATTTAAGTTTGTTTTGTCTTAAATGGGTCTCTAGGGAGAGCCCATAGGGAATGCTTTTATTTTTTTGAAAATGGTATTTTTTTGCACTTTTCAACTTCTTTTAGGATTAAGGGCACGTTTTAAAAATTGGTTCGAACCACCGCCCAAAGAAGGGCGATGGTCGAACCGCCGCCCAAAGCAGGCGATGGTCCTGGAACCGCCATGCATTAGGTAGCGGTTTTGAGCAGTAATGACCAAAACGTTCACTAACTTGGATTTTTTTGGATTTTTCATGCTTTATAATGTGTTTGATGAGCTTGTATTCTTGTATATATTACTAACTCGCTCTTTTCTCATGTTTTGGTTAACTCGGAAGAAAGAGGAATACATCTAGCTAGAGAGAGAGAGAGAGAGAGAGATTGGCTCCCTGGGATTCTAGATCAGCTGACTCAAGCTAAGAGGGACACTCTGCACAGGGCAGGTATCTAGAGGATTGCATGGGTACCCCATGTTGCCTATGCCAGTCACATATTGTGTGACTTCTCCTACTGGGATGCAGATCGAAACACCTTCCGGTTTCTAGGTGATAGGGGTGAGTGGACCATTACTTTGGAGGATGTATACCACATCCTTGGGCTCTCGATTCCTAGGAGGAGACTGACCTTAGAGACAATAGGATCCAAGGCCAAGATGACATAGTGAGAAACATATATGGGAGACATCGTTGTATCATTTGGTTTGAAGAAGGGGATGAAGGTCTGGTTGATTTCTACTGCTCCTATTCGATCATCTAGAGGGCCATTATGGGTATCTTGTCCTCACGAATTATCGGGGACAAGGGAGGCGACACTCTTCTCTACTGTTGGGCTCCCATTATAACACAAATAGAGGTACATGGCCATAGGTACGCATGGGGTGTGGACATCTTAGGGACTACCTACCATGACATGTACATAGTAGTTTGATTTCAAGAGCAGTCACTGAGCCGTCCCACTCTTCACATGAGCTGGGTATATGAGTGTATCACCCCTTATGGAAGGGGAGTATAGGTATTAGACCCAAGTGGCTATCCGAGAAGTGAGGTGGATAGCTATGTCGGTTCTTAGGACACCTCATCAGCCAGTGGCTTCTCTTACTACAACAGACATGGTCACTACACCCCCTTAGGACATGACAGGGTTATGGGGACAGGAGGTGACCATAGTGGTAACTTGTTCTACTACATGCCAGCTAGTTGATAGATCAGGAGAGTTGAGATTCACCTGTTTGCAGGTTCCTCAACAGTTTGGCCTACCATAAGTTGACGTTCCTCCTCTAGTGGTACCAGTTTATAGGACCATTCAGGAGGCTCGGAGGGGCCCTACAGGAGATCCCGGTTGGACAGTGGTCACTCGAGGTGTGCCTATTGTAGTTAGGCACATGGTTAATGCTCAATGGGAATTTGGTGCCCCTTGAGTTCCTTTACTCCAGATCACGGATGCTCCTACCAACATCAGAGAGGAGGATGAGCCCATTAGTATAGATTCGATTTCGAGGAGAAAATAGGGGATGAGAGAGAGGAGGAGTCATTTAGAGAGGAGACTGAGGAGGACAAGGGGGGATGCCGAGATCGGTGAGGCATATCGATGCTAGAGGAGGATAGTGATCCTGAGTGGCATGACACTCAGGAGATGTTGAGAGCCGCACACGAGGAGGTAGTGTGGAGAGAGAGACCTTAGTCTCAGAGGAGCCACTTCCTTTAGGTGGGGAGGGGGATGATGAGTCTATGATCAAATAGTTTTTGGCTTCTAGATTTAGGGAGGCCCACCTAGCCGCCAATAACATTGGTATAAAAAATTACCGGAGGAGATCCGAGTATGTTTGACACTCTTCTCTCACCTTTGCTAATTTGAAACCTTAGTTTTGATATTATCTTTTGATTTGCATCTTACACTTTTCTAACTTATCTTGCTTCTCCTTCCCTTATTACAATGATCGTACAAGAGTGAAGAGATATCATTCGACGGGTGTGTGTAGACACCATGCTGATCTGGGGAAGACCCGAGATGAGATGACTGATGATTGAGGTCAGCCACTAGCTTCGGAAGAAACACTAGTGTGTTTTTCTCCTGTTTGGAGGATAGTGGAGGTGGTGACCTCCATTCATACCATAGTGGCTGGATATGAGATGGCCAAGTGGCTGATGATGTGGATCCATTCATGTAGTGAGACCAAAACTAGCGGCAACTGTCACGAGAACTCACACCATTTGGTTCACTCCCAACGTCATCGTAGCAGCAGCAGGAGCCCTCGACGTGGCCATGCACCATCCAAGGGATCCCACAGGGATTGAGAGGCCACTTGGCAATTTTTGTTTTTTGCTATTTTTTCGGGCACTATACAATTTTTTTGTATATTTTAGGGCTCATTGCGAGCGTTTTGACCACACCTTAGTGTGTGATGGCATTGTATAGAAACTTGACCCACTATGATATATACAGACTCTTATTTTTGGTTTGGAAATCCATTGTATCTAAGTTGACTCTCTTTTGGTTTATTTCTCATGTGTACTCTAGATGTTTAGAATTTCCACTTTTCTATGCTTTTCAGAATGCATGCAATGAGTGTGAAATGATAACAGAATGATTTCTTTTTGTATTTTATAATGCTAATATATGATAATGCAAACACAATGTGATGTTTGAAATTTAGTTTCTTTAAACAATCTTTGATACTTCATATTGTCTTGGAAAAACATGTCAAAAGAGTGATATGATAAGTGAATGAACTTTCCCCTCTCCTAACTCCATGCAATCAGTAAGATGTGAGGGCTCAACACCAAGAGCCAGAAGGGGCACAAGTTATGAAATTTTTCTGAATGGTAATGATGAGGGAAAGACAATGGTTTGACAAGACCACATTGAGACACTACAACTTCACCCTACTCAAGTTACCTCATAGATTAGAATGTGATTTACTTTCCAGTTTATCTAGACTTAGATCCGTAGATGGCTACTTGGTTGAAAAAATCTGGTTTTGAGGTTTTAAACTCTTTTGGAATTTTGGACATCTAACTCACTTTGTTTTTGACTTATGATTTCACAACATTTGAATGAATTATTTGTAGCTTTTAAGTTTATCAAAGAGACTCCATAATCCTTGCCCCATGCTACCAAGAGGAAGCATGGGCTCATCACCATGGAAAAGGAATAGGTGAGTAAGGAAATTTCTCTCCTTTCCCAACCCTACATCACCGGTAAGAGATGCAGCTAACACCTAAGGTTGGTAGGGAAAAGAAATGTGTAAAATAATTTTTTTGTGAATTTGCATTTTACTTACTCATCTAGGCAAAATGTTTAGTATGTTCTTATTTCCAAATATATTTTTATGGGATAGATGTGACACCATGAATCTTCTAGAATAGACTATGGGAAAAGACACCTAATCTAGAAAGAGACTATAAGTAGAACCAAGTATGCAAGCCTTGGTATGATCACGGTCAAAACTTTGTCTTATCCTACTTGAACTGATGAAATGATTTGAAAACAATTGATGATACCATGAAAATTTGAAGAGACATGATTTGAATGTTTTGCCAATGTTTTTCAGAATTTTTAGGAGTTTCTATAAGAATAAATCCCTTGATCACAAATTTTATAGAATGAGCTGGCAAATGAAATTGTGATGTAGATGCAGTAATGTACGTATGAAAAAGCTAATGGATCATGAGTAATACATTTTTAGGTGAAGAGAGTTCATAGATTAATTAAACTCCTCACCCTCTAGTGTACACAGTGAAATGCCCCATTTTTGTAGTCTTCTACTACTTGATATGGACCCAACCACCTAGGTCTGAATTTTCTTCCCTCACCGATTTTTTTTTTATCTATCCAGATGTCAAGTATTAATACCGAATATCCCTCATATATTTCAAATCCGTAAACCTTCTTATTTTATTTCTAAGCCATCCGGTCAATGTAAATGTTGTATCGTTGTTTAGCGTTAAGTCTAACCTCATCAAGACTTTATAACTGAGAGAGTCACGCTTCTCAATAGCATTCTTCTCCCAAGATTCCATGAAGTGAAATACAGAGACTCGGTATTTTAACCTCGAGTGGTAAAAATTCTTCCACACCAAATACCAAATAAAAGGGGGTTTTCCCTATTGGTGTTCTAACTGGTGTTTGATAGTCCCACAAGGATAGAAAATATTTAAATGCCAATCTCGTTTATTCTCCTTAATGGTATTAAGGAGGATGGAATTTAATGTTTTATTTGTAGCCTCAGATTTTCCATTCACCTCAGGATAATGAAGAGAAGCCATGTGATGACTTATCTTGAACTTTGCACGTAATTCACGCACCTCGTCATTTTTGAAAGAAATGCCATTATCTGAGATAATGACTTGTGTGACACCGTACCTACAAATGATCTGGTTTAAGATGAACTTAACGATCACAGACCAAGTATAGTGGTAAGAGGCATGGCTTCTACCCACTTGGTAAAGTATTCTATGGCCATGATTATGAATTTATGGCCATTTTTTATGAGAGAATTTCCCTATTAAATCTAGGCCCCACGTGGAAATGGGCCATGGGGTTGTGATTGGTTGTAAAGCTTGTACCGGTATGTGGATCTCCTGGGAGAACCCTTAGCATTTATGGCATCTGAACACAAACTCTACTGCTTCATGTTTTAGAGTGTGCTAGAAATAGCCCATCTCATGTATCTTCTGAGTAGTGGCATGGCCACTGAAGGGACCTCCACATACTCCGTTATGTGACTCATAAAGAATATTTTCAGATTCTTCGGCATCAAGACATCTTAACAACATTCCATCAAAGGCCCTATGATAGAGTACCTACTCTACAATAACATACTTAGCGGAAATGACACGTAATCGCCTTCTTTTTTGAGATGTTTCCCCTTTTGGATACATATGGTCCACTATAAAATTAATGATGTCGGTATACCATGGACATGCAAAAATGGGGGGCCTAGTCTCAACGAAGTACACGCACTCATTGAGGAAGTCTAGATCTACCAGATCACCTCCATCTAACGGATTATTAGCTAACCAATCCATAATGATTTTTCCTTTGAATGATTTTTGATTAACGAATGTTAACTCAAATTCATCCATCAGAGTTATGAAGTGCCCAACCTTCTTAGAAAAGGATCCTTGTGTGAGGAATGTCCGCAAGTGATCGAATTAACAATAACCCTCATTTCTTGATTCAACATATAATGTCTTAAGCACTTTGTTGCAAAGACTATGGAAAGGAATTATTTTTTTGCCTAGGTGTAACGTGTCTCATAATCAAGCAAAGCATCCAACTAATGAAATAAATTTCACGCTCTCGTTTATCATCATCCTCTTGAGCCAACATGTAGGCTAGCGAAACATCTGTAGCTCGTGAATACAAGATCAAAGGGTGATATGATCTAGGAAGCATTAGCATGGGAGGGGATAATAAGAGTCATTTAATTGCTTCAAATGCCCCGTTGAATTCTTCTATCCAATCAGTGCTATAATCCTTTTTCAACAAATTGTTGATTGGGTGAACAACAAAGGCCAAGTCAGGGATAAATCTTCAGATTTCCCTGAGTTTTCCAAGAAAAGATCTGATGCTAGACTCATCCATTGGTGGAATCATTTCCAATACAACTCAAATTTTGGCTTGGTCTACATAAATCCCTTGTGAAGATATGATTTATCCCAAAATATTAATATTTCCTCATGTTATGCCGAATACACACTTTTCCATTCAACGTGATGTCGTATTTGATTAAGCACAAAAGGATGATACGAATCACTTTTGGGTGATCACAAAGTGCTTTTCGGCCTTAGGCAGAGGTCATCCATGTAGGATTCCATAATATTATGTATAAGATCATGGAATATATAATTCATCACTTGTTGGTACGTAGCTCCAACGTTCTTAAGCCCGAATGACATGACCGCATAACAGTAAGTTCCCATGGAGTTATAAATGTGGTTTTGTCATGATCCTCTTAAGATATTTTGATCTGATTATACCCAGAGAATCCATCCATAAGAGACAACAACTTGAAACCAGATATTTTTTCAATGATAACATCGATGGATGGTAATGGGAAATCATCCTTTGGACAAGCCTTATTTATATCTCGAAAATCTATACAAATACGAATCTTTCCATTTTTCTTGAGAATGGGGACTATGTTAGATACCCATTGCGAGTAATTAACTAGCTTGATGAATCACACTTGGAGGATTTTCATCACTTTTTCTTTCACCATGAGGGCCACTTGTGGCTTCATGGGCCTTGAATTTTGTTTAATCGGCTTTGCATCTAGTTTGGTGATGAGATTGTGCACCGCAATAATGTGTGGTGCAATCCCCATCATTTCTTTTTAGTTAAACGTGAAAGATTTTTTATGCTCCTTGAGAAACGGGTATGCATTCCAAATTCTTGAGGAGTTAAAGAGGACCCTAGCTTTAAAATCTTTGGTTCTTCCTCGGTCCTGATATTTATATCAATTGTTCCCTCGATTAAGGAGGTGTTTCCCTCCTCAAACTCAGGTGGGGCCGGAGGTAACTCTAAATCCCCCTCTTTTGCCACCTCAAAATTTCAAGTTCCCTCCCAGGGGAAGACTCTATCATGGGATTTCCAAAATAGGAAGAAGAGTGTGGAATTAGAGAAATATTAACCTCATGATGTGTAAGATGTAGCTTTATGAAAGCATTTAGATATTCTAGAGTTTCTTCGTCAATATCAGCATAATCTGTAATGACAAACTCGCTCTTCATCTCTACGTATGTCAACATTAGAGTTACTAGTGTCTTACGGACCAAAGGTTTTGCATGAACCGAGACCGTGAAGCTTGAATATTCCAACTCACCGCTTGGGGTAAAGCGAGAATCGGATGTTACAATTGAGTCTGCGGAAGGATATTTTGGTCTCGTGGAATTTCCTCGATCGATATGAAGTTAAACCTCTTCGTTAAATTTAGCACTTGTCATTTTGTAAAGTTGCAAATTCTTAGCTCTAGTCTCATACACTTCGGATACTTGATTCGTAACCAATTGTGAATCACCTAGCACTCTGATATTAAGAGCACCAATTATTTCAGCTATGATGAGACCAAGTAGAAGGGCTTCGTATTCAGCCCCATTATTAGTGCACTTGAAGTTTAACTTGAAGGTAAAAGGTAGAATCCTTCCCTTAGGAGAGGTAAGAATTACACCTACCCCAACACCAAAATGGCACTTGGCTCCATCGAAATGGAGATTCCAATAGTTACTTGGAAAAATGGATGTTGGATCATCTTTTGAATCTTTCTCCTTCACTTGGTTACCTCAACCATACAAACCTCATTTGCTGGGAGAGAACCGAGTCCTAGGGTATGTCCCATGCCCATAGAATCGAAAGGAAGGAGAATTGGTAAATATTTTTCCAATAGTTTGACAATATTTTCCATAGTCCCTAACGATACTATCTCTATGATGACGGTTTCATCTTTGACTATCGGAATGCCTTCGATCAAACCTGTGACTTCTAATTCCATTGTAGGAACCAATTTTTCCTCTAGTACTAAGATTTTTGGTTTATTTAAATGATTTGTGGGAAGCTCAAACTTAGAGTGGACTCTTGGCCTCTTTTTCAAATTGGCTAAGTGTATGTCAAAGGGTTTTGGATCACCCTGTGCCACAAAAACCTTCCCTAAATGCAGAACCTAACTTCTTGAAATAGAGTGGAGGGAATCACCTTCATGTGATGAATCCAAGGATGGCCAAGGATCATATTATAGTTGGTTTCCCAATCTATAATATAAAATTTGGTCAGTACGGTCTTAGGTCCAAGGGTGACCAACAACACTATAGTTTCAATTGACGTTGCTTTGAGGCTATCGTAGCCCCTCAGTGTATTTCGTGTTGAAGAGTAATTAGTCTCTCTGTACCCTAGTTTTTGAAGGAAAGAGAAGGGGACTATGTTGAATGTTGCCTCGTCATCAATCATCACACACTTTACATAGTTTTTGTAAATCCAAAATTGTAAAAACAACGTTGGATCGCCTCTACAAACTATTTTAGCATTTGTGGGCATCTTGTTGATATCAAACACAAATCCAACATCTCTTTCAGGTTGTCCTAGAGGATAAACATCAAATTCCACATGGTTTATTTGTGCTTCTGGAGGAGGGGTGACATTAGTCAAATGACCAAGACCCAATACTTCTAGTAGAGCATCCCTATGAGCAAGGGAATTCTTTAACAGATCCAAGAAGGAAATGTGTGAGAATGTCTTAGTTAAGTCGTTGATCAAATCGTAAGCTCCTACTAGCCTACTTAGCATATCATGGATGTCATCTGATGTGGTTGGGTAGATCGACATAGGCTGCGAAGAATAATCCCTAGTTCTAGTGGTAACGTTAATTTTTGGTTCAGTATCCAACTCTACCAACCCCACAATTTTCATTTGTTGGTGACCATCCAAAGGAGGTTCCACCTGTGGGTTTGAAAAAGTTAAGGCTTCACGATCATGGGTCCCTATTACAATAACTTCATTCGAACTATTGGGATTTAATCTACCATCCTTTAGATGCATGAGAGAGGATTGTTAAAGATCCTCGGTGGTGTGTTCGGTGGAGAGACAATGGTCCCATGTAGGTGTTTTGAGTGGGTGATGTTAGGTTCGCCAAAAAAATGTCAACAAATAATTGTCTTTGGTCCTCGAAAAATCTTTGTCAAAAATTTGTTACAATTGCGGCACATTCTTGCATCATGCCCATGAACCCTATGGAAACCACAATATAAATCGGGATCGTAATCTCAAGGCCTTTGGTTTGCACCTTGTTGTGGTATGAAATTACGGTTATTACTCATCTATTGGTTGTTATTATTGAAATTTGGGAACCCTTGCCCTTGATTTTGAAATTGGTTTGGATACCCACCTGGGTATTTGTTAGGGATTTGGGTCTGTGTTTGTCTTACTTATGAGGTTGTTATTGTTCTTGTTGTTATTGGTGGTTAAAATCTACAACATTAACTAAGGGTGAGAAGTTTTTGTTTTTTTGATTGTTTTCATTGTTATTGTGGTTGTTTGAAGTGGAAGTATTGGGCGCGTTAACAATGTTAGGCTTCTTAGGTTGGTTCATCACTCCATCCATCATGACTCCACGATTCTTATTAAGGATTTTTGTCCTTGATTGCTATTTGTGTTGTTAGAGTAACTAGGATTATTTTGATTAGGGGTGACTAACCTTCCATTAGCTCCATAAGTCTTACGACCACTGTCAATGGCTGTTTGGTCAATCTAAAGAGCACTATCTATCACCTCTTCATAGCTCCTTAGTGGGAACTTTTGAACCTCTTCCTTTGTCTTCTTGTTGAGAGAGTGGAGGAAAAATCACAAAGTTCCGTTTGATCCATATTTGGAGTGCTTACAAAGGAGTAGAGAACTTGTCGCCACCTTTGAATAAAGTGGGCTGCAAACTCATTGTGTTCTTTCTTGATATGAAGGAATTCCTAATTCCTGTTCTCAAAAGCTTGTTCATATCAAAATCTTTAATAAAATCTTATACAAGTTGCTTGAATGAGTGTATTCAAGCCTCAAGCATCCTATAGTACAAGTCAAGAGAAATACCTTCTAGCTTCTCAGGGAAAATTTTCACAACGACTACGTCCCATGGGAGAAGCTCTCGAATGGCCATTTCATAAGCCTTAATGGGGGTGTTAGGATCGCACTCCCCTTTGAATTTCAGAAGATCATGAAAGGGTCTCGAGAGCATGACTATCTGAATGGAGAAGTATAGGGTTCCTTGAGATATTTAGAATAGGTCCCCATTACGTATGTTCCTAGCATTGAATATCCTTGTTGGGGAGGTGGGGATTGTATTGGCTACTTGAGATGGGACAACATAGACATTTTTGGGGTGTAGGAATCCCTCGTGGTTTTCCATATAGACCCGGGTAGGTATACATGTCCCATTGAGAAGATTTAGAATACATGTGTACATAGGGGGGTTGATTACCTTGATATGGTATCGAAGGCACGAAGCCAGGGAATGTTACATTTCAACTAGTATGGCATTTGAGAATGCACTTCTGGTGCCTATTATAGATATCCATATGTGTCTTGGGAGGCATACCCAAGGTGCCTGTCCCCATAAGTAGATCTCCAGGGTTTTGAGTATTCATATAAACTAGAGGATTCTATGCATTAGGTATTTGTTCGTAGTTCGCGAGGTATAGGAGAAGTTCTCTCTGCCTGCATGCGTATGAATTCTGAGTATTTTGGGTAAGCTCTAGCTCCTTGAATTTTTCTACCAAATCTGAAATGACATCACTCGTTGATGGGGTAGTGCTTTGCTTATGTACTTTTTGTTGAACCCTTGGAGGTTGTTGAGGAGTATGGTATCCTGCTATGAATTGTTCACTATGTTGCCACCCCTCATTGGCAATATTTTCAGTTGGTGGAGGGGTAGCATTATTTTTTTGAAGTAGGACATCACCTTGTCCTTGTAACCTATCAAAATCTTGGTTCATGTTCTGGAAGTGTTGTTCACTCCTAGCATATCGTGCTAAATATTCCTCATCTAGATGTGGGAGTTGATCCGATTGCATGCTAATGGGCTGTCGAAACAATACTCAAGGAGATGAACTTGCTTCACCATTAAATTCATGTTGTTTGAAATTGATTATTTGTGAGGATAGGTCTACATGACCTAGTCAAGCTCCTCAATATGTACAGAGGAACCAACATTGGTTCCCTGAAGTAGAGGGTTTTGAGATGATGAGCGGTTGTCCACCCACGTTGAAAGTGAAGGTGATTATTGTGGTATACTTGATTGGTAGTGGTACATGTCAAAACCTAGGATGGGGACCATACTCGTCGTATCCCGACATATTCGGGGGTATAATAATACCCACAAAATAAAGGATGGACAAAGAAAGTAGAAACGTTTAGAGACTAGCTCTTCACATTGGGTTCACCAATTTATACAATAAAAATCAACACGTGACCTTATTCGCACCCGACCTCTTGAGGTCGTGCTAAGACAACCGGTGTAGAATGAGTGTGAATGTGAGTGTGGTGATGGGGATCAAGATAATTGGGAAATCTTATATCTTCAACATGCAATGTTGGGATTTGTGAGTCTAAGGAAAAGAATGCTCTCCTAACTTGAAGTGGTGTGATGGCTCAATCTAAAATAATAGCCACTCGTAGACTCCAATCAATGTTGAGCTCGACCGAGATTCTATTTGTTGGTTATTGAACACACTAAAAAATGACCTGTGGGTGCCTCGTATAGATTTCCAGACAAGGTCATGGAAGTAAGAACTAGAGGCGTGATGGATGGAGCCACATGTATTTATGAGAAATTTTCTGGTCTGGTCTATAAATTCTTAGCCTAATCGATTGTTATGTCTAGTAAGGAAAGTTGTGTAATAATATATGGTGGAAGTGGTGAATATATGAATACTAATGTATGCAAACTAGTGTCAATGTCTAATTGACTAGTAGAGCCCGTTGGGTTGTGGAACCTAAGGATCACAACCAAAGAATCATGGAGGTTGTGGCCCTTGAATGGTCATGCATGTAATCAAACCCTGTTGCCAAGAGCAGTCCAATAGTCGTAGGCTTAGTTAGCAAAGTGTTGTTTAACATATTGAGTTCTATTTTCTCAATGAAAGTTGCGGTGTGCGCAAGACATCAAACGTAAACTGGTATCAATGTCGCAGTTATCAATTCTGGCCCATTGGGTTGTGGGACCAAGGGATCAAAACTATATATATTTTCCTGTTGTGGACCGCCGATGGTCATAAAAATGAAATAAAATGATTTTTGATAAGAAAACTAATTCAAAGAAATATAATCTATGTTTTGGGGTTTTCATAATATTTCGGATCAAAGAAATAAAAACAAACTAATCTATCAAAGGAAATATTTTTGTTCTTTTCTAATTTTTAAGAAATACATTCTAATCTAATAAATAAACTAAAGTCAAGTAATCAAATGGATGTAGCTGGTTACTTATGCAAATGTATGAATCTAATCTAAAGAAAATAACCTAATCTAATCAAAATCATTCAAACCCTACCTCATAGGTGAAGAACAAATCATGACCCTGAAAGGGGCTATTGTTCCTCACAACTTCCCTGGTAATGTTAAAGAGGCAAGCTTACTAATGATTTGATCTACTTGTGATTGACTAATTTTATTAAATGAATGATTTTCTACTCTATTTGATATGTGATTGAAACTAGTGATTTGAAATTAACAATTCAACAAACAAGGCAAACAAACACACAATTCCAACCTGGACAAGCAAGAGCTTTAGAAAATATAGTTTTATATGTCTCGTATCTATCACCTCTCGTATGTTCCTTTCTTTCTCTCGAGTGTTCATAAGAGTCCAAGGAATTGGGAATGCAAGTACAACAACATAAGGATGGCACTTGACGAATGGTAGCTTGATGGTAGTCCGGATGCAATGCAGATAGAAGAGAGGTAGCACAAGAGATCGAGCTTAGCTATGTAATTCCCAACAAGATCGCAGCAACAATACAATGCGAGATACACAAAATTATCAGCCCCTTTGCATGAATACAAGCATGGAATATATAGGAATGGAGGACGTGAGGTTCCTTCATGCACAAGGCAAGAAGAAGCAATTCTAGCTAATTAAATCTATTTAAAAATAGGAGGAAGGAGAACTAAGAAATCAAAGCTAATTTGGCTCACGGATGCATGAAAAAAAGTGAAATTAAGTGAATGTCACATGTTAAAAATGCATGAGGGAATTTGGAAAAAGTGGGCGGGATCAGGGCACCCTATTTTGGGCAGCGGTTTGAGAACCACTACCGGGAAGGGTGGCGCCCTAGGCACTAAAGGCTAAAACAAGTGCAAAAATAGGTAGGAATCTAGAAAAAGCGTGGGAAGGCTAAGTAAAGATCTCTACGAACCAAATATATATTGCAAATGGAAATTGGAGCTTGAACACTTTCTTCAAAGGACCTTAATCATCATTAGAGACTTTTGTAACCATTTTTCCGACAATGTAACACATGCAATTTTGGGTGCGTACGGTGACTTAGTGCTAAAATGGGATTAATACGAGAGAAAAATTGGGTCCTCACACAAAATATGATTCATTTTGGAGTGGACCATACATCATCATTGAATACAAGCCACATAATACATTCCAACTTGTAAAGACGGATGGAAAAGAGATTCTGATCCTAGTGAATGGGATTCATTTAAAGCATTGTTTCTAGATGAGATAAGTTTACATTGTATTATAGTTTCCTTATCTTTCCTCTAAGTGTTTTATAACACATATTTGAACATTTCCTTCTTTCAATAATGGCTTCCATCTTAAATGGCATGCCTCATAAGAGTTTATCTTCCTCCAAATGCAGTTTTGAACATGTTGTTGTTGTTGTTTTTCATTTTTTGTGGAGTATTTTTAGTATTTATCAAGATTATGTAGCCTTTGGCATGCATGTTCACCTCGGTAAAAGTTTTTAGTTTTCAAAAAATCCATTTTTAGGGGTTCTAGCTGGTTAGTAGGAAACCAAGTTTCCAAAGATGTTGACCATTTTTGGTCAATAATCGGAAGGGGGTAGTAGAAAATTTCAGTTGCAAGTTTGAGGCAGGTCAAGGGATAAAATTCAGCAAATCAACAACTTAAAGTGTTGTCATAAGATGCAATACCCAACATATATAGCCTCTCCAAGATGGTATCTTCAACAAAACAGTGCAATAACCCGAAAGACCACCACAAATATTTCGTAAATATCGAAAGATTACAGATACCAGAGATTTCATTATGAAACAATAGTTTCAGATGTTGAAATGAGAATAAAATGTTCAATTTACATCATCATGTTACTTTTGTTCTTGGAAATAAAATCAAATACATGTGTAGTTAATTTGAAAATTATTTATTTATGCTTAAGTGAGATTACATTATGTGTTGAGTTGTTTAAGCTCATTCAACATTACAATTGGAAAAGAAACACAAAAGGAATTAGACAAATCATAATATAATTAATTTAATTTATTCATAAAGAAAGAATATGATCCCACATAAGATGTGGGAAATAAATTATGAGTACATACAAATGAAATACATATACATTAAAATATAAATAAATGAGAAGGGAGGAAGCTAAATGTTTCTTAGAATGAAGTGAATTTCCTTTTTGACTCCTTAGCTTGCATTTGTTTCAATCCTGTGAATAGAAGATAATTATTAGTTAGAGCTCTTAGTTTTCTCACTTCGCTCATGCACTTATGGATTCAGGAATATGAATTTCCGTTCATAAGTATAGGAAAATTAAAGCATAAATGGATGCATCACAAGAGATTAGAAACAAAATGAGAAGTACATAATATCATCATTCGAAGCATTCAAGGAGTTTTAAAATTATACCACAAAATAAATCAAGGAAAGAATTAAAGAGGAGATACTCTAATAGCCTCACTAATTTCTAACTATTTTCTTAATATTTAGGTACATGTACTAAAGACACACTTTATCCATGTCTTATTCATATCTCGAAAGGAGTGAATTGAATACCCTATAGAATATAACTAGAAGTGTGCATCAACATGAACAAGAAGATGTGCATAAACATATGCCAAGGTCATTGAATGATTAGAATTTTTATACATCCTCCTCAAGATATTATAATTTATAAGAGGATCTACACTCCTCATAACACATACATTTGAGAAAGAATTGAACCCTTCAATAAGATATTTGTAAATTCAAAACATAGGTGAGAGAATGCTTATTCAAAGGAAGGAAATATGCATTAATAAGGTCTTAGTTTCAACATGAAAGCTACGAGTTCAGACCCATACATGCAAGGAAAAACATACAAACTTCATATCCAGATTACAAATTTCTAGCCTCATTCAAAAACAATTATTATGCTTCTCAAGTGTTATTAAAAGTGGATACATATTGGAAGAATATTCATCGGTGTTGCACAAGATAAAGTAAGATTATAGCCATACTTTATAAAAAATGCAAAGTACGCTTTTTGCATTCAAGGATGACATTTTGAAATATACATATAGCTAGCAAAATCATATTTTTTCACAATAAATTGCAAATAAATGAAAGATTACAGCCACTTGAAAGTCACAGCCTCATGTTAAGATCAAATAAGGTGTGAAATTTTCAAAGATTCGTAACAATTCCCAAAGACAGGATATGGAGACTAAGAACCTTAAAGATGCATTCCAAGTTTCATGGAAATTGAAGCCATGATAGTACAAAGGAATAAGAAGCACGGGTTCAAAAATTTGTTACTGAAGTTATAAAAGTACATTGCAAAATTCTAGGTTCAAATTCAAATCAAACAAATGAAATAAAAATCTACAGAATATCAATGTCATTCTTTCTTAAGAACCAAGAGCCCTTCAAGTGAAAAGATAATATTATAGAATATTTTCTTCGACATACATTCTTCACATTGACAAAATGCATGTGAGCTATAGATCTAAGCTAGTTAAGTAATCATGGGAGAAAGTGAAATATAGAGCTCAAATCAAAATTCAGCGAGAAAAATGAGAGATTATCAACTCAAATTCAAATATTTCTAGCAAATCAAAGGCATGAAGACAAACCGCATTGCATATAAAATAAAAATAAGTCACATTTCTCAAAGGAAAAGTAAATGGGAAGTAACCAAGACTCCTCCAAGAAACCCTCCAAAATGTCAATCGCAACATTTAAGAATAATAGTTCGGCAGAACATTGTGAAATGTCTACTTAGACAGAAAAAGATGGTTGATATAGATTTGGATCACAAATTGGGAATCAAGTATACGATGATTACTAGTGAAGTCGTTGATCCATTAGGTTCACAAGTTGTTACAAAAATTCATCACCTTTTTACTAGGTGTAAAAGTATGATAAAGAGTTGTTAACTTTTTTATAAAGCAGATGCCCCTATTATCTCGAACATAATAGCAATCGTAGTGACAATCAACAAATGGAGTAAACCAATAAGCTATTATAGATTCTCTTACAAAAATGAGCCAATAAATTTTACTATCAAGCTAAGCATCTAACATTTCAAAACAATGGATGAACCATTAAGCTTCCAAAGATGAGGTCGATTTGGAAAAGTAGGAGACATGAGCTATAGAGATATAAGCTACAAAGGTAAACTCAAAGGTAGAAATGAAACACATAGGTCAGAATTCAAGGTGAAACAACTTCCAAGCAAGGACAACAAAACCGTAAGGAAACAAGCCAAACCCACATCAATGCCCAAACGAAGAGTACCCAAAGAAGGGAAAATGTCGAGCTTAAAGTAAACAAAGATGATACATAGCTCACTTAGCAAGCCCAATGGCCACAAGATTCGTGTGGTTCAAGCTCAAAAGTGCACGAGATATGTGAATCCATGGAAAAAAATTAAACAAACACAATGAACGCATCACTAAGAAAGCTACTTTGAGTTGCAGATAAAAAGAAAAAAAGGTCACCCATAAATGGAATGATCGAACCATTATAATTTGGAAAATTTTAGCATGAATGCGAACCAAAAAAAAATCTCACCCACAAGGGTTCCAATGTCAAGCCACTAGCATAAAAATTAACAATGAGCTAAGGACTCAAATAACACCAGTGGCTATGGATTTGAAAAAACCAAATCCAAACTATAACAAAAGGGAGGAAGAAACAAAGTTAAATTGAATTAGAAACTTACCTTTTAACAACAAACCCATATGTGAACTAAAATACCAAGGCACAAAATGTTGAAATAATAGTCATAGGAACTCAAAAGCACAAAAATGGTAGACATGATAGAGTTTCGTAAGAGTTCAACCACGAAGCTCTTCAAAGCACAATAAAATGTGCAAATGAAAATAGCTTTTAGGTTTTTTACACTAACCTCCATGTCAACCAAATTCCAATCCATGGCCGAATTAATTGCAACTTCGGTTAAGCATATACCGTGGATGTAAAGTTTGATTTCTCATTTTTGTAATGATTAATTGCATTGGTGGGGAGTCCCCTTTTGTTTTCTTTAATTAATCAAAATTTTCTAGGTTCGGGTAAATTATGCACCTTCCCAAAGTCAAAAGATAATGATCACCTTTTGCATAATCAAGAGGAGGGGGATAATAATTTTATCAATGCATGATTATCCTTTCCCATTGTCAAAAGGTATTATTAGCAATGCTAAGACCAAAATTATTCCTTGTGAAATAATTATGCATGTGAGGAAAAATTATACCTTTTATGCAGATGGGACAAGATTAACTTTACCTTAATTTTTCTAAATTACCTTAATTAATGCAAAAGGGGCCCCGTACACATGCAAAGACAAAGTTTGAAGGTCAACTGTAATTTGACAAGAGGAGATTCATATAACATCGGATATCACACTTGATTTATTGTAATTACCATTTTGCAACTAGAGTTGACTTAACAGGTGGCACTAACTTTGGAGTTATCTCAAAGGTAACTGGATCTTTGTGGCATCTTTTAGAGAGTTTAGGAGGGGAAACTTTTCCTACATATACCTAGCTTTTGCATAAGCGTAGGGGGCTTAAATTATTTTACGACTTATGCCTGCAAGATTATTATCGTACACCTTGGCTAAGCAATAAAGACTTTGTTTTCCTCCAAATTGAATATTTTTGCAATGTGTTTACATATATTTTTAAAGTGTGTTTCAGTTAAATTTTTCTTTCCTTGAATACTCATAATATTTCAGCACCTCTATAAAGTTATTTTTCGAGGTTTGTAATTCTTTCAAGTGTGCGCAAACACCTTTTGAGTGCACAACCTGTCACAAATAATCATTTGAAGTGAATTATCACTATATTATTAGTTTTTAGTGTGGTTTGTGCAAGCTTAGGTCCAAAAAAATTGGTGTATCACCTCCTTTTAAGATTTCATTCAGATTCAATCCTAACCTCAACCCATTCATTTTTATTAGTTGTAGGTGATCCATCAAGGGAACCATCCCACTCTGGAGGTTCTCCTTTTTCCGAGTCACCCAAAATCGAGGAGATACCATTATACTATCCGAAGTCGATTTAGATAGCCCATCTAACACATCGATTGTACTTAAGACCAATAACAAGTACAAAATTCACCAAATTCAAAATTCAAAATTCCTAATATTCACCCCTAAAATAAACCCCGGTTAGGAATCTTGTTTTCTTAAGGGGTCAGAATTTTAGTGGTTAATTATGAAATTAAAACAACGGAATCATATAAATACAAAGCTATGTGACCATAATAAAGGACCGAGCACTAAGTATTTACTACCATCACCTAAGGTTGCATCCAAGAGAATGCTAAGAGCATCAAAGCATCTACATATCTTCACACAAGGGACAAGGGACTTCTACTTATACATACACTTCATAGGAGGGAAGCTTATTTTCCATGCACACATCTATTTACATCTTCTACATCTAGCTATTACTCACTATTCAAGTGCTTGTGCACAAGAGCCACCTAGGGCACAATTCTACACACACACATAGAACTACATAGAGTTTGAAATGTGGTGTAGTGCTTGGATCGTAATTTCACTTCGAGTCAGTTATGTTGGGGTCATCCTGACTCCCCATTTGCATCTTTTTATTTTTAGGATTTGATATGTTTTGGGGTTTTGTAGGTGCTCTTTTTATTTGCAGGTTATAGGAGAATCTTGCAGGCTTAGTGCAACATATAGGTGATCAACATCGAGGGGCATCGACATAGAAGCGACATATCAAGAAACTATTTTTGTCCATTTTACAAGAACATGCACCCAAAATGGGTCTATAGTGCCCCAGTTCCCCATTCTAACTTATTTTGACACATGCATTTTATGAGCTCGAGTTTGACACAGTAATAGTGGGCACTTTGTTTTTTTCATTTCTCTAGCTTCGCACACCTCGGGATCATTAAAACCAACCAAGTCTTCTTTCCTCCCTCTTGCACTTAGGGTTTTACATTTATCTTGCTTATTGCTTAGGCCAAATCTATATTTTATTTCTTATTCATTTGCTGCTACATTGTAATATAGGGTTTAGCATAAAATTCTATTTTTGTTAAATCATTTGGTGAACCATCATTCGAACACTCTTAGATCCTGTTTTTTTATTCTATCAATATTATTTCATGGATCCTAAGGTTCATCAAATATATTTACATGAATTACTTCAAATGCACACATACGTTGTTGATATTTTATTCAAAAATATCTAGACACCATGTATCTTCCTGAGATACACCACCTGCTCAAGTCAGTTCTATCTTCGATCATTTTTGATGACTCTCTTAATTGGTAATTCCAATCAATCTATTTGCAAATCCATTCAAGATCTTCATTATTTATTTCAAGATAAATTTTAGGCTATGGAATCCATGATTACATCTCTTAAATATGAAATCCAACATCTTAAGGATGTTTCTCAAGGCTCATGTTTGTTCTTCTTCTACATCTCATCCTCATTCTATGTCTTCTACATGTGCTCATATTAGTGAACCTAAAATCTTGTTGCTCCTCCATGCCTCTCAAGTTTGAGCTCAATTCTAAGAAACAAGATATTATTTCGCATCTCATAACTCATCAATTAATCAGCTTGTCATCTACTCATTTCTATCCTCCTTATCGGCTTGCAAAATATCAAGGTCATCCATATTACAATTATCATCGAATCAATGGACATAATGAAAATGATTTATATGATCTTAAGTGACAAATTAGACACCTTAAGCATTATGGTCTCATTTCATTTTCTACACAAAATGCTCCTACATGTTCATCTCCAATTACTACATCTCATTAGGTTCCTAAATATGATTCATCTATCTAATGAGCATCATGCATCACGTTTCTAATGTTCCTTTCATCATAAGTTAAGTGCAACTCCAAGAAACCACCTCTCAAAATCAATCTAACAAACACCTCCCCTATCAATTATTCTACCGCATTACCAAGTCAAACTAAGAAATCACTAACTAATTAAAACCCAAAACTCCTCTACGAGTCTTCTCTCGACTTCCACCATTCAAGATTCCTCCCCATCCTACTCCACTTCCATTCCCGATTCATTTTGTTAAAGAAACTAGTTCTTCTTGATGGCCTAAGACACATTTTAAATTCCACCACCATCACATGGTCCTATTGTTTCTTCTTCATACCATTGTGTTGGCTCTCTCTCTTATCATGACATAAATAATGCTCTCCCACAATGGCATGGTATCTCTCATGTCGCTGCATAGACTTCCATCATTGACACACTTGGGGGCATCATGAATACTTCCCCCTCTTACCATCTCTCAGTGTGTCTATAATTTATACTCATACACTTCATGCTTCATATTTCATCTCTCTGAGCATCATTACACATCTTGATACACTTGTATCATCATTACCCTATGACAAAATCTCGTGATAAGGTTCACACTTGATTGTTGAGGGAATACTACATACATGAACCTCACATCGCTACATACTTCACACATCACATTCATGACATCTCTTTCTAATAAGCTCCTATCACACATCGACACACTACACACTATACACATTCACGATACATCTTTTTTGCATCTACTTTTACATGCTGCACTCATTACCCTATGATGCACTCTAGTTCCACGGTTCATACTCAAATGTTGAGGGTCTAAATCTGAAATGAACCTCACCACACTCACTCACTCTCTACGCTCTATGATTTTACATGATATCAAACCATTTGCACAATTCAAACCATTTCCCGATGACGCACTCTTGTTCTATGGTTCATTCTTGATTGTTGAGGGTCATTTATAAATGAATCCTCATCATGCATACTCATGCACATTCGCTCGGGGCACAATGCGATCCTATCAACTTCACTTTTTGCATTCCATTCCATCTCATCCACAACATATTGCATATCTTGGTCGCATTTACTCTTTCTTTCTTATGCTTACATGTACACTTTGTTACACATGCTAGACAAATATTTTGTATGTCATTATCTTTTCTATATACACATGTGCATTCACTTGCCTTCTAGTTGTGAATGCATCTTTTACACATATCCTTACGCAACATGGATGCTTTGGCACAATACCTCTTACTAGTTTTGTAGTGACTCTGGGGGCATAATTTTGTACTCATTATAGTGTGTTTTTGTTTATGTATATTTCCTTTTCCTATTCATACTAGCACACTACTATATCAAATCATACACGCTTTGACATACATTTTATCTTTCTAACATGCTAATGGGTGCTTCATGTGCAACATTTTCTTAAGAACTATTTTCCACCATGGTTGTCTATTACTTTTCTTGCTACTATTTTTCATTATTTTCATTTTTTCCATTGTATGCCATTATTTGTGGGATTTTCCCTATGTCTTGCTTGTTCACTACTTGTATGCTTTTGGCTGCTTCGGCCTTGATTGTCTTGTGACATTGTGAGATGTCCCATGTTTGAAACCCATTTTTGTGGTCTACTTTGTATTCTTGTGTGCTAGCTTACATTTTTTTTCTATATGTATTTTTGTCTTATTTTCACTAACACTTGTTTCCAACCACTTTTTTGCTTATGCATGCCTTGGTTTCTACAAAGCACATTCCTTCCCCCGAAGGGTATCAATCACATTTCAGAGGTCGGTCCTCCTTTGGGCCACATTCTCCTAGTGATGTCACATGCACCCAAAATGAGGGGTATCATTTGGGTGAATCAAGTCACCCATTCAATAGTTCACATCACAAGTACAACTCTTCAACACAACATGAACGAAAAATTCCTAGCCCAATACATACATGATTTGGGTCTTGCACACCTTCCTTCCGGGTGCCTATGACATGAGTCGGCTACACTATTTTGACTAGGGGGAAGTATACAAATTTTTCAGCAGTTCAACATACACAACAGTTTACATTTTTTAAATACGTATACACAATCCTCCAAAGAATCATCATGCATGTTTTCACCTTTTTTAATTTTAGCATTGGATCAAACAGATTGAAATGGATCGGATTTGAACACACCATCTTCATAGTGGTGTATAAATTTTTGGGAAGAAGTCAAAGGTTAGAGAATAACACTAGACCTTTCTCCCTACACTTCTTCCGCCATGGTGTGAGATCACCCAAAAACTCTCACTTGTCATGAGATGCCAAAAAACTCATCTTGGCGTGCATGAGATCCCAAAAAATCATTATTGGCGTGAGATCACCCAAAAAAATCATTCTTCTACAACATTTTCAGGATCCTTTCTACACTTTTCACTCATCATGGATCAGGTGCACATGTTCCTTTTCACATTTTTACATACTTTTTACACGTTTAGATTGAATTTTTCATATACACATATTTGACTACTCATTTACTCTTCTCTTTTATAGGTTTGTCCTTATGGGAAGAAGAAACAAGTCACATCATCAAGCATCAAATGACATCGAAAATAGGTACAACATGACATATACACATACACTTTCACCCCTAGGGTCACTTCCTCTTCTCTAGCTTCACATGCTTCATTTTATTCACTTCACGCTTTTTCTTGTCTCCTCGACATGATTTTCACCATCGATCTACATGGTTATCAGGTACACATCTCTTATCTACTTTATTTTATTGATAATTTTCTCAACAACATAAAGTGGGGGAAAATGTAGACACTAAATCATGCACTTGGGTACATTTCTAGGTCTTGATCACATACCACTATTCATATGATTCCTAAGCGAGAAAAGTACTAATTGACCATTGTATTTGGCCTCTTTAATTTCTTTCTAGTTTCATTCTTGGTCTTACACACCCTATTACCCAGTCTGAATTTTGATACTTCATCTTTTCTTAGTCTAGACACCATCACCTAGCCAAGATGCTAGTTCTTAGGCATCCTTGTCCTCATGTGCTCCCCCAACCTTTTTTGTATCTTGCTCACATCTTTTGGGTCTTTTCTAGCTGTTGGGAATATTATTTTCTTATGGTTCAACCTTTTAGTGGTTAATTACAAAATTAAAACAAGGGAATCATATAAATACAAAGCTATGTGACCATAATAAAGGACCAAGTACTAAGCATTTACTACCATCACCTAAGATTACATCCAAGAGAATTCTAAGAGCATCAAAGCATCCATCTAGATTCACAACAAGGGAGAAGGGGCTGCTATTTCTACTTACACTTCATAGGACAGGGGAAGTTTATTTTTCCATGCACACATCTATTTACATATTCTACATCTAGCTATTACTCACTATTCAAGTCAAGCTTGTGTACAAGAGCCACCTAGGGCACGATTTTACTACACACACACATAACTACATGGAGTCTAAAATGTAGTGTAGTTTCCAGATCGTAAGTTCACTTAGTGGGGTGACCATCAGGGTCATTCCAACTCCCCATTTCCATCTTTTTATTTTAAATATTTTATGTGTTTTGGGGTTTTACTGATGCTTTTTTTATTTACAGTGTTACAAAGTAATCTTGTTTACTTATTACGACATACATGTGATCCATAACGAGTGGCACCGAGAGTGAAGAAACAATTTTCTAATCATTTTCATAGTCATGGGTTCCTAGCAAGGGTGTACAACGCCCAAAGTGCCCCTAACCTATTCCAATCACCCTACTCCAACTTATTCTAACAATTTTGCATTTTTCGGGCTTGGTTGCAAAAAGATGTACTTTTGTCAGCTTCTCTCATCACCGCACACCTCTCGAGATTATTGTAAACCAGCTAAGTATTCTTTCCTCCCTCTTGCACTTAGGGTTTTACATTTATCTTGCTTATTTCTTAGGCCAAATGTACTTTATTTCTTATTCACTCACCGCTACTTTGCAATATAAGGTTTAGAATAAAATTATTTTTTTGTTAAATCAGCTATCTATCAAAATTATGAGAAAATAAGATGTAAAAATTAACAAGATATCAATATAAAATATAAATAGGTCATAATTTATTTTTTTGCAAATACGTGAATTTTTATATTATGTGAATATTTGAATGTTTTTGAGTTTCATGAAAATATCTATTTACAAGAAAGGGGTAGAATAAGAGTCTATCTCGTGGTCGAGAAGATAATTTGTATCATCATTAAAGTTAATTGTATATAAGAGAGTAATACCCCAAGAGGAGTGATATTCATGTCAATATCCACAATATATAGACCAAGTGTCGAATGTATTATCCATGACTAGTAGGTATGTTAGTGAAATGATAAAGACATGATCATTTCTCATAGGTATATATGTTAAGTGAATATAAAATTTTCAACTATGGGGGTTATTTTAGAAGTATAGTGACACAACCATTAACATTTAACATAGTAATTTTAGAAATAAGGGCCTTTCATTGATTATTGTCATGCCCATATCTACAGAGAAGCATGTATTCTTCTTGTCTAAAAATCCTCTTTTTCAATTGTTTGAAGAGAAGCATTGATTCTTGTCATCAACAAATTCCAATCTTAAATGTTTGTATTTTCATCTCTTATATTTGTTAGAAGTTGTTGAAACCTTTTTTGTTTTTCATATTCACCTTATTGTCTGAAAATATTATCTATTGTAATAATAGTTACGATGTTTTTCATGATAATTTTTCTTGTTTTGTACTTACATATGGAGGTGCATTCAATACGGAGGAAACTATTTCAAATATCCAACAAAAATCATATATCTTCCACCAAAGCACATATTATCATTTTATAGAAATGTTTAACGTAGTCGAGAATCTATATTTTGAAGCATATTTTGACCTATAAAACTCATCTCATCAATCAAAATATACTTAACATGTCATATTTCTTCTTGAAATCTCGTTAACCTTGATCCTTCTAATTTGTCAAAATTTGCAATAAGCATTCACAATGTTGTATGTATTGTTGATGCACCAATGTTAAATATTACAACTCAAGTTGGAGAAAGTAGTAGAGGGGGCTACATTTTGGTTTTGATTACTCTAGAAATGCCAACTTAATCCCTCTAATAAGACATGATTTTCTTGTTCCCGATGTTCCTTGGATTATCATATGTAATGGAGGTGAATTATGTCCTTGATTATAATGTCTAATGATTATATCAAATGCCATTTTTGTTTCTCACTTAGGTTATCATTTCTAAAATTGGAGGGTTCATCTTCAATTCCAAGTGAACAATTACCTTTAGATATGGTTATGAATTTGAGATATTTATTCTTTTTTTCTTCACTCGGGTAGTCTAGATTCTAAGGTGATTGGCTATCGATATCTATTTGACGTGACATATCAATCTTAGAAACATGTGGAATGTGTACATGTTGTAGTCTTGATATTATCTCCAACTCATGTTTTGTGGTGTTTTTTGGATATTATCCTCATTTTCATTGTCTTATTCACATTGAACCTTGATTTTAATTTCAATATTTTGTTACGTATATCAAAGATTAGATTGAAATTGATCCCTATTCAATTTTATTATTTCATCATTGAGGACAATGTCTCTCTCTCTCTCTCTCTCTCTCTCTCTCTCTCTCTCTCTCTCTCTCTCTCTCTATATATATATATATATATATATATATGTTGGTTTTGAAGGGGACCCAAAACCCACTATTACAAGTGGGTAAAAAGATATATCAATGGGGATCAAAAGAAGACTCCTCTATTCACGTAAAAGAGAGACATCAACAACATAGACACACCAACAATGAAAAAAATTCATCCAACTAATCTTTGAGAATCCTTCCCATAGGATCTTAAATACATTTTAAGGGAATCATTTGCACTTATCCTTTTCTTCCTCTTCCCCACCGTAGTCTAACCATCATCATTGTATGGATTTACATTTTCCTTAGTGTGAACCAGATTAATGATTTTAAAATTCTCCTTGTCCTCATGAGTTTGAGTCTTACGTGAAAAACATTGGTATCCATAGTAGCAGTGAAGGACATCTCCTTCTCAATAGGATTTGGATAATGAAATCTCACCAAAATTTATGGACTAGGCATGGCTTCATTCCCATAATCTTCCTCTGAATCAATATTTGGTTGAACAAATAGGTGCCTAGGATCAAAATTATTCCACCACAAAGATCTAATTTTCCTTTCAATCTTTCTCCTAGCCATCACACAATCAGCAACAATATTCCCCAAAGAAAAAAACTTCTCCATCTCGAAAGGTAATCCTTTATAATCAAGAAGTTAAGTCCTGGATCTATTTTGAAATTTAAGTTCAATGCTAGGAGATAGGTTTTTTGAGGTGTTAAGATCAATCAGGATTCAAGAATATGTTGTATGAGTAAAATCAATGGTTTGGGAGTTTATGCATAAGATATTTCCCAATGCATTTCCAATGGAGACAAGAAATGCTTGGTCCTGTAATTGCATAATGTAGGTGCGTGTAATCTAATCCAAATCGGTTTATAGGAAAAGGTCTTAGTAGTTGGATTAAAAGAGGGGAACCATGGTTTCATTAAAAGGTAAAGATATTGACATGCTCAAATATCTTCATCTATGTTATCCTTATCATTTATAGAAGTTAAAATAGAAATAAAGGTACCCTTAAGCACATGGATAAATGTATAACTTTCCTTCCATAAGGGGAATTCAATGCTTTAACATCCATTCATGGAAGGTAGGAAGGTTGGGCTGTAAGCCACCGAATTTGCAGATTAGGGCATGATCTTGATACAAATTCTCATATTTAAGCACCTCTTCCCCAAAATTGATATAGGGGATATTTGCAATAGGTACCATGGGTGTGAGTTTACCATTCCGCCTTTGGTGCCTCCTTAAAGGAGTTTTTTTATGTTTTCCATGGTCATCCCTATTTTTGTAGCCCCCTTCGAGCCTATGGAACCAAGGAATGGATATATACAAGAGATTTAGGATAATTTTCTCGAACACAAACAAAATTTCCCTTAGATATTTTATAGTAATCTACAAATTTAGGAAACATTTGAATATGAAAATTAGATATCCCGTAACTCCATTGTCAAAACCCAAGGATATTGAAATTGTCTTTTTGTTTTTACCAGATCTGAAGTACTAAGAGCCATAAGGGTACATATAGTCACCATGCCCTAGATTTTCAGGTTTTCCGCCCCCATAGGTATCCATCAAACCATCGCCCAATACAACACCATGTTTCAATGGCTCCACATGAGATAGAACACTACCTATGGTATTTGTGAAGGTGTCGTACATAATGTCGCTCACTCCATTATTCGAAAGCAGGAAGATCACCATAATACGTGAGAAAGGTTTAGGTGTTGGGGATTTGGGGATGTCTTTAAACCTACATCACTCTCTATATCATGAAATGGTTTGTACAATAGTAACTATGACCAAAAAAATTCCACAAATTAATGGATATTCCTCGATTAGGATGTTAGAAAATTGGCTACACCTCACAATAGTTGCAATTTTCCGATGCCTCCACATTTCTCAACTTTTAATATTTTATAGAACAACCAAAATTTATAAGCCTTAATGAGTGGTACATGTTCCATCATGTGGGGTCTATCTTTATATCCATCAACTATTGATTTACCATGTGTTTCATTTTCATCATCCTCTTTTAATATTGGTTTAAAAACTTTACACCCAACATTCAATGATACAAAAAATTCTACTACACTCAACCAAAGGAAGTTCTAGCAACATGTGGCATGTCTCAATCTCACCAATCTCTTTCAATAATAGTTTCTATTAATAGGAGTCTATACACTCATAGAACAAGATCTTGATGGTTTTCAATATTTGCAAAGATGCATCAACATAAATGTTGATAAGTTTATGAAAATTTTCCTTCTTTTGCAAAGATATTTTGCAATGTTTCCTATATGTTTCATTGGTGTACATCTCCCAAAGAGTTCCATACATGTAAAATTATATCAAAATAATTCTAGGTAGCTTTCAAATGTTCTTTGTTTTTCCATTCTAAAGTTTCCATATTCGGTGCTCCATGTAACCATAAGAATGCTTACACATGTGGAGAGCCTATATGTTTCCATTCATATCTAGATGGAAAACTTTTGTCTTCATATAATTTTGTAGTATCTCTTTTTGGAAGATTGTATTTCGTATATACATGTAATAAGTGACTATATGTGGATGGTCAATTATGTTGAATTTTCCATATTTATGCTTTATGTGGATCAATAGGTTGTGTTCTTTGCATCAATGCATGGAGATATCGTCAATGCATGTCGCATTTAAATCAAAGTAAAGAATATGTTTGGTATTCCGATTTGATGGAAAAGATCAAATAATATTCTATGAAACTTTACCCAATAGGAATGTGTTCAATGTAATGTAGTTCCATATCTCATCAATCAATCTACAAGATGGAATTCTAGAATATCACCAATGTGTTCACACAATTCATTTATCAGTAATGAGTAATTCTTGAAGGATTTTCTTTACAAATATTGTAGAAACATTTTGATCACATTTTCACATTATCTTATTCATTTTGAGATATCTAAACCAAGGGTGTGACCAAACCTATTATCTCGATAACATATCATATGTTTCACATATTCATGTAGATGTACTCACTTAAGTTGTGGTTCTAACCAATCACACCTTCCATTAGGGAGAATAGTTAAAATCCATGTCAAGTAAACCTTCTATCACATATTCATTCAATGGAGATGTTCCAATTTGTGGCCAATTAATTAGTTCGTTAGAATCTAAATTTGGATTTTTTACCAAGTAAAATTAAATTCCATCTCTCTCAAGTGCATTGGGTCGCTTTTTTTACCATCAAAGATGTGTGATCTACAATGTCTTTCCCTTCATCCGTCTAAATTATTGGCCTTGGAAATCATATTCATTTAAATCTGTATCGAACTCCATGCGGACAAAATCAATTTTTAAATAAATTTATAGAGATAATGGATGAGAGATATTTTAGAACTATTTCATTAATATTCACTTCCTTACGTAACTTATCATGATCAATCTTATATTTGATACTCTATCCTTATGATAGTAAAGTTGTAAGTAGTTTTGCATTGTTTTTTTCTTCGTACTATGACAATTGGAAGATTTGAAATATAATGTGGTATAAATTTTGTAATTTCCTTAACTTCTTATGGAAAACAAATGGTATGACCTTTGTATTTGTATTGACCTCCGCCATGGGTAACTTGTAAAATTGGGTTCTTATGGGAAATCAACATCTCTTCCACTTGTGTCAAGTTTACAAGTTCATGTGGTTTGGGTTCAATATCATTTTCCTAGCTTTAGAAAATTGATTGATACTTTCCTCTTGTCTACATATTTTACGTATAGGTCTTATGTTGTCTTTGTTCCTCGTCATTTGTTCATGTCATTTTCTTTGATGTTTTTAGGGATATTATTTTTTATATTCTATCTATTTCTCTTCATTTTCAAAATTCAATCATGGGCAAGCCATACCTACAATGTATAAGAATCATAAAAATCATTTAAAACACATATCATTCAACACATTTAAACAATAACAATAATCAAATTGTGATTTAAGCACATTTAAACAATCATTATAAAATAGATATAAAACACACACCATTTAACACATTTAAATAATCATTATAAAATACATTTAAAGCATCATTTAAAAATGAAGAAAATAAAAATTACATTTATTTTTAAATATAATTATTTATTTATTAATTAATTTAATTATTTATTATTTATTTTTAATTTTCAATGTTTGTTATGAACTAAATATATTGTGTAAACCATCATTTAAAAATGAAGAAAATGTAAATTACATTTATTTTAAAATATAATTAATTAATTAATTTAAATGTTTGTTTTTAATTTTTAATGTTTGTTATGAAGAAAATATATTTTTAAATATGGAATTGTATTTATTAAATTTTAATTAGAAATATAAAATATTTATTTATATCTCTTATAGAATAAATCTAAAAGTAAAAACTAACCTAAATATTGTTAGGTGCTATATAAATAAAAAATTAACCTAAATATTTATAGTGTATAGATATATGTGTTTTGCATAGTTGATTTAGGTTTTGAGATAAGATTTTATATGTTTCATAAAATAAATTAAAAGTAAACACCTACAAATTTATAGATTCTATATAGTTAAAAACTAACCTAAATATTTAATGTATAGATATATGTGTCGTACATAGTTTACGCTTAAGATAGGGTTTTATATATTTAATAAAATACATATAAAAGTAAAAATACATGTAAAAATAAAAACTAACCTGATTATTTATATATTCTATGTAAATAAAAACTATACATAATATACATCAATACAAATTAATATAGTTGTCGATGGGGTCCTGGGTGGAGCAATACAAGTTGGATGATTATTTCCTGGCCCACTCTAAGTTCAAATCCCACAAAGAAACGATCCCGTTAGGGGTGGTAATGTCCTTGGTGGTGTGGCTGACATGCTATTTTCATGAAGGAGTTTTTGGATCAAGAGTACTTGTGCTTGTTGGTGAGTGGCGGCTCATGTTTAGCTTGTGGTCAGGTGGGCTTCGCAACGGCCATGTTTCATCGATCAAGCTTTGTGGCTCGTGGTTCGCCGGTGGTGTGTGCATGTGTGAAAATCATTGTCTACAATTTATTGAGCTTAATTGTAATATCTTGGTTGTTGTAATGGTCAGTCCCTTAACTCTCCACTTCATAGCTCCTGGCCAAAAGCGTTCACCTTATAAAAAAGAATTAATATAATTACTTACGGAATATGAATTTTCTCCTGGAGTAATGATCTTCACACTTATTGACTTATTATTTATCCTCACCAATGATCTTTTACACTTTTAAAATAAGTTAAATTTACGTGTATAAATATATAATCATTTTTTTGTGTATTCAACTTTGAATCGACATTACAAAATATATGATTTTACCCATCAAATATTAGTTCGCAAATAAAGACTTGTATTTAACAATGCATGTCATTACACTCCTTATTTACCATAGTAGGGACACCTCTTGGTATAATTAGATAAACTAAATCGATGCACTAATCTCTTGTATAAACTTTGTTTTGTTTTAAAAGATGTCTTACATTAGTATAATATTTCAAATAGATTTATGATAGATATCACTCTCAAGAATCTTATTTTATATTTTATATATATCACATTGATTAATACTAATATTAATAATTTTATTGTTGGTGTCAAAAATATTTTCAAAAATAAGACCTCAAATTCTCCCGTATGATCAAAAGTATTACTAATTTTAATTTACTTGATATTGAGAATATAAGTTTACATTGTCACACAAGTAGGTTCCAACCCTTACTACCATGATAGAATACATATCTACATAATAAATCTTCCTCCAATATCAATACAAACATGATAGTACTAAAATTGAAATGTAAATTTACAAAATACTTGGTATATCATGGATTCCATAATATCCTTCATATATATAAGCAAAATTGTTATAGATGGTGATCTTGTTTCCAAAATATACACTTGTGCGTAAACATCACTTATATTTATATGGCTTTTTTTTTTTTACTAGTTATAAATTTAAGATATCGGTAAATATTTCTAGTTCATTTTTGCAGACATTGTAATTTTAGGATGTGTGACTTGGAAGCCACCGGACCGAGGTTCAAATTTTATTGTCTTTGGTTATAAATTATACTAACATACATGACATTTATGCTCCTCAAAACTATAACATATTAAAAATCTACAATAAATTTTCAATATATAAAACATCATAATGGGTGATGAAGATAATATAATATTTAGAGTATTTAGGCATATGGTTCATTATTCTAACATAGTTTGATTTTTTTTTTTATTATTATTACATGCCAAAATACAAAATAAGATAATTATATAATATGAAATATACATATGTTTAAATTTTTAAGATAAGTATAAAGGTTTCTTGACTGGATCCTACCTAGGAACAAAAAGGCCAAAAGCCAAGATATGTATAGAAGAGATGACCAAAATGAACATTAAAAAAATAGAAAAAATGCAACAAAAAGTACCAAAAATGTAGAGGAGAAAACCCCAAAATGGGGAAAAGACACTCGCCTAAATAATTCAATATTGCAAGGGTTTAGCAATAGCCCACTATAAATTCATCGACACTCTATCAAAGAGCCACAAAATATTACATCCCAAGAACAAATCGAGACCCCTAATCTTACTTGTAATTATTTTTCATTGTCAGGAACCGTTGTTTGATTATGTTTATCTCTTTTGACCAAATAGTGCTCTAACCAAATTTCATCTCATGCTTCTCCCCAACTCCATATGTCAATATAACATATTATTTATACCCATCCTCCTCCCGTAATGCTAGGATTTATACCATAAAAGAGTGTTTCGCGAGAATCGATACAAAAACTATACAACCATGAAGAATTTTCACCCAAAGGTAACGTGGTAGCTCTAATGTAATCGGCAAGATTTGAATAATAAAAATCATGTAAGTAAGAAAACAAATCTATTCATATTCAGTATAACAACAAAAGGAGGGTACATATAGGGGGTGTTGTGCCATAACCCCCATGCTAGAAAATACCCCCGTGTAAGAGGGAAAGATGAGTTATAATCCAAATAAGGAATGGAACTCCTATATGATGCCACTTACTTACGCATATGAAAATGACAGATTCATGATGGAATCTTCCCCATATCATATAACCTCCCTAAGACCATAATGTGACACAAGCTAAGTGAAATGACTCACCACGTGATGTGGGCGCAGACCCCTAGGATGACGAGAGAAATTCACATGTACACCAACACTTCTCTCGAGCATTTTTATTATAAATATCTTGATTCTCCTCGGAACACTTGTAGTCTTATTTCTATATTACTCTTAGATGAAGAAGTGCATAGTTCAACATTCTGAATTACATCTCTAACAACCACTTTAACCGAATTTTCCCCCTACAAACGATCTCCCATCTCAAATGGAAACTAGAAACATTTGAACTTAAACCCATAAGTGCACTACGATCACCTCGCCGAGAATTGCGAGTTGATTTTCCACTCCACATTCACCTCCTCCAAGTCTAAAACAATTCCCCCATTTTGTTCATCCAAAACATAAACTAGGCATAAGATAAGGAGCTCCAATGTGGGATCCTCAACCAAAACCTCACTCAGAGGTAGACAATTCGGCCATACGTTCTCCAATTATAGCCACATAGCTCAACATTTGGGGTTAAAAGAGAGAAACAATTCTACGGGTTGAATGGGATTGGCAAGGATCCCGATGAGCGAAACCACAAGTGGCGCTTCCCAGCATCCCCTTGTATAAAACAAGGGTAGAGTCTCCCTCCGCCATATTCGGAGAGGTTCATTGTAGATTTTCTTCACCCGAAGATAGTGGTAGAGTAGCACAACGATACGCCATGTCATGCTTCTAAGTGAATACATCCAATTCAAAACATTAGATCCTTAATGGAGCCAAATATTGGACCCAGAGAGTCCATGTTTGGAAATGATCACAGAATAGAAACGAGGATGATCTTGATGGAGCATGAGGTCCAATTAATGAAAAAATGAGCCTGACAAATAATTCTTGTCGCACGGGATCACAAATGGTAGGATCGATGGCTAGAAAACACTCCAGATCCTTCTGCAGTACGAGTAAGCACATCAAACTCCCCAAGAAACTCTAGAGTCACTAAGCACATAGCCTTTGCAGGACATGAAAAGAACTAGGAAGGGGTTGCAAGAAAATTTTTTTAGGAACCCATTTGGCACAAATTCTCGTGACTCTTCTTCTAAAAAAAGCACTTGGCCCTCCTGGCAACTTCTTGAGGGAAATCATCTTTAGAGTGAGAAAGTGAAAGAAAAGCACTCTCATGTTTCCATGGCAAACTATATACAAGTTTCCCCACTGGGGCACCATTTTTTCTTGACATCTCACAAAATTCCTTGAACCTTAATCGCAAGAGTCCTCATGAATCCTAGCTTCAGTCGAATAAAATTGATACCTTTCCTCTCAAATATTTACCACTATATCATCTTGAATGACTAAAGAAGGACCTCTCTCATCCCGAGGAGGGAGAGGAGGAAATAAGGAGTTTCCTTTTTTCCTCTCTAGCCATGGGATATGCCTGGCCAATAGTTGTCACGCACCATGCCTATCCCATGATCAAAATGGATATTGAACGAAGTACAAC